>OZ007496.1:258896993-259496993 GCA_963931805.1 Microdon myrmicae
AAATGCTTTTTAGCTATTACTATTTACTATTTATTGGCCTGTAGGAACCCGGAAGTTCATGACCTCACCAACTCAACTCCGCCATCCTGCTTTTTAGATATATTACACAAATGTGGCATGCATGGTGTTGCACTTATAAATTTGCACATTTAAATAAACTATATCAATTGAAAGGTCCTTACGGTTCATGTGGCGTTTCAATCTTTATATTGATATTCCATGAGTTTTATACAAAACCCTGTTAAATTCTTGTATTACTCCCACAAAGCTCGGAACCACCAATGGCCTGTTCGCGTTTTATTTCGATTAAAACAACACTTTAAAATTCACAATCATTTTATTGTATTCATCTAATGGGTTTTCCAATAGGGACTTGACAACTTTTTTTCAGTAGTAAATTTCTATAATTTGCAGACGTTGTTCGTTCGTGTACTTAACCATGATGAAAATGTTGAGTTTGCTGAATAAATTGACAGTGACAGTGCGATGATTAGTGAAAGGATGCGTTCACAAATTAAATTCAAAGTTGTCAAGTCCCTATTGTATAACCCCCCTATATATGTATTTTCTCTTTTCTTAATTCATTCTTCCACATAATGTTGTGCTTTAGTTATTTACTTTTTTTCTATTACACTTCTTTCGAAAGAGGGGAACCTATAGCACCGACACGGCGCACCGAGATGTCACCAAATAACTGTTGCAGTTCTTTTTGAACAGTTGCAAGTTGTAACGCTCTGGGAACACTCGCATGGGGAGCGAGTTCCACAACTTCTCCGCTATGTAACGGAATGAGTTCCGATGCAGATATATATTTGGACCTTTACGATTTTTTCTATTAAGTGGAAAAGATGTTATCCGTCAAGTAGCTGCCGCCAGTGTTGATACACATTTGTACCCGTTTTATCGCATTTTCCATGACATTCCGCAAGATTTGCGGTGATAACTGTTCACATTCCTATCGAATATTCTTCTTAAGGGTTGCGATTGTCTGAGGCTTGGTGGCATAAACCCACGTCTTCAAGTAGCCCCAAACAAAGAAGTGTGGGATGGTTAAATCGGGCAATCTTACTGACAACTTTTTTTTTTATTACACTTCTCTCAGGGGAGGCGAACGAGATGCCATCAAATAACTGTTGCAGTTGTTTTTGAGCAGTTGCAGGTTGTAGCGCTCCGGGAACACTCGCATGGGAAGGGAGTTCCACAGCTTCCCCGCTCTGTAACGGAACGAGTTCTGATGCATGGATGTTCGCGCCGTCAGGAGATGAACCGCAAATTGGTGCGATCCGTCGTATCGTCTTGTAGACCGTATATAAACCGAATTGCGCGGAACAATACCACGAATCTCCGCAGAACAGTACCCGTGATAATATCTGTAAAACAGACAGAGGTCAGCCACGCGCCTTCGGTGTAATAGCAACTGTAGTCCCGATGTCAGCGCCGGGTCCCCGATCTGGCGAATCGCTCGTCTCTGTATGCTCTCAAGCAGGTCGAGGGTATGTTTAGGAGAAGAGCTCCAAACATGGGGGCAATACTCGATTCGAGTCTAATTTGAGATTTATACAGAAGAAGAAGTTGTGCCGGCATAAAATATTTCTTGGCTCTAAAAAGATATCTCAGTTTTCCAGAGCCGGATCTGGCGATGTTCGACACGTGTTTATGCCCTGATACATTCCCACAGACCATGACGCTGACCAATTTCAAGCTTTCTCTAGAATCGAGGGGCTGGCCATTCGTCCACAACTGTGGAACGAATGATCCATTTTTCTTCGTGAAGGTTATATATCGTGTCTTCGTTGGATTGAAGTCGACGAGATTGGCATTTTTCCACTATAGGACCTTTTTCAGATTCCGATTCAGAGAGGCGATGTGGTCACATCTCAAGTGGTGGGACGTAGATGCACCAATCGGCCGAACACTCGAAAAAGAGGAAACAGCGTGCTATCATCCGCAAAACTGAACACCTTGTTATCTGTCGACTCCAATAAATCATATATGTGAAGGAAAAACAAAGTTGGAGCCAAAATAGAACCTTGAGGCACCCCAGATTCAACAGGATGCAGATCCGAACACACCGTCCATAACAATCCGGATCGATCGATTTTCGAGAAAGCTCTTCATCCAGTCGCAAAGCTGCTGGGAAAGTCCATATGAACGAAGTTTGCTCAGCAATGCCCCGTGCCAGACGCGGTCAAAAGCCTTGGAGATATCCAATGCGACCGCCCTTGACTCACCATGCCGTTCAATCGCAGATGTCCATATATCGGGATGATAGTGAAGAACGTGTGATTCGAACTGACGCCATGACAGTTAGAATCACCAAAAATTGAACCAAAGCGCAACCCATCAGGCCACCGCCGTGTGTACGAATTCGATTTCTAAATTCAAGTACATTCGACTTATGCGGATTTGTTATATTATCGCTATGGTATACGGCTCTGATGCATTTTCTTATTCGATTTTCGTTCGGTGTTCTTCACTATTCGCTTGTGTATTGTGTGTGTATCTGTTAGAAACGCCACAGACCGCCTGACACGGAATCCGTATTGAAGATCATTCAGAAGTCCGTTGCACTCCAAATACTTAATTAACACGGTATTGATGACATTTTCCATAATCTTAGATAACATGGACAGTAACGCTATCGACTGGTAATTTTGTGGGAGACACTTTTTCTCTTCTTTGGGATGGGCTGAACTCGAGCGATTTTCCAGCAGGTAGGAAAGGTCCACCGCTCATAAGATAATTGGAAGAAGCTGACAAGAACCGGCGATAATTCTGGAGCACAGTTCTTAAGGACTATTGCTGGTATTCTGTATGGACCGGTTGCCTTTCTACAGTCCAGTCTACGTAGAATGCCTTGAATAGTACGCGGGCGAAATCTCATATCCCGCATAAAAGACCGTACCGGCGCGATCACAGGTGGATCCAAAAGACTGCAATCGTGGTTTGAATAATTTCGAGAACACATAAGCTTTATCCTTTGAATTTGTGACCAGCGTCCCGCTGCCCTTCACAAATGCCTTTCCCGGAGGAACAGAGGAGGAAGCAAAATTACTGCTGACAGCCCTTGCTCTTGACTAGAAGGGACGCGAATAAGTTGGGCATTCAAGGAGTTTATTGGCCACTATGTCGTTGTAGGCCTTCTTCAATCGGTGTCAATCGCCTGGTTGCATGCGTTTCTGATTCTAACAAATTTCGTTCTGTCAACTTCGGGGTAATTGGAGCGCCATTGTTCAATTTTTGCCGTTGTAATCCGTTCGTATTTTTATCAATCCAAGGTTTATCAAATGGACTTCGTTTGATGAAATGCGGAATGTAGATCAGCATTCCAAGAAGAATAAACTCCGTGGTCGACTCCGCGAATGCATCGGTGTCTCCAAAGCACACCTCCGACCACGGAAAAGATACGAAGGCTCTCGGAAATCGTCCCAGTCGTGGCAGCCCTGTAATGGCGAAGCCGTCCAAGTCGGTTATTCGCTTGAAATACAAGTGGTTATGCGACCGATACCAAGCAGTGATCTGAGTTTCCTAGTGGCGCAGAGAACTCCACGGTATAAATGCTTCACCCGGATGTCAAAAACAGATACAGGGTGTTCGCATAATCACCTCGGATATCCGGCACTCGTGTAGGTTCCTCCACAACTTGAGTCAAGTTGTGTCTAACAGCAAACATCTCCACAAAGCTCCCAGCATCGTCGGTTCTGTTAGAATGTACCAACCAGCCGAATTTGTGTACATTAAAATCACCAAGGACGACAATTTCAGAAGCCGGATGGTTGATCTGTATCCAGTGATAGATGTTCGAAAAATGCCGCTGGTCTATCGTCTTTCGGGGAGCAGTAAAGACAACAAAGAAATTTAACAGAATTCCTCAGCACGACCCTCAACCACATGATGTCCATGTTATTGAGTTCCAATGCATCCATATTCTGGCAAACCAGATCGGACCGCGCGAAGACGCAGACTCCACACTTAAATCGGAATCTCGAATGTAAGTCTTATGCTGAGCAATGAAGATATGTCGAATCAGGTGACGAATCGACCTGGGTCTCAGTTAGGGCAAGGACATCATGCTTTGTTGTTTGCAAATATTGATGGGCGGCTGATTCGTATTGGTGAAACCGATGCCCCTGATCTTACAAAATGCCGTTACCAGTCAAGCGTGGACAGACCCTCGAGAGCGAGCCCGAATATGCCATGACGAACCTATTAAAGTTCGGTTATTTATCAAAATATCTGCATGATGTTCCCTCTGACATAGTCCCCTAGTGTTTTCTCGTCATTGTAATCTACAACCAATCAACACCTCATCATCACCTTGCCTTCGTTATCCGCTCAACATTTAAAGGTATCGCTAAATGCTCGATCTTGGGGCGATTTCAACAGACCCGATCACGCAATCATAATGAAGAACAGCACTAAAAAAAAGTCGAAAAATGAATGGTCACTTGAATGAAGCATGCTGCGCTGCTGATTGGTGAATGTTGCCTATGACATTGTGGATGAATGGTCGTCAGAATGACCGATGGTATGATGCCGTCTCGAACACCTACACAGATAAATTGAGTTTCCACCTTCTTTGCTAACTCCTATTTGCTATGCATACTGGCTTTCTTGGACTTGGGATTTAATGTCCTTCGTAGCATAACGAAAACATCATCTTTCTCTGTTCTAAGCTTCTATGTTTTATTGGGCGCCATAGACTACTCTCTTTATTGAACCGTGTTTCTCTTTATGCGGAACATGTTATTGGTGATTCCTCGATGGTTCCAAGGATGCCTCGGGTGGGACAAAATCGCCAAACATGTCTGGTCCTATCTCCGTAAAGTCGCTGAAAATCAGAACTTCTGGTTGTTCTTTCCCTTGATGAGTTCAGTACTACATGAACCATCTGTAACTCATGATCGATGGCACCTTATTATTCATTTCTTTTATAGTCTGCAGTACCCTGATGGTGGGACTAAGTTCCTTACCTGACTAGAGAATGCGCATACCGAGCAAGGAAGCGTGGTCTTATGGCCCCTCCTGCTGTTATCTGGAGTACTCTCTTCTGCGGAGGTTATATTTTTTTAGTATTGCTTACCTCCTTTCCTTTGGGGTGGTCTGGTCGTCTCCTGGGCCTGAAATGCGAATTGGAGTTTTTTTTTTTAATTTATTTTTAATGTTTAACTTTTTTAATTTTATTTAATGGTTTTTGATTTCTTGTGGCCGTTGCCTTGGCCTCCGGATTCGAACTGATCACAAATCCAACAAAAAAAAAATGGGGTGGCGAGAGGCCGACTTTAGGGAGACAAGGACAAATGTGTTCTTCATAATGTCTCTGGCTTCTGGTCACATTGCGATAATTAGAATCACCCACATCCGTGAAGATGTTGGGCTCAGTCTCAAGATATCTGAAAAGAAAGGGTGAAGGACGTATCTACGGATAGTGTGAACAGGGTTAGTTCAATTGTTCTCTAACTACTTGGATGGGAGATGGTGGGAAAGAAATCGTATAAGACCGGTAGGTCTTGAGTGTGTTAGTAAACGCAGATCACGTCTTTGGCGTCTGATAATCTGCGCTATGGCCGGTGTGTATGTGTGTATGTGTGTGTGTGTTTGTGCTGTCTTGGAGTGTGCGTGCGTGTTTATAGTGTGTCAGCAGTAGACCCTATGGGATGGATCGAGGAATCCTCTATTATAAAGGAGAATGTTGTTGGGAAGCGTGCTTTCTTCAGTTTTGTACCGGAGAAGAAATTGTGGTAGTCTGATCCGAAGAGATCGAAAGATAGAAGGGTCAAGAACGCAAGACTCCCGTAGAAGTGGGTTCTCCCTGTTCTGAATGCTTTCGATGTACTTATATGCTAATTGTAGCAAGTACTCGTCGATAGGGATAATGGCGACATGTTGCCCTGCCTCCATGTAACTAACTCGGATGATTTTGGAGATAGCTTGACGAAGGTCGTGAATGTCACTCTTCTTTTCTTCTTCGTGACTCTGGATTCTATGCTTCTCCTTGACCAGCTTCGATGGATTCAGTTACTATTCGAATGTTGAAATTCTTCTTCATTTTCCTCGTCTGTTTCCAACACCACATGCAAGCGCTTAAGCTGTGTCTGTGTCATCCCCCCCCCCCCCCCCCCCCCTAACTCTATGCCCTAATGGACACTAGGGTGCAGCACCCTTAGTGTGATATTTGTGGGTTAATGTTCGGGCGCAACGCCACTGACATCTAAAAAAGGTATATCTTGAAATGAAAATTTGGATGCAACGCCACTGAATATTTCAAAGTAGAAACCTGGAAAGCAAGAAATTGAGGATACGTCCGGAGTTACGGTCGGATGGATTCGGATTTTATTTTACTCTTAAAATCCTATATATACAAAATATCTACACTAACATTGTTACACTTAACGAATACAAAATCCCTGCTCGCAACAGAGCATTACCAATACATACATTAAAACTAAAATACAAAGCATTACAAGATACAAACAACAAAGGTAGCATCTAAAAATTGAACATTATCTGCTCTTAACACAGCGTTATACAAAAACAGGCCGAAAGACAATAGGCATTTACAAAACACACAACAAATTATTGGATCCAAAGAAAAAAGGAACGCAAGTTCCTGTACAAAGAAAAAGAAGAGAATTGGTAATTTTTATGGTGGCAATTCGAGTATCACCTCTGCTGTCGAGTGCGTTTCCTGATGGCAAATTGGAATTTTCTGGTTGCGGACAACTGCAGATCCTGTTGGTGGAATCTGGTGGTGATGGCGGCATGATGTTGAACTATGTGTTATTGCTCAGTCATACATTATGGCTGGGACGTGGCATTCAAATGAATGGAAAAACGGCAGCAAATTCATCCGCATGCTCTCATAAACAAGTACTATCTACCGTCGTTTGAGTGGGAGATATTTCTCCATGGGGTATGACAGCATCTTCCTCGATTTCGCCGATGTAGTCACAAGCATCCATAAGCAGGTGGGGGGTTTTGTTTTGTATGATGTGTCATTAACAATGTCTCTGCATTTTCTAATTGATCCCTTTTCATGGTTCAGATTATGGCTTCTCTTAGATCCTCAATTTGAATACACCAGAAAGAATGGTGACTTTCGAATTTCCCTTCCGGACCTAGCTGTTATCAAGGGCTGTACCGCGACTCGAGATCATCGTGATTAAGATCTGGTCACATTTGTAATAAAACCTCAAGATTATTTCAGGATGTAAGCCCGGAACATTTCCGATTTCGGAATGAATGAGAAAACATTCGGGTAGTCGCTTTCCAACAGATACGTTAGTTCTTGGTAAGCGTCGATCATGTGCCCGTTTGATCTTGTTTCCTAAGAGGGAGTGCGAGTTCGGCAGAAAAGGAATAGTGCAATCTTTGAAAGTGTGAACTTCGAATGTCAATTGAGTACGTCAAAACTTCTCTTCTCTAGGTAAAAAAAAAAAATCGAAAAATTATTATTAACTTCAGTTTAATTCTACTACCATCTGCAATTTCTGGTTGTGTGTATTCCGCAAATACTTACAAGTTCGTACAATATGAACAAATATAATATAAAGAACATTTACTGAAATTAATTAATTATACCCAAAAAATAACAAACGTCATTACATCTTCGAATTCACTTCATTGCAAATTGCTATTTCCAACGATAAACGTGATGCTTTGTTCAAGACTTGTGATTTTAAAAAATATCCCAAAAAATAAAAAAATTAAAAACAAAATATTAAGAACCTTTTTATCAAATCTAAAATAAACAAAAAAGCTAAGGAAATACCTACGATGTTTATGATATTAATCCCCAATAGCCAATATTCTAACCAACTTTCATTTTTTCTCGTGTCGCCTTGCTCCACATTTTTTCTATAAGACAAATTTATATTAAAATAACAAGCTCACAACGCCTTTCGGTTTCGTTCTGCCCACAACAATAAGATATTAACAAATTTCAACTAGAGTTTATTGCAACAGACTTTTGTTTAGACAGTATACAAAGATAAATAAATAACAACCAAAATAACCTTAAGAAGAAATTGAAGCATACAGAAGCAGTTTTTAAACCTTCCTAACTCTTTATATATATTTATATATAGATATATAAAAACGATTTATAGAAAACATTATAATAACTGTATTACAAATACGTTCTTTAATAATAAAGATAAAACTTGTGAAAAACATATACATTTCAAATAACCACAAATATAATGCAAAATAAATGAAACGAAATGAACAAACGCGTAAAAAAAGTATTTTCTCTTCCACAATTTTCTACGAACTTCTTCACACAATTTTTTATAAATTATCCTTAACAAAAACTTATAAGATTAAATAAATATAAAGCTGTAATGATTTGTTTTAATTTTCAATTCAAAATGAACTAATAAACTTTAAAGTGCAAATCGTAAAACGAAGATGAAAAATGATGTTAACCAAAGAAAAATCAATAAACATTAACTCTGCTTATTGTGCTGCAACTAAATAATTAAATACAAAGCAAATTTTATAATGACAAAGCGAATATGTACTAAATAAATACTTAAAACAAAAAGACAACTCTTAAAATACCTGTAAAATAAATAAAAACAAAATGCAAGTTAAATTTCTAATTTACCAATATATTTGTTCTTTTTTTAATGGTTAATAAATATTTACAAAGCAAACTATAAGACCTACAAATATATTAAAGCAACATTTAAAAAATAATAAGAGATTTATAGTATAAGTGTTTAGATCTTTTAGATGAAACATATTCTGCATTTTTATATTTTATGGACACTTTAATTTACCTTCGTTGACATAGTCTTTCTATTACTTGTGTGATGTTTAAATGTGTTTACTGACTCCCCTTTGCTGTGGAAAAAAAATTGGACTTAAAGATATCCATTAACTATAAATTATAAATTATCCCTCCAATTATTTTAAAAGAAAAAATATCTATTTTTTTAAAGGAATGGTTGTAGAGTAGTAGAGACGAAGGGAGAATACCGCGTGGTTGGATGGACGTGCGCTGAAGGCGGCTAGTTGATGAAAGGAGAGTGATGATCTGCACGTACATCATCAGGAAGCCTTTGCAACTTGACGAAATGCAAAATGGTGGATGTTCGTCAAGTTCAAACATTTTCATTGTCGCCAGTGTGCGCATCGGATGTACACTAATGTAGAACATTAGATGTCCAACACTTCCTCTCGATGAGCGCACCAGTGCGACAAATTTACATCAAGTTTAAGAGGTCGAGACACCTCTCGTGCTTCGGTTTGGATAGGGCCTTACTGAGAATGTCTGCAGGCATTTGTTCCGTAGGCATGTATTCGACCGAGATTGTTCCGCTGTCCAGTGCTTCACGGATGAAATGATGTCGGACGTCGATATGTTTGCTCCGGGAGTGGAATACGGGATTCCGAAAATCTCGACGGAGGGAGAATGCCGGGCGTACAAGAGAAATGGACACGCCTTAAGAATACTGTTATTAGTACTGCCAACTCCATCTTAGGCAGTAGTTGTAGAGATCGGAGCGACTGGTTTGATGAGTGCGAACTACTGACTGAGCGTAAGAATGCTGCATACCGAGAAATGCAGCGGTCTCATAGGGCGCGGGTACGCGAGGAGAAATACAAAGAGCTCAGAAGATCTGAAAAAAGGATTCACAGACAAAATAAAAGTGGCTGGGAAAAAAACCTTGTCTGTGAAATAGAGAAAAGTAGAGAGCGAGGTCCGCACCAGGCGCGGAAGTTCTACCAAATAACCCGCAGTATGACGCGGTACACACCACGATGCACTCACTGTAAGGATAAAGAGGGTAATCTGATCACCGATCCTGAAAGCATTTTGGAGCGATGGGAAGTACGCTTCAATTAATTGCTAAATGGTCAGCTCAAAGAAGAATTGGAGGCTCCACCAAAGCAAGATCAAGACCAAATGCTGCCGCCACCAAGCATTGAGGAAACATTAAAAGCCATAAGAGAGCTCAAATCAAATAATGTCCCCGGAGCTGATGTCATACCAGCTGAGCTGGCATATCACACTGTGCCGCAACTATAGGAGTATAACATTGCTGAGTACCGCCTATAAGATACTCTCCACTATCCTATACGATCGGATAGCCCCATACGCTAAAGCCATCATTGATCAATATCAGTGTGGCTTCATCCCAGGCAAATCAGCCATTGATCAGATATTCACCCTTCCGCAGGCGATGGAAATATGTCTGGAATTTAAGATACCATTGTATCATTTATTTATAGACTTTGAGACCGCCTACGATAGCATAGTTAGGTTAGAATTATATAATGCCATAAGAGAGTTCGGCATTCCAAACAAATTGATACAAATTTGTACGTTGACCATGACCAACGTAACTAGTCAAGTAAAAATAGCGGGATTGCTGTCCAAACCAATAAACATCTTTAATGGACTCCGACAAGGGGACGGTCTGGCCTGCCTCCTCTTCAACCTGGCGTTGGAGAAAGCAATGCGTGACTCTAGCGTTACAACAAGAGGGACTATTGTCACCAAGTCCAGCCAGATACTTGCCTACGCAGATGACATCGACATCATCGGTAGAACCGAATCGGCGGTATAGAAATCCTTCACCCAGATCGAGCAGGCGGCACAAAAACTGGGACTGCACATTAATGAGGGAAAAACTTAGTACATGGTGGCAACTTCTGCGAAGAGCAGACCTAACGTTGTTCAAACTATCAGGGTAGTGGAGCACGAATTTGATGTAGTGTCTACCTTGGGTCAATAGTATCAGCCGATAACAATATGGAAGATGAAATACCCGAACGGTTGATTAAATCCAACAAAGCGTACTATGGTCTATCAAGACTCTTTAAATCCCGGAATTCATCCAGAACGGACAAGCTACTACTGTACAAGACCATAGTCTTACCAGTACTCATGTATGGATCCGAGACCAGGATGCTCAATAAAAGGCACTCTGAACTCTTAGCCGCGTTCGAGAGGAAGGTCTTAAAGAGAATTGTTGGCCCCGTATGTGAGGGAGGAAAATGCCAGAGACGATACAACCATGAGTTGTAGTACGCAATCTACCTTGAAGCTAATGTTGTAAGAAAAATCAAGCTCGGTAGACTCCGGTGGGCGGGACCCTTGGCTCGAACGAGCGAAGAGGAGCCTGCCCGGAAAGTACTTTGTGGCAGGATGTATGGAAGGAGACAGCGTGGCAGACCTTGGCTGCGATGGAGGGATGGCGTAGACCAGGATGCCCAGAGCCTGGGAGTGCCAAACTGGATGACATTGGCTCGAAATCGGGACCGGTGGAGAGATTTGTTAAATAAGGCCAAGACCGAATCCCGGTTGTAGTGCCAATGATGATGATGATGATTTCAATATGAAAAACAGTGAGGGCTCTGGTAGACCACAAAAATGTGAAGACGAGCAATTACAGGAGATGTTGGATGATGACCCAACTCAAACTCGACGGCAATTAGCAGATGCATTACATATGTCACAAGAAACAATCAGCAGACGTTTACGAACAATGGGGAACATCAATAAACTCGGTAAATGGGTCCCACACGATTTGTATGAACGTCAAATGGAAAATCGCAAAGTCACTTGTGAAATGCTACTTTAACGCCACGAAAGGAAATCATTTTTCCATCGAATTGTGACGGGTGACGAAAAATAGATTTATTTTGGAAACCCGAAGCGGAAAAATCGTGGCTTTCACTTGGCGTCCTTCAACACCAAGGCCAAATCGCTTCGGCAAGAAGACCATGCTCTGTGTCTAGTGGGACCAGAGTGGTATTGTGTATTATGAGCTCTTGAATCCCGGCGAAACCGTTAATACACAACGCTATCGTCAACAAATGATTAATTTAAAGCACGCATTAATCGAAAGTAGATCGGAATGGGTCAGAAGACTTGCCAAAGTGATTTTGATACACGACAACGCGCCATATCACAAAGCAAAACTAATGAAATACCCCTTGAAATCGCTTGGAAAGAACATCCTTTTGCACCCACCATACTCCCCAGACTCGGCGCCACCTAACTATCACCTCTTCGCATCTCGCAGAGCAGCACTTCAGCGGTTTCGAGGAAGTTGGAAAATGGCTCGACGAATAGTTCGTCGCGAAAGACAAACCGTTTTTCTGGCATGCTATTCATTAATTAACTGAAAGATGGGTGAAATGTGTTGAAGCCAATATTTTGAATAAAAAAAATTTGTTTCCCTAGAAAATTACGCATTTTGTTTACCACAGAAACCAGAAAAAATCTATGCATACACCTAGTATTTTCGGATATCCGGCGTTGGTTCGATGTTTAAGAACAGCACTTTAATAACACTAATACTAGCCAATTCTGTCGACTTCAATCAAGACATGGCGAAAAACAGTAAAACAAAAAACACACTGCCTGCCATTCTTCTTTGTTGTGAACCTAACTATGAGTACGTATGCCCTTCCAATTGATCACACATAGCAGTTGGAACGAATCGAGAAGATTGCAAATCCGTCCCATGAAAAGTTTTTGTTGTTTGAACGTCCACAAATCGTTTTGATCAATCCCAGGATGGTGGGGAAAGAGATAACCAAACAAAAACGATGAGACAATTTATATATTTATTTAATTATTATAATCAATATAAACTTATTTACTTTTTTTTAATTTATGGTAATAAGTTGCACCGTCATTTATACAACATACTTCAGATAGGAATTATTTGCAAACAGCACACTTCCTTATGTTTCGTATTTTGAAATCGATTTAATTCACCACTGTTTGCACAAACTATTACATGGGTGGCCTGAAAAGTTTCCGACCTCAACGTGAAGATAGCAGCACTCGTCAATAAAAGCTAGTGAATGTTGTTGTGCATCTTTTGACAGTTACTCACCAATATTTTAGCCATTTTGGACAGTTAGTTTTTATTTGGCTGTCGTTTGAGTGAGTCGATGTCTTTTGCTTTTTTTGGAGCCGATTCTCCCTTTCCAGCCAACTGTTTTGACTATATTTTTGTTTCGGGTGTATAATGGTGTTGTGGGGTTTCTCTACACTACATGGAGAACCAACCTACAATTCTAACCAACCTTGACCGCCAACAGCGCGTCACTTTAACCCAACTCCCCATGCAAAATCCTCAATAGCATACATTCCTAACTTTGCAAAAAACACACTCCAAAACTCCCAACAGAATACAATTCAACAGAATATATTCTAAATCATCCCCGCATACATTTTCCAAAAATTGGTTCGGTCAATTCTTTATCTAAACCATATTCCTTCCTGGCGACCCCACAATCTTAATTTCCCCGAAATTCATATGCTGTAATAAAACCCATATTCGAGCCTACACCGAACATTAACCATCACCACCAACTATACCAAGGCGCATACATTTCCTCGAAACTACTTCGGTTAATATCTTATCTAAACGATATTCCTCGTTGGCGCCAAAGCAAGTCAAATTTCCCCCGAAAACTCATGCCCATACGTGCTCGTGTTCCCAAAAACGATTTCTCGGTACACATAGCAACCGAGGAATCTAGCCCAGCCAGTACGGCAGGAATTCCCGGAAACAAACTCCCTATGCAAGCATAGCAACTCTTCTCGAAATTCCTAGCAAATGGCAGTGATTTTATTTCTGCTATGACTCAACCGCCATGACGCGATAAATGGATTCTGTCCATTCATTAGTCAGTCGAGTCGTAACCACCGAGGTGCACACATACCTTTAAGTCGAGACTTAACCGCCACCGGGCCCGGCCAATACAGTCAAATATCATCCGTCGTGGAGTGCGAAGCGTCGAGAGGGAAGAGCCGGGGTTGATTCCCAAGCGGGATACAGATTGTGAAAGAACATTAATCTCTCCGGGTCGCGTCTAGTGGGTGTAGTCGTTTTTAAATGATAACTGGAGCGCGGGGAACGGGTTGTAATTACCGAACCACGGTCAATTGTAGTCGTAGTTGTAGTTATATATATGCGATAACATGTTACGGGTAGAGACACACGTGAACAAATAGAGGAAACACAAATATGAAGTAAAGAACAAGAATTAATTAATTAATTACTCGTGGACCAAGACTGATGTTTAACAAAAGACAACTTAAGTGATCTTTATTCAATGCCAATGAAAAATATACGCGTACGGCGATAACCAAAGCATCTTGATTGTGTGTAACTTATAAGTAACCTTATGGAAGATTGTATGACAAAATGTGCAAAGGTGCCCAGACTTGGTAATTATATTTTACTGGAGCATGGCGCCAAAGATATTTTTGTATCTTAGTGGTATTGTTGCCCAGCGAATATATTTATGGTTGGCGTTCCTTGTTCCGTTTAGGAACTGTTTCATTGAATAGGCTTAAAGGAAACGATCCCGCCATAGAGTACGTTTTTACTCTATGATTTTATTCTTTAGCGATGCCGTGTTGTATTCCAGAATACTACCCTTTATTAAATTTAACACTGAATATCCTTACACATCCTTAAAAACTTCACTTAACATATATTACATTCTCACTTAATACATACCATTCATAAACATTCACAATATTCCCAGTTACAGCACATTTATCAACCTGCACCTTTTTATTCATTCAAAACATAGTAACTTTGATTTTCGTCCAAATTTTATTCATGTGAAAAGTCACAGAGAAAATTAAATAGGGAAAAAATCAGTTGAAATTTGGAAGTCAGAGAAACAAGTCAGAAGTCAGGAGTTCAGAAAAAGATAAATATAGAAGTTATTACAATAGAGAAGAAGTTATTAGTTCAGAAACAATAGAGAAATAAGAAGAAAAGAATAAACAGATAAATTCTGAGAGAAGACAAATTAATTAATTCCTGCGTTTTAATTAAGATTAAAAATAAAAGGTCCACGCTCTTCCCTCAACCGAGGAAGCGCGGCGTCCGGACATTCAACACTGGTGGCAGCGGTGGGATCATCCAACCAAAGGATGAAGAAATAAAAACAAAATAAGAAAAAAAAAATAAAACCTAAATGGATTAATATCTAAGGACTCTAAACTCTGCCACGTGTGAAATAACAACAGACGCGGTGGTTAGGGAATACTTAATAGAAGAAAACATAAAATTGGCCGTACAAACATTTGAGGATGGACTAAACAACGAACAGCTAAAGATACTAGCTAAAGTCCATGGGGGAAACAATTTAAAACAGTCGATTGCACATGTAGTACATGCGGCTCGAATGGACAACACTCCCAGGTCATATCAATATAACGAAAAACCTACATTCAATCGTATAGTCTGCCAAACCTGTGGTAAGTCAGGGCATACACAGGACACATGTTATCGAAACATGCAGTCCACTTTTCCGAATAGACAACCCATAAAAAGGGAATATAACATTTTATGCTATTTCTGTGGACGGAATAATCACACAGAGAATGAGTGTAGATACAAGATATCTAAGAATGGATCGTCTTCAACAAATTACCAACAAGGTACAACAACGCGTAACCCATTCCGAAATAATCCTACAAACTCTGAAAATCGTTTTGGTGAAAATTCTAGGACCACCAATAGACAAAACGATCGGCAAAATGTTCACTTTTCTCGGGTGCAAGAGTCGGAAAACGAGGCCTGACGCCAACCAAAAATTATGGAAGACAAACAAAATTTTTCTATTTACAGCATTAGATCTTTGGAAATAGATAACGACAAATTTAATGAAACTCCTACCCAAATTTACCTTGAGCCAGCTTATGATTATCCTAACCATATGAATACAAATATAAAAGAAGTTAAACCAAACCCTAATATAATGACTCCGATTCAGACTGCAATTCTGAAAAATAATTCAGCAACTAAGACTGAAAATTCGAAATTTTCAGCAGTATTAAAGACTGATATCCTTAATATTTCAGCTATCCCAATTGATTACCCAGACACTTCAGCAACCAATACTGAGAACTCAGCAGTAATAAAGACTGAAATCACTAATATTTCGGCTATCCCTATAGACAACCCCATTTCAGCAACAAAGACTGAAAACTCAGCAGTATTAAAGACTGAAAATTCGGAAATTTCAGAAAATATACAACCAAAAATCCCTTATATTTCGGCTATCCCAATAGACAACCCCGGCACTTCAGCAACAAAGACTGAACATTCAGCAGTGTTAAAGACTGAAGATCTAAAAGTTGCCATTAAAATCAAAACCCAAGTCAGTTCTGCAGCTAACACTGATGAAGAAATCTTTTCAGCAGCAAAGACTGACGGATTAAATGTTTCTACAGCAGATACAACTGAAGAAATAGTTCAAACAGCAAATAGGACTGGGAACCAAGATGTTCTGACAGCTAATAAGTCTGAAGAACTATACGAATCAGTAAATGAGACTGAGAAACTAAACGATCCATCAGCAGTGAGTAAGACTGAAAAGGTAGACGTTCCGACAGCGGTTAAAGCTATGGACAATGACAACACTAAGCCGAAAACAATAAATATTTTAAACAACGAAAACAAACACAAACCCTTACTCATACACGAAATAATAAAAAATGAAAATAATAATTTAACTAAAATAGGTATTGTAAAGAATAACTATATAAATACATTACAAATTTTTTTTTTCAACAATAAAAATTTATTCGAATACAAAATACAAAAAAATAAAAAGTTACACCGTCATTTAAATTATTTAAGATCATTTTTCAAGAAGATTTTTGGTAATAATCATCTTTATTCAATCATCATAGTAATAGGCCCAAAAAGGTTTTGGAAAATTTTCCATAAATTTAAAACACATAACAAATGGCCTTTGTTTTTTTATTCAATATATATGAAATAATCTAACAATTGTAGGAAATGACGGAAATGAAAAAAAAAAAAAAATAAATAAAAAGTTAATGAGGGGGACGAAAGAAAGAAAATTCTAGAGTTAATATGTATAATGGAAATTTTAGAATTAATATATATATTCGAACGGAAATGAGAATTTTGAAACATAATATTAATATTATATAATTAATATAATAAGTAATAATAAGTTTTGGATAAGAAAAGAAAAGGTTCCAAGGAGAAATATTTAAATTTAGTTAATATACAATGTAAATAGACATTGTGATAAGAACTTTTTGAAATTTAAATATTGTAACCTTTGATTAATTCTGAAAACCATTGTAATTGAACGAAAATCCAAGCCTTTAATTAATCTTAATCTAACCTATAGTTACTAGAAAATTATTCTCTTCAAGGATAATTTTCTTTCTCGAAGAAGGGTGGGATGTTGTATTCCAGAATACTACCCTTTATTAAATTTAACACTGAATATCCTTACACATCCTTAAAAACTTCACTTAACATATATTACATTCTCACTTAATACATACCATTCATAAACATTCACAATATTCCCAGTTACAGCACATTTATCAACCTGCACCTTTTTATTCATTCAAAACATAGTAACTTTGATTTTCGTCCAAATTTTATTCATGTGAAAAGTCACAGAGAAAATTAAATAGGGAAAAAATCAGTTGAAATTTGGAAGTCAGAGAAACAAGTCAGAAGTCAGGAGAAGATAAATATAGAAGTTATTCGGACATTCAACAGCCGCTACGGAATTTTTTTTTGTCGTGGGTTAATTAATGAATTTAAAGAGATTCACATTATGTGATTCCAAATTGAATGGGGCTTGGCCCGGTATGCATGTTTTGATGAGAGGGTTTAGTACGTAACAATGCGTTGCATTATTTTTTTAAAATCTATCCTTGATATTTTCTTTACAATCTCTCATATGGAAGTCCCTGTTGCAAAAAATAGGTGTTGTGGAAGCGCCGTCTTGAGGAAACTCTGCGAATATACAACAAATAATTATTTTTCAATGGTAATTGACTTTTTACAAGTAAGGTACCTGTCTCGAATCAGGTTTCGAATTAGCGGGCTATTTTGGTATTAGCAGTTTTTTTTTGTTTCTTTTTTGGTTTCGGTAGGAAGGTGGGAATCTTCAAAAGATACCTCTGGACCGATTCAGAGGCATGCCGGGGTTTTACAGACTAAAACTACCGCCCGCTAGGCTCATATTCCCGTTGATCCCCGCGGAACTTACTTTTAGATATACCATCGCGGGGCGGGACGGAGTTTACCTGTTACTCCGCTCATCACGTCGCAACTGCTGCTTCATTTCACAGAGAATACCATTTGTTACGGACCATGCCTGTTTTGAACTAAGCATGTATTCTATTACTCTTCCCGGAGAAACTGTCCGTCTCATATCTCTCCCCAAAATCGTTCGCGCGCACTCTGTGAGTACGTGTTCCGCATTTTCTATTTTGCCTTCGCAATACAAACAGTATGGGTGATTCACATGTTTATACTTGTGCAAATATTACCGAAAGCATCCATGACCTGATATTAGCTCAGTCAGGCGATAATTCAGCTCGCCATGTTTTCTTTTCACCCATGTTTCTATATCAGGTATCATGGTGTGGGTCCATCTTGCTTTGGTGGAAGAATCCCACCTTCGTTGCCATTCTCTTAGGCTAGAGAGCTCTAATTGTTACCGCATTCTCCGACGGTTCTCTTGGGAGACCTGTGGAATGTATATTTATGTTGTCGTGTAGGTGCCACAGGGGCACAGGTTCACTACGACTTCCCAACTTAATTGTTATTAACCATAGACGCATAAAATAAAACTCTGTAGTTCGTCTTGTTCTTAGTTCACTAGTATCTTGATTCACACTTTAAGAAAGTAAAAATACAACACTACACATCGAAAACTTAAGGCTAGGTCTTATTTATCAACTGTGACTATCACTTAAATTTACGCACAAATGTGATCTTATATGACGCTTTATAACTACAGCACTTAGTAAAAACATAAAAGAGAGTTCTGCTGTATTACATGAAATTATCACTTAAACTTAACGTCCGCATATAATTTTGAATAACATTTTAGAACTGCAACACTCGGTAAAAACATAAAAGATAGTTCGGCTGTATTAAATGAAATTGTCACTTAAGCTTAACGTCCGCACAACACCGTGGTGAAACTTCAACTCTCTTTTTTGTTTACTTAACGTGGAGGCCCGATTTGCCTCCACGGAATCCAGAACGCGATTACTATTACCACCGAAGCGACAGAATTACCAAAAATTCCATCCATCGCTTCAGTGACCATATATGGTATCATTCTCGCATTTGGTCCAGCAAGAATGGGGTGAAACACACACACGATGATCGTCTCTGCAGCTCATGTCGTGTGTGTGTCCACAAGCATGCGGGCCGTGGATCGATCAAATCTACAAGGTTGCAGCTGGTGCAAATATCTCTACATAGGGATTGAAGTGTTTGCACCGTCAGCGACTGCGTAAATCATTTATGCTGATCATGCACATGTTGGTGCCATCTCCGCGTAGTCGAATTCTCGATGGTAATTTTTCCGTTTTGAGAACTCGACTAGCTTGGGCGATCAGCCATATATCTTCATGTATTTGTCGGTCGGGTGGCCCATCGATGTAGGCATGTATGCAAAAGGAAAAGCTAAAACATTTCCTGTATGTGTGCGGCTGGCGCGTAGGGGTATATCTCATTGATATAGTACGGGCAATGTTGGTTGCTAGGTGATGCAACCAAATTGCCCATAAGGAACATGCCTGCTTGGTGCTGATGGATTTAGTATCAGCAAATATTGTGATTTTATGCGTTTTAAGGCTTTATGGTTCAACTATAAACAGGTGAGTACTTGGTTTCCAGGTTTGTATGCTCTAGGAGGGAGTTTTTCCATGGGGTAATGGGAAGATGATTGGTGGCGGGAACCGTCACGAACCTTATGCAATGCAGCGTTTTCTTTAGCTGCAATGTCAGGTGGCGTCCTCCCGGCCAAAATATTTGTAGCATCTTCGGATACCGTTCGGAATGCACAACATACTCTTAGTGATGCCAGCCTATGTGCGGAGGTCACTCCCCTCATGTACGACTTATCGACTAATACTGTGCGGCTCCTGCCCATATGTGAGTTGCATACATTATAATGGAGGTGTTGACACTGGTTATGAGTTTCCTTATGTGGGGCCGGGGTCCTCCAACATTGGGTAGCAGTCTCGCTAAAACTTTGCATACTCTTGCCGTTTTTTCACTCGTTTTCGTCAGATGTTCCTTGAAGGTCAACGGTATTAGCAGTAATAGCTGTCATTTGTCGTCTGAGATTGGTTCATTGATACTGCACTAATCGGTCTGCCTTGTATGATAGTTCTCGGTTGCACGCTGCACTAATATGAGTCTAGTGTTGCGTTACTTTGGTGACGTATGGCCTCATTCCATATTTTCTTATGCTTCATATCGATGTGACACGCTGCTCACCGTACGTGTTCTGCAAGCAAGTAAAAGGATCAGGTATCATGGTGCGAGTCAATCTTCCGTTTGTGGAAATATAACATATTCAATGCAATTCGCTTCGGCTGGAATCCTCTCTTGAATTCGCACTCGCAGGAAGTCCTTATTCGAAACAAGTCCATCAACGTCTTGCAAAGAAGCGGTTTCTTTAGCTCATTCATTCATTCATCACTCGTGGTTTCCCACATAGCATTTATGGCATCATTGGACACCGTCCGCTCCTAGTAATGACACCCTATGTGCTAAGTTTGCTCCTCTCATGTACGACTTATATTTAGCTTTCAACTTTTGCTATTGGACAAACAATAACATGCTTCCAAGTTTGGGGAATGTACCCCAGGTTGTAGGCATGGTTGAGCAGAATGGAGAGTTTTGTAAAGAATAAAGCAGAAAGCCTTCGCAACGAGTGGTACGACATGTTGTCGATACCGGTTGGCTTCTTGGGGTTTCGAGATTCAACTAGGCTCTGTAGGGTATTTGGTGTAACGAAACCGTGACTATTATCGCGTGTGTCGTCGAAGTATACACTGTTAGCTGAGTTGAAGGTAACTATTGGCTCGTTAAAGTTGTCGAATTTATTGTGAACCTCTGAACTAATTCCTCCATCGGGTCCGGGTCGCCATCCTCAAGAGTGAGCTTGTGATTATTTTCAATGGTCTCTCCGATGACGTTTGCTTTATTGGCATCATTATTGACAACAAGACCGTTGTGCATGATTGGCCCAGTGATACGAGAAGTGCCACATATCTTTTTAACATTTTTATAAATGTTCTGGTCTATCTGAATACCCTTCAGTTTGTCTTCCAATTGTCGGGTGCGATTGATTTGAATTCTTTGTTTTATCAATGTGCCAATATTGTGAATACTGGATGGCAATAGTGGCTCCCTTTGCGTAAAGCGGTGACGATATCTCATTCTACAGAGCTTCTTACGCTCCCGAATAAGATGAAGAGTGAAGTCGTCATGGGGAATCTGATGTCTTTTCAAGTTTGTACTTCGGGACATGGGTCTCCGAAGTTTCAACTAGAATCTCGTGAAATCGAGCTGCAGCGTTATTTATCTCAACCGTCGTTAGGTTCCTGCCAGTGGGAAGAGAAAATTGGTGGAGTTCTTCGTTCAATGTGCCATTGAAATTGTCCCAAATTGTGCGGCCATAGTCGGGTATGTATCTAATATGAGCCCGCGATGCTCGATAACTGCGAATGAACGTGGCCACAGCTTTGCGGTCAGATACACCCGCCGATACTTGGGGAGGAGAGATTTGGGGAAGTAAATCTTTGGACACATTAAAGATGTACTCCTGGTGTTTGGTTGATGTGTTCGCCTTATATTGCCCACAGCTGTCTTCTTGTTCGCTCGTCTCCCGAGTGCTGTTCGTCTCGATTGCTCGTTGACTCCTAAGTGGTTTTTCTTGAACTCGTTTCCTGAGTGCATTTTACCTCTCGAGTGGTTTTCCGCGTTTTGGTGTACAGCCGATCGTCGTTTCCTGAGTGCTTGTGCGCTGGCGCTTCCCTTGCTCTTCATGGAAGTTGGTGTCGGCGTGATTGCATCGCCAACAGCCATATCTTTTTAACCTTGTGCTCGAGCATGTCATCAGAAAGTTACGAGACGACAAGATGGCTAGATTATCACCGAACAGAGTCACACAAGTGGTCGCAAATGCGGGTGACATCCCATTTTGGGCGATCATCTAGAAACTGTAAGTAAAAACAGTGAAATCATCATGCAACCGGTAGAGGAGGTTCGCCTAGAAATACATAAAGACAAAATAAGGTATATGGTAGGACGAGGGCAGGTGGGCCTCAGGGAACGCACATAAAGGTCAGGGGTAAAATATATGAGACTGTTTAAGAGTTTACATAACAATACTGACGGCCAGTAACGAGATGTCAAAGGAAATTAACAAAAGACTGCATTCCGACAATGGTAGTTGGTCCGCGGCCAGCAAACTGCTAAAATCGAAACCTCTGCATGAGACATAGGTGCTTACAAATCGATAAAAGAACAGATTCAGCGTATTCGAGAAGGACTAGTTCTAAGGGGTATCTCCGGCGGTAAAAATGTTGAAGACGCAGGACAATGGAGGAAGCTTCGTCGATAGCCGCGAATTGGAGACGCTATACTCCAAACCTACAATAGTGAGAATAATAAGGTCGCGACGTTTAAGGTGGCCCGGGCATGTAGCGAGAATGGGCATCTACAGTGCCTGCGTTGTTACGAGCCATGTTATGGCACGCGATATTGTCATCTCATTTTCCACACTGGAACTAATCATGAGAAGTTTTCCTCCGTCTGTACATACGTGGCCCCCGGCGTCCAAGGGAGAAGAAGATGGACTTTGTAGTCCGTTCGAGAAGCCTCCCATGGCTTTTCAGTACACACGTTGGACCTTTTTTTGTTTTTGGTTTGTTTTTAAATTTGTGAGTATGGCTTCATTCAACGCTTTCGTTCCGTAATAAGATACTTGTCATCGATACCACACAGTTGGCTTATTTATTACTTGTTTAATGGAAATTGTTTGTGTACACGATGTGCGCTATGCGATATGCAGTCAATTTAATTAATTACTGATGTGTTTTTCGTGTGTAAGGGAATGATTTGTTCTCTATGTGCACAAATGCGATACACTATACACAATCGTTCACACTACCCACAATCTTTCATAGTGGTTTATTTTAATGGGACGATGTTTTCGAACACGATAGACATCATTTCTCGAAATATTATCTTTCACCGAGAATACACTAGACTGAATTTTTGAGTTTATTTAATTTAATTGTTTTTTGTTTATAAACAGCCGGGTGATTTCCGTAAAGGGAAGTTCCACAGAAGGCAGACACGTCCGTTTCTGATAGATGTTAAAAATGAACTCTCTATGGAAATACTTGAAAGAAATGGTGTACACCAACAAACCAACCACAGCCTTAATGCTTAAAGGTAAAATTAGAACTTATAAAATTATACCAAAGAAAAAAAGCTTGCAAATGAAATCTTCTTTACATCACATCTAGAGACGGCCACTTGATCCTTATTATAATGCATTCATAATGATATAGCAATGTAATGAATCAGTAAAAACAAATTATAAGATTGAATTCCGGTTAAAAGTTATTAAAAAAAAAAAAACATCGACCTACAACGCAAAAAGCGTCCTGTATTTGTTTGTACTCGTACGTTATGATCGGATCAAGTGTATTTGTGTAAAAACACGGCTACTTTTTTCTATTAATGAAATATTACTTCCTCTGTTTTTCGCGATTTCTACGTCAAGCGTATCAATCCATTTAGATTAGCAATGGGATCATGACACTGGCAATTCTAATTGAATATTCATATCATTTATAAATTGTAAATTAATTTCAAAATTGCCCTGGAGTCCAATTAAAACACAACCGGGAACACTCTACACCAGAGTTCAATTATACTGCATGTGTAAGCACTATATCTACATATAATAAATACACAAAAAGGGATGTGGTCGTTTCACTCTATCAACGTCTACTTTTACTACACTGTTCATTTAATAAGTATATTGGATAATGGTGGAATGATGTCAATTTGATTAAAATTGAACACAATCTATTGATTTTTTTTACCACCTTCAGATGTATTTGATTAAATTTTTATTGTGTTTATTGCCTTTTTTCGCAGTACTGCACAAACAATATTCATTCCGGTAAAACAGTGCAAGTCTTTGAATATTTGATCATTTGCAAATATATTCACTCAAGGGAAGTTAAAATGCTAAGAACGATTGTTGCCTACGTACACAGTACCGCACACAGTAATGCAAACTGTTGTGGAATATTAAGAAAAAAGTACGGTCAACTATGGGTGACAGGTTACCAAGAAAATAAGCAGGAGCCACGGAGACAACCGTGATAAAGGAGGCAAACGTCGGAAACCACGGACACAAAGCCATCGGCCCAAAGAAGGCCATACCGGCTTTGTTTCTGCTGGCTCAGAGCAGAGCAAACGCGACCGCGGGCGGGAAAGGCCAAATACTCAGGTCGCAACACCGTCAGCCTACAGCAGGCGAAAGCCGCTCTAGGTCTGCCAGTTCGGTGCTTACCAAGGTTCAAAAGCAGAACAAAGGCGTTCCTACGGACCCCAAGAAGCGGAAGCATCGACCCCAGCACCGTTGGCCCAAAGCAGCCCAACGCCGTTCTAGCACTTTTAGCACGGAGTCTACAGAGGCTCCAAAACAGAGCAATCATTCGCGAAAGAGCGGAAAACGGTGTGCATTTTACGGTCGACGCACACATACGACAGCAGTGTGTCGCCAAAAAACAAAATGGGAGCGGTCGAAAAACTTCAAGAGGTCGGGTCGGGGAACCCCAATCCGATCGCACTAAACTTGCAACTCAGCAAAAGCTGTTCTCAGCGTTCGCCAACCAAAGTCCCGATTGTCCAACTTCTTTCGGACATTGGCCGTAAAAATACCACGCACCTAGTCGTGGAGACCTCTTAAAGCTGAAGGCACTGCACCCAACACATGTTATGGATGCCCAAAAATCCACGACACTCCAGATGGTTTTTGGCTAGGGTAAGTTGAGGGGATGCCGTGGGGGTTCTCTATACCACATGGAGAACCAACCCACAATTCAAATCTTATTTCTCCCGTTTTCAGCGCGCCATTTCAAGCCTTATTCCCCCTACAAGTTATACCACCTGAAAACCATGTTTTCCCAAAGGACGCATAGCTAAATTCATTATTCTATGCAGACAATGCATATTTGAGTTTAGCTACCTTTTTGTCATACGACAGCTCCATCTCGCTAACCCATGAGATTTCCTCCGGAAATCGCATTTAATGTTGGTTAGCAACAACCAAGTCTAACCAGACGAAGTTGTCGCATCATTGCAAAACCGCTGGGGTTATTTCAGCGTCTTCGAGTCTGGTTCACACGCTGATTATTTCCCAAGCATCAGCGACGTCCTATTCACTTTCCCCAGACACTCCATTCGCAGGGGATCAATGATATATTTTTACAGGTGAATAGCTACAAACCATTTTCCTCTCCTTCCTAGTTTTATCTTCCCATAGTTCAATGCAATCTGAGATCACCACAGTCGCCGAATTAGGTCAGTGGGTCATCCTCAGAGGCTGCATTGATACACGCACACCAAAGCCAGAACAACCCTGGGTTATTGTGCTTTTCCTTTTGATTTCTTCATCCTTTCTATGCCCACCGACCGTCGAACGAATACACAAGTATTTATTCACCTCAATGAGCGGAGAGGATTGAGGAATGCACAGGAAAGCACGATTACCATTGGCTGATCGTCGTGCAAAATCAAAGTTTCATCCCTAATTCCAATCAGTCATTACCCAACCGCTACCGCGGCAGGTCGCGCCGCTCGGAGTCGAATTTAATTTCGCCGATTTTAAAATCAGTCATTTTTCATTCCTCAAACGACGCACACGTGTCTGAAGTCGATAATCATCCGTCTGAAAGTGCATCAAGGTCGAGTGTTCTGTACCGTGGCAGTGTGTAGATAGTTCATTATCGCGTGAATACGTGATTGGCTTTAAATTATTTATTTTGTAAAGTCACCCCAAGAAGACCAGCTTGGATGTGTTTTATTCCAATGCGAAACAATCACCACGACCAAGAAGAGTTTAAGGCAGCTTTAATTCCGTTTTACAAAGTGTTTGTGTTGTATTTGGACACTTGTAATTTTAATGCAATTGCCGTCGTTCTGGCACAAAAAAAATTTTACTCAATCTTTGTTTATGTTAGTCTACATATTTAAGATAAATTTGTTTTACGAATCTTAAAATAAATAATCAGTGAACTTGTGTACTAATAAAAAGGAAACAATCAAACAAAAAAACAACGCTGTGTTTCTTTTTATTTACCCCCTGGATATTTTGTGAACAGTTTGCTGCAGCGGAACAACCTACGAGTGACAAGTGCTGGGGAGGTAGTAAATCAGTGCCCATGTTCGCCACACCAACTTAAACCCCCACAATGCTGCCATGGGAATTAAAATTCAAGTTACACCACGAGATTCCATGCAGCTTCCAAATAATGGACTCCTTGCCAGAGTTCTCAGAAGACGGGTTGTTGGGTAACGACTACCTGTCGAAAAATTGCAGGGTTAATGGACCGAGTGCTTGTTTCGAGTTTTCCCGAACAACCGTAAATCCCGAAAGCTTTTACGTTGACTTTGTAAATAATAAAACACGAACGGTTGAGCATAAGGCAGTCGAACGAGGAACCGTACCAAAGGGACCTGGCAAGGTCGAGACTGTGGTCGGTATTCACCCGGAGACCCTACTCACACAGGCGAGGGCTGCGAAACTATGCTGGGCCCCTTATTCCAACAATGCCGCACCCAAAAGGCCCAAAAGGCGTCAAAGAAGGGAAAGCTTTGATAGAAAACTTACAAACAAACCCTTCGAAACTCGAAATCTTTCTGAGTCAGACTCAGGCTTCTCTTTAGTATCGGATAAATCATCGTCTCTTACTAAAGACTTCCGTAGAGAGGAGCCATTAAATGAGTCTAAATAAAATTTTTAAGGCCGGGCCCAACACTATAGGCACCAAAGAATAACCGCAAACTATAGGGGCAAACCAGGGCGCTCATGAAGAATGGTTGGGCAGTGGAGTTGTCAGACCCAGGGAATATTTCGTAATTCCCCTAGGGTTGTGAGTTAACACGTCAACGGGACTCACCTCTGATGGTGAATCGAGTGATCACGTATCCGAGAACCAACCGTCGGAGAAAACACCTCCAATGCATTAAGCCTCTGTTCTCGGATGGCAAATCGTCAGATGGACTTACACATCTTGAAGGCGACTACCTGACGTGCACTAGTGCTAGCTCGCATCATATCCTCAAAAATTCACGTGGTCAGACAAATGCCAACACGCGTTTGAGACGAAAAATCCGATGTTGGTTTCACCGCCAAAATGAGCGGTGCGGCCATACTAAACTCCTTTAATCTGGCCACGAATACGACCCAAAAAACACTTAGAGCCATGCTACCTCGAAGCGAAATAGACAAAGACCCGCCTATAGCGTGACCCGGTCGTACCTGGAATACGGTGAAAGCAAGTCACTTCACTATTGTGAAGGAAGTTTTAGCCGGATCGTGTGAGCGGTTCAAACTTTCCACATAAGGTCATAGATACACGCTACACTCTGCCATCAAAATAGGGAAAAATAGGGTGCTAATTCCCAATACCCCTCTAAAGGCGTATGATGGACGGTGGTGGTCTACCCCCTTCTTCTTCGAAATTGTTTTGTTCCTTTTTATTTAGGGTTGTACCCTAACCACGATTGACTGGTGGAAAAGGGGGGGGGGGGGGGGGGGGGGGGGGGGGGCGAACGTCCTTTCCTCGTATTTAAATTTTTTTTTATTACTATTTAATAACTTTAGAATTAACACTCTACGGCTTAGTGGCCAATAGTGAACGCCAATTTGACTAGACAATATTTCCGAAGGTGTTGTCTTGACATTTTCTGTTTACCAAAAATCCGGCTTTCATTATTGCAAATTCATAGCTGCAGTCGTATAACTTTCGTTGGCGTTAATTTTCAGTATGAGAATTCATTCTATCTCATCTTTTGCGGGAGTATCCTTGAAAAGACGTCCCGATCTTTTTATCCTTTCTAATTTTATGATACACTAACTGTCCTGGCACTTTTTTCAAGTCTATCTCAAGTTTTAATGAACCGATTGACTTGAAATTCGATACACACCTTCTTGATATAACGCTCAAAAGTCTCTACTAAGCCTTTTTGAAAGAAAAATGTTTACTATTTAAAAAAAATAACAATCGAAAAAAAGCCATTTTGCGAAAAAAAATATTTTTTATTTCTTCGAAGTAGGGACGATTACAACAACTTCACTGATTAAGAATCAATATTTTTTACTGATAATTTGAAGGGTCAAAATCACGTCAATCAGGACGCACGCTTTTGTTCCAACCATCCACTTCACCGCCCTAGAATTTTGGAAATTTTCGACATTTTTGTTTAAATTTTTTCTTTTTATTTTGTTACGTTATAAATAAATATTAGGCAATAATTCGATAGTAACAATATTATTCCTTCCAATTCTAAAAACACATAATTTGGTCCTCTACACATAATACCTCCTTAACTTCAGTATGACATTAATGCCAATGGTGAGGCTAATAGCCTTTTAATCACAAGGGAAGGACTCCAGAGTATCTTCGACTCATTAAGAAGCAAAAAGTCGGTGGGAATAGATGGAGTACCTAACATCGTACTCAAGAACCTGCCCCCAATCGCAATAGATATATACACGGTCCTGTTTAACAACGCGCTGAATAATGCATATTATCCCGCGCGTTGGAAAACGGCAATCATTCAGCCCATCGCAAAAAGAGGCATAGACTGTACAAATCCAATGAACATGCGTTCGATAAGTTTACTCCCAAGCATCAGTAAAGCATTTGAAAAGACCATTAACAAAGCTCTGCTAAAATGGGTAGACGACATCAACATTATTCCAAATAACCAGTTTGGCTTTAAGGTGGGTCATGAAACCACACATGCCGCAGCTAAACTGGTTTCTGACATACTATCGAATAAATGTAGGAACCAATGCACAGGAGCCTGTCTGATCGGCTTGGAAAAAGCCTTTGATACCGTCTGGATCGAAGGGTTATATTACAAACTGGTCAGACATGACATACATAAGCCTTTACTATATGTACTTTACGATATGTTAAAGGACAGGAAGTTCGTGGTCAAAAATGGTAATGTGACCTCTAATAAAACGTATAATATCACGAATGGCTTGCAACAGGGTGCGGTACTCTCTCCGATTCTTTTTAACATTTACATTAGCGACTTATTAGATGCACTCCCGCAGGCTATTGCGTACGCAGACGATCTCAGAATTTACAGAACAGCTCCGAAAGTTGAGATCATAAATAGTTTAATACAGCGAGACTTCAACAACGTGCAGCGCTATTGCGATGACTGGGAACTTAAGATCAACTTCCAGAAATCGGAAGCCATCCTATTTAGAACTCCATTATACAAAGCCACAAACGACACAAAAAAAAACTGGCGAAAGCTAGTTATCGTGGGACCGCATGGAGATAAAGTGGAAACCAAGAGTTTAGTTAAATACCTTAGCATCTGGCTAGACCAATATCTGTATTTCAACAGACATGTAGAGGCTGCTGTGGTCAAAGCTAGAAAAACGTTTGCTATGACAAGGAGGCTATTTCACAGTAGCCAACTTGACAGCAGGGTAAAAGTCATATGCTACATGACGCTAATCAGGCCAATGCTCATATATGGCTGTCCAGTATGGTTTAACATAGGTCCAAATTTGATGGAAAAGATTCGGGTGTTCGAAAGGAAGTGTTTCAGAAGTTGTCTCAGATTATATCGGACCCCGGAATCGGACTATAAAAAGTATTATTCAAATGAGACTTTATATAATGAAGCGTACATAAATAGGGTGGATAATTTTATGATCAAATTAATCAGACGACATATTGTGAGAGCAATAAGCTCGTCCAATGACCTAATTTTCGGGGCCTATTCTCCAAACACTCTGTACTATGAGAGCGTGCGTCGCAACTGCTTTGTTACACCAGAGGCGTTCCTTGACTTGGACATGAAAGGGCTTATACAGGATAGATCCGGAATTCCGCTGATCTATCATGTAAGTAGATCGTCTGTAGACGGGCGATTGTGCTACGACCGGGAAGTAACGTGCACCGAAGAAGAGCTCCTGAGCTTCAGTAGGGCTATCTCCCACAGAGACCGGGACGATAGTATTAGACAGCGTCAACAGTTCTGGTGGTTGAATGGCATATAAAGACCTGGATACCAAAGTCGGTATAGAATCACACTATCATCAGCTAGCTTACATAGACTTAGCTTTTCTAGAATTAGGGTAGTATAAGATTTAAGTTAAGTTAGGTTAAGTGCTTTTACATAAAATTAACTTAAAAAAAAAAATAAATAAAATAAAATAAATAAATAAATAAAAAAAAATAAATAAATAAAAAAAAATAGGTAAGTTAAGTAAGTCAAATTTTAAGAAAAAAAAAAAACAAAAAAAATTGACAACGTTTTTCAAATTTTCTTTGTTTTTCAAAAAATTATAAGTACTGCCACAAAGTGAATGGTTTTGCCGCGGTAAACTCGAGATCTTCGTGCTTCAGGTTTTGAAGCATTTCGAGCAGAGTCTCCGGTTCCATTTCAGGGTCGACACCCTTTAATAGAACCGTTACGCTCTTCGTTTGTTTCGGCGTGAACGAGTAAAATTCCGCGGTGGCTCTTTTTAATACCTCTTTAATTTTGTCGTGGTCTGCCACCGTATATGTTTGAATGGCGTGCCTGTTACCCGTCAGTCGTTTAACTGCAAAATTGTTACCAATGGCTAGCTTACAAAGACTTACCAATTCCTTACAGTCAACATCTATGGTGTTGATTGGTGGCATCTTTATTTTTCCGCTGTTATTGTTGCTTTGCTGCTGCTGTGTTGCTTGCTGGTTCGTTGATCGCTTTTGTGTTGATTGTTGCTGTTGCTGTTGCTGTTGATGGTGCTGATGTTGAAGTTGATGTTGCTGTTGATGTTGCTGTTGATGGTGAAATTGTTGCTGTTGGCCGACTTTTGGCTTTAGCTTTTGTAGTTGTTGCGGGTTTTGTTCTTGTTCGAGCGCCGCTATTTTTTTCTTTCGGCGTCTCTCTTGTAATCGGGCTCTTGCCATCGCCAGTTTCGCCTCCAATTCACTTATCTCTTCCTCTTCATCCTCAGACTCTGAGGATGCAAGAGAAGCGAATGAATTATTTGCTCCATATATGTTAAAATTGGAGGGGAAGGGAAGCTCACTGTCGTCCGCCAATTGTTGATCTCCTTTATCCATCGTCAATTTCGCGGTTTTGCTTCGCGTCACAATGGAGTTTTTCGCGGCGCCTTTTCGTTTGTGCGTTGTCGTGTTTTTATCGTCCTCCGTGTTCATTCTGGTTCTTTCCAGTTTGTTTTCATTAAAAAAAAACAAAGTCGACCTTTTGAACCACGGCGAATTGATTTCTCCTGCAAGCTGAGTTGAACTCGCCTACCGCCTGCTAAGAGTTAGTAAGCTTGCACTCGCGCCAAACGACGATTTAAAAATTGCTTTCTTAACAAGCAATATATTGTTTGTTTTAATTTTCGCGTTTGCGACCGAAGTGTTATCTTTTTATTGTTTTTGTTTTTATTGTCTCGAACACTTTTTGCACCTCACTCAACTGTTTTTATATGCACTTAGTAAATACAGATTGCTTAACGAGCAATATATTTTAATTTTTGTTTTTTGCGCTTGCGACCGAGGTGATATATTATAGTTGATTATTATTTTATTTTTCGCACTTCACTGTAATATGCACATTTGCTTTTAGGTTTTATTTTAATTTATGTGTTTTTAATTCACTTAGTATTTACAATTAAGTTTTTACGTTTATTATTTGTTTTATTTGGTTTCTGAATTTCATTGTTTTGGCTATCTTCACTGTTTTAATTTTGGTCACCACATGTCTATTGAATTTAAACTTTTGGCGTGAACTCGAGTATATTTATTGTTTGTCGCGCTTGTTACATTAATATTTAGTTTACTGGTGTGTCCTTGTTGTCTTTTGTTTGTGAATTCTTAGGAATTGTATTTGTTGTCAAAAATTGCTTTTGAAATACTTTTACTTTTTAAATATGTAGTCACTTCACTTTTTAACTGGCGCACTGTTAAACTGGTGTTCTCTGTAAGAGAGTTCGCGGGTGACTGCTTCAGGACTTCTCCGTTCGGTTTTATGGCGTTGCCTGGAAACGCTGTTTATCTTTAACAGTGTTTGTGTCGGGAACCCGGTGGATACCTTGATGGCTGGTGTGCTCTAACAGCAACTCCAAAGTGATCGCCAATGCGGATTTCCCGACAGGCCATCCATATACGACATTTTGAGCTTTATGAAAGACATCTAAACATCCTTAATTGAGAAGCATGGCGGTCTCCCAGGTCACCTGGGATATCTCCAAGGTTTTTGACTGCATTTGTCACAGAGTGTTATGAAGTAGTCTTGGTTCTTATGGACTATGAACTATATATAGTCGTTGGGAACTTCATGACTGTATAGAAAGTTCCCTGTAAAATCAGCCAGTTGGGCTGTTGTGAACGGCATATTTCAGGATCTCATACCAATTACTACTAAAAATTAAATACTTGAATAAGAAGTCAGTTTTCATATCGATTTCTGAGGGGCTCAATACTTGAATTATTCGATACTATTTATAGTCCAAATACATACTATTTAGGGACTTTTACAGTCCAAATACTTTCATGGTTAATATTGAATGCTTTTGTTTTACACTAGCCGACCAAGCGAACTTCGTACCGCCTAACAGCCAATGAATGTCGTGTTAACGTTTAACTAAACTTAATTTAGGATTTTATTAACGTAATTAAAAAATACAAAAGATTTATTAAGTTCAATCGTTTATTAGGATAATATATATAAAGAAAATAAGAATTTCAATAAAACCACAAAAATTCAAGCATTTCAATATTTAAGCTATTTATTATTACTCCGCCGGGGAGCCTCTGGCGCAAGACTAATGACCTTGCCCGGAAAAAACAAATCATTATGGAAAATTTAACAAGTCCCAGGACTTGCTAAATAGGGCCAAGGCCGGTTCCCGGTTGTAGTGCGGATGATTATGATGATGATTATTACTCCGTTTGATTCTCTTCAGTGAAGCACCTTTTTATATACGACATTTTTCGTTTTCTTATCAGACGCAAGTACAAATAAAGCGGATGGTTTGCCGACACGTGAACATGTCAAGTACATTTGACCATGAGAAAAGCATGCATTTTGTAGATTCAGACCATAAACCCTCAAGGATCGGCCTTGTGATTTGTTAATCGTCATGGCGAATGCAAGACGAATCGGAAATTGAATTTGTTTATACTCAAACGCCATATCGGTTGGGATTATTGGAATCCTCGGAATGGGAACTTCCTCATCTTCGAAGTTTCCTTTGAGTATCGTCGCGTGAATCACATTATATGATGTCCATGTTATTGGGCTCTAACGCCTCCATCCTCTGGCAAGCTAGTGTTGTATTCCAGAATACTACCCTTATTCGCTTTAACACTAACTCATGTCCTTTCAAACACAACCCTTAAAACTACATCCTCACATATCTTGCATTCTCAGTTAATACAGCACATTTCATAAATAAACAGACACTATATTCTATATCCAGTCACTTACAGCACATTTCATAAATATGCCCCTTTTCATAACAAGCACATTTTTCATTTCAAAACATGGCCACTTTGATTTTCGTTCAAAGTTTATTCAAAATTCTAAGTCACAGAGACTTCTAGATTGTTTTGTTCAGTTTATACGTCACAGTCAGTTAGAACAAAATGTTCAATATAAACAAGTAAATTTATATGAAAAAAGTAGAAAGAAGAGAGCTCAGCTTGAGATAGCTGAGTTCGATAAAATCAATAAAATAAATAAAACAAATATTTAGAATAAAAGAGATCTTTTATTAATAACATATTAATAAAGAACAATTAAATTCTTTAATAAATTTAATAACCTCCACGCTCTTCCCTCGAAAGAGGAAGCACGGCGTTGGAGCCGTAACACTAGACGGACCGCGCGAAGGTGCAGAATCCGCCCTTAAAATGGAATCCCGAATGTAAGTCGTATCCTGAACAACAAAGACATGTCGAACCAGTTGACGAATCGATCAGGGTCTCGGTTATGGCAAGGATATCAGGTTTCGTTGTTTACAAATATTGGTGGACAGCGTTTATATTCGTATTGGTGAAGCCAATGTCCCTGATGTTACAAAATGCCGTTACTAATCGAGCGTCGACAGGGGTCGAGAACGAGCCCGATTATGCAATGACGAATTTCGTAAAGTTCGGTTATTTATCATTATATTTGTATGATGTTACCCTGACATAGGATCCTGGAGATCCGAATGGGAAACTAGTTCACCTCCGAAATTCTTTATCTCAGAAGGTACCATCATGAGTTATCTTCGTGTCAGTCCGGGCCATCAGCCATACATCCGAAGCATAGTCTAAGATTTCTCCCAACGGTATCGCGGAATGTACAGCGTTATGAGGTGGTATCTCATCTTCAAACCTGCTGTTACACTAAACATGCTGCGACATGCCGCCCGCCTTGAAGCGTCAGGTTCAATTTGATGTGGTGATTTCGTCTTCTGCAGGATACTCGATGGGGAGAGGGCAAAGCTTCTTCACGCACCGTGACTACTCGTAAAACTCCATCCTTGCCCGGGTGAGTAGCCACGACTCGGCCAAGAGCCCATCTCAAGGGTGGTGGATTTTCTTCAGCGATGAGCGCCAATGCGCCTTCCTTTAGTTGGACCTCGGGCCGTCGGGAGCGACCGAAGTCGACTTGTGGAAAAGAAGTTAAAGGGCTACCCACTAGGAAATGGGCAGGAGTTAAAGGTTCAAGATCATTTGGATCTGAGGAGATGGGAGATATAGGACGAGAGTTCACCACTTCGATAATGTAAGTTTCTAATTGCTCATATGTAAGCAGTGCATCACCTACTGTCCCAATTAAATGTTGCTTAAATGATTTAACGGCAGCTTCCCAGATTCCTCCGAAATGAAGAGTTCTGGCGGTATGAAATGCCAATCGATCCTTTGACCACTACAAAAATCAAATACGGCATTTTGATGCTCTTTGGAATTAAAAAGATTGTAAAGTTGATGGAGCTCGTTTTTAGCACCGACGAAGTTGGTTCCATTATCCGAATGTATTTCGACTGATTTTCCCCGCCGTGAAAAGAAACGCTTTAGGCTCCGATAAAATCCTCGGTGGATAATCCACCAACTAGTTCTATATGCACCGCCTTTGTGCACAGGCAGACGTACACCGCTACATAAGCTTTTAACCGACATTTGTTGCGATGACGCTTTTCTTTTATATAAAAGGGTCCACAATAGTCTATTCCGACGCGTAGAAAGGGACGAGCGGATGTCTCTCGTTGTTTCGGTAGAGTACCCATAGGGTAGTCGACGAGGAGCGGCTTAGCTCTAAAACAGGGCATGCACTTATGAAGCACACGGCGAGTTATGCTGCCGCTTATCGGCCAATACTGCTGGCGCACCGAATATAACGTGGTTTGGATACCAGCGTGTTTGAGTCTAACATGCTCAGCTTGTATAATTAACTTCGTTATGTGATGCTGAGCTGGCAATAGGATAGGATGACGCTGATCTTCTGAAATGGAAGAATGCGCAAGCCGGCCTCCGACCCGTAATATGCTAGCCGGATCCATTATTGGATTCAACGGGATCAATTTGCTTGATACTGGGAGTGGCTGGCCAGCTGAGAGCGCCTCAAGCTCGCGTTTGAACGAATGCATTTGAACTAGCCGAATAATGGCGTTATGTGAGCGCGACAGCTCGTCAACTCGCAATGGGCCCTCATTGCGTTGAGGCTTGTTTTTAGCATAGTGAATGAATCTGAGCACAAACCCAACAACTCGTTGTAATTTTCTGAATGAACTGTATCGTTCAAGTATATCCCACTTTCGAATTTCGAGTGACATACAAGTAACCGTGGGTATCATGGGCTTGAGCTCAGGAATTTTTATTTTAGCAAGAGCTCGACTTGGCCACGACGATTCATCATCCCTTAACCATGGAGGACCTACGAAACCAAAAGCTGCTTTCCACGAAGTCAGAGGGAAGCTGGCGACGAGAAACAAGATCTGCGGGATTATCCTGAGAGGAAATGTGATTCCAATGGCACGCGGATACATTTGTTTGTATCTCACACACACGATTTGCTACGAAGGTCTTTAGCTTGTGTTCAGGGGTGCTTATCCAGTGCAAAACAATAGTGGAATCCGACCAGAGATAGACTTCAATAATTTCCGTTGGGATGGCTGCTCTTATGATGTTGTACAGTCGAGAGAGCAATACCGCTGCACAGAGATCCTGCCTAGGCACCGTTAACGGTTTGTGAGGAGAAACTCGCGATTTAGATGCGTTTAAGCAGATATGCACTTGGCCTTGCGGATCGATGGACCGCAAATAAAAACAAGCCCCGTAAGCCTTTTCGCTAGCATCACAAAACCCATGCAGTTGTACATTAACGGCATTTGGTATAGTTACTCCACGAGGGCATTTGAGATTTTCTATCAAATGCACTTGCTCCTGGTAAGCAGTCCATGATGAGTGGATCTCCATTGGGACCGACTCGTCCCATTTAACGCCAGCTTTCCATAATAGCTGAATAAGTATTTTGGCGTACACCACGATGGGGCCAAGGAGTCCCATAGGATCAAATAATTTCGAAATTTGAGATAATATACTGCTTTTGATACTGCCATTTTGTCTATCGATATTAACGACGTAGAAGAAATAGTCCTTGCAAGAATTCCAGCGGATGCCCAAGGTTTTTATGTCCGAATCAGGATCTAGCGATATCCTGATAGTTCACACTCATTATAATTCACTTTCAAAATATATATATATATATATATATATATATATATATATATATATATATATAAAGAAAAATTTAAAGGGTGTTGTCAACTTAAGCGGAAATAAAACCTCACACGACATCACTAAGAAAAAGTGAAGGTGATATTCCCAGGGAGTTTTCCAAACAAGCAAAGTGAGTTCGCCAACCTTCTAAACAGTACACCTTAATCTGCCATTTACCGTGATATTGTAATAACCCGTCACAACCCACATCCGTTAAATAAAATGCCAGCATGTATAATCATCAAATGAAACCGACAACGATTTTCAAAGTTTAGAAGCACTCATTTATAATTACGAGTACATTAATTACAGGTTAAATATCAATAACTAGGCCACAACCATTTGTTTAAGTTATGATTAAAGTTATCAAACAATCGCAAATAAAGTTAACAAGCAAATGGGATTTTTTAAACGGTGACACCTTTTTTATTTTGTTTTTGTTGCTCTTTTTTAATTAGTCAATATTTTGTTGTAGTTAGGCAAAGTTATAGGAAATAGATTTGAAAGTAGTTGGGACAGGAAGATATAACAGACAGCACACTGGTAAACAATTCATTTCCAACCAGGCTCATTTCAGTGGTTTCAAACTCATTGATGCTAAAATAACAAAAAGGAAATATAAAATGAGTCTCAAAAACAAAAACTAACAAAAATATTATGGAAGCAACAAATAATTCTGTGCAAAGTGTATTTTTTAAAAGCTTATTGTTAGAGCAACGTTTTCTTTAAACGTTTTGTTTACCATCCACATATTAAAAATATTGTTTTATTAGTTTTTATTATAAATATATAAGAAAAACCAAATGCAAAATTCCATAGGGCTTATATAACATTTAAAACACAGTATACATTTACAAAATTTCCACAAAATTACTGAAAGTTTAATACAGGCAATTTTTTAACGTTGCAAAACATTTAACCAGCTGAACAAGCTTTCAATGCTATAGCAAGAATAAAGGCAAAAGCAGAATACACAAAGCGATATTTTAATAAATGTTCATACAAAAAAAAGACAAGAAAATAAAAATCCCATAATATTTGATAAAGTCTGTTAAAATGTAATTTTTAATAAATTCAGAAAGGTAAAACAATATTTCAAGTGAAAAAAGAGAACTCGTATATATTGAAGAAAGCGAAGGAAAAAAGGAACGATAACTAAATAAAACGCTACAAAAGTCACAAGTCGTGAATATTGATATACCTTGTTTTTCTGCCTATTAAAATCGATTTCATTCCATTAAGATTATGCGGTACCGCTAACTCAGAGGTTGAAAAGGTGAACTTTTAATTGCTAACGATATCGGAGAAATTCCGTTCGAGATCAAGGGTGTCAGCAAATTATACAAGTCGAACAGACAAACGCAGTCCGGTCCTTCGAGAATTTCCTAGACAATGCGTTCATTTAATCATAATCATTTCAAATGCAAATACAAAATCAGCGGTGTTCAACATTACGACGAATTTCCTGTGAGTGTAATGAACTAAACACACATCAAAGCCGGTCAAAGCTTTCTCATTTGTAGAAAGGATCAACGACCTGAAGCAAAGTATCGCTCTGACTATGTTTTTAGAATGAAATCTAAACTATTGTATATGTTAAGTAAATGAAAGGGGAACAAGTTATGCGACGACTTGAGAATTAATTTCGCCGTCAGAGGGAAGGGACACTCTTCAAGTTTCTTCTCAAGAGAACCACTTGCCTCTTTGCCCAGCAAAGGGCTAAACTCCTACATGCACGGCTATTTCAGGACACTGATTTGTAAATCTCTGGCGACCCGTACGATTAACCAATCTAAGTATGGAAGTATGAGCTTTTGGCTGGGAAAATGTGCGCGACTTTTTCGTGTCCTTTTCGCGAATCAAGAGCTTTACTTTAGAAAATTTGATAGCAACGCCTTTGCAGTCAATTACCCAAAATATTCTTCTCGCAATAAATTTTAATATTCCACATTTTATCTAACGAAATTCGGCCGATAAACCTTGGTTTAATGAAAAATGTATAAATATCACAACAGTAACAGTATAAAATATAGCATTCTATTCCAACGGGGTCAAGAGACCGAATTTTGTCAAAATCACAAACAATTGCAACCAAAGAAGGCTCACAATGACAGTGTGGGGGTTCTTTAAGCCATTTCCAAAGAACCACCCATTCCCGTTTACCTGTCTCCCACTTACCAAGCAAGTCTTTCTACTTACCTGCAAACGGGGATGCATATCATTGAATTTTTCTGATTCATAATACATCAACCATTCCATAACCCTCGTCAGCAATCATAAACGATAAACACACGCTGGCCAGTGTATTGTTGATACAGTTGCAGCCGATAGGGTTGACTAAGATTTCCTGACAAGTTCACTTTACCGACGCACTCAGGATACTTACCGAAACACCCAGACGTCCAACTGGTTACTGCCACTGTTCCAGCAAGGAAAATAAAACTTCAGGAAATAGTTGATGGTATATGGTGACTTTTATTAATGTTAGTTCTTATATTACACAGCGCAGGGACTTTATTTGTTTTAAAGTTGTAACTATACAAGTGACTTTGATTGTTTTAGGTTGTAACTACACAAGTGGCTTTGACTGTTTTAAGTTGTAACTACACAAATGGCTTTGATTGTTTTAAGTTGTAACTACACAAGTGATTTTGATTGTTTTAAGTTGTAACTACACGTTTCAATTAGCAATATTACAGGGAACCCGGTCGATTCCGCGCACTCAGGACAACTCTCAATTATTATCTTTCCTCGACTCCTACGAAAATTATTGGACACTCGTCCGTTTTGAAACACTCACATCGACTAAACTACTTTCTCTTCGGTTGGGGCGCTGTGGTGAGAAAGACAATGAAATTTTCCTGCTGGCTGGACCAATAGGAGTGGATCTCCAGTACATAGATCCTATCGGGGGTGTGTCCATTTGCGCGCGGATCACTTTGTTTGCTCGTGATGCAAGCTCATGGGTGGTCGAACCGTGGGAATGAAAATTCGTGAAAGAGCACCTTTGGAAGAAGTGTTTGCAGCTGTCTAAATATTGCGCTGGGGATTAGGATGCGTTCGGGATGATTACACAATGTTGGTTGTGTTTACATCCATGTCAATTGCGTATTGCATTCATAGGGAGTCACGGATCGAATTCCAGTGTGAATATTTACACTGGCAATGAATTCGGCTCTTGGCAGCTAGGCGCGAGTTGCGCTGGTGCTTTGAGGGTTGCATAAGAGCCGCCCTGAGTACGGGTATAACATGAAAATCGGTCGCACACGTGTGGGACAGACAACGCAGGCAGCAGGGGTTCCGCTGATAGTTTCATTGTTCATTTCGGTTATCTAGTATGGTAACCAAAATGTTTTCTTTAGAGCAATGCTGAGATGCATTGATGTATGCAGTACTGGCGTACCGAATTTTTCCAGGAAAAACGATATTACGCATTGAATGCGTGAATGTCCTTGGTGAGGAAAATGCTTGCGGTGTTGGATGCGATTTGCATAATCGAAAGATGATGAAATCGGTGGGAGAATGCTTGAGGGAGTTAATGTGCTTGCATAAGAGACAAATGGTAAGCTCACTAGAGGTTTAGGGCAGGAAGGTTTGGGGGTAAGTTGAAAAGGTGGCAGTGACGTTAGTAGAACCGCCACATTCTTCCTACGGTTCATAATTAAATATTCCTCCTATACCCTTCGGTTCCCAACAGTTGCGACCAATTCCCTATTATCGGTCATCAACCGAACATGGGATTTGGGCATGAATATGATTGCCGTTTAGACAATCATACCCATGATCATGCCTTATGATGCTCCTGCCTGTAAACTAAACAAACACACAGTAGTCGCACTGTGTTTATTCTATTTACCAACCACTGGTCCATGGCCACCCTGGGCGAGACCTATGATCGCACATCTGCAAGGCAAATTCCTCGCCATTGTACCCATGTACCAGCACAGTCATGCAAACAAACCTCAAATCTTCGGTTGACCTATCGTCACCGAAGGATGTATGGCCTACAACGGCATGACCGTGAACGCCCAAGTAAACACGATGATGATCCAATGTAACATCGGCAAAACTACGAATGATGTGCATCTCATCGTATGACCCTTGACATAGCGTTTCTGTTTACTTAGAACGCAGAAACCTATTTCGTTCTCAGGCGTGCATCATCGGTGATTAAGGCCGCAATGCCTGCAGCCCATTATGCTCGTCCATTTGTTTGAACAGGTGCAGGACCGATCGTTGTCTGTATTGCAGGCGAAGGGGCATCGTACTTGTCCTACACGGGCATATGGGAAATCCTCCCATTTAATGTCGTTTCGATCGCCCATTGGCCGCCGCCAAGGAGATCTATGGGTGGAAGGTGTATGTGCCGCCGTTGGCACCGGTTCTACTTCTATCCCAAGAAGTTACCCCATGGGTTGTCATCATTGTGGGGTAATTGTTCCGTTTTCGGCTTTGTTGTCACTGGAGCTGACGATCACCTTGTGGAATGCACTTGCCATGCTTTGGATGCCATTCCAAAGTCCGAAACATTTTACTTTGTCAACGATCGCTGCCTCGAGACACACTGATTTTATTGGGCATATTGTAGATGGACCTTTCCATATCACTAGAATCGCGACTATCGTAATGCAATGAATCGGCACATCATTAATAAAGTCGGATCAATTAGCGAATAAGCAGCAAAAAGATAAACGTCAAGGAATTTCAACGGCGAGCAATGCACTTCCCGATTAGGTCAATTCTAAAACCAGTCGAATGAGTTTTAAACTACTTTATTTATTTCATTCGGTACTATTACTAAAACAAAAATCGGATAACTCAAGTCTGGGGTCAGATTTGTTGATTTAAACTGTTGATTATTTATCGTCTTTAATTTCCGTTCTCGCGCACAATCGCCTTCAATAGTACTTTGTTCGGATCGTCCCTTCGTTTATTGTATACATAATTTTGGAACTGTCTTGTGAAGTTCTTAAACACAACCCTTTCGTTCGCGCGAGACAAATAAACAAAAGAAAATAATACACTGCGTAGACGTTATCGGACGCGCAACAACACTAGCGTCTTCACTCCACCCTAGACTAACGTTTTTCGTTTTGCGTGGAGACCCGACCTGCCTCCACGGAATCTGTTGGACGATTAAAAATATCGAAAGATAATTTCATCTTTCTTTTGTCGACACAAGGGGATGATTCTCCTTGTATCGGTCCCAGCACAAGGGCGCGAGACACACACACGATGTTCGCTTCTGCTGCTCATCGTGTGTGTCCACAAGTATGCGGGCCGTGGATCGATCACATCTACAAGGTCGCAGCTGGTGCAAATATTTCGATATAGGGGTTGAAGCGATCGTGCACATGTTGGTGGCGTCTCCACGTAGTCGAATTCTCGATGTAATTTTCCATTTTGAGAACTCGATTTGCTTGGACGATCAATCATATACCTTCATGTATTTGTCGGTCGGATGACCGAACGATGTAGGCATGTATGCAAAAGGAAAAGATAAAACATATTCTGCATGTGTGTGGCTGACGCGTAAGAGTATATCTCGTTGATATAGTTTGAACAATGTTTGTTGCTAGGTGATGCAACCAAATTATCTTTAATGTGTGGAAGATACCTGTTACATGAGGAAAATCGATCCGAGACATGTTCAATGGATTTGTTCGGTTCATGTTGGTTGCGTGGTAATGCAACCAAATTGCCCATAAGGAACATTCCTGTTTGGTGCAGATGGATTTAGCATCAGCAAATATCGCGTTTTAAGGCTTTATGGTACAACCATGAACAGGTAAGTACTTGCTTTCCATGTTTCTGTATGCCCTAGGTGCGAGTTTCTACTTGTTAATGGGAAGATGATTAGTGGCGTTCAAGGGAACCGCCACAAATCCAGTTCGCTTCTCCTAGACCGATGTGATCCACCAACGTTGCATCTGACGGATGTGGATTGCATCGAGGAGTCAAAATGTATCCTCAGTGGAGTAAGGTTGTGAGTAGCTTCGTCTGTTGTAAAGTCCAGTAAAGTCATATCGTCCGCGTGATAACGTATCATTTCTCTTAAGTGCATATATGTGAATCCCTTAATTTCCGTTTTTCGGTAATCAAAAGATTTAGAACACCTTTTTCTCCTTTCGGAAACTTGTCCGAAAGTGATATTAAAAACATTAAAGAAAAGTCGAACAATAACTACATGTGTTACCTCCAGGTGGAATTAGAGATAGAAATCGGTGGTGATTACTTAAAGGAATAACCAGCAACATTGTAATCAATAATGAGTGAAAATAAAAGGAACGTTATACGACAAATAATACCTGTGTGTTTTTCTTTATTTATGTTGTGTTCTCTCGGTGATTAATTCGCTCGTTATTCACTCATCAACCGTTTGCGCAGCAGAGAGTCGGAGGTTTAGTGAACTCTGCGCACTTGCCGGCGCCCTGACTAGACTTATAACCCCACAACAATGTATCCAACAAACTACTTGTTATCCACGTCCCTTCACACCAATGGCAAACCTTATTAGTAATAACTTCAGCTGTAGGACACTAACCTCGAACTCAGAAAAGCGAACGTTTTAATGCTAAGTTTCACCAACGAGAAAATCAAACGTATTCACCCTGGACTCTATTGTAAGTAAGCAACCGGTCTGAACGAAATGCCAGTAATAGTCCTTAAGACCTGACCCACAGAATTGTCGTCAATTCTTATTAGACTTTTTCGCATTTTATATCCACAGAAAACTTCTCTGACCGGACGAAAAACCGATCGAATTCAACCAATCCCCAAAAACGATAAAGTCATCATCAGCATCTTCATCAGCTCTACAACCGGGATCCGATCTTGGCCTTATTTAGCAAGTGAACTAAACGTTCAATTTGCACATATTGAATTCAACTTAAAAATCCAATACGTGATAAACGAACCAAATGTTCAACACGCAAAATCTCCTGGATCCAAATGTGCGGACCAGATAACCAACTTTCAAATAAAATTGTTGAGAATCCTAAAATACGCGTCTGCAGTTCTATGGTCCTTTAAAATTTTGTTTACCCAAATCATTTCCCACAATCAACATCCTTTTCCATTCTAATTACCCAAGTTAAAACAAACAACTTGCGCCATAAAACGAACCACATGCTCGTTTTATCCCCCACCGACATTGAGGATCGTAAATGCTCATCAGCAAGATCCTTTGTTGAGTATCCCTTTGTGTTTTCCCCTTTTTGATCCCAACCCGGGAGAGATAAAGAAAGGATATGGCGGGTGGCAAAAGGGCCATATAAACAAAAGAGAGTACGTTCTAGACGATTGACCGAGACGGTCAGGGAGTTGCAAACGAGGGAACAGAACGGTTGTGTGGTGACGTGTCCGGGGTTTTTAAATATAATTATATGTTTGTGCAGTGTATATTCTAGTAATAGCTCTGTGAGTAGGGCGTTAGAATATACTCACAGCTAGGCCAGCTTGTCGTAAGAGGCGACTAAGGGCCGAGTGGTAGCCGGGGTCCCAACGCCCTGTGCGCCCGGTGAAATACCACCCCATCAAGCTTTAGGCTCCGTGAAATGGTCGGGAGAAATCCCTGGGCATCTTTCGGAGCTTGGCTGATGGACCGGTTCGAGAAAAGGTTGGTTAGGTGGTAGTCGGTCCCAAGGTGAGATACCACCCCGTCACGCTGTACATTCCGCGATATCGCCGAGAGAAATCTTCGACGGTGTTTCGGATGTGTGGCTGATGGCCCGGACTGACACGGGGATAAGTCATGATGGTGTCTTCTGATATAAAGAATTCCGGAGGTAAACTAGTCTCCCATTCGGATCTCCGGGGGGGACTATGTCAGGGGGAACATCATGCAGATGTCATGATAAATAATGGAACTTTGAGAGGTTCGTCATCGCATAACCGGGCTAGCTCTCGAGGCTCGGCCCACACTCGACTGGTGACGGCATTTTGTAACATCAGGGGCATCGGTTTCACCAATACTAATGTAAACGCCGTCCACCAATATTTGCAAACAACGAAACCTGATAGCCTTGCCCTAACTGAGACCCAGGTCGATTCGTCAACTAATTCGACATATCTTCGTTGCTCAGGATACGACTTACATTCGAGATTCCGTTTTAAGGGCGGAGTCTGCGTCTTCGCACGGTCCGATCTGGCTTGCCAGAAGATGGAGGCGTTGGAGCCCAATAATATGGACATCATATGGTTGAGGGTCGTGCTGAGGAATTCCGTCAAATTTCTTTGTTGTCTTTAGCGGTCCCCGAATGACGATCGACCGGCGACATTTTTCGGACATCTTTCATATACCGTCGACTGGATACAGATCAACCACCCAGCTTCTGAAATTATTGTCCTTGGCGATTTTAACGTGCACAATTCCGACTGGTTGTTACATTCTAACAGAACCGACGAGGCTGGGAGGCTGGCGGAGATGTTTGCTGTAAGCCACAACTTGGCTCAACTCGTGGGGTAGCCAACCCGAGTACCGGATGCCCGAGGCGATTATGCGAACACCCTGGATCTGTTTTTGACATCCGAACCGAGTATTTATACCGTAGAGGTTTTTGCGCCACTGGGAAGCTCAGATCACTGCTTGGTATCTGTCGCGCAAGCACTTGCATACCAAGCGAATAACCGGCCTAGGCAGCCTCGCCATGTATGGAAGTATGGGGCTGCTAACTGGGACGATATGCGAGATTTCTTCGCATCCTTTCCATGGTCGGAGGTGTGCTTCGGAAACTCCGATGTTAACGCTTGCGCGGAGTCGGTATCAGAGATTATTCTCCTGGGGATGGAAGTGTATATTCCACATTCCATCAAACGAAGTTCGTCTGATAAACCTTGGTTTGATAAAAAATGCGAGCTGATTACAGCGGCAAAAAATATAGCTTTTAAGCAATGGCGCTCCAATCCCACCGATGTTAACAGAACGAATTTTGTTAGAATCAGAAACGCGTGCAACCAGGCGATTGATAGAGCGAAGAAGACTCACAACGACAGGGTGATCATTAAGCTCCTTCGGTGCCCAACTGGTTCGCGCTCCTTCTGGTCAATGGCAAAGGCTGTCAGCAGTAACTTTGCTTCCTCCTCTTTCCCTCCGTTGGTGACAGACAACGGGACGTTAGTCACGAATCCAAAGGATAAAGCTAATGTGTTCGCGAATTTATTTTCCGCGAACTCAAACCTCGATCCCGGCCTCTTGGAGCCACCTGTGATCTCGCCGGTACAGTCTTCCATGCGGGATGTGAGATTTCGTCCGCGCACTATTCAACGCATTCTACGTGAACTGGATTGTAGGAAGGCAACCGGCCCGGACGGAATACCAGCAATAGTCCTTAAGAACTGTGCTCCAGAACTATCGCCGGTTCTTGGCAGACTCTTCCGCTTATCTTATGCACGGAGGACCTTTCCTGCCTGCTGGAAAATCGCTCGAGTTCAGCCAATCCCAAAGACGGGAAAAAAGTGTCTCCCACAAAATTACCGTCCTATAGCATTACTACCTATTTTATCTAAGGTAATGGAAAAAGTCATCAATACAGAGTTGGTTAAGTATTTGGAGTGCAGCGGTCTTCTGAGTGATCGTCAATACGGATTCCGTGGCAGACGGTCCACAGGAGACCTTTTGACACTTATAACCGATATATGGACATCTGCGATTGAACGGCATGGTGAGTCAAGGGCGGTCGCATTAGATATCTCCAAGGCTTTTGACCGCGTCTGGCACGGGGCATTGCTGAGCAAACTTCGTTCATATGGACTTTCCCAACAGCTTTGCGACTGGATGAGGAGCTTCCTCGAGAATCGATCGATCCGGATTGTTGTGGACGGCGAGTGTTCTGATCTGTATCCGGTTAATTCGGGGGTGCCCCAGGGTTCTATTTTAGCTCCAACCTTGTTCTTGCTTCACATAAATGATTTGTTGGAGACAACGGATAACAAAGTGTTCAGTTTTGCGGATGATAGTACGCTTGTTTCCTCCTTTTCGAGTGATCGGCCGATTGGTGCATCAACGTCGCACCAGCTGAGATGTAGACAGATTGACTCTCTGAACCAGGATCTAGATAAAGTCCTGCAGTGGGGAAAGGCCAATCTTGTCGACTTCAACGCAACGAAGACCCAGTATACAACATTCACAAAGAAAACTGGATCATCGGTTCCACAGCTGATGATGAGTGGCCGGGCCCTCGAGGTTGGGGAAAGTTTGAAATTGCTCGGCGTCACGGTCTGTGGGAATGTATCATGGCATAAACACGTATCGGGTATCGCCAGATCAGCCTCAGGAAAACTGAGTTATCTTTTTAGAGCCAAGAAATACTTTACTCCGGCCCAACTTCTTCTCCTATATAAATCTCAAATTAGACCCGCGCTCGAATATTGCTCTCATGTTTGGAGCTCGGCTCCTAAACATACGTTCGACCTACTTGAGAGCGTACAAAGACGAACGATCCGCCTGATCGGGGACTCGGCGCTGACATCGGGACTACAGTCGCTATCACATCGAAGGCGCGTGGCCGACCTCTGTCTGTTTTACAGATATTATCACGGGTGCTGTTCTTCGGAGATTCTTGGCATTGTTCCACGCAATTCGGTTTATATGCGCTCCACAAGACAATCCGACGGATCGCATCCGTTTGTGTTTCATCTCCCGACGGCGCGAACATCCCTGTATCAGAACTCGTTCCGTTACAGAGCGGGGAACCTGTGGAACTCCCTTCCCACGCGAGTGTTCCCGGAGCGTTACAACCTGCAACTGTTCAAAAAGAACTGCAACAGTTATTTGATGGCATCTCGGGGCGCCCACTCGACGCTATAGGTTCGCCTCTCCCGAGAGAAGTCTAATAAAAAAAAATAAAAAATAAGATCATTCGTTTTTCCGGGTAAGGTTATTAGCCTTGCGCCAACTTTTCTCAGGATGTCGCTGCATGCATTGGTTCACTACTTGGAGGGTGCCAAAGTTGCTATCCAGGGGTGTCACGTGGAGACTTCATGTCAGCTTGGGACAAGGATCGTCCTAGCCCTCACCGGGTTGAAAGCAGAGACTTTGCCCTGTATGTTCGCTTAGTTCGGTTAGAATCACAGCAAAAGTTAGAACCAACGCCACAACACACCAGACCGCTGCCGAGTGTAGCCGATGATGTATTTTTTTTCAGTTACTAACCTGTAGGATTGTCATTGCCATAATAGACTTTCCAAAAATCTGCAGGAAAGAACTTTATTATGGTATGATGATAATGATCTTAGGGGGTCCAAAACCGTACTTTTGCCACTGTTTTCCGGTCATTGTTGATAAAGAACCGTTGACGGTGGGCAGATGAGTGACACAGTGACCGAGTTCGGACGTGTTTGCAATTCGCTTATTGAGTGAAATTCAAAAGTTGTTTTTGTGTGTCCGGGAGCGTTTAAAACACAAAAGCTACTTATAAATAAATGCCATCGATAAAACAGTCAAAGTAAAATGAAGATATATTATTTGATTAAGTCGACCAAAATAAAAAATAAATAAAAAGACAAGGCAGTCAAAACAAAGAAACTGAAAATCAAACAAACAAAACATATAATAAATGTGAAAACGATCCAGTGAAGTGCGAAAAAAGAATCAAAATCCAAAATTGATCTCCAGTGTCATACTTACTTCAGTGTGTGTATCTCCATCAAAGAGGAAACAAAAGTGTGTGCTGGTGTGTCTACGGCAGTGTACATACCGAACGATCAACAAAAAAAAAAAAAAAACGGAGTGTGTGTTAGTGTGTATACGTGTGAAAGCAGGTGTCCCTGCATGTTACTTCACAAATAAAACATTAGATCTGACGGTGTTACGGCCACAACCACCCATCCCATAAAAATTACCCTGTTGGAGCTAGTCTCCACCACTGACGGCGATACACGCCAAAAACATCCACTTAAAGGATGTGACATTTTGCTAAATCAAAGCATTACCCCATACACCTCGTCCCACATAAATTGATAGCAAGCAAATCAAGCTAAAACGTGCAATTTGCGCTAATCAATTAAATGCCAAGTAAATTGAGCTGAACGCTAAATTTACTCACATAAAAAATCCGAAAATATAATCATTGAACCAAGGGTTCACCACACAAACCCCTAAGAGCCAAATGTGCTGGCCAGATGCCGTCATCCAAACAAAATCGACGAGAGTCATAAAAATACGCGTCAGCAATTTTATGACTCCTTAGAAAAATGGTTACCCGAAACCATTAAAACAATCAGCGCCAGTTTTCGTTTTAACCAAATTAAGTTAAAACAAACAAAAGGCAAATACTCGCCTTTGTATCGATTTCCCACGGAAAAGATTCTTGTCCATTCGGCTACAATAAACAACATAGAGAATCAGAAATGTTCATTAGCACAATTCTCTATTAGTATTCCCTATCCTACTCTCCCAAAAGGGATCCTTACCGATTCGGCTAAAACAAACAACAGGCACCATAAAACGAATTGCACATTCGTTTAGCGCCTAACGACATAGAGGATTATAAATGTGCATTCGCACGATCCTCTGTTGATTTTTCCTTGTGTTTCCGCTTTTGATCCCAAGCCGGGAAAGATAAAGAAAGGAAATAGCGGCTGGCAAAAGGGCCAAGTAAAGAAAAAAAAAAAAAGAGATATCCTTCGATCTTCAGGATGAAGAAAAAAAGGTCTTCGTTTGAGGAGTTGGTTGTAAGATACGGTCCCGAACGGACATGAGCCAGTAACTGGAGTAAGAAGAGTCGTGGTGAACGCCCAATAAAGTTAACTTAAAAATAAAGAGATTGATAGATGTGAAGTGAACATTACAATTGACTTAAGAATACAGACCTCCTAGGTCCTAGGTGGTGTAAAAGACAAATCATTACAACGGTGGCAACTAATAATAATGGAAAAAAGAAAAGCTGTGCTAGAAGTGATTTAAAAAAAGAGGCCCAGAGCCCAGCCAAACTTCCTTGCCAAACGGCATAAAGCCAACTCTAAGATAAAAGCTTTCATAGAAGGAATGACCACTCCTGATAAGCCACATTATTCCGGAGAGGGGAACAAATTCAAAGAACTGGCAACAGAAGACCACCAAACCAGCAACAGAGAAATGAGTGACATAGATGTCGAACGTGCTCAATTTATTGCGGAGTTATACAAAAAGAAAGAGGAGCTCTCTAAAAAGAAGAACGATTTGGGGCGACAAATTAAAGAAGCCCTATCGGAAAGCAACGCTCAACAGCAAGAGCAGTAACAACAACAGCAGCAGAAGCAACAGCATCAGCAGCAGCAACAACTGCTGGGAACACCGCAAGCAGCAGCCAATAAGAAGGAGAATGTGCCCCCCATCATAGTTAGCTTTATGGATGCTAAGGACCTAATTAAATTGGGTAAGTTAACATGCAGACATTTCAAAACGAAAAATGTAAGTAACAATAAAATAAGTTTTTTATGTGATAGTTTAGATGACTATCATAAAATTAAATCTGCTCTAAGGGAAGTAAGTAGTGAGTACTTCACGTACACACCTAAATTGGAGAAAACTATCTCCATGTCACTTAAAGGAGTTGATCCTTCTTTTTCCTCCGAAGAACTCCTCTCGGAACTACAAACTGTCGAAAATTACAGTTTAAAATTTACTTATGTGAAGCCATTCTCCACTTCTCTTCCCCGAAGTCGCAACCGCAAGTTGCCGTTCTTCATTGTCTCCCTAAGTCCCAATAGCAAAGTCGATGCACTTAGGAATATTAAAGTTATTTTCCACCAAACAATAATTTGGGAAAAAATAAGGAAACTTGACCGTGTGTTGCAGTGCATGCGGTGCCAACGATTTGGCCACGTGGCATCTAACTGCTGTATGGAATTTAGATGTGTAAAGTGCCAAAACAATCATACAGTAGGAAAATGCCCCTTAGGTAAAGAACAGGTTCAGGATAGGAGCAAACTATCTTTCGTCCTGTGCAAAAATACAGGTCACCCGGCCAACTTTAGAGGGTGTCCGAAATTCCAACAACTAAAAGCCAAGTTGGAATTTAAAAAAAAACAATTTGAAGAAGAGAAAAGAATGAAGGTTCGTTCTTATAATAATTTCGTTGCACCTAGTGTGTCATTCGCTCAAATTGCCGGTAGTCCATTAAACTCAAACTTCGCGGCACACGGAAGTAATGTTGCAATAGCGTCCGCACCTAGCATATCATCTCAAATGGCTAGTAATCCAATGAATACAACGGCGGCGCAACTTTCACGCAACATCATAAAAGCGCTCGCTCCAGAGGCTAATTCAGATATAAGAGCAATACTGTTAGCCATACAAGGACAGATTGACAGAAAAAAAACTGTCTGAACAAGCGGCCCAAATAGATATTATTTATTCGTCCTTGTTCTCAGACAACCCAACATACCACAATGAACTATCCAACTAATTTAACATTAAAAATGATTGCTGTGAATGTGAATTCACTAATCCACGAGGAAAGGAGGGATAATCTCGGTAACTTGCTTGAAGCCGAAGGCCCCGACGGGCTTCTAGCTGACGAAACCAACTTAAACCAGAGGCAGAAATTGGGCTATAAAAATTATAAAGTCATTAGACGAGATCGCCCACACGCCACACAAGGAGGTGGAGTTGCTGTCTTAAATAAGAAAGGCCTTCACCACAAGGTCGTTTACAGCACAGTTGTACACAAATTTCAGCTGCTGGAAGCGTGCATTATAGATATACCTTTGAAAAGTCGAAGGCATCTATACGTGGTATCCGTGTATGCACCTGAAGCTCCTCAGTGTTCGCAATATATCAACGAACTGGATACCCTTTTTCGTAATCTCAAGTTAGACTCGGAAAACAATTATTTTGTTCTGGTGGGAGATTTCAACTCCAAACACATTTACACTACCTTGTCCAATAACGCTCTAAATAATGAATACTTTCCAAGACGTTGGAAAATAGCAGTAGTCCATCCCATCCCCAAAAAGGGCAAGGACAAGAGCAATCCCACTAACCTTCGCTCGATTAGCCTGCTCCCAAACATTAGCAAAATATTCGACAAAATCATAAATAAGGCATTGATAAACTGGTGTGATGAAAACGACATCATTCCGAACAACTAGTTTGGCTTTAGAGCAGGGCCCGACACAGTTCATGCAGCTACAAAACTTCTTTCCGATATATAGTGAAACAAGGCAAAACTACAATGCACAGGCGTATGTTTGGTTGACTTTGAAAAGGCCTTCGATACCGATGGTTAGAAGGACTTGTATATAAGTTATCAAATCTAGGTTTGCCTGAATATCTGATATAACATGTCAATTGAAAAGTCCCCGGCCTGACACATGGCGGCACTAGAATTAAATCCATATGATTATTTTAGTTAGCCCTAACCTTCAAAAGACGCGTGTATAAATTTGACACATGTCGGATCATTAGTTTGTGAATTATAGTATTTTGAGTGAAGCAACTTCTGTTATTGTGAAAAAATGGATAAAAAGGAATTTCGCGTGTTGATAAAATATTGCTTTTTGAAGGGAAAAAATACAGTTGAAGCAAAAACTTGGCTTGATGACGAGTTTCCAGACGCCGCCCCAGGAAAATCAACCATCAAGGATTGGTATGCTAAGTTTAGACGTGGTGAAATGAGCACCGAAGACGGTGAACGCAGTGGACGCCCAAAAGAGGTTGTTACCGACGAAAACATTAGAAAAATCCACAAAATGATCTTGAATGACAGTGAATTGAAATTGAATGAAATAGCAGGCACTCTGCAGATATCAACTGAACGTGTACATAATATCATTCACGAATATTAGGGCATGAGAAAGCTCTGTGCAAAGTGGGTGCCGCGCGAGCTCACTTTTGACCAAAAACAACGACGAGTTGATGATTCGGAGCAGTGTTTGGAGATGATCAAGCGTAATAAACCCGAGTTTTTGCGTCGATATGTGACAATGGGTGAAACATGGCTCCATCATTTCACTCCGAAGTCCGATCGACAGTCATCCGAGTGTACTGCACACGATGAACCCGCCCCAAAGCGTGGAAAAACGCAACAGTCGGCTGGCAGGGTTATGGCGTCTGTCTTTTGGGATGCGCGCGGAATAATTTTCATTGACTATCTTGAAAAAGGAAGGACCATCAACAGCGACTATTACACAGCGTTATTGGGCCGTTTGAAGGAGGAAATCGCCGGAAAACGACCGCATTTGAAGAAAAAGAAAGTGCTGCTTCACCAAGACAATGCACCGTGTCACAAGTCAGTGAAAACGATGGCAAAAATCCATGAATTGGGCTTCGAATCGCTTCCGCATCCACCGTATTCTCCAGATCTGGCCCGCAGCGACTATTTCCTGTTCTCAGATCTCAAAAGAATGCTCGCTGGGAGGAAATTTTCGTCGAATGAAAAGGTGATCGCCGAAACTGAGGCCTATTTTGCAGCAAAGGACAAATCGTACTACAAAAAAGGTATCGAAAAGTTGGAGGTATACGTAATCATTGTATCACCCTCGGAGGGAATTATGTTGAATAAAAAAAACGAATTTTGCCAAAAAAATGTGTTTTACTATGGAAGGCAGGGGACTTTTCAATTGACCGGTTATAGTAAGATCTTCAGACGGCACGGCTTCCCTTCCCATTCCTCATTTCCCTTTTTATATTTATTTATTCTTCCTTTTCATTTAGATTCCTTTTCGTTTTAAAACTTCTTTATGTTAACATTTTTGTTAATATGTTTATTATTATTTTTTTTTTTTATTTTGTAAACTTTTTTAATCAATATTATTATTACAAAAAAAAAACAGAGAGAGAACTTCTTCTTCTAAAATATTCGGATAATAGGAAATATATAAAATTTATTGTGCGCCGAAAGTCATTACACAAAATGGTATCGTGTAATTTAGAGTGCTCGTGTAAAGCCAGTCAATTATTTTAAGAATAAGAAAAGATTGTAAAATAGGATTTAGCATTTTAGTTAAATTATTGTACAATAAATGCGTTATTCAACAACAACAACAACCAATTTAATCATGGAGTTCTTTTAACCTGCGTTGGAAGGCGTTTTCGAACGCTGCGGCACCTATTTAATCCCCCCCCCCCCCCCCCCCCCCCCCCCCCTTATATCTCCAATAGTAAAAACTTCTCACAACGAGGTACGTCCTCGTCTTAATTTTGGGATCAGCTCTCAAATTTACGAGTGAGATAGACTTCACATATGACCGTTCTCAAAGTTAACAAAATCGCGAAGAAAACCATTGATAGGAAGGACTATTTTCATTGAGGTGTAAAAAATGTAAAGTAAACGTAGTGTTGATGTATAATCGCAGTTAAGTAGAAGTTAGATAATTTTCCTGCGTCAGTGTTGGTAAGTTAATTACAAAGCAAAATATTTAGAACACAACTGAAAAAAATACTGCATGAACCTAAAATAAAGTCAATCTACAACAATTAATTGGATCGTTTTTGCTCGAATGGCTATCTTCAATACCCAAAAATCTGAAAGTGAGGCCATATCTCTGCAATGGCTGAAATAAAGTCCTTCATTAAAAATGTCTATTATACATGTACTGAGATACCAAGTCCTTTTTATTGACACCAGACGACTTGAGTTAGTTTCCACATCTATTCGCAATAATTAAAAATACAATACATTGTATGGCTTCCTCGGCGTGTTGAAGGCAAAACGAAATACCTCGCTGTTTTCATATGAAAAACTCTACGAACGAGTAAGTCGCAGTTCCTAGTATCTCAATGCATGCGATACTATTCAAATGAACCAGGAAGTATTTGCACTCACCTTCTGACGGAACTCGAAGGCATTACCGCCCATTTATGCGACAAGTAGTCCGTTGTATTAGTGCGTACGATTAACAATTTCCAATAGGATTACACTTTTGGCAGTGTTCGCCGTGCCCGCAAGTATCTATCCAATAGTTAACTATCACGCAGATATATATATTATCACTACGATGTAACAGTTTAAATGAAAATTATAAATAAACAAATGATGTTTGGAATTTTGTGCGTCGTTGGACTCTAACAAAAAGTGATCAAAATAGCTTTGGAACAAGCCGAGGTTAGCGTTTTACGCAGACCTTCAAAGTATCTGAAATTAATTCCTACTTAACAGTCGAGAACTTAACTTATAATTAAAATCACCAGAGAAAAAATTTCAATATATTGTAGAGAATTACCTGTCATTGAAATGCAGTTCACAATCCAACTGTGCTGATATAAATGCTGAGTACAATAACCTGATAAGTAGCAAACATAAATCTTGTTCTCAAAGCTGTTCATAATATTCAGCATAACTATGCTTAAAACGACTCTTTTGTATATCTACTGTATGAAACGTTCAAAGGCACGTGCGGTATTTGTGGGCCTGATGAGGAATGTAGGATCGGAAACCGGAGGGTTTGGTGTTAGAGCTATCAAAATGAAAACATCAATATTAAAACGTCTGAAGAGAACGAATCATATAGATATGTAAGAAGGAAACACTACCATACTACATTGAGGAAAACCGCCACCAGATTTTGTTTATAGTCACTTTCGAGCAAAACGTTACCTTTAATCGTTAAAAAAGAATTAAGTCAGGCAGGGTGCAGAAATATGTTCATAACTTGAAATCCATTGACTGATTAGAAACTTTGTGGTAATTTTAACAGATTATTACAGTGAAGGTCACAGCATTAAAGAGAATCGGAAAAATCATTATCGCTATATACTATGAGCATTAACATTGCAGTTACAACTTGTGTAGCGAGTTGAGTCATGCTAGTGCATTCGCGGTTGTGTTGTGATAGTAGGACCCGTTCCCAGGTAGCGTGTCTCCTGGTCCTGAAACGGATGAGGTATCTCTTAGACCGCTCCTGAGAGAACCTGTGGCATTTCTAGCAGATACACACACGACTAGTGAAGAACAACACCACCAAAAGCACATCCATTAAAGCCGTATACCATAGCAATAATATACCATTTCCACACTAGTCGAATGTATTTGAGTTTAGAAACCGAATATACATACGCGGCAGTGGCCTGATGGGTTGAGCTTTGGTTCTATATTTTTGTGATTCTAACCGTGATAGCGTCGGTTCGAATCACTCGCTTTTCACTATCGTCGCAAACACTATAACTGGTGACCTCGACGTGATCGAACTTCCATACGCACACAGAACTTTACTTTACTTGCAATCACACGACTTCTACACAGAGCATCGGCTCACTCGCCTGCTCTGACATTCTCTCGATCGCTCTCTCGATCGCTCTCTCGCTCGCTCTTCACTCAGTCGTTCACATCTCAAAGTTGATCGTAACGAAAGTTACTGGGAAGGGAGTGATGTGGCGTTTCTAGCAGATACACACACGACTAGTGAAGAGCAACACCACCAAAAGCACATCCATTAAAGCCGTATACCATAGCAATAATATACCATTTCCACATTAGTCGAATGTATTTGAGTTTAGAAATCGAATTCACATACGCGGCAGTGGCCTGATGGGTTGAGCTTTAGTTCTATATTTTAGTGATTCTAACCGTGATAGCGTCGGTTCGAATCACTCGATCTTCACTATCGTCGCAAACGCTATAGACCGTTGTGGTCGCCACCGTGCTTCCTCAAACCTTGAGGGAAGAGTAGTAACCGATCGTCGATGGGTGATGTCTTCCGTGAGTTGACAGTCACCAGCCTCTGCAGGGGTTGCTCGCCACCAGGGATCTGCAGCTTCAAATCTGGAAAGAAATCCTTTCTCTACAAAACTCACAAAATCGCGCGGAGTATCTACTTTTGCATTTTGTATTTTATTATGGTTTCCGTCGTCTCGTCCTCGCGATTCTGTGTGAGCTCGGGCTCAGGTCTTTGTGAACGAGTAGCCGGTTTCATTTTGTCACTTACAACGTATTTGTAAAGCAGACCTTCCCAAATAATGGTGAAAAGGGGTAGAGAGCATAAAGAGGAGATGTTCATTATTTTGTGATAGGTTGGCCAAAAGAAAAGATGAGAACAACAACAAGAAAAGTATCTTCGATCACTAACACAAAAATGACAAAATTAAATAAATTTCTCTTTATTTTGACAACCAAATTAATTTCACTTTCTGTTTCACTTGTAATTAATGATTGTCTAAATAAAATATAAGTACCTGTGGTTGTTGGAAAAGAATCCATTCAGTACGCGGCCTACCCTGGATGTTGCCGCTGCGACAGGAATCGGTCTATCTTTAGCTGCTGACTAAAGTTCGTTCCACTGGACCTTGTTGTGTTTTTTTTTTGTGGTACCACCAGTGATGTCGTCGTTGCTGGCTGCGGGGCGGGTGGGGGGGCTATCGCTGTTCACTTTTCACTATTGCCGGTGTTTAGCCACAGGCACGCTTTTATTATAACAGGTCAATTGAAAAGTCCCCGGCCTTCCATAGTAAAACACATTTTTTTGGCAAAATTCGTTTTTTTTATTCAACATAATTCCCTTCGAGGGTGATACACTGATTATAGCGACCCTCCAACTTTTCGATACCCTTTTTGTAGTACGATTTGTCCCTTGCTTCAAAATAGGCCTCAGTTTCGGCGATCACCTCTTCATTCGACGAAAATTTCCTCCCAGCGAGCATTCTTTTGAGATCTGAGAACAGGAAATAGTCGCTGGGGGCCAGATCTGGAGAATACGGTGGATGCGGAAGCGATTCGAAGCCCAATTCATGGATTTTTGCCATCGTTTTCACTGACTTGTGACACGGTGCATTGCCTTGGCGAAGCAGCACTTTCTTTTTCTTCAAATGCGGTCGTTTTCCGGCGATTTCGTCCTTCAAACGGCCCAATAACGCTGTGTAATAGTCGCTGTTGATGGTCCTTCCTTTTTCAAGATAGTCAATGAAACTTATTCCGCGCGCATCCCAAAATACAGAGGCCATAACCTTGCCAGCCGACTGTTGCGTTTTTCCACGCTTTGGGGCGGGTTCATCGTGTGCAGTCCACTCGGATGACTGTCGATTGGACCTCGGAGTGAAATGATGCAGCCATGTTTCACCCATTGTCACATATCGACGCAAAAACTCGGGTTTATTACGCTTGATCATCTCCAAACACTGCTCCGAATCATCAACTCGTCGTTGTTTTTGGTCAAAAGTGAGCTCGCGCGGCACCCACTTTGCACAGAGCTTTCTCATACCCGAATATTCGTGAATGATATTATGTACACGTTCAGTTGATATCTGTAGAGTGCGTGCTATTTCATTCAATTTCAATTAACGGTCATTCAAGATCATTTTGTGGATTTTTCTAATGTTTTCGTCGGTAACAACCTCTTTTGGGCGTCCACTGCGTTCACCGTATTCAGTGCTCATTTCACCACGTCTAAACTTAGCATACCAATCCTTGATGGTTGATTTTCCTGGGGCGGCGTCTGGAAACTCGTCATCAAGCCAAGTTTTTGCTTCAACTGTATTTTTTCCCTTCAAAAAGCAATATTTTATCAACACGCGAAATTCACAATAACAGAAGTTGCTTCACTCAAAATACTATAATTCTAAATAATAAACTAATGATCCGACATGTGTCAAATTTATACACGCGTCTTTTGAAGCTTAGGGCTAACTAAAAATCATATGGATTTAATTCTAGTGCGGCCATCTATGTGTCAGGCCGTGGACTTTTCAATTGACCTGTAAAAAAATTTCTATTATTTTACTTTTTCCACTGTTCCCGGTGTTTAGAATGTAATCCCGCCGCTGCAACCAAAAATGTTGTGATAGTAGGCCTCGCTCCCAGGTAGCGTGTCTCCTGGTCCTGAAATCTGGAAAGAAATCCTTTCTCTACAAACTCAAAAAAACGCACGGAGTATCTACTTTTGCATTTTGTATTTTATTACGGTTAACAATTATGGTTTGTTCCTCTCCTGGGACAATGGCTTGTTAGATACTGCGGCCCGGAGATCTTTTTTTTTTATTGTATTTTACTGCATTTATATGACCAAAAATTGAGAGTTACAATAAGTAATACAGCTAACTTATAATAGATTGGTTACATAATAAGTGTTTACATGTTATTTGTTAACATTTTTCCAACAATTCTTTTTTATATGTGCTTAAAATTTAATGGGTTTTATATAGATTGGTAGTTTTGTTTTTCCTGGAAAAGATCAGTAAAAAAAACCAGGAACTCTGTTTATTTTAACTTAGCCTACTTAAAATTACTTAACATAACTTAATCTAACTTAATCTAATCTTATATACGATTTACAATTTTTGATATTGCAATGATAGTGACAATTTGATATGACTTAAAAATAATATTTACAATATTGATTTATGTGAATGTGGGATTTCTCGTTTTAATTGAGGATAGTAAGGGATATGGTCAGGTATGTTCTTGAGGGAGGGGGGTGCCATTCGGTTCTGTGTTAAAGGTAAGGATCTTGGAGAATGGTTGGATATTGGTGTCTTTGAAATGATTGGGTGCCAGTTCGGTGTTGTGGTATACGACCTCCTTTAGATCGTTAACCAGTCTGCCTGAGGCGAAGAGGGTCCCGATTTGCAGACAATTACGGTAGTGAGTTCCCGTACTGGAGGAGGGTGATGGTAGGTCAGTTATTATCGGGTTGGGATTGTTAGGAAGGTTTTCTATGAAATTTATCGACAGTTCTAGGATCCGTCTATCAAGTCGTTCGATGCCTGTGGTGTTGTAAAGGTCATTGTTACAACGGTATCTAGATGAGTTGATTTTGCGGAGTAAGCCAGTGATAAACCGGAAACATTTTCGTTCAAACACTCGTAATTTCTCTATTTGGGAGGGTGAGATGTGGTACCGTAATGGGCAGGCGTATGTAAGAGTGGGTCTGATTATCTGTTTGTAGATGAGCTGTTTGACCTTAAGAGAGAGGCCTTTAGGTTTCCACAACACTCGTCCGCAGAGGTTAAACTGTATTGAGGCTTTATGAAGGGAATTTTTGATGTGGGTTGAGAATGGCCAGTCGTTGGAAAGGGTTACTCCCAAATATTTTAGAGTTTTGGAAGGTTTTATGAGGGTGTTATTAAGCTTGAGTTTAATTTTGTTGTGGCAACGTTTAGTGTTGTTTGAGCAGTGAGCGTTTTTGCCATTAAACACTGTTACCTGGGTTTTGGTTGGGTTGAGGCAAATTTTCCATTTGTTAAAGTATGCTGAGATGAGCGGGAGGAAGTTGTTAACGCGGTTTCTTGCCGCTTTCACAAATCTACTGCTAGAGTAGATTAAAGTATCGTCAGCATAATTTAGCATTACAACACTGGCTGAAGGTTGGGGAATATCGGATGTGTATAGAAGATATAAAAGTGGTCCGAGGATGGATCCTTTGGGAACTGCTGCGGCTATGTTGTGAGTTTGTGAGAGGGAAGAATTTATTCTGACCATGAATTTCCTATCAGAAAGATAACATGCTAGGAGCTTTGTGATGTTGGAATTCAGACCAAATAAGCAGCGCAGCTTATAAAGAAGTCCTGCGATCCAGACACAATCAAATGCTTTGGAAATATGTAAGAATGATTGGGAGGGGTCAAAGACTGCCCTGGAGAACTCCTGACGTACGAAGAAAAAGATTGGAGAGTGTGGATCTAAATATGTGGATAAAGGTTTGATCGTTAATATAGGAAGAAGTCCACTCAATCAGTAGGGGTTCGAAGCCAAGGAAGGATAGCTTAAAGAGGATGCGAATGTGGGAGATTTTGTCAAATGCCTTGCTGAAATCGGTTGTGATTACATCGCCTTCGTTGCCGTTCTCAAAGGCAAGGAGAGCGCGGGATGAGAATTCAACTGGTGGTGGTCGAACTACCCGTAAGGAAACCGTTCTGGTTGGGTGATGGCTTTGCAGTAAAAACATAACGCGTTTTAAAGAATGCCTTCGAACTGTTTTGGAATATGCGACAGTTTGGCGATGGCCCGGTAGTTACTAATATCCTTTTTAGGCCACTTCTTATGTATGGAGGTGACAAAAGAGGATTTCCAAATATTTGGGAAAACACTTTGTGTAAAGGATAGATTGAAGATCCTTGATAGCGGGAGAGAAAGAGAAGAGGAACATTTTTTTAAAAGGCCAGCCAGTAGTCCATCACCTCCCGGGGCAGAACTCGTCTTTAAGCAAGATTAATTTTACTTCAACTAGGTGATGCTGAATAATTTGAGAGATGAAGGGGCCAAGGGAGCATTCGGCAGGTCTTTGAAGTAAGAGTGGTTAGGCTCAAAAGAGTTCTCCGTGAAGGATTTTTTAAAGAAAGACACGAAAAGATTGGCAGCAGTTTGTGGGTCGGATGAAGTAATCATGTCATAGGAAAGAGAGTTGGGATAGGCGTCAGATTTCCGTTTGTAGTTAATAAAGTGGAACAAAGATTTGGTCATTGATCGGGTTGTTTTGTGTTTTTGTAAGATAATTGTAGTAAAGGGAAGTTGTACAGCTCGGTGAATTTATAAAACGAACCGAGAAAGTTGGAGTGGCCCAGGGAAGAGCATGTTCTTAGGAAAATGTTCCACAAGTTATTCCTATTGTTCCGAGGAGTGTGGAGTTTGTGGTTGTACCATGGAGGCGATGAAACCGATGTCCTATGTCGAGAATAAGGGACATAGAGGAAATAGCAGAAATAGATTTCCTAATAGAGAGTGGCAGTAGCTTCTTCTACCTCTAGGTGATCAAAGCGAAATGCGATTCTGCTAAGGTGCTCATTTAATATGCGAAAAATAGCTTTGCGGAAGTTGTAGGAAAAGTTGATGTGGGTTGGTAAGGTCTGGGATAAGCTGTCACGATAAAGGTATACGAGAAGCGGGGAATGGTAATTGTCGATGGTGGAAAGGGCGTGAGGACTAAGGGCAACTGAGGAATTAAAGGGTCCGTTGTAAACACAAGGTCAAGTTGCCTCTTCATATGATTTGGGACATTACTTATTTGACGGACTTACCTCTAGTCCTTCCATGTCCTCCTTTGGGTCGCCGGCTATGAATAAGAGTCTTCTTATAGACTTTCCTACCGTGGACTGTTCTTCACAAATGTGCCACGTTCTGCAAGTGGGTATAATTGAACTCTGTATCATCAGACATTAACCTTACTGGCACAGCTAAAATATGGCAACTCATTTATCTACCTTGACGTATTACTTCCATTGGCATTTGAGGCAACCTAATTCTTACTTGACCCAAATCCTAAATATCGCTCTTGTTTTCATCTTCCTGAATTCAGCCGAGGTCAATTGATTGAGACACAATTTAAATATGATAGATTTCTTCTTCATCGACCTCTTCGTCTGCTTCTGGACTCGTTTCTAATAAGCCGAGTTCTCCTCCTGCTACTCTGGTCTTCACTTCGGTAATTTCCAACAATCGCCTGGGAAGCACAATTTTACCTCGGTCTCATCTCTTTTGACGACCAATCTCGGGAGCGTGGGATGCGTTGTATCACCGCAAGGGTATGGTGTGACTCGATAGCTCTCCTGCTGGACCGGGAGATGAATATGTAAGGCTCACGAACTCCTGGGCTAGATTGTCGCGCGCTGGTTCCCCTCTTCTGGTATTCAAGGTGATATTTAGATTGTGATCACCTGTAAGGCACGTGAGAGATACTTCTCCCTATCTGCAAGAGACTTATACGATGGGATGTACTCTAGAGCAGGCAGTCGATAATTTTCATCGGGGCGTGACGGCATCGTCCTCGAGTTAGCAGGTCCCAGATTTAGCTCGAAGGTAAGTTTTTGACTGGGCCGATGTCGGCTTACGGAATAAATCCGGCATAACCACTTTTCTTTTCCTGTTGTGGACCACTTTTCTTTTCCTATTGTGAATAAAAATCAATGCACGGGGTGGCGCAAAATTAATCACCCTATCAGAAGATGTTATAATTTTTGCAAACGCCGTGGTACGTCAATCATATTTAACAATTGTGAACTAGACAGCATTTGTGAACAGACAGACAAGGTGCAAAAAGTAAAGGTCCAAATAAAGATTTCTACCATTTTTTTTTTATTTAGTAAAAATGTAATTCAAAAACAAAATTGAAATATAAATTAAAGACAAATAAAACGAGGTATTCAAAGGGATCTAACAATTTCGTGTTGTAATACAAACGAACCCCTTAACTTTTTTCAGGATCTATCAATATCAAAACGTTAGTTAAGATTTACATTTTTACCACGGTCAAGATCACGAATGAGCTATGTTTGGTTATAATTGAAAATTATTACCATAATTCCCTGGCAGTTCTCCGAACTTCACGCTTGCTCCTTATTTTGGCCGTAATAACCGTTCATCGGATAGGCTGTACTGGCTTCAGTGAATAAATTTGACTCAACATATTCACTATTGGATCTCCCTGTGCCAGTGAGACAACGCATCGGTCGAAGTACTTCATAATATCATAGTCACTCTTCAATTTAAAATGAGTCTAAACAATCGATTCCACGCTGTTCACAGGAAATGGGAAGCTTTCAAACCACATTGTGCTGAATTTTGAATAAAGACTTGCATACTTACATATATAACATGGGAACTGTACCTGCAATAGATTTCAGCCCGATATCTCAATTATTCCGTGTTTTAATTAAATATAAAACTGTTATGCTTCTATTCAAAAACTAGATATTAAAATAAAAAAATAAAAAATCTTATAAATGAGATCTCACGCAGAACTGATTTGATATATGTTAGAATGCCCTCAGGAAACTCTAGTAGATGTATGACCTTTATCATTGACCACCAAATTTACCCGAAAGGTTTACCTAAATTGGTACTTTCTACTGGATTAGTGCAGATGAAGTCTCTAACTACAAGTATGTTGGGCTAGTAATAAAAAATCATACAAGACCAGTCGTAAATTATGTTTTTGAGGTTTTATAACCAGCGTTTCTTATCGGTTTGTACGTGTGAACTTCTGGCGATTCCAGTCACACGACACACCCCACGAGCACGCAACAATAGTAAAGAGCATATCACCAAGAGGTAAGTCAAAATAATAAATCATCACCGCATACCTTGTCAATTAGCATACTAAACTCACAAGTTAGTAGATAGGAAAAAAACGTCCTCGTGTACATGCGGCCGTGGCCTGTTATGATGAGATTCTGGTTCTAACCTTTCTGATAATCCCAATTGTAGTTCCAAACATATTCCTCACTTCGTGACTAAATGCTACAACGTAATCCGCGATGCAACCATTTCCTCATTTCTGGGTCGTCTGTAGAGCTGACGCCAATGTCTTTTGTGTGCTGCTGCTGGGCAGCCTTCCTTTAATTTTACATACTGTGGTTGGTCTCATTTTCCACGAAATTGGCGAATTGCCGTCTTCCGGAAAAATAGCCCGCTCTAGCGATATAGCGGCTTCTCAAGAAAAGAAAAATGTGCCATGAAAATTAATCCATTCGATCAGCCCATTACCAAAGTTTCGAAAAATGGTTAAAAATTTCTTTCAACGATTTCATGTAGCTGATCGATCTAAGGAGTGACATCTCATTGGAAGACTGGGCATTGGTATTCAGTACATTTCCTGTAAAAATGATGATCTTAGATTGAGACACATCCAACCCCGAAAATATACATTGAGAACTGTTTTCATCTACTATGAAGTTTAAATACCTGTACTAAACAAAATAGTACATCAATGGATACCCTTGTGTTATGAACTTTCATTTCACCACACACCTTGCACATCGCACACACTTATTTATTAATAACAACATACTTTGTTCTTTGGTATGGGGAACTCCGACTTCCCTAAGTTCTGCCGCGTCCAAATCTTCTTACCAATATTTTTGCTTTCAACCCGAGAAAAGAATCCACAGAGTCCAAAGAGATACAAAACACCCTTCACTGTTTGTGCTTTATTTGAGTTTATTTAGTGGACACTTAACTTACATGTAGTTACATGAATTTATTGGTTCTTATTGTTTTTCACAGTATAACGAGTATGCACTTAACACCCGTTCAGTTCACTCTCTTCACCACTCCCTTCTTTAATATTTATTTTAATTTACATGGAAATTATTCTAGTAACTTTTTGAATTCAACAAGAGAACACACTGCACCACTTTACTGAAAAACACCCTGACCGTCTCGGCCAAAAATCAGAAACCAGCTCCTCTGCGTATCGGCGAATCGTCTCGAACCAACTCCTATCACGAAGACTTTTTTTTCTTCCACCCTGCAGATCGAAGGATATGTCCTTTTTTCTGCTTGGCCCTTTTGCCAGCTATTTCCTTTCTTTATCTTTCCCGGCTTGGGGTCAAAAGAGGAAACAAAAAGGTAAAAATCAACAAAGGATCGTGTTAATGCACATTTATGATCCTCTATGTTGTTGGGCGTTAAAACGAACGTGCAATTCGATTTATGGCGCAAGTTATTTGTTCTAGGCGTATGGGCAAGGATGTCTTCTGTGGGAAATCATGAGGAAACACAAAGGAAAAATCAACAGAGGATCGTGCTAATGCACATTTATGATCCTCTATGTTGTTGGGCATGGGTATGGGTGCGAACATACAGGGCAAAGTTACTAATTGCTTTCAACCCGGCGAAGGCCAGAACGATCATTGTCCCTGTTCAATCCAAGTTGACCTGCAGTCTCCACGTGACTCCCCTGGATAGCTACTTTGGCAGCCGCCAAGTAGTGAACCAATACATGCAGCGACATCCTGAGAAAGGTTGGCGCAAGGCTAATAACCAGGCCCGTAAAAATGAATTATTATGGCAAATTTAACAAGCCTCGGATATGGACCGGATACACGACGCCGACCACGGAAACGAAAATGGCTAAACGATTTAAGAATTTTTACATGGAACGTCCACTCACTATACGGAGCTCGAGCTGCACAGCAGCTAGCCGATGCCCTGTCTGAATATAAGGCTGACGTAACAGCATTACCAGAAATAAGATGGACGGGGAGTTGTGTTATTCAAAGAAACGAGTATGACATTTATTACAGCTGTCATGTAGAACACCAAGTGCTTGGGGTAAGCTTTCTAGTCAGCCAAAAACTGAAGCCTGCCATCATCGGCTTTAATGCAATAAATGAAAGGCTATGCACTCTTCGCGTGCGAGGCAAGTTTAAAAACATAGGCCCCATAAACGTTCACGAAGCTACAGAGCAGTTCCCTGATGACGAAAAAGAAGATTTCTATGAGAACGACGAACGGGCCCTCAATGCCTGCCCAATATACGATGTGAAAATCGTTCTTGGCAATTTGAATGCCAAAATAGGTCGGGAGCCGGTTTTCAGGCACAACACAGCTTCCCATAGTTTGCATGAGAACACTAATGACAATGGGCTACGAGTCATCGAACTGGCAGCATCGAAAAACTTGGTCGTTGCGAATACCAGGTTTCCGCGTAAAGATGTCCACTCGCAACCAAATTGACCACGTGTTGATAGATCGTCGCCACTCTTCAAGCCTGATGAGGATACGAACGTACCGAGATGCCAACGTCGACTCGGATCACTATCTTGTTGGTACAGTTTTCCGAGCGCGGATTGCCTTACGGAGACGTATTGCATCCGCGGATCAGGTTCGAATCAACACGGCTGCCTTACGCCATGAATACCAGTAACATCTTTGGTCATGCGTTAAGACTCGCCCTCGAAGAGCTCGACGGAGGGAGAGTAAGTATTAGGGCCAGAATGCCGGGCGTAGAAGAGAAATGGACACGCCTTAAGAATACTGTCATTAGTGCTACCAACTCCATCTTAGGCAGTAGTCGTAGAGATCGGAACGACTGGTTTGATGATGAGTGCAAACTAGCGACTGAACCTAAGCATGCTGCATACCGGGCAATGCAGCAGTCTCATAGGACGCGGGTGCGCGAGAAGAAATACAAAGAGCTCAGAAGATCTGAAAAAATCCGTCACAGCCAAAAAATGTGCCTGGAAAAAATCTAGTCTGTAAAAGAGAGAAAAGTAGAGAGCGAAATCCACACTAGCTACGGAAGTTCTACCAAATAATCCGCAGTATGACGCGCTACACACAACGCTGCACTTACTGCAAGGATAAAGAGGGTAATCTGATCACCGATCCTGAACGCATTCTCGAGCGATGGGAAGTGCACTTCAATGAATTGCTAAATGGTCAGCTCACAGAAGATCTGGAGGCTCCACCAATGCAAGATCAAGACCAAATGCTGCCGCCACCAAGTATTGAGGAAACATTAAAAGCATTAGACAGCTCAAATCAAATAAAGCCCCTGGAGCTGATGGCATACCAGCTGAGCTGATCAAACACGGAAGGATGGAGTTACATCACGCAATTCATGAGATCGTGGTGCACGTATGGGAGCAAGAGGAGATGCCGGAAGATTGACGGCGTGGTATAATTTGCCCCATACATAAGAAGAGAGATATCACATGGTGCAGCAACTATAGGGGTATAACATTGCTGAGTACCGCCCATAAGATAGTCTCCTCTATCCTACAAGATCGGATAGCCCCATACGCTAAAGCCATCATTGGTCAATATCAGTGTGGCTTCATCCCAGGCAATTCAGCAATTGATCAGATATTCACGTTTAGGCAGGCGATGGACAAATGTCAGGGATTTTAGATTCCATTATATCAACTATTTATAGACTTTAAGGCCGCCTACGACAGCATAGCCAGGGTAGAACTATATAATGCCATGAGAGAATTCGGCATTCCAAACAAATTAATACGACTTTGGAGTTTGACCATGACCAACGTAACTAGTCAAGTAAAAATAGCGGGATTGCTGTCGAAACCAATAAACATCTCTAATGGACTCCGACAAGAAGGCGGTCTGGCCTGCCTCATCTTCAACCTGGCGTTGGAGAAAGCAATCCGTGACTCTGGCGTTACAACAAGAGGGACTATTGTCACCAAGTCCAGTCAGATACTTACCTACGCAGATGACATCGACATCATCGGTAGAACCGAATCGGCTGTACAGGAATCCGTCAACCAGATCGAGCAGGTGGCACAAAAACTGGGACTGCACATTATTGAGGGAAAAAGTAAGTACATGGTGGCAACTTCTGCGAAAGAAGACCTAACGATGGCCAAACTATCAGGTACTAATGGCGCACGCATGCGAAGTAGTGCAATCCTTTAACTACCTTGGGTCAATAGTATCAGCCGATAACAATATGGAAGAAGAAATACGCGAACGGCTGATTAAATCCAACAAAGCGTACTATGGTCTATCAAGGCTCTTAAAATCCCGAAATTTATCCACAACATCCAAGCTACTACTCTACAAGAGCATGGTCTTGGTGCTCAATAAAAGGCGCTCTGATCTCTTAGCCGCGTTCGAGAGAAAGGTCTTAATGAGAATTGTTGGCTCCGTATGTGAGGGAGGACGATTCCGGAAACGCTACAACCATGAGTTGTACGCAATCTACCTTGAAGCTAATGTTGTAAGAAAAATCAAACTCGGTAGACTCCGGTGGGCGGGACACCTAGCTCGAATGAGCCTGCCTGGAAAGTTCTTTGTGGCAGGATGTATGGAAGGAGACAGCGCGACAGACCTTGTCTGCGATGGAGGTATGGCTTAAACCAGGAGCCCAGAGCCTGGGAGTGCCAAACTGGATGACATCGGATCGAAATCGGGACCGGTGGAGAGATTTGTTAAATAAGGCCAAGACCGAATTCCGGTTGTAGTACCGATGATGATGATGATGTTGTTGGGCGTTAAGACGAACGTGCGATTCGTTTTATGGCGCAAGTTGTTTGTGCTAGGCGCATGAGCAAGGATGTTCCTTGTGGAAAATGGTTTGGGCTTTGAAGGATCATAAAATTGCACACGTGTAATTTATGATTCTCAACAACTTTACTTAAAAGTTGGTCATCTGGTCCACAGATTTGGATCTGGGGGATTCTGTGTGTGGAACATTTGGTTCGTTCTTTCACGTCTTGGATTCAAATTATATTCAATATGGGCAAATTGAACGTGTAGTTCAATTTGTTTGATATTGAATTGATATCGCGATATTTAATGTAATTAAGGTATTCAGGGGTGGAGGGTTTTGTGCATAACACCTGAGTAAATGACAAATTGATTAAAATGGACAAATGGAAACACGAAATGGGGAAGGAAGTCATTAGAGATAACAATTCTAAAAAGATGTACGTACGTTATAACATACTTTCATCTTATTAAGAATGACAGGAGTAAAATCAGAAGAAAGTCGAATAGGGTACATGACAGTCTGAAAATCCGTGTGGAAAGCTTTTATTGAAAATCAAGGTTATGCCATGTTATAGAAAAAGTTTACACGTACTGAGCTAAGTAGTTAAATTAAATGACAAGAAAAGAACCTTCATTTAAAAATCTCAACTATGCATACAAACCAACTTGAATCTATACGTGTTGAAAATATTGTCATATAAACATTTAACAAACAAAATTGTATAAAACAATTGATGTGTGAGGAATGCAACTAAAAGTTAATAGTAACATATTTAGGCTTATAATGCTTATTTAAGCTCCCACACTGCCATACATGATTCAGTATATCTTTCCGCACTTCATACTGCGACATTCAAAGAATTTTATTTATCTCCTTATTAAAAACCGAAGAGCAAAACACGAAGCTGGAGTTGGAAAACAATTCTCCAAGGAACCAGTTTCGGATTAAAATGTCTTGTCTCAGCTCCTTGTTTTTTAACCCACTGTCTAGTAACTCGTCCGATGACGATTTCGTATCATAAATTACACCTTACTTATGAATTTTACGAAAACGAATTTCGAGTTAATCTTTGACTAACTTCTGTGGTAAGCATGCAAGTGGCAGATTAACCTGTACAAAATAAAACCAGAACCTGTATAGTCAAATCAAAATTCAATGTGGCGTTCACTACCATATGAAATTATAAGGTATTAATGAATAGTTCGGCAAATGTGCAAAGTACAATCTATTACAGTACATTGCCTTCTTTTGCTGACATGCCACAGAGATTGCCTTATCCGGTTCCATCAAAATACCGTGTAATCATCTGCAAGTTTCTCGAATAATATATAATAATTTCCCATAAGATTGCCAAGGTAAGGATGTTACACCGCATACTCATCCTTTCAAGGCTACAGGTTCATTAAAGTCCACAGGGGCATTGCTAAGGCCACGCATGTCCCGTTCGCATGGGATTCCCTATGAGGTTACCAAACAACGCAAGTCCGGTTTTCTTGCCCTGAAGTGAGATGCGTATTCAATTACTACTTAGGCAAACATGAAATTCCAGCCGATGGCAACGTGTGCGATTGTGCACTGAGTTGTTTTAAGCAATTCCATTCGTTCTATGTAGAGATAAGGCGGTGGTCTTTGACTGGCTACACAGAAGATCCACACACCTTGTCGTATGAAATTAATTTTAACAAAAGGTAATGAACAGACATGCTCGAAAGTGTAATTATCCATGGCGAAACAAATTGTTGCCAGATTATACTTTGCTGAACTCGAGTTATTGGATTAAATACACAATAAACCAGAACATAAAATACAACTGGAAACGGTGTTTTCCTTCGTAGTAATTTCCCCGTGAACTTGATCGTCTTTTACTGGCGAACCATAATTTATCTTATAAAACGAAAAGGCTTACCAATCAATCGCATGTCAATGATACAACTTCTTTCTATTGAAAGAGAGCCTAGAATTCTTATAAATGTCTTAAATTCGTGGAAATACGCTTCACTTTTCACACAAAGTCGTAATCACTTAATTTCGTAATAAATTAAGTGGTATGATCACAGCCGCATTGCAAAATAGCAGAACATCTAATGATGCACTAGAAGATAGCTTAACGTACTCAGTATAGTTTTCTCGTTAAAATCAGAACCAACATCGCATATATTCGTTGAACCATGTTGCAAATCACTATTGTCTCCTTCTACAGAAGTGAAACACGGTTTCCTTTGATTTGTTTGGAGCCATCTCAGGATATGCTTCTCCGATATTACAAAATATAATGTCTAACTCTTAACTAGTTGAATATTAGAGCCTTAGAAGAGAAGCCATTAACTTGGTATTAATAACTAACACGCTTATTTAGAATAGTCGCTACACTTCACCACGGAATTTTAGTTTAATGGTTTTTCTTTTTCTTGAAAACCTCATTCCTGTTTTATCTTTAATATATTTGACTCAAAATTTAAAACTTCTAATCTAAACTCTTGATTCCTCTATTTTGTTCGTACACACAGTTTCGCTTGCTTCGAACTTTCGCAATTCGTCATCATTTGATGCGATAGTTACTTTTCCTTCAGTGGTTATTTCAACCTTTACATCAAGTACAAAAATATGCAAAAAAAGTAACAATTATAACTCCTATTTCTCTATACCATTAGATACTCCATCATCATCGGCACTACAACCGGGATCCGATCTTGGCCTTATTTAACAAATCTCTCCGCCGGTCCCGATTTCGAGCTGATGTCATCCAGTTTGGCACTCTCAGGCTCTGGGCATCCTGGTCTACGCCATCCCTCCATCGCAGACAAGGTAACGCACGCACAAAAGGGTTTTTGAAGTACCCTTTAATGTCAGGGCACAGTGCGAGCGGACGGTGACTAAGTGAATAAGGAAAGGAGATATCGATGAACATTAGTCTTAAATGCCCGGACATTACAACGACGATGACTACAACACGCCTGACCAAATATGGGAATTGAACTCCATTTTGGGACGCATGTACGCCTTGTAAATAGTGGCTAGGTTGGATGGAGTGAACTATCTTTTGCATCTCTTAAGGAACCCCATACATTTGGCTGCACTTTTCACAGCTTCAAGTATGTGGTCATTCCAATTAGGAATCGAATTAATTCGAATGCCGAGGATTGATAGTTCCTTGGGGTCGTCGATCCAAGTTCCGTTCAGCGGAAGTATATTTACTTAAGACAGCACTGAGTTTTTAAGGCATTGAATTCCACTCAGTTCGACAACCCCCATTGATATATCTTCTTGAGGTCGGAACTCAATGTATTACGCATAACCTGCTGATTGGGAATAGGATTCGAAGAGTTCGGTCAGGAATGTTCGTATCAGTATCAGAAACTCAGCGTGCTATCATTAGCAAACGATTAAATTGGGTTGTGGGTAATAGACATATAATTATAAAGATGAGGAAAAGAGTGGGCGAAACTAGGGAGCCCTAGGGAACACCTGCGTTAATTTGATGGGAGGCAGATTTGACACCATCAAGAACAACTTGGATTGAACGGTCAGAAAGATAGTTTCTTATCTATCGGCTTAGGGAATTGTTCACTCCATAGGAATCCAATTTTGACAAAGGGCCGGATCCGAAACTCTGTCCAAGGCCTTTCAAAATCCTCGCTTTCGCCGAAGTAGTGGATGAAATGACTCCACTTTTCGGTGAGGTACGCCATCAAATCTCCTGCGGACCTGTTGCTACGAAAGCCATATTGGCGGTCATTGAGAAGGTCATTTTATTCCAGACATTTCGAAAGTTGACGGTTGATAAGTGATTCCATTACCTAAGAGAGAATAGAAGTTAGTGCAATGGCTCGATAAGAAGAAAGGGATGATTTGTCACCCTTTTTGAGAATTGGCTGAATGTTCGCTGACAAGTAGAACAAGACAAATGGAAGACTTTCCGCAGTGGTTTGGCGAGTGAAGAAGAACAGCTCGTCAAAGTGAGTGCTGGAATGCTATTCGCACGAACAGATTTGTTTGCGTTCAGCTCCATGAGTGTAGGCGTTCAAAAGTGAATCTGACTTATGCTCAAGTTGAGGCGGAACTGATGTGGTATCAGGCATCGTTTCATTGGCTGCAAAATGTGCAGCAAGTAAATTCGCTTTCTCTATTGCACTGGTGACCGGCCTGCCATCCACTATAAACGAGGGAATGGATGAGGAGACCGAGTTTTGGATGTGTTTGACGAATATCCAGAGGTTTCTACTTCCTGTGGGAGGGTGTAGTATTTATTTTCATGGTTTCGGCAACGCCAATATCCTTCAGAACTCGGTCAAATCTTGAAACACAAAGAAGTCACCGGGTATCGGCAACATCATCATCATCATCATAGGCACTACAACCGGGATCCGGTCTTGGCGCTGGGGATCCCGGTTTACGCCATCCTTCCACCCCAGACAAGGTCTGCTGCACTGTCTCCTTCCATACATCCTGCCACAGAGGACTTTTCGGGCAGGCTTCTCTTCACTCATTCGAGCTAGGTGTTCTGCGCACCGGAGTCTAGCGACGTTGATTTTTCTTACAACATTAGCTTCAAGGGAGATCGCGTACAACTCATGGTTGTAGCATCTCTGGCATTGTCCCCCCTCACATACGTGGTCAACAAATCTCATTATGACCTTTCTCTCGAACGCGGCTAAGAGATCAGAGTGCCTTTTGTTGAGCAGCCAGGTCACGGATCCATACATGAGTACTGGTAAGACCATGGTCTTGTAGAGTAGTAGCTTGGATGTTGTGGATAAATTTCGGGATTTTAAGAGCCTTGATAGACCATAGTATGGTTTGTTGGATTTGATCAGCCGCTCGCGTATTTCTTCTTCCATATTGTTATCGGGTGCTACTATTGATTCACCTTGTTAAAGGATTGCACTACTTCAAATTCGTGCTCCACTACCCTGATAGTTTCACCAACATTAGATCTTCTCTTCGCAGAAGTTGCCACCATATACTTAGTTTTTCCCTCATTAATGTGCAGTCCCAGTTTTTGTACCGCCTGCTCGATCTGGGTGAAGGATTCCTGTACAGCCGATTCGGTTCTACCGATGATGTCGATGTCATCTGCGTAGGCAAGTATCTGGCTGGACTTGGTGACAATAGTCCCTCTTGTTGTAACGCCAGAGTCACGGATTGCATTCTCCAACGCCAGGTTGAAGAGGAGGCAGGCCAGACCGTCCCCTTGTCGGAGTCCATTATAGATGTTTATTGGTTTTGACAGCAATCCCGCTATTTTTACCTGACTAGTTACGTTGGTCATGGTCAAGCTCCAAAGTCGTATCAATTTGTTTGGAATGCCGAATTCTCTCATGGCATTATATAGTTCTACGCAGGCTATGCTGTCGTAGGCGGCCTTAAAGTCTATAAATAGATGATATAATGGAATCTAAAATCCCTGACATTTGTCCATCGCCTGGCCAAACGTGAATATCTGATCAATTGCTGAATTGCCTGGGATGAAGCCACACTTATATTGACCAATGATGGCTTTAGCGTATGGGGCTATCCGATCTTGTAGGATAGAGGAGAGTACCTTATAGGCAGTACTCAGCAATGTTATACCCCTATAGTTGCTGCACTGTGTGATATCGCCCTTCTTATGTATGGGGCAAATTATTCCGCGACGCCAATCTTACGGCATCTCCTCTTGCTCCCAACCACATACAAAATACCAACAAATGTCATACTGGCGAGAATCACACCGTACGCAGAAGAAATAGTGGGACTCTACCAATGCGGATTTCGTAGGAGCCAGTCAACAAGCGACCAAATGTTTACAGTAAGACCAATATACATCGACACCTCCTTTCCTTATCCACTTCCTCTCCATCTGCTAGCACTGTGCTCTGACATTTAAGGGTACTTCATAATCCCCTTTTGCGCGCGTTAGTGTAAAAAAAAAAATACTGGAAAAGAAGTGGGAATACGAAGAAACGTTTCACCAACTGTTCGTTGACTTCAAAAAAGCCTACGACTCAGTTGCAAAGCAAAGTCTTTACCATATTGTAGTTGAGCTGGGAGTCCCGAAAAAATATACCGCTCTCATTCAAATTTGCATGAACGAAAATAAGGGGCAAGTTAGAATAGAAAACCATCTCTCAGAACCATTTGAAATCCGCGGCGGACTAAAATAGGGAGATGGCCTCTCACCATCTCTTTTTAATCTTGTGCTCGAGTATGTCATCAGAAAGGTACAAGACGACAACATGGCCGAATCATACCTAATCGAGGTTACACAAGTGCTCGCATATGCGGATGAAATCGCCGATCTGGGCGATAATCTAGAAACTGTAGGTAAAAACAATGAAATCATCATGCAAGCGACAGAAGAGGTGGGCCTAGAAATAAATGAAGACAAAACAAAATACATGATCACTGCAGTAATTGGAAATTCTGTTTTTGGTCGCTTATGCAGAGATGCATTGATACATGTATGAATGCCCTTGTAGGAAAAATTCTTTGCAGGCATTTCCAGGTAATGCATTGAAAGCATTAATTATCCTTGGGAAGGAAACGTTTTTGCTGCGGGAAGATTGCGGTGCAGGTGTGGGAAGGTTGGAATTTGCCTGGCAACCAAAGGTACCGAATAGGTTTTGTTTTATGCTCCTGTATGATGGAAAGAATTCTTGTAGGGAATTTGTATGCGAAGAAATGCATGAAACATAAAAATTCTTTTATAGGGACTTTTAGGTTATATAAATTTGATCTATTTGTTGCGTGAAGGATTTAAGGCCCTAATGCGATTGCATTCGCGAAACTTATAAGGTTGGGTCGAAGTTATGGGGGTTCTTCAGGTAAGTAACAGTGGGGTTTGGCGGAACCGCCACAGTTCCACCTCAACTTGAACATAAGCAGCACAACATGAGCCAGATTCGCTTCCGAACGCGTACTGTTGCCCGCGCACTCAAGAAGGTAAATGCACACAAATCCGCTTAGTCCGGGCGATATTCCCCTAATCTTCTTGAAGAGATGTTCCTTTTCACTCACCAAATCACTGCGGAAACTCTTCCACTTGTCTTATTCTACTGGGCGTTTCCCAAATAAATGGAAATCAGCAAACATTCAGCCAATTCCCAAAAAGGGTGACAAATCATCCCCTTCTTCTTATCGACCCATAGCACTAACTTCTATTCTCTCCAAGGTAATGGAATCTCTTATCAGCCGTCAAATTTCGAAATATCTGGAATCAAATGAGCTCCTCAATGACCGCCAATATGGCTTTCGGAGCAACAGGTCCACAGGAGATCTGATGGCGTACCTTACCGAAAAGTGGAGCTATTCCATCCACTACCTCGGTGAAAGCAAGGTAGTCGCATTGGATATTTCAAAAGCCTTCGACAGAGTTTAGCATCCAGCCCTTATGTCAAAATTGCATTCATATGGAGTGGACAATTCCTTGATCCAATGGATAAGAGACGAGAAGAGTTCTTGATGGTGTCAAATCTGCCTCCCATCAAATTAATGCAGGTGTTCCCCAGGGTTCGGAACTCTCACCCTCTTCCTCATCTTTATAAATAATCTCTTGCCAATTACTCACAACCCAATTCACTCGTTTGATGATGATAGCACGTTGAGTTTCTCATACTGATACGAACCCTCCCGTCCAAACTCTTCGAACGTCAATACCAACCAGCAACTTATGCTTGATACATTGAATTCAGACCTCAACAAGCTATATCAGTGGCGATTATCTAACCGAGTAGAATTCAATGCCCGAAAAACTCAGTGCTGCCTCTTGTCGTCAAAGGTGAGCCTCAAAGTAAATATACTGTCGATGAACGGCACTTGCATCGACGAAGCCAAGGAATTATCAATCCTCGGCACTCGAATTAATTCGACTCTTAATTGGAATGACCACATATTTGAAGTTGCGAAAAGTGCAGCCAAATGTATGGGGTTTCTTAAGAGATGCAACAGATACCTCACTCCATCCAACCTGGCCACTATTTACAAGGCGTATATTCGTCCAAAACTGGAGTTCAACTCCCATATTTGGTCAGGCGCATCCAAAACTACGCTACACGTGGTCGACGGGATGCAAAAACGAGCAGGGAAACTTATTGGGGACCCAGCCGTAAGTCGATCGATTCCGTCGCTAGAACACAGGCGCAACGTATCATGCCTATGTCTTTTCTATAGGTATTACCACGGTTCCTTGCTCAACTGAACTTGCTGAATGTGTTCCGCCCCTTCAGACATTTTCCCGCGATACCCGCCAATCTGTGAATGCGCATCAGTTCACGTTGAAAGTGGACTTTAGGCGCACAAATAAACATAGAGAGTCCTTCTTTAGTCGAACCACACGAGTGTAGAATGTTCTGCCTGATCATGTGTTTCCTGGCCGTTGTGATGTCCAGACATTCAAGACCAATATACATCGACACCTCTTTTCCTTATCCACTTCCGCTCCATCCGCTCGCACTGTGCTCTGTCATTTAAGGGTACTTCAAAATCCCCCTTTGTGCGCGCGTTAGTGTAAAAAAAGAAAAAAATGTTATACAACATCATTGAGTCAGCTCTTGATTCTGCACTGCTGCAATCTGACTTTGACAGCTTCTCAACTTGGTGGGACAGAAATTAATTTGTATTTAATATTGCCAAATGCCAACCTATAACCTTTTCCCGTAAGCGTATTCACTCATCTTCACGTTCCTACACCCTTCATAACCAACCCCTGGCCAGTGTCCAATGTATTCGAGATCTTGGGATCCTTTGCTACATGGAGCTTGACCTCTTCTCGCACATTGATGAGACGATCCGGAAAGCGAATTCTACCCTCGGATTCGTGAGACAATGGTCTAAGGAATTCTCCGACCCTTACGTTACTCGATCCCTTTATCTTATCCTCGTCCGTGCACTGCTTGAATTTGCTAGTCAGGTATTGTCTCCTGATCACCAGATCCATATCTTTAGAATCGAAAGTATTCAACGTCGATTCCTTCAGTTCGCTCTCCGAAGGCTAGGATGGGTAAACCCCTTAATCCTTCCCCCATACATTAACCGCCTCAAATTAATCAACCTTAGAACCCTTGAGGAGCGCAGAGTCGTGGCTGACATAATATTCACTCTTCGGGTCCTCTCCGGCTCGTTCGACTGCGCCTACCTCCTTAAGTTAATTCCTCTAAACACAAACCCTCGAAATACGCGTAATCTCCGCCTTCTGCACATCCCCCCCCACAGGACCTCTTATGGTCTGAACGAACCCCTTTCACGGATGCTAAGAAATGTCAACTCCAATTCCACCTTGTTCGACTTCGACCTCTCTACCCACACTCTCAAGCACCGCCTCCTTTTTTTTACACTAACGCGCGCACAAAATGGGATTTTGAAGTACCCTTAAATGTCAGAGCACAGTGCTAAACTATTCTCACTACCGATCTTAAGCGGCGTTTCTACATTCTACTATAACCCGCCCCCACCCCTCGCCCCCTCGCCCCTTTTCCTTCCTTCTTATTTTGCGCTGGTTACCTTAAGTTAAGCCTAGTTAAGTATGTTCTTAAGTTCTCTAGTTTGTAATTTAGATATGGTTTAGATGTAGGTAATTATGTTGCTTGAATTAACCCAATAAATGGGCAGGTTGCCCCACTAAACTAAACTTGCCACCCAATTTTTTATTTTTCTTTTAGAGCAGCAGGAGTCCGAATTTGGTTGTACGGTACGCTAACCAAATAAATCGTTTGGCCGGCCAACGCCCGAATACAGTCCACACAGAGAGAAGGGAGCTGAGACGTCCCCAAAGAAGACGCCATTTCGAGAGCAGTAGCAATCATATTTTAAAAAATATGCTTCAAAAGTTGCAGTAATAATAATAATAATATTTCCTAGAGAGATATAGAAGGCGATTACTCTTTGTACTTTCAATAATTTAAAACGTTATATCATAAAAAGTGTAATGATTTTCGTTATAATATTTGGAGAGAATATTCTTAGGTAAAAACAAAAAAGAATGAAAAACAAAATGGTGGAAGTTGACCAAAAATTGTGGTTTATATTGAAGAATTGATGAATCGTTTCAATATTGTTCTGTACTTCAACTTCGGCCCTCTCATCCCTCTACACATTCAACAACACCAACTTATAAAAAAAACTTGAAGAACTGAAAGACGATTTCAGTCCCGGCCCAGACGGACTCCCTTCTGTCCTCTTAAAAAATGTTCCTCTTCTCTCTCTCTCCTGCTCGCTTCAATCTTCAATCTATCCCTTGAACAAGGTCTATTCCCTGACATCTGGAAATCCTCTTACATAACCCCCATACATAAAAAGGGGCCAAAAAACGATATATCCAATTATCGTCCCATTGCTAAACTTTCGCATATTCCTAAACTGTTCGAAGGCCTTCCTTATGATGCCATCATCACACCCATCATCTCTCCTAACCAGCACGGCTTCCTCTCCAGCAGGTTCACTACTACCAACCTAGTCGAATGCACTTCCCACGCACTCCTTGCCCCAGAAAACGGCGATGAGGTCGAGGTAGTCACTACCGACTTTAGCAAGGCTTTCGACAAAATCTCCCATAACCTCATTCTCTTCAAGTTATCTTCCCTCGGTTTTGAAACCCCTGCTGATTAAGTGGATCTCATCCTATCTTAATTATCGAACCTGCCGCGTGCGATTTAGATCCACCCTCTCCGATCCTTTTTTTCCCAACCTCAGGTGTCTCTCAGGGCAGTCATCTCGTCCCTCTCCTATTTATCCTAACGATAAACGATATAGGCTCTTGCATCAAACACTCCTTCATCTCGCTTTGCGCGGATGATTCCAAAATTTTCAAGACTCCTCACTTCTCCAATCGGATCTTGACAGCTTGTCGACTTGGTGCCAAAATAATTGCCTAGAACTGAATATCGCCAAATGTCACACAATCACCTTCTGTCGGAAGCGTTCCCCCACCCAGCCACGCTCCTATCTCTTACTGAACCAACCGATAACATCGGTTGAATCGATTCGCGACCTGGGCGTCCTATGCGACAAGGACCTTAAACTTACCGCACATGAAATAACCCTTAAGGCCAACTCCGCCCTTGGGTTTGTCAAACGCTGGTCGAAGGAATTCCTAAACCCCTACGTCACCCGATCACTCTACACAACTTTTGTCCGGCCACTACTCGAATATGCAAGTCACATCCACAGACCCATCGGTCGATCCTTAGACCGACAATGCATAGCATACCTCACCGCTGGCTCCCGAAGCAAATCGAATTCTCGTTAATGTAAATACATATACGACGGTTCGACCCTTGCCAGACGCCACCGATATGTGCACGATCAGCGTAAATGCTGTATGCAGTCGCTGATCGTGTAAACACACAGGTATCCTTTCCCTGATGACTTGCCCAGCTGCGGATGCTGTTCTCGGTTGTTTATTCGATGGCATGTCCATGGTTCGCACGCTGGGCGACACACTGCATGAACAACGATTTAGTCATTGTGTGTGTGTTTCGCGCCCTTTGCTGGCACCAATGTTCCCCTATTGGTCGATGAGCAGAAATCGAAATTCTATTTTCTGATGTTTTAATCTCGGTTTAGATTCCGTGGAGGCGAGTCGGGCCCTGCACGTAAAAAGTAAAATATCACAGAGTGGTATATCAATCTGTGTCGAGAGAACGGTCGTGTGTTAATAGCGGAAATCCACTCGAAATTGTCCGGGTGAAAATAAAATCCTTTAAGTTGTACAAAATAAATTAGATCTACAGTTGACATCAATAATTTATATTTTGTGTAAAATAAATTATATCTACTGTTGCAGCACGAAATGAAACGAACAGGTGACTCCTCGTACGGTGGGTATTATCTATTCAACGAATACAAAATTACATTCTTATTAAGACTTGCTGTAGCAAAAAAAGCGCGCTCGGTCTGGTGTAACTGTCAGATGTATAGTGAGCGCATTAAGGCGTGAATTCATTTGCCCTTTACTCGTAACGCCCGGCCCGGCGCTGCAATCGCATAGAGCACGCAGCTTAGGGCGGCTCCACAACACTCCCCCTCGATTGTAGTGCTAAGTCGATACTCTGAAGAACCAGCGACGCCGATCAAACCCAGACACTTTCGATGTTTTTCTTTTGTCAATCCCTTCGTGAGAAAATCCGCAGGTATATTATCCGAAGGAAGGAGCTTGATGTCCAGTCGACCTTCGCGCAAGACATCTCTGACGAAATGGTGCCTGATGTCGATGTGTCTCGATCTCGCGTGAAACGTGTGATTCTGGGTCAGTAGTTGTGCCCCTCGGTTGTCGGTCAACCACCAGAACTCTTTCACACTCGGACAGCTTGAGCTCCGACAAGAATCCCTGTATATATAGGGCTTCTCTCGCGGCTTCAGTTAATGCCATGTACTCCGCCTCAGTGGACGAAAGCGCGACAGTGCGCTGTTTCCTCGACTCCCAGCTGATGGCGGCACCGCTCAGGTTAAAGATGTATCCGGTATACGACCTTCGATCTACCGGGCGCCCAGCCCAATCGGCGTCAACAAACCCTTCCAATGTTTTCATGCTCTTCGTGTACGTGATTCCGAAGTCGGCGGTCCCCTTCAGATATCTCAGGACGCGTTTCGCCGCCTTCCACTGTGCCTCGCCGTGACAAGTGTTGAATTGACTGAGACAACTGACAATATGCGAAATGTCCGGTCTTGTGGCAATCGCCAAGCAATTCAGAGCTCCGACAAGCTTGCGATAAGGCCGATTTCCTCCTGGTGATCCTTCTTCATCAAAGTCCATTTCGAGCCTCGAACCCGATTCAACGGGAGTACTGACGGTGTTACAGTCCTCCATCCGAAATCGAGAGAGTAGTTCCCGGATGTAGTTTGGTTGAGAAATGGTAATCTGATTTCTGCTCCTGGCGATTTCGATCCCCAAACAATAGCGAGCTGTTCCCAGGTCTCTCGCCTCGAATTCCTGCAACAAACCTTTTCGGACGAAATCAAGATCCTTCTGGTTTCGATAGAATATCAAAATGTCGCCAACGTAGACCAGTATTATCAACGGTTCTCCCCTTCGTTTGATGCGATAAACGCACGGAGCCGCTCTCGTCTGTGTCATGTTTAATTCTTCGAGTTTCCCATTCAGTTTCTTATGCCATTGCCGACCGGCCTGTTTAAGGCCGTACGAAGCCTTTTTCAAACGACAAACCTTTTCGCGACCCTGAAGCTGTTTCAGCATTTCCTTGGCGCGGCTCTCGATATCGGATTTGCTTTGTGTCGCGACGATTTTCTTCAAACATCCTGCGAGTAAATCGGGTAATTCCATATATGTTTCCTCTTCGATCGTACCGTTTAGGTAGGCGGTCGTTATGTCCACCTGACGCACCTTAAGGTCGTGCTTGGCCGCCAGTGCAAGTAGCATATGCATGGATCCCAGGCCTGCGACCGGAGCGTAGGTATCGTGAAAATCGATTCCGGGTCGCTGTGCGAACCCCCTCGCCAAGAGTCGTGCTTTTCTTCTCTCGACCTTGCCGCCCGAGGCGTGCTTGTTCCTGAGAACCATTCGACATCCGACCACGTTGCGATTCTTGGGTCGATTCACGATCAGCCATGTATCGTTCTTGATGAAGCATTTGACTTCTTCGACGATGGCGTCCAACCATTCTTCTTTGTCCGGTCCGTTCAATGCTTGCCGATACGAGACCTCTGAGTGAAGACTGGCTAAATTTGCCTCCAGGCCGTCCGAGATGTACGACTCCTCGTCGTCGAGAGTTCGGTCGATCTCATCCCCGCTCGATGCGCGAGGATCTTCGTCTTCTTGCGTGATTCGATACAATTTTCGCGGGCGACCGGGTCGTCCGGCGAGAATCTTTATAGGTCTACCCGGAGCTCTTCTGATCGTTTCGGTGATCTCGTCCCTTTCTCCCGTCGGGTCGTCGTGTTCCTGCGATTCATTTCTCGATTCCTCGTCGTGGTCCCCACCTAGGTGAGGTTCAAGGAAATTCGGCGGTGATACTCCCTCGGGATTGTGATTCGAATCTCGATTCAGATTTGACGAAGACGATGACGATTCGTTATGCATTTCCGTTTTTGTATCGGTATCAGTACATTTGATGTCTCGTGTCGTGGTTACCCTTTGTTTGTTTGGTACCCATACTCGATAGCCTTGAGTCGATTCGTCGTATCCGAGGAAAATGCATTTCATACCTCGCGGTCCCAGCTTCCCTTTTCCGGGAGTTTTATCCAACATGTATGCTGTTTCTCCGAAAGTTCGCATGTTCTTCACGCTCGGGCGTTTTCCGTGCCATAATTCGTAAGGAGTTTTACCTCCTAGAGTCTTCGTAATGCATCGATTTCGTACGAATTTTTCAGTGCGATCGCTTCTGCCCAAAACGAGGTTGAGAGCTTCGATGTGCCAACACGTAACGCGCTATTTCCAAGAGCGTGCGGTTTTTTCCTTTCCGCTACTCCATTTAACTGGGGAGTGTATGGCGTCGTGAGTTTTCGCGGAATTCCCTCTCCCTTCAAGAATCTGTCGAATTCTTCGTTACAGAACTCTCGTCCGTTGTCGGATTGCATACATTTAATTTTTCGTCGAGAGCCTTGAATTCCTTGAAAAACCTCAAGACGTCGCCTTTCTTTTGCAAACACCTTACTTCTGTCCAACAAGATTAGTCGTCGGTTAGCGTGAGGAAGTACCTAGCGTTGCCTCTTGATTCGTCTCTCATCGGTCCGCATGCTTCGGCATGGACGATATCCAATAACTTTCCGCTTCGGTGCGATTTTTTTCCGAAGGGTAGCGCGGTAATCTTCGCTTGCGAACAAATCTCGCACGTATTTGTGGTCCCGTCTTCTAGGTTAAGTCCAGACACTATCCCCCATTTGCTCATCTCCAGAAGATCGCGCCAGTTAAGGTGGCCGAATCTCTCGTGCCAAACGGTTATTAAACGCTTGCGCGTTCCCGTCGACAGGGTGCAGATCGATTATTTTCCGGATTCGCGGAGAAAATAGAGCTCTCCTTCCCGATCTGCTACCGCGATCGATTGTAGCTCCTTCGCGTGTGAAGGACACGCTGTTTCCGGCGTCCGTGATCTTCGCGACCGAGACGAGATTGTTACGCAGGTCGGGTACGTGCAGTGCGTTTTCCAGACGTATGAGCCGAGTCGTGTCTCCGTCAGACGCCGCAATTTTTACGGTTCCTTTCGCTTTTATGTCGGTGGAGCCATGACTTGCCAGATTAATCTTTAATTTTCCAGCACTGGCGATTTGTTCGAATGCGTCCTTGTCGTGACATAGGTGTGATGTGCATCTACTACCGAGACACCACGTATCGTTTTTCTGAACGTTCCTTGCGAAGCAAGAATCTGCGTCTGTGTGGGAGGTTAGGAAGGAAATGCCTTCGCCCATGGCGGCTTTTTCTTTATTTTCGGGATGTTTCGCGTTTCGTTCGGCCCTCTCCGGATAATTTATGACCTTGCGACCGAATTGGCGACATCTATGGCATTTGTATTTGAATGATCCGCTGGTACGTTGATCATCCGATTTATTGACGGACTTGTTCGACGCTTTGGTCGTAGTCTTTTTCCAATTTGGCGTTCCTTTTCTCGAGAACATTGCTTTGTCTTCGGCTTGGCTGCGTTGTCTTTCCGTCGCGCTTTCGTCCGGCGAAGGTAACTCGTCTCTGGACTCGATGGTGCATCTAAAGTTCTCGTAGCTCTCCGGCAGACTGTGTAGAAGCATGATCGATTGTAATTCAATGCTGACTTGTACGGATAATTCGGGCATTTTGTCGACCATGTCGGAGAATTCGTCGACGTGTCGTTGTACATCTCCGCCTTCGTTGAGTCGATGATTCATTCGCCGTTTCCACAATGATGCCCTTTTCGCCGGTCCTTTCGACTCGAAAATGGCTTCCAGTTTCAACCAAATTTCTCGGGCTGTTTCGCAGTATCTGATTTGCCTGAGTTCGGCGTCGCTAACAGTAAGATACAAGTCGGCTTTCGCCTTTTCGTCCTCGTCTTTCCACGTTTGCAAATTTTCGGCTGCTTCCGGTTTCGGTCTTTCACTGCTTGCGTGAACCCACGTTTTGTTTTTTGTCATGAGTGCCCGCATTCTTAGTCTCCAGGTCTCATAATTTTCTCTGGTTCGCATTTGTATGCGCATTATGTTCGTAGCTTGACCATCCACTTTGTTTGCAGTGGGGTTATATTTCCGCGTGTGTTTTTCACGTTGTCTTCTCGTCTTTTCGATTTCCAATTTCGAATATCCAGACGATGTTTGAGCCTGGGCCCATAACCTGTTGCAGCAGGAAATGAAACGAACGGGCGACTCCTCGTACGGAGGGTATTATCTATTCAACGAATACAAAATTACACTCACATTATGTGTTTATTCAACGAATACAAAATTACATTCTTATTAAGACTTGTTGTAGCAAAAAAAGCGCGCTCGGTCTGGTGTAACTGTCAGATGTAGAGTGAGCGCATTAAGGCGTGAATTCATTTGCCCTTTACTCGTAACGCCCGGCCCGGCGCTGCAATCGCATAGAGCACGCAGCTTAGGGCGGATCCACAACATCTACAATTGACTTCAATGATTTTTTTTTTTTTTTTTTTTTTTTTTTTTTGGGTGGGTGGGGGAAATCCTTTATGGACACCTTGATGTTGTGGGGTAGTGTGGGAATGGACCCGTTGTAGGCCGTACCCACTAAAACCCCCACCTTTCCTCCTCTTGTTGGGCAGAGGAGCCGCTTTATTATCCGCTGCGGGTTTATTAAAGGGAGACGGATTTCCCAGCTTAGGGCGGATCCACAACATCTACAATTGACTTCAATGATTTACGTTTAGTGTACAATAAAATATATCTACAATTGACTTCAACAATTTGCGGTTTGTGTAAAATAAGTCATATTACCGTAACATAAGTTTATATCGACAGTTAAGTTTATTTCACAAAAAAAAAGGAAGTTGAAATAAACTTTATGTTCCACAAACCAGTGGGTTTTGTTTGTCTCCATTTAACATAAACATCAAAAACCCCACAGGACTAAACTGGGAAAATCCGCTGACTCTACCACCATACACAAGCCGGCTCCCTCTAATCAATCTCAACACACTTGAACAGCGCAGAATCCATGCCGACATCATCTTTGTCGGTGGCGGTTCCCTTGAGCGCCACTGCTCACCTTCCCATTAACTATGCGAAAACTTCTAACATAGGGCATCCAAAAACGATATAAAACAAGTATTGGGGCAGTTCCATTGAACGCCACTACTTACCTTAAAAGCTATGATGAAAAAACAGTTTCCTAAAACACATAAAAACATGTACTTACCTTCCATAGTTGTACCAGCTATCTTCAGAAATACTGTGAATCAATAATTCTTGCTGACATAAAAATCCATTAGCACCAAAGAGACATGTTCCCTATAAGCAATTTGGTTGCACCACCAAGCAACCAACATGACCCGCACCAATTCATTACACATGTCTCCGAACGAATTCCGCTGCGCACATGCAGGGGATATTTCTTCTTTTCTTTTCTTTTACCTATGCCCACATCGGTCGGTCATCCGATGGACAAATGTATTATGGCATACGGCTGACCGCGCAAGGAAGTCAAGTTCTCTTAAATGGAAAACTACCACCGAGAATTCGACTACTTGGAGATGCCGCCAAGATGTGCACGATCAGCATAAGTGCTGCACGCAGTTGCTGATCGTGTAAACACCAAAATCTCTACGTCGAGATAGTTGCACCAGCTGCAACCATGCCAGCGAATGTTCCCCTTATGGATTCGGTTGATGCACGGTCCGCATACTCGTGGACACACACCATGAGCAGCAGAAGCGATCATCGTGTGTGTGTTTCACGCCCTTTTGCTGGACCAATGCAAGGAAAATCATCCCTTGTCGGGCACCGGTGGAGTTCCTTTTTGTGTTAAATGCATTCTTAAATCAGTGTTAACCAGTTTTAGCAATTCAAATCACCTAAAGCATAATTAACTGTTTTAAATTATTTCAAAGTGTTGGAAATGGAGCGCTTACAGAGTGTTCTGGTAACAACCTTAGTAGTTCTAACGCTGGATAGGTGGCGCTTAGGTCAACAAGCAGGGCATATATAAACAGTGGCACCGATGACTTTCTCTCTCTCTCTCCTTTCGCCGCTGGACCTGCCGTTCACACAATTTAATTCAAGATTTAACTTAAGACTAAATGTTAACTTCTGTTTTACAAATATCATTCTTACAAATAAAGTCTCTTTTCCAACAGGTTATGGGCCCAGTCTAACGCCGGAATAAATAGTGAGGTTAAAGCACGCGTCGACGGAACACGTGGCGACAATACGTGAAGACCCAAAAGTGACGCCAAGCAATCGGTACGATGCAGGACGGAATGAAGACAAATATTCCGTTGTTAAACGGAGGAAATTACATACCCTGAAAGACAAAACTTAGAGCAGTACTGGTTCGAGATGAGTTATGGGAAGTGGTGAGTGAGCCGGCACCCACACCGAAAGACACCGAGTGGAAAAAGAAAGACAACAAAGCCATGGCATATATAACTCTGAGTGTCGAAGATAATCAGTTAGTGCACATCCAACATACGGAAGAAGCGTACAAAGCGTGGCAAGCGCTAACAAAGAAGTATGAACGTTCAACGTACGGAAGTAGGCTATATTTGAGAAGGAAACTGTACGGAATACAATACAAAGGCGGACCAATGAGTGACCACGCGGATGCCATCATGACAGTGATTGCACTGCTCCGAGGATCAGGCAAGCCACTCGAGGATGAGGAAGTCGTAGCTATTCTACTGGTGAGTCTTCTGGAATCGTACTCGGGACTAGTCACTACGCTCGAGGGCCGTGACGAGAAGGATCTCACAATCGAGTACGTAACAGGGAAGATTATGGACGAATACTAGAGAAGGACAGAATCTCAAGGCTCGAGCAGCGGAGGTTCAGAAGTGGCTCTCAAATCAGCAGGTCCAGGTAAACATGACCTAAAGAAGGGACATCTCAACAAAGGTTCAAACTTCCAGACAGAAAGGAAGGACAAACAGGAAACTCGTACATGCTACCATTGCCAGAAACCAGGACATCTGAAACAGGATATCAAATGGTACAAAGCAATGAAGGAACAAGCCAGAGCAGGAATAGAAAAGTCAAAGACGCCGAGGCTGACGCCAATCAGAAGCAGTTTCTCCTCCAAGCGAGAGATGACACGAGGATCCAAGACGGCGTACAAGATGGCGGACAAGATGGCTGGCTTGTGGAATCGGGAGCAACGAGCCACATGACAAACAACTCAACCTTTTTCGACGGCATACGGGATTTGAACAAACCAATTTATTTGGCGGATGGATCAAAGATAATGGCAGCTGGGGTAGGAGATGGCTACCTACCATGCATCGTGAAAGACGGTCAGGTCCAGAATGTAAGGCTGACAGATGTCCTGTACATTCCCAAACTCGAAGACAGTTTAATTTCAGTTCGGAGAATCATCGATAAAGGATACGAAGTAGTATTCAAGGACAACGGATACCAGGTCCTTCAAGGAAAGGAAGTAGTAGCTGAAGCAGACAACGACGGCGGTTTGTACAGGCTGAAATTGGAAGGAGTAAAGGAGTAGGCACAGCTGACGAGGGAAGCAGCGTGCATCCACGATTGGCATCGGCGATTAGGACATCGAGATTTAGCAGCTATCAGACAAATGGCTAGCTCTAGACAGATAACCCGAATACGCATCTCTCCCTGCAAGTGTGAATCAACCTGTGAGAGCTGCATCAGAGGAAAGCTGAGCCAGAAGAAATTCCCACAGGCACAGAGGAGAGAAAGGAAACCAGGGATGCTGATCCATTCGGATCTGTGCGGGCCAATGCAGGCACAGACACCGAGCGGAAACAGATATTTCCTGACCCTCATCGACGATTTATCTCGTTTCACAGTCGCCAGGCTAATGAAATCAAAAACCGAGGTAACCGATGCAATTAAAGATTATGTTGCAGCAATTGGAAACAGATACGGCAGAAAACCAGTGGCAATCAGGTCGGACAACGGAAAGGAGTACGTTCCCAAGGAATTGCAAGACTTTCTTCGACGAGAAGGAGTGGAGCAGCAATTCACGGTCGCATACATGCCACAGCAAAACGGAGTGGCGGAATGGAAGAATAGGACGCTGGTCGAATCCGCGAGGTGCATGCTGTTTGAAGCTGGAATGGACAAACGGTTCTGGGGAGAAGCAGTGCTGACAGCGACATATCTGCAAAACAGGATGGCGAGCAGAAGCATCGACAAAACACCGGTAGAACTGTTTACAGGTGAAAAGCCAGACCTGTCGCACGTAAGAACCTTTGGCTCCAAGGTTTTTTCATTCATCCCAAAAGAAAAACGAAGAAGTGGGATGTCAAGTAACGAGAAGGAGTTCTGGTGGGGTACCATGGCAACACTACAGGATATCGAGTTCTGGACCCGTCAACGAACGAGACCTGGATTAGCAAATCAGTCAAGATCATCGAGAACTCAATTGAGCGAAAGAAGAGCTGCCATGAAGAGAAGAAGAACAAGAAGCTACTAGAGAGATACGTCACATACGAGATGCCAGACAGTGAGGAACCAGAAGGAGAAACCGACTCTGGGGAAGAAGACCAAGGCTCAGATGGAGGGACAATAGACTTGAGAGGTCAAGAAGAGCAAAGGGAAGGTGATTCCGCAGACGAACAATTCCAAACATCCCCATCAGTACAAAGAAGAGTTTCTCAACGAAGCAACAAAAATGTACCACCAAGGCTGGGGTACAAGGTGAGAGCCTGCATCGTAAGAGAACCAAAGGATTGGAAAGATTTGTTACAGATGTCACCCAGAGAGCAGAACTCATGGCGAGTGGCAGCCGAAGAAGAGATGAAGTCACTGAACGACCACCAAGTCTGGGAAATAGCAGATCTGCCTCTAAACAGAAAGGCAGTTTCGTCCAAGTGGGTTTTTAAGGGCAATACCGATGGCGTGGAAAAATCTACACCCACAAAACTCGCTTGGTCGCGAGAGGGTTTTCGCAGCGGTACGGCGAAGACTACGACGAGGCGTTTGCTCCCGTGGCCAAACACGAGACAGTTCGAGTCCTACTCACACTGGCAGCGCAGCCGAATTTTCATGTCCGGCACTTGGATGTGAAGAGTGCGTACCTGAACGGCGAGCTAGACGAAGAGATTTTCATGGAGCAACCCGAGGGATTTGTTATGCCAGGACAGGAGAAGAAGGTGCTAAAACTCAAAAGGAGCCTCTACGGTTTGAAGCAGTCGGCAAGGGCCTGGAATTTGAAGGCAGCGGCAATCCTTGGCAAACTGGATTTCAGCTGTGGTTGTGCAGACAGGTGTCTGTACTTAAAGGAAGAAAAAGATGGAAGGATGTCCTACATTCTACACTACGTTGATGACTTGCTGGTGGCCGGAGCAACGCCCGAGGTGACAAGAGCAGTGACCAAGCAGCAGAGCAGACATTTCCAGATCAAGGACTTGGGAAACGTTAGCCATTACCTGGGGATTCAAATTGGGCGAGACAACGACGGTTCATTTTTGCTGAATCAAAGGGCAAAAACCGTGAAATTGGTGGAAGAGAACGGCTTGCTGGACGCGAAGCCGGTTACCACGCCGATGGAGACCGGATTCCTTGCAGCTCCCAGAGAAGATGGCGTGGAGCTGGAGAACGACAAATTGTATAGGAAAGCTATGGGGTCGCTCCTATACATAGCCACTGTGTCGAGACCAGCCTTCGCTGTTGCAGTCGGGTTGCTGTGTCGAAGAGTGGAACACCCAACCCAAGCTGACTGGACTGGAGCCAAGCGGGTGATGCGCTACCTAAAAACTACCGCGGACACAGTGTTGAGACTACCCTCAGCGAAGGACGCCAGTCTCACGGACGCGGACTGGGCAGGCGACAAGGCGGACAGGAAGTAAACAAGCGGATACGTTTTCCTGTTTGGTAAGGCAGTGATCGCTTGGTGTAGTCGTAAGCAGACCTCGATAGCAATGACCTCCACAGAGGCAGAGTATATTGCCGCGTCGTTCGCGAGCAGAGTGCTGCTATGGTTGAGGCAGTTGTTCAAGGATATGAAAATTCCATTGAGGGAACCAATAACCATGTACGAGGACAACCAAGGTTGTATTAGACTAATCTCAGGTTCGGGATCAGCCAGGACCAAACATATTGACGTTTGCTATCACCAGATGCGGGACCTTTTGGGGAAAGCGATAATAAATGTTTGTTATTGCCCATCCGAACAAATGTTGGCAGATATCCTAACGAAGCCGTTGGCCGGGGACCGGTTCGAGGAACTTGTGGAAAGACTAGGACTGCATAGACCGGAACATTCTCAAGCGAGAAGGAGTGTTGGAAAGGGAACGCTTACAGAGTGTTCTGGTAACAACCTTAGTAGTTCTAACGCCGGATAGGTGGCGCTTAGGTCAACAAGCAGGGCATATATAAACAGTGACACCGATGACTTTCTCTCTCTCTCCTTTCGCCGCTGGACCTGTCGTCAACACAATTTAATTCAAGATTTAACTTAAGACTAAATGTTAACTTCTGTTTTACAAATATCATTCTTACAAATAAAGTCTCATTTCCAACACAAAGCCTCTTATAAACGCTTCTGAACAGTGGAGTTTTATTTTTTGTTAAAGCCCGAAAAGCAATGTTTCCTGTAATGTAGTTGTCGTTTATGTTTATTAAGTTTTAAATAAAGGATTAAATAAATGAAGAACAATCGTCAGCGTATTTGTGTTAATCGACTAATGGGAAGACTCCTTAGAGACAAAGTGACATAAATACCTACATGTCCATCGCCTTCTGTCTGGCTCAATCAATTCCCTCCTCTTTAACATTTCATACAAATCCCCGTAACTTACGTAACCCTCGACTGACTTACGTGCCCGCTCATCACACTTCTTACGGCGCTAACAAACCCATCTCGCGTATGCTATGACAGGTAACCTCTCCACCTCCTTCGATTTCAACCTCTCCACTCCCGCTCTCAAACAACATCTCAGAAGGAACACCCGTCCTAACTCCGCCCCCTCCCTTCAATAACCCGTCTACCCTGCAACCACACCTCTCCCCCACTTCCCTCAAACTAGTTCTCCTCTACACCTTCCCAACCCTATTCACAATTTCAACCCCCCCCCCCCCCCACCCCCCCCCCCCCCCCCGGCCAGCTTACTAGCCCCGGCCCTCTATCAGTCCGTACGCATGCCCTCCACAGTCTCACAAATGCCGCATTTACCACCCCACACACACTCCCTCTACCCTAGCCTCCTCCTTCCCCTATCGCCAACTCATCCTCAACTTGCTGGTTTTTTTTTTCTTTTGATTTTTCGATTTAATAACGTTTTAATTACTACTCTAGATTTTAAGATAGTGTGTAAGGTTTTCTGTTAATTTAATTTAAGCTTGCCAAATAAATGGGGGTTCTGCCCTCACTAAACTAAACTAAACCAACATCAATAATTCGAACCACGAAATTTCAGTGCTAAGGGTTTCGTTCAGATTTAAAACTGTTTGTCCATTATTTTACAAGACGCGAAGGATTTAAACAAATCGAAAAGTGTACTTTTCGAAAGTTCTACAGTAGTTTAACACCTTCATTGTAGGTGAGATTAGGGTTGATGAGGTAAATGAGCTCTTGTGACAACCTTGGCATACAAAAACTATGTAATTACTGACTATCCATTCCAGTACAACTAGAGCTCAGTTGGAATTCTAAATTGTACGTAACGATTATGATAATTAATATTTCATTTAAGGTGGTAAAAATACTATAAGTGCGCGTTAAGCTTTTGTTTAACTTGTAGACAATTTTCTAAATCTCCAATGCTTTATTTTCCTATTTCCTCAGAATGCCAGGGTTCCTTTGGTCTTCCCCTGTAAATTGCGGCAAAAAGGGACTGACGCATTCAGTTCAATTGCAACGCCATAAAGTTATTGAAAAAAGTGACTGAAAAACTCCGTCATTATCGCGCAGTTGAACAAATAAAAAGTGGCACGAGTGAACAAATATAAAAGAACGTATGTTTACGCATTCTTATTCAAACACCGTGGGGTTCATTATAAACAAAACATAAACTCTCAAAGTAGTCTGAAATTGTGATTTAATAACGATATACAATTTTCGCGACATTAGTTGTATGTAATGAATTGTATAAAAGTGATTTTATTTTTTATTATTTTTTAACATTTCCGTTTCAAAGCATAAGTAGTCCAGCGAAGAACTCACATCAATACAGATGCACTTCATGTGCTTCCCTAAGTCCCAACCCAGGTATGAAAAATTCAACATTGTTGGTCATAATTCAATCTCTTTCCATCAGAGTGTAACGTAAACTTCTCTTCCGACGCACTACGCATTTCTCTTGCACGAAAACAAGAGACTAGCTAGTCCTCAGCCAATCAGAAAACAGCAAAAGGTGGTCTGACACTGAGAATAATTGAAGTAAACAGCATTGCCATGCACTGCGTTTAAATCAAAACCAAACTCGACCTATTTCCGTGTGCTATTTCCAATTTATTCACCATTCGTGAAAACACCCTGACACTAGTGTAGGAAATAGCAGTCCACAAAACACAACTTCGACCTCGAGGTACTCCATTGGAAACACTCCCAATTCAACACGCCAATCATACGCATCTGGCAACTCGCGCCGTCGAATAAAACCGAAACAGTTGTTGTTCAGTAATGTCATTCGAAGGAGTGCTTCTGTTGAGATAGTATCGGCGTTCGTCTCTACATTGTGCGCGTCCAAATAAAATTCAATTTAATTGTTTTTCCTGTCGAATGTTGCTGCAATTTTTGCCTAAGTTCGTTGTTAGTTACACAACACTCACGTATCTATAGAGAAGAGACTTCCAATTCGATTCGAATCTCGCAAATTAAAGTTAGCAACGTCGGCAGGTGTCAAATCGCGTGTGTGCCATTTACGGACATTGATCCTTAATCGGCAAATCAATCGAATCCAAGCGTTTGCATCCGGATTAGAATCAGATTCACCGCAACGTTCTTGTAATTGTTACACGCTACTTGTCGATCACGTCGTGTGTGCGTCTCTCAGTGAAACGATTCAAAAGTCCCCCTGACAGCAAAGCGTTTCTTATTTTTCGTGTTACGTGTGCCGACAGTCCTGGCCACAGAAAATATCTAAATTAATTTAAATCAGTTGAATCGTTCTTTTTCGATCAACGCCCCAAAAATATTTGTGATCTCCACCCCAACTGGGCGACTCCCTTGCCCCTCTGCAAGTTTGTGCCTTGATGAGTTTCTAAAACATCTCTGCGTCCAGATCTAAGGAATAAATCCACCCAAAACAAAATGGAAAACAATCGGTAAGTGAAAGTGAAACAAATCTTGATTTTGAAGAACGTCCACGGCTGAAAAGCGTGTGCATTGCGTGGCACGGTTCGGGTGCGTGTTGACCTTAAAAGCGACGATCAGCGGCGGAGGGTGACGGCTGGTTTTTTTTCTTTTTGGGTTATTCTGGAAAGTTAATGAGTCCACTAAGAATTACGGAAACGGTGTGGAACCTGCCACGGGGATTGGGAGCCGGCGACCGGTGAGCAGGATTGTCAGGGCGTGCACTTTTGGGCACGTGAATTTCACGTTTGTGCGCATGTCGCCATCTTCAGACGTCAAAGAGAACCTGAGGAATTGGGATAGACCGCGTATAATGGTCGTCATATTAATTATGGACAATTTTATAACGTAGTTTGGGGGTACAATGATGGAAGGTGTTGCTACTTCTGCTACAACTGGAAGTATTATACGTAACTGACAATAAGGTCATTGAAGTGCTGGAAACTACAAATTATTGATTCGACGTTCTACTTGGGTACTTAGCTACTTACTACTGAACCCACATTGCAACTGACTAGTTAGTCTACCTGTTAAGTATTCATTACCCTATTCCGCTATGGGCTAATTGTCCTTGTTTAGTTGTTGTACTGAGAAAATGGCAGAGGTTACGTTTAAGGCACACGTCTGCTAAGGTGAGTTGAAAATTGTGCTGCAAGTACGCCAGGGTTCACACAGCAAATCCTTTAACTGCTCGAAAGCCATTTCTTGAGGGCAAGTCAAATTTAATCTGCCTTTCCTTCCTCTTCCTCTTTTACGAGGCATATTTCCTCTACTCGGCTTCAGGTTTTCAAGCAAAACAATTGGTATCATTTTGGTGAAAAAGGAATCTACCTTTCTAAAGTGGAACTTGTGGATACTTCTCACATTGCAGGTAACGGGAACCCCGTTTTTGAAGTTTCTTTTCTCTTTTTCTGTCCTCAAACCGAGAATTTTCCCACAACCATCCGGGTCTGCTAATGAGAGTGTTTACTCGTATATATCGTTGACCAGTCTAATGCCCCTTACATCACTAGAAGCGTCATGCCATAGTTGTTGCGAGTATTCTGCGGCCGAAACATCATGAGGCATCCTAGAGGTGACACCAACAGGTTGTTCGCCGACGCAACTCTGGATATATCAAAGGCTCCAAAAGTCCCTCATGTGGATCCATTTCTGGCTTCGGTCTAGCCTAGATCTACGTATTACTATTACTATTTCTTGGCCTGTAGGAACCCGAAAGTTCATGACCTCACCGAATCGACTCCGCTATTGTTCTCTGTCCCGTGCGCTCTCCTTCCACGTTCGGCCATCCGATCCGATACCCTCGAGATCTACGTACAAAACCCAAATTTGATTTCACATCCTTAAGACGTATGCGACGTCTTTACATGAAATGTTCGCCCAAAAAGAATTTTGCGGTACTCCTAAATTCCAAAGTACAATTTGGATGGAAGAAGAGGTAAACTGTAACAGAAGGAAACATCAAACCGCATTGCCCTTAAATATCCGCAGGTTGTAGTAGGGAGCAAACACTTTTTTGTAAGCGAAATGCCCCACAGAAGGTACCCTAAAGTACCCTCAAAAATTGAAGTACAAAGGACAAAAGTAGAGGGAGAAGATAAAGAAAGAAGGTATCATCGTACGTTGGCTCCTCGATAGTATAGTGGTTAGAACCCCCACCTGTCCGGGGTTCGTTTCCCCATCGGGGACCCTCTGGCGTAAGACTAATAACCTTGCCCGGAAAAACAAATTATCATGGAAAATTTAACAAGCCTTAGGACTTGCTAAATAAGGCCAAGACCAGTTCCTGGTTGTAGTCCCGATGATGGTGATCATCGTACGTTGCGTTTTAATGTCTGGAGATTGCAAGGGAAGCAATAGCCAAGCAGTGCGACGATAGTGAAAAGGATGCGATTGGAACCGACGGGATGACGGTTGGAATCACCAAACAATAGAATCAAAGCCTCGACACATCGGATCAGTGCTGCGTGTACGATCTCCATTGTTATTCTCAAGTACACTTGACTGATGTAGGATCGTTACGTTAACAGTTCTAATGCTTTAATTATTTGATTTTCTTTCGGTGTTATTCTTCACTATTGGTTTGTGTAATGTGGGTATCTGTTGGAAACACCACAGCGCATTCTACACTGGTAAGGTTCGGCTAAAGGATAATTCTCGATGTGTTACCCATATGCTTCTAGTTAATTTCTAATGTCCAGTTACGGCGTTTGCGATATAGTGAAGAAAGGTTGGTATCAAAGAATCGTCAGTTCAAATCACTGCTACGTGAATTTGGGTGTGTTGCTTACTACACCAGCTATCACGGCTATGTTGATGTTCTGGTATATGGCTCTGATGAGTTCACCTCTTGTCTTGTGTTTTTATCCACAGTTGCGTGCCTGTGTCACTGTTTGAGTCGTCACAATCTCATACGCACTCTCCGAGATGGTTACGGGAAAACATGTGTTGGGGTTATATTTTTATTAAATTTAGGTTTCCCCTTACCTTTTAGGGTGGACGCCTGTTCCAGTTGGAGGTGTAAGGGCGGCGTAATGGGTGTGCCCGGCCTCTTTAGTGGGAGCCTCCCCGATGAGTCGATCAGACGTCTTATGCCTGAACCCGTGGGTCCTGCGGGTTCTTAATAGCCGAGCTGTCTTATAGCTTCTCCATGGGATGGCGTCCGGCTCTTTTGGTCCGTGGTGTTGAGAGCCTTGATCATTGAGGTTGACCGAATCACAGTTCCCACCGTTGATGTGGTGAAGCTACCTGCCACAGATAGATGATTAAAGGAAATGCTGTATGTTTTACTTGAGTTTTATTTCAAATGCCTTTATTCTTCCTTTATATCTTTGGCCGTAGTTCGGCGCTCGGGATTTACTGATCGCCTTCTGGACTTCGACTGATTATGAAATTAAAAAAAAAAATAGGGTGGCGACAGGCCGACTTTAGGGAGACAAGGGATAAATGCGTCCTTCATCTTGTCTCTGGCTTCTGGTCATCTTGCGATAACCAGAATCACCCACATCCGTGAAGATGTTGGGGTCGGTCTCAAGATATCTGAAAAGCAAGGGGAAGGACGTATCTAAGGATAGTGTGGACGGGGTTAGCTCAATTGTTCTCTAACTACCTAGATGGGGGGATGGTGGGAAACAAATCGTACAAGACCGGTAGGTCTTGAGTGCGGTAGTAAATGCAGATCACGTCTTTGGCGTCTGATAGTCTGCGCTTTGATCGGTGTGTAAGTGTGTGTGTGTTTGTACTGTGTCAGCAGTAGACCCTATGGGATGGGTCCAGGAATCCTATATTATAAAGGAGAATGTTGTCGGGAAGGGTGCTTTCTTCAGTTTTGTACTGAAGAAGAAATTGTGGTGGTGTGATCCGAAGAGATCGAAAAAGAGAAGGGTCAAGAACGCAAGACTCCCGTACAAGTGGGTTCTCGCTGTTCTGAATGCTTTCGAGGTACTTATATGCTAATTGTAGCAAGTATATAGAAATATATATATATATCTATATATATATATATATATATGTATATCGTAGATCGGGATAATGGAGGCACCTTCGTATAGGTGAGAGTTCGGGTAATGGCGACCGTCAGGCCTTCTAAAGTGGTTGATGCATCTTCTGAGGACCTTTCTTTCGAAAACTCGAAGTCTTTCCATTTGGGCCGAAGATATGCAGGACGTATGGGAAAGGCGTATGATATTCCAGATCGGATTAGCTGCGTATAGCAGAGAAGCTTAACTTTGGTGTCAACTTTGTTGCTCCACTTCAAGATGTTGTGCAGTTGCTTAGACCGACCGAGGCCCCTGCGAAGAATGTGGGTCACATGCTTGATGAGGTCACATGTTTGATGAGCTGATTATGAAATAAAAATGTGCCGCCCTCTTATACTCTGGGTCATCGGGATTTGTCAAATTGTATTTAAAAATTCCAAGAAGCACAAACAAGATTTTGGTTTGGGGATTGGAATAGGATTCCGGGAAGTTGATAGGAATTTATTGGAATAAATTCCCGGAAGGAGAAGCCATGAAATGCATTTAGAATATTTCATAATTTCATGGTTATAGGGAATTGAATCAATGCTCGACAAATGGACTTTCGTTTAAGTTTGTCGTGCATATGATTCAATTGGATTGGGATGTGAAGTACTTGGAAATTGAATCAATGTGCGACAAATTAACTTTTGGTTTAACTTGTCGCTCATATGATTCACTATGGGAATTGGAATACGATTATGGGTAATTGGAGAAGGGTAGTGATTTAGGATCACTACACATGCCAATTCCGTGAAAGGACGAAGTCATCCAGCATCTGATTTTAACACCGTTTACATACAACGACAATTTTAAACCATCATAGACTTTTACACACCGACAGAAAAATCCTTGGAAACAATTAAAGAAGTATTTTTCGAATGCGAACTTGGTGCCAGTTCCAAATACGACATAAGCGCCCGCCTGCCTAATTTTCATCATCATCATCGGCACTACAACCGGGATCCGATCTTGGCCGTATTCAGCAAGTCTCTCCTAATTTTACCATCAACATAATTTGGGAGCCCGTGTTCGGATTATGGAGAAGTGGTATTTCTTTCGGGATTGGTCATTTGCCTGGTGCTACTTTTTTCTTTAGACCCCGGTCATCTCCTGAATTGTGGTTTTTTTTCTCCTACGCGCATATACAAATAAAAAATCGTTGTAGTGAAGAACTATTGAACATTCCGCCAAAAAACTAACGGGAATTTATCATTTACAAAGCCCGCTTAAAGGGATTGTCAAAAAAAAAAAATGACAGATCGCGTTCAAACTCAGTTGTGCCAATTAGCGACGAAAAGAATTTCGACAGTCCCTTTAAGCGGCCTTTTTGAATAATTAATTCTCAGTACTTTTTGACAGAATACATTTTGAATGACCCTATAGAGTGTAATGGTAGTGAGGAACATCTTTCGAATACACACTTGGGGAAAGTTAGAACCAAAACCATCGATGTGACGATATCTCAACTTGTTATATAGACTGTTGATTGCTGTGTTAATATTTTGGTGCGCTAACTTTTTAGATTTTATGTTGGTGTTGTGTGCCTCGCTATGGTTGCGTGGCACGAGTTCATGACGGTTGGCACAATAAATCTTTTAACATTTTGAAAATCATTTGTTGAAGCTACTTCAAACTTAGTGCTCCTTAGCACTCTGTTGGAATCACCAGACTACTCGTTCCCCAGCATTGATCTATTGAGCTTGTTTTTTAATATCATCGCCATCGATATGTCACGATTTCTTTGTTCAGAGTAGATGAAGCAAGGAAATAATGTAAAGCTGTGGTTTATTATTATAGCGTTTGCGACGATAGTGAAGTACGTGTGATTCGAACTGACGCTGACAGTTAGAACTACTAAAATTTGAACCAATGCTCAACACATCAGGCCACTGCCGCGTATACGAGTCCATTTTCTAAATTCAAGTACACTCAACTGATGTGGAATTGTTATGTTATCGATGCGGTATACGGCTCTGATGCTTTGCTTATTCGAATTTCCTTCGGTGTTCTTCACTATTGACTTGTATATTTGGCGTGTATCTGTTAGAAACGCCACACTACTCCCTCCTTAGTAACTTTGTTACGATCAGCTTCATGTACGAACGACGGAGCGAATAGCCAACGAGCGAGAGGACGTCGAAGCAGGCGAGTGGGCCGGTGTTCTATGTGGAAGTCGAAATCGTAGTAGTAAAGTCCTGTTTACTATGGGAGAGTGTGTGCTGTGTGTACAGATCACGTCGGGGTTGTTGCGTTAAGCAAGGATAGTGAAGACGGTGAATTTAACACACGGAGAAACGGGTTAGAAGTGAAACATTGGAGCATGAACAAATTCGATTTCTAAACGCAATTACACTCAACTGATGTGGAATTGTTATGTTATCGCTACGGTATACGGCTCTGATGCTTTGCTTATTCGAATTTCATTCGGTGTTCTTCACTATTGGCTTGTATATTTTGCATGTATCTGTTAGAAACGCCATACTACTCGTACTCCCTCTTACTTAGTAACTTTGTTACGATCAACTTCATGTACGAACGACTGCGCGAATAGCTAACGAGCGAGAGGACGTCAAAGCAGGCGAGTGGGCCCGTGCTCTATGCGGAAGTCGAAATCGTAGTAGTAAAGTCCTGTTTACTATGGGAGAGTGTGTGCTGTGTGTTCAGATCACGTCGGAGTTGTTGTGTTAAGCAAGGATAGTGAAGACGGTGAATTGAACACACGGAGAAACGGGTGAGCAGTGAAGCATTGAAGCACCAGACCACTGCCGCGTATACGATTTCTAAATGCAAGTACACGCAACTGATGTGGAATTGTTATGTTATTGCGACGGTATATGGTTCTGATGCTTTGCTTATTCGAATTTCTTTCGATGTTTTTCACTATTGGCTTGTATATTTTGCGAGTATCTGTTAGGAACGCCAGACAATGATTGAGGTAGCTTAAAATTACGCCGTCTTTAATCCTTTCACTGGGCACCATTTTGGACATTACCTAACTTGACGGTATTTTGTCGAGACTACTTACGCCATGGAATCGTGATAACTTTAGAACCTAATCATTTACTGTAATGAAATTTCGTCTATATAAATCTGTGGGCAAAGAGAAACACGTATTTATAAAAAAAAAATCAAAATTTATTTCTTATAACTTTCTTCTGTATGGTAAATTTAGAAGCAATTCCGAATATGAGTATCAGGTTGATTTTTAAATGTTTCACAGCAATGTGAATGTGTCCCTTCCACTTGTATGCCTTCCACCTGTGTTTTCCTGTCAGAACAAACAATACAGTCCCCTTTCCTTTCTCCATCATTTGTATTGTGTAGCTTATTACTCAATCCTTTGCCCGGCAAAGATAAAGTAGTGGGGCATGTCAGATATTCTCCAAAAATTCCCTCAATTGATTTACTTTTTAAAAACTTGTGGCGTCATTGGTTTTTTCACTTAAGTGTATTTTTTAAAAGTGTAATCTTCTGTTACGCGGGAGACCGGGGTTCGATTCCCCGTCGGGGAGCCTCTGGCGCAAGACTAATGACCTTGCCCGAAAAAAAAAACAAATCATTATGGAAAATTTAACAAGCCTCAGGACTTGCTAAATAAGGCCAAGACCGGTTCCCGGTTGTAGTGCCGATGATGATGATGTATTTCTTAAAAAATTGCGGTGGACTAAGTTCATTCTCCATTATTTCTGAAAACGTTCATGTCCCTTCAAACCCACCCGCAAGTCGATCAATTCCGTCGGTAATCCGCAGGCGCAGCGTATCATGCCTATCTCTTTTCTATAGGTATTACCACGGTCGCTGCTCAACTGAACTTGCTGAATGTGTTCCGCCCCTTCAGACATTTTCCCGCGATACCCGTCTATCTGTGAATGCGAATCAGTTCACGTTGAAAGTGGGCTTTAGGCGGACAAATAAACATAGAGAGTCATTCTTTAGCCGAACTCCACGAATGTGGAATGTTCTGCCTGATCATGTTTCCTGGCCATTGTGATGTCCAGACATTCAAGACCAATATGCATGGACACCTCCTTTCCTTATCGACTTCCTCTCCATCCGCTCGCGCTGTGCTCGGACATTTAAGGGTACTTCAAAATCCCCTTTTGTGCGCGCGTTAGTGTAAAAAAAAGTGGGACACCCAAGTGGAAAGAGTTAATATTCAACGTGTTGTGGTGCAATTTTACTCCGCCGTAAAATTGAGAAATACTCGCCCTGAAGAGAGCCCGCGAGAGTGGGTAAACTCACGCTAATCTTAAAATTCTCTTGAAATTTCAATGGCGTCGGTTTTTGTTGTTGTACGGAGAAAACGAGCTAGCTGGGGACAGCCATTCAACACCAGTTGTACGGATCATGTCTAGGTATTACGTCTAATGCAGTCCTGCGTCATTCTTATATAAATTTTATTGTTCAAGTAAATGTAAAAAATTACCTAAAACTACAAATGACTGGTTTGGCCCAAGGCTAATGACCTTGCCCGGAAAAAAAATTATTATGGATAATTTAACAAATCTCGATACATGTCAGTTTCCAGATTTTAATTTGGACTAATAGGTGTCTCTCCTACCCCAATTTTAAGGCTGAGCAACCAGCTGTTTGTAGAAACGACATTAAAACTAGTACTACCGTTAAAACTATAAAACTATCCAAAACTTTAACTTCAAAAATCTCGGCTCCATGTTTTTCAAACTGGGCGCACCAGTAGCTCCATCAATTTTTATTCAATTGACTTGAAATTTTAACTGCAACTTTAAAACAATATTTTCTAGTGAATATCGATGGACTTTTGTTTTTTTTTTTTTGATAAATTATTGATTTTTATAGATTTTATAAGCGATTTTCGGCCGATTTTTTCGACACATCATAAAAAAGTGTTCAAATTAACGCCTTTTTCCCAATAAATTTTTGGAAAAAAATCTACAATGTTCACTAGATTTCGGACTATATTTCAAAAACTTTTTGGTTTTTAGTTCCAGATTAAAAATTGTGACCTGTAGCTGTGCGCCCATGTCGACCGTCCGAGATTTATCTCCTTGGATGCGCAGCTGTGCCGCGATTTTGTGTCGTGAAATTAAAATAAAACATGTTTTTTGTAAAGACTAGTAATTTCACATGCACAAAACCCCATAACTCTATCTCTTCCTATCGTTCGAGACACGTCTCGGAAAATCACGTGACATTTAGTGAACATAAGGTGATCATCATCATCATCAGCACTACAACCGGGATCCGGTCTTGGACTTATTTATTAGCAAGTCTTGAGGCTTGTTAAATTTTCCATAATAATATATTTTTACGGGCAAGGCCATTAGCCTTGCGCCATAACATAAGCTGATATTACCCCTTAAATTGGTCTATATACGACATTCCACTTCGTAGTCGCAATTTATTTATCTCTAAATTTGTAGAAAATTGAAACAGTGATGTATTAAGTTTTTCCACAGAAATTTTCCAACAAGAATTGGGTTAAAACATGAAGAGATAAAACGAGTCATCAGCACAGTGTTCGAAAATAAACAATGCGAGCGAAGAGACGCAATTACTGATCATAAATCGCGCAGCCGGAATTTGTCCCAAAAAAAAAAAACGAACATCGCAAAAGACGATCCTGCTCGCGCCGTCGAACGTCTAGGCAAACATTCTGAATTAAAATTTGGAGTATCGGGCTGTGGATTCATTTGAACGAACAAAGACATTAAGGGATACGGTTTTGCTTGGTGAGATGAGCTACTTCACGTAATATACTAGATAGCAGCAAGAGACTATACAAGATTTCCAAATAGTGATCGTGGGCGTCCATTGAAATGCACAGGGTGGTATTGGTGATGGGTAGAGATTCTGGAACACTCCATTGGAGAAAATAATATGTGGCCACTGGATACCTCAAGGGCCTTCCGCCATTCTATCACACAACTTTAGTATCGAAACTACAATCCTCTTTGACTGGCGTCATTAATTCATCACATATCAGGTAACCAAGGATGTTCGTGCGGTTTTTGAGACGGACGCTACTTTTCATACTATTGTAATCCTCTCCTCCGCTAGCTTTGCATCGGCACATTACGTCGTTCAACGTAGAGAACAGGTTGAGAGTGACAGCTCAGGAATTCGTATTTAAGTATGGCTGTGTCCATTGGTATCTACCAGCTGACAACTAGATGGGAGAAGGTTGTAGAAACAGATGGTGGACAATTTTCAGAATAACATTGTGAAAACGCCCTGGTTTTGGTACTTTTCCTTTCTGGAGTGACACCGCACGAACTTTCTTGGTTACCGCATAGTTGACTGCAATTCGGGGTGGTGTTGGATGACGTTAAAGCTGCAAAAAATCAAAGTAAAGCTGGAAGTCTTCAAGGTTCTGTGATGCTAGCCACTATTTCTTATGTTAACGAATGTGCTTTTGCCAATTACTTTCAATGGAATCCACTCGTTTGTGATGACAGCACGTTGAGTTACTCTTAGTTGCTCCAATGTGCCCGACGAAGTTGTTTGGACAGGTAATGCAACAGGGCATGGATAATTTTCTACATCGTAACCTCAATAATTGCAGTGGGCATGACTTACGATGGTAGATTACAATACCTCGGAAAACGAATGATGCCTTAAAGATAAATTCCATGGTAGATCCGCTGTCGATTAACGACACTTACATCGACGAAGCCAACGAGTTGTTAATTCTTGGAACTCTAATTATGAGATTGCCCGAGATATGGCAGGAGGTTTTCGAACAAAAGTGAAGAGTTTGGAATAACTAAATATACTATATAGGGGACGTGTTTAGGGCTTGTAGTAATTGAAAATTTTACATGGGGTTGCAGTCGCCGCGAAGGTTTACATTTAAAAAGTAACTGTCAACACAAACAAAAACAAATTGCGAAAGCATGAGTGCAACTGAAACCGATGCAGTATGTAGGAATAAAATAGAAGAGTGAGTGTAGCTTTGTCGCAATTTCTACTACCTAACTGGGATCAAAAATCGAGTTTAAAAACTTCAAAATTTGAATCAAGATTTTACACATGAAATGGAAATAAGATTCTTGGGAAAAGAGATTGGACGGAGATGCTGTATTGGAGCGTACCGATATCAAAGCAAGGGAGCTGGGGAGCGACACTTCGCGCTGGTATGATATATATATATATATATATATATATATATATATATATATATATATATATATATATATAATATAAATATATATATATTTACATACATATATATATATATATGTACATATATATATAATAAATATATACATATATATTCTATTCTATTTATTGGCCTGTAGGAACCCGAAAGTTCATGACCTCACCGACTCGACTCCGCCATTGTTACCTGTCCTGTGCACTCTCCTTCCACGTTCGACCATCCGATCCGATCTCCTCGAGGTCCAACCTAACATTGCCTTTGTGGGGCTACGATGTAGGTGCGCCAACGTATGGCAGCAGTTAACTATCGCCCCACTAGAGAGTTGTTCGCCAGCGCACTGTCCACGGGCGCAAGGAAAAATGAAACACCGAATAGCCGTAAGGATCTTTTATTATGCAGGGCGAGACGAATATTGTTAGTGTGAAATTTGTACACTATAAATTAAACATATCCATTTTACTGGCAAGCACTTAACTGGTAAGATTGTACCGAATACTGGTTTTGGAACAAAATTACGATTTTCCATAAGTTGTTAGTCTCTATCCACGAACTGCGCCCGAATGTTTTCTCTTCTATTTCTCTCTGACGCTGTGCCCGCAGCAATTGAAAGGGGAACGTTCGAACCGACTTTATTTGGCTCGTGGGGGCGTGCGTGCCCCCCTATGATCGCGGCGGTTTTCAGTGGGCTCCGCTCCCGATGTGCGCGCGACGGTTGCTGAATGACGACTAATGAAATGGAAAACATTTCATAGCAGAAATAAACTTACTGTCACTTCCGAGGAATTTCGAGAAAAGTTGCTATGCTCGCATAAGAACTCAGTTCCAGCGAATCCTCGCCGTACAAGCTGTGTTGGATTCGTTGGTTGCGTATACCGGGAAATTGAAATTGCTTGGGTGCAAGCAAGGAATATCGTTTAGATAGGATATTAACCGAAGTCATTTCGGGGAAATGTATGCGGCTTGGTATAGTTGGTGGCGATGGTTAATGTTCCGTTGTGGATTTGAATATGCGCTTTGTTACGGCATATGAATTTCGGGGAAATTAAGATTGCTTGGTCGCAAAGAGGGAATATGAATTAATTGACCGAAGCAATTTTGGGAAAATATGTGTGGGGTGATGTAATTGAGGGAGATGGTTAATGTTTGTTGTAGATTTGAATATACGTTCTATTACGGCGTATGAATTTCGGGCGAATTGTGGTTGCTTGGTCGCAAAGAGGGAATATGAATTAACTAGAGAATTGACCGAAGCGATTTTGGGAAAATGTATGCGGGGACGATTTAGAATATATTCTGTTGAAGGTTTGGAATGTGTTTTATTGCAGGGTTTGGGATGTATGCTATTGCGGATTTTGCATGGGGAGTTGGGTAACAGGTTAAGGTAAGGTGACGCGCTGTTAGCGGTCAAGGTTGGTTGGCATTGTGGGTTGGTTCCCCACGTGGTGTAGAGAACCCCCACATCTTCCCATCTCCGTCGCGGCTGTCCTGTCGGTCCTTTTCGCGTTGGCTTACCGTCAAGAATTCTATGCAGGGTCTCATCGTTGCCCATTGGCGCCACGTGTCCGCAGCTTTATATTACGTGATAGCAGTTTAGATTTCAACAGTTTACTGACTGCATGCCAAGTAGCGTTGCCGGAGTGTAGTGTTTTGATAATTTCCTTCGACATTTCGTTACTGGCTGTCACTATTATTCCAAGATATTTTAATTCTTTGACATTTTCAAATATCTTGCCCCTGATGTTTATGTGTGTCCTCTGAGTTCCGCCTGCTCTCGCCGTAATCATGTATTTTGTTTTGCCTTCATTTATTTCAAGGCCAACCTCTTCTGCCGCGTGCATGATGATTTCACAGTTTTTACTTACAGTTTCTAGATTATCGCCCAAAACGGCGATGTCATCCGCATATGCGAGCACTTGTGTTACCCCGTTCAGGGATGATCCGGCCATGTTGTCGTCTTGTACCTTTCTGATGGCATACTCGAGCACAAGTTTAAAGAGACATGGTGAGAGGCCATCGCCCTGTTTTAGTCCGTCCCGGATTTCAAATGGTTTTGAGAGGTGGTTTTCTATTCTAACTCGCCCTTTGTTTTCGTTCATGCAGATTTGAACGAGGGCGGCATATTTTTTCGGGATCAACTACAATATGGTAGAGCCTTTGCCTTGCGACTGAGTCGTAGGCTTTTTTGAAGTCAACGAACAGTTGGTGAGCCGTCTCTCCGTATTCCCATTTCTTTTCCAGAATTTTTTTTTGACACTAACGCGCGCACAAAAGGCGATTTTGAAGTACCCTTAAATGTCAGAGCACAGTGCGAGCGGATGGAGAGGAAGTGGATAAGGAAAGGAGGTGTCGATGTATATTGGTCTTACTGTAAACATTTGGTCGCTTGTTGACCGGTTCCTACGGAATCCCAATATTTCTTCTGCGTACGGTGTGATTCTCGCCAGTATGACATTTGTTAGTATTTTGTATGTAGTTGGGAGCAATGATATTCCTCTATAATTTTCGCAGTCAGACCTGTCACCTTTTTTGAAAATACGGACGACTATTGAGGTTTTCCATTCTTCCGGAATGACTTCCTTATCCCATATTGTCTTAATCAGGTGGTGGATCTTTCGAGGCGTTGCCTCTCCACCATGCTTCACAAGCTCTGCCGGTATGCAGTCGACTCCGAGAGCCTTCTTGTTTTTCAATCGCTTTATTGCGTCTACAATTTCGTCGAAAGAGGGCTCTGGGATCTGGGGCTCGGCTGTATGTACGTCTCGTGCATTTATTTGTGGTTGATGGGTGCGTACATTGAGCAGGTTTTCAAAGTACTGCTTCCATCCTGTCACGATATTTTTTGTTCTGTCACCAGACAGCCGTTTGTGTCTCGGATTATTTTGGTTCTCCCTCGGTAGCCTCATTTCTAATTGAATTTATGCTGGCATACATCATCATCATCATCATCATCGGCACTACAACCGGGAACCGGTCTTGGCCTTATTTAGCAAGTCCTGAGGCTTGTTAAATTTTCCATAATGATTTATTTTTTCTGGGCAAGGTCATTAGTCTTGCGCCAGGGGCTCCCCGACGGGGAATCGAACCCCGGTCTCCCGGGTGACAGGCGGGTATACTAACCACTATACTATCGAGGAACTGGCATACATACCTCTGATATTATTTGATCTGGCATTTTCTAGGATTTTTTCGTTTCGAGTCTTCTCTCATTCGCGTTTTTTTGCGTTTGAAAAGTCTCATTGTCTCTTTCCGAATTGTCGCGTATCTTTCTGCGTTAACGTCATCATATCTTTCTAAGCGGATCACTTTGATATTCAGCCCTTTTGCGTAGGTCTTTTAGTTTATCAATGCCGAACTTTTTGCTTGCCTCCCGTGATTGCCCATGTGGGGTTGCTGCGAGCCGACTTCTAGTTTTGCCCATCACTAGAAGGTGATCGGAGTCGCAATCTGCTCCTCTATATGATCTAACGTTAAGGATATTCGAGTGGTGTCTTTTGTCTATGAGGAAGTGGTCTATTTGGTTACGCGTTACGCTGTCGGGTGATATCCATGTGGCTTTATGGATTTGCTTGTACCTGAACACTACCAGATCTTTTGACGCTGCGAACGTGATAACTGGAATACCATTGTCATTTGAAACGTCATGTAGGCTTTCTTTACCTATTGTTGGTTGGAAGATATCTTCCTTTCCAATTTTCGCATTGAGGTCGCCGAGGAGGATTTTAACATCGAATGATGAGATCGCATCAAAACTTCCTCTAGGGTCTCGTATGATGTGTCCTGCGTTTCTTTGTCCGTAGATTCTATGAGGGCGTGTACGTTTATAAATACATAATTGTACCATGGTGCCTGTATTTTTAGCACCGACATTCGGTCATTAATACATTTCACATCGTTTACATGGGGCGTAATCTTCTTGCTTATGATGAAGCCGGTTCCGAGGTTATGTGTATCGGTACCTCCACACGCCAGTGTGAACCCGTTGGTTTCGATTACTTGATGTGGGAGTCGGACTTCCTGAAGTGCGCCGATATCCATTTTATATTGTTTCGCGTTTTCTACGACCGTTTGTATCGCGCCTGATTTATATAGCGTTCGAATATTCCACGTGCCGTCGAGTATATCCGAGTCTTGGGGTTTCAAATAGTGCGCCACGCACGGTGACGCGTAACACCCTGGATTATGGATTTTTTTTGCCGTCGAACATATTGCTTTCCATCGGAACCGACTCCGTTGATTTTGGTTTCATCACTCCACAATATTTTTTTTCCACTGTGAGATGTTTTATTCTCATGTTCCCTGGCAAAACCTAACCTAGCCTTTCGGTTTTTTAATGATAGTGTGAGGAGGAAGTATTGTGCCAATACACGGGCACTCCGTTCACTTTCTCCTTCATCATAAATTGTTCACGCGCGAAGGTTCATCCGTTGTTCCGCCGGCACAACAGGAAAAGCCAAACACCAGACAAGTAAAAATAGAAAACACACTATTTCCTTGTTAAATGTATTTTTATTTTAAAGAAAAATGCTATTATTGAGATAACTTGTTTGACTCCATGGATTATTGTTCCGTTTTCTTATTGGATACTAACATTTTACGGTGGCACTGTTTAAAATACATTAACTAATTCGAACACTGATTGTACGGACTTGGGGAGGAACACGAACACGACTCCGATATATATATACGCGTCTCCGCAGCGACGGAGAGCGGGGTTGACGCGTGACCATGGCGGCCGGCGAATGGAAATGGACTCAACGATATTTTATCGTTTGGGGTGAGTTTTTCGTGGTGTGGTGAAAAGGAAATGAAATTTCCTTTGACCAGTGACCAATGGAAGGCGATCTCTGGGACGCGGTGGTGTATGTGCGTGTTTGTACACATCACCGTGTTTATCGATGCGTTTAGCCAAGGATAAACTAAACCTGAAACGAGAAAAACAAGAAAAAAAGGGAGAAGCGACCTAAGGCATCGAAGAGATGTGCTAAAAGCAAATATGGCACGAGGGCGATCTCTGGGACGCGGTGGTGTATGTGCGTGTTTGTACACATCACCGTGTTTATCGATGCGTTTAGCCAAGGATAAACTAAATCTGAAACGAGAAAAACAAGAAAAAAGGGAGAAGCGACCTAAGGCATCGAAGAGATGTGCTAAAAGCAAATATGGCACGAGGGCATCATAAAAGTCTTAGATGAGTGGTGTCCTTGTGTAAATATACAAATAGCCATTCGAAAGAGGTGCTAATGTATTACAACACTTTATACAATGAGAATTGTATATCGTATCTTAGGTCGGTGGCCAAAACGAATCCCTTGCTTACATTTGTACATGGCGGGTAATTAGTTGCGGCAGGGAAAGAAATTGAAGATTGTTTGTTACTGGGAAAACAAACGATGAGTTGAATCCTATGCATGTTTACATGCGTAGAAATATGGTTTATCATCATCATCGGCACTACAACCTGGAACCGGTCTTGGCCTTATTAAGCAAGTCCTGAGGCTTGTTAAATTTTCCATAATGATTTGTTTTTTCCGGACAAGGTCATTAGTCTTGCGCCAGAGGCTCCCCGACTGGGAAACGAACCCCGGTCTCCTGCGTGACAGGCGGGTATACTAACCAGTATACTATTGAGGAGCTATATAGAAGAAATATGGTTTATGGCATCTGTAAAACAAGCTGTCCGACATAGGATTTTAACACAGACAAAGGGTGCCGACTGGCTTGGGATTCATGATGCCGTATGCACTTTAAAGAATTGTTTTTAGGAATTTCAGTTGTTGTGTGTATGCATCAAATGTCCTTGGAGAAGGAAATGTTTTCAGGTGCAAGTGCATTGGCGGGAAACAATGGGAGTTGTGGAATTTCTAAAAAAGGTAATGAAGAATGATGGTAAGTTTTCTTTTACAGAAGCTTTGAAATAAATAAATTCGGAAAGCTTGATGCGTGCAGCATTTACGGCTGCTAATGCTGCAATAAATATTTACGTTTAAAACGAAATTATACAAAAAGAAACAAATCGTTCTTAATTAGACCTATTGAATTTAATTTTATGGATTTTTGTTATTTTTTTGTAAATATTTATATTTTAAATAGTATACTAAAATACATATATAAAAAACATTTTACAAACTGTTTATAGTAAAGAATTTTAATAAAAAATTATTGTAAACAAAATTTCTAGTATCGCTCTTAATTAGTTCGCCGCAACTGTATATATACACATATATATATTATACGGCTCCTCGATAGTATTGTGGTTAGTATACCCGCCTGTCACGCGGGAGACCGGTGTTCGATTTACTGTCGGGGAGCCTCTGGCGCAAGACTAATGACCTTGCCCGGAAAAACAAATTATCATGGAAAATTTAACAAGCCTCGGGACTTGCTAAATAAGGTCAAGAACGGTTCCCGGTTGTAGTGCCGATGATGATGATATATATTATATATATACATATATATATATATATATGGGTATATATATATATATAGGTATATATATATGTATATATATATGTATATATATATATGTATATATATATATATATATATATGTATATATATATATTTATTTATTTATTTATATATATATGTATATATATATATATATATATATATATATATATATATATATTTATTTATTTATTTATATATATATATTTTATTTTTTTTTATTTTTTTTATTTTTTATTTTATTTTATTTTTTTTATTAGACTTCTCTCGGGAGAGGCGAACCTATAGCGTCGAGCGGGCGCCCCGAGATGCCATCAAATAACTGTTGCAGTTCTTTTTGTACAGTTGTAGGTTGTAACGCTCCGGGAACACTCGCGTGGGAAGGAAGTTCCACAGCTTCCCCGCTCTGTAACGGAACGAGTTTTGATACAGGGATGTTCGCGCTGTCGGGAGATGAACCAGAAATGGCTGCGATCCGTCGGATTGTCTTATATATATATATATATATATATATCACGTTCAAATTTCACCCCAAACGAGCCAATAAATGAAAATTCTATATAGGTCTATTGCGAGGGAAGGAGTGAATTCGATGAAAATTCTCCCACGCATAACAAAAATACAAAACAGGTGTTTAAACGAGCTTGAAAATAACAACTAAACAAACTGTGCTGTGGAATTGCCTGGCATTTTTTCGAAACAACATTAGGCCAACATCAACTTTGTTTTCACACAGAACGCAGTTTGCTTATTTATATCAAATTGTGTTTCTACGAATCTAAACAGCCTAGAATATTAGAAACAGAATTCGTGACAAATCGTCGTTACCTGTGGGCATAGAGAGAAAGTCCCAACAATAAAAATTGGTGAATAAGACTACTGTTTTATTTTACACTGTGAGATTTTTCTATACCGATAAATGTGAATGCAGTGTGGGACGAAGGTGAAAGAAAAGCAGACTTTTTTTTGAATGCCTGAAAATAGTAACCGATGGCGAAGACATAACCCAATAGAAAATTATACGTGTTCGCCTGAAGAATAATGATTGTGTTCGTCAATAATTGGCCTTTTAGTAGTAAACACATTCTAATTGACGCCTTTCATAGGCAAATAATTTGAGAGAAATAAAGCAATTTCCCGTATCATTAGGGAAATCGAATATTTCGTAGTAGATCATGAGTTGTTGGTCTGCTAATGACTCTACAACTTTCGAAAGACTGAAAGTATGATGTGGGAGGAGGATCGCTTGCGTTTTTCGCGGCTTATTACTTAGACTAGACAAGATTTTCTTATTTTCTCCCTTTTTCCCAACCCCATGGGCATTTAAGTTATAAATTTCTTTTCAGTGTAAAAAACAAGTAATCACCCCATCCTCCGTTAAAGTTCATTGCCGAATATGTGTTTTCTAAACTAAACCGTCTCGGTTTATCAATGATACATAATTTATGTAGTTTGCTAGTGAGATATGAGTGCCGATTTGTCGATATGTAAATTTCGGGGATCGGATTGAATCAATCCGCACACAGTGCATTTCAAATCTTAACACTTTAACAGGGTATCTCAAGAGTTTGTTTATTAAGTGGTTTTTTTCTGTTGAAGAAACTTCCTTGACAAGTTGGAGGTCTACTGTAAAGATATTTGCTTTTGGTTTAGCTCCGAACTGAACATGGTATCAGCCAGCAACTGTTCGATATCAATTGGCCACATGAAGTCATCCTTTTCATTATTTTTAGTATTTTTTAATTTTCTGGTAGACAAGTTTCAGATAAATTGTCTGGTGGCTTATTAATTATTCCTTTAAGGTAAATTACGTTTCCTGGAACGACTAGGATTTGGTATCATTGTTTGTTGATGAGTAGTACCTATTCTTATCCTTCCCCAAAATTTCTTGGGACTCGGGTCTGTTACTGCCAACGTAGCATTGTTAACGCTCTATCGACTGAGGACGAAGTCAATTCATCTATATCATGAGATCAGTCAGCTTTTCTGTTACACGGGGTCAAACGCAGTTCTCTCTCTTTTCTTTTTGACTTTTATTCTCGGAGGACGAAATCGCAATGAAATTAAAATCAGCTTTTCTATTTTAAGAGGTTGATCGCAGTTTTTCTATTTCACCATGGTATCGTTTTATGTTCTAATGGCTGAGGACAAGGTAAATTTTTCTGTTTTATGGGGTCGAATTCAATTCTTCTATTTTAAGAGTTCGAAAGCAGTTAGTCGTATTTGAAATACCCGTCAATTAGATTTCACTTTAAAAAAAACAGTTTTTTTTAATAAAAATTAGTTGCAAACGTGAGGATAAACCGAGAATTGTTCTTCAGCCGACGCACGCCGGCGTGGAGTGCTCTACTGGAACACATCTTTCCTCGTCGTTGACATCTTCAGGCCATCGTTCATCGGTACCGTATCACTGGAGTTAACTACAGTAATAAATTTAGGAGCTAATGTTTTAAACTCATCGTCGAAACCCTCACCTCAAAACGTATGACAAAACAATAACTTAGTATTTACATTGATGTGTTGCATTTTGTTTTTCATTATACATGCTTATCGTGTTGGACAGTTTGAATTTATAACTCCCATACACTGATCCGCATGCCTAATCAGACCAAGATCTTGTATAATCCACTCGGCACAGATCAATCGTTCAACAATCAGAGAGTTTAGAGAAAATATTTCTATAACTCACACCTTGGACGTCATTGCTTCTTCCATAGAATGCATGTCAGGACAAAGAACACATGACTTCTAACGCCACGAGTATGAACTTTGTACCCCGACTGAGAGTAGCGATATGAACTCACTGGAATGTCGTATTATAAAAACCTGCCCTCTAGACCGCTTGATTCCGTAATTAAGCTTTGCTAGACTTCAGCTTTCCGTCTCAACTGGCACCTGTGCCACCAATCACCTGATGCTTCACTGTCGTCGTGTCTTCGAGTGTCTCAGTCAATGACTGCTTCTTGCGTAGCCACATAATCAGCGACACACTCACGACAAGTAAACGCCAAACGTTGCCTAACCACTTTGAAATCAGATGAAATTACCGTGCGGTGCTGGCGATCATTTTCATTTTTCACCTCCTCGCCCGACAGCTACATATTTGTTTATCTTTGTGCTTAACTGTGTCTAGTTACCTGTTTAAGAGAATCTGCTGTAGGCTTAACTGCCGCAAACGACCCTGATACGACTGGCTTGTAGGCTCGTGCTGCTCCACCACTCTAATCTTCCCCCTCAGGCTGTTCGAATCGAATAACCGAAAGCTTGTCATTAAATCGTTGAGTTGTGGTATCATCAGATTCGCCACACTTACCGTGATTTGATCCATCCGGCAGATGCCGACCAATAAGGTGTTGTTCAGTAGAAGGTAGACGGAATCCACCTGAGTTGAATCAATAAATTGCTCATTTCTGACTCTGAGGGAAGCAAACCATTCCAGTTTACCAAATAAGGAAAAAACGATTGTATAGTGTACGGACGTCAGAAATTGTTTTTCAATCAAAAATATGTTTGAACGACTTGCTACATTAATTTTTAAGGGAGATTAAAGTAACTATGTCTATCATAGCTTTCAGACGAAATGGCTGATGAAATTATGAGTGAATTTGGCACATCGTCTTCGCGGGTGAAGTATGACGCAGACACTAATTATTACCGCTGGAGCTAGTGATATTGACCAAAATATTCACCCGACTGCGTTGGTTACACAGTTTCTGTTTTAAAAATAATGCGATGAGCGCATAACACATTTTCAGTTGCGAGATTGAGAATTGTAAATGCTGAGTGATGTTAGAGGGGTGTGAAACAACGTTGCGGGTTATTTGGGGGCCATCTCTGTGAATTTTTTAGGGAAACTACAAGGGGTGTTCAACAAAGACGATCGATAATGCACTGCCGGTTGTAACACACGTTGTTGATGAATTTCTAACCATATTCCCGTTATATCGGTTACGCCTCACAATCCAAACCAGCTGCGAATGGCTTCATTATTATTTCTCCAGACCTAAAAAGAGTTCACATCTCGCCATTTTCCTAATGCAAGTGCCGATGTAAAGATGAAATTTTACCCGTGTATTTTATTGCTCTGTTCACGCGAGACTTTCCGTAGTAACGTCGCCAATATCAGTATGTTCACAGGAAATTTCCCCCTCTGCCGGGTGCATGTCCCCTGATGGTCCTCATGGTTCGTATACGCCTACAGCGAATACATAGTGTCAATCTTTATTGGATGCCCCTCGTATTTAAAAATCGGGCACGTTTTTTTTTTTATCTCAAAAAGTACACATTCGAAGATATTTATAATTTTCAAAACATTCAAAATTTACGGAGTGGTGGTTTTTAAGAAGTGCTGTAAGAAATCCAGAGAAGCCGGCCCCAAGTGCTTCTCCTCAAACATTTTTTGAAATAAAAAGCGATAAAGATTTGTTTTGGCTCTAGCTCGGCCATTACGTAAAATTACTGTGAACGATACGGAACTTTTGACAATGAGGTCAATTAACTGGCCATTAGCACGGTATATAGATGTCGATTGTTGTCGTCCTCAAACAGTTGCTATTGTAAGTTTGTCATACCGCGAAACCACTGCAGCCCAGGCTTCCAGATAGTTTGCCGCCGTGACCGGAACATTGCGAACCACTGATAGTGCGTTCGCTCTTAAAGAAGTCCGGAGAAATTGGAATTTCTCGATTGCTGATAACTGGCGGTTGTTGTGGATGAGTGTTTGGTACAGGTCTCGGAACGTTACCCACTGCTGGTAGTCCCCATCGAAGGTAGGCACGTCGTTATGCCTCAACTTGACCGGTCGGGTTGTCGCTCCACTCGTGGAATCCGTTGCTGTCGGTTCCGTTGACCGCATAGCCAATTGTTCCACCAAGCTGTTTATGAGCCTCTGGCTGGAATTCATGGTGTCAAGCAGTCTCTCCATTCTCATGTGCACGAAATATTCGCAATGGCTTCATCCAAGTGAACTTGCATAAAGTAGTTTATGCAAATTAACTACTTGGAGACTTGTTCTCCGTTTAGAGGTAAAGAGGGGAAACTAACGAAAGGGGATTAGTGGATGTTGGGGGACCTGGACTCCAGGTCGGTCCGTAACACACACGTGCTACAAAAGATTATAAATTTTCAATTTTCTTGGAATGAGTAATAAACTTTTATAACTAGTTTTGTGAGAAAATATTGTTAACCGATATCAACTCAGGGAAAACACTTCAATGGCTTAATTGCTTTTTTACCAAGAATGGTAATTCATTTTCTGAAAAAAACCCAGATTTCGCCTGTGAAAAAATAGAAACTCAAGACATTTATATTTTAATTTTTTGTATAATAGATTTTTTTTTTTTTAATAATGGAATGCCTTATCCGTTATTTCTTGTAATAGTTAACAATCTTCGTGCTAGATTGGAAATAAGATTGTTAAAAGTGTTATCCGGTATATTAAACCATGCTTCAACAATTCCTTTTTTGAGGAGTTGTTACACGTTTTGAATTGCCTTTCTTTTTTTTTTGTTTTTTTTTTTTGTTTTTAATAACGGAAAGATTTATCTGTTATTTCTTATAATAGTTAACAATCTTCGTGGTAGACATGAAATAAGATTGTTAAAAGTGTTGTCCGCTATATATTAAACCATGCATCAACAATTCTTTTTTTGAGTTGTTACACGTTTTGAATTGCCTTCTTTTTTTTTTAAATGATGGAAAGCTTTATCCGTTATTTCTTGTAATAGTTAACAATCTTCGTGGTAGACTGGTAGACGCTATATATTAAACCATGCTTCAATAATTCTTTTTTTGAGTTGTTACACCTTTTGAATTGCCTTCTTTTTTTTTAAATAATGGAAAGCTTTATTCGTTATTTCTTGTAATAATTAACAATCTTCGTGGTAGACTGGAAATAAGATTGTTAAAAGTGTTGTCCGCTATATATTAAACCATGCTTCAACAATTCTTTTTTTGAATTGTTACACGTTTTGAATTGCCTTCTTTTTGTTTTTAAATAATGGAAAGCTTTATCCGTTATTTCTTATAATAGTTAACAATCTTCGTGGTAGACTGGAAATAAGATTGTTAAAAGTGTTGTCCTCTATATATTAAACCATGCTTCAACAATTCTTTTTTTTGAGTTGTTACACGTTTTTAATTGCCTTTTTTTTTTAAATAATGGAAAGCTTTATCCGTTATTTCTTGTAATAGTTAATAATCTTCGTGGTAGACTGGAAATAAGATTGTTAAAAGAGTTGTCCGCTATATATTAAACCATGCTTCAACAATTCTTCTTTTGAGTTGTCAGGGCCGTTCAGATTAAATTTTTTCTCATCACTGAAGATTACATGAGACCGCATTTCACTGTGTTGGATGTGTGTTTCAGCGAATTCAATGCGTTGTTGAATGTCCGCCGCCGTGCTTCCTCGGTTGAGGGAAGAGCGTAGACCTTTTCTTTAATAGAGGATGGTAAGACGTCTTCTGTCTGTCTTCTTTTTCGAATAAATAATAATTCGTCTTTCTTCTTCTTTGTAAATTTCTTTATTTCTTCTTTCGGTTTATTCTATTCTTATTCTATTTACAGCTTTGTTGTAATTTATATATAATTTCACACCTTTTAATCTATTTCACAAAACTGTGAAATCAAACTTTTTCTTCTCGACTCTCAAAACTAAACTGGATCGGACCTGAGTCTAACTCCAACTGATTTTTTTCTATATTCGATTTTCTCTGTGACTTTTAACATGAATCAAATTTGGACGAAAATCAAAGTTACTATGTTTTGAATGAATAAAAAGGTGCAGGTTATTAAATGTGCTGTAACTGGCAATATTGTGAATGTTTATGAATGGTATGTATTAAGTGAGAATGTAATATATGTTAAGTGAAGGTTTTAAGGCTGTGTAAGGAGATTCAGTGTTAAATATAATAAAGGGTAGTATTCCGGAATACAACATCCCACCCTTCTTCGAGAAAGAAAATTATCCTTGAAGAGAATAATTTTCTAGTAACTATAGGTTAGATTAAGATTAATTAAAGGCTTGGATTTTCGTTCAATTACAATGGTTTTCAGAATTAATCAAAGGTTACGATATTTAAATTTCAAAAAGTTCTTAACACTATTGTCTATTTACATTATATGTTAACTAAATTTAAATCAAAGGTTACAATATTTAAATTTCAAAAAGTTCTTATCACTATGTCTATTTACATTGTATATTAACTAAATTTAAATATTTCTCCTTGGAACCTTTTCTTTTCTTATCCAAAAATTATTATTACTTATTATATTAATTATATAATATTAATATTATATTTCAAAATTCTCATTTCCGTTCGAATATATATATAAATTCTAAAATTTCCATTATACATATTAACTCTAGAATTTTCTTTCTTTCGTCCCCCTCATTAACTTTTTTTTTTTTTTTTTTTTTTTTTTTCATTTCCGTCATTTCCTACAATTGTTAGATTACTTCATATATATTGGCCATTTGTTATGTGTTTATCTTTTCCTTAAATTTATGGAAAATTTTCCAAAACCTTTTTGGGCCTATTACTATGATGATTGAATAAAGATGATTATTACCAAAAATCTTCTTGAAAAGTGATCTTAAATAATTTAAATGACGGTGTAACTATTTATTTTTTTGTATTTTGTATTCGAATAAATTTTTATTGTTGAAAAAAAAAAAGTGTAATGTATTTATATAGTTATTCTTTACAATACCTATTTTAGTTAAATTCTTATTTTCATTTTTTATTATTTCGTGTATGAGTAAGGGTTTGTGTTTGTTTTCGTTGTTTAAAATATTTATTGTTTTCGGCTTAGCGTTGTCATTGTCCATAGCTTTAACCGCTGTCGGAACGTCTACCTTTTCAGTCTTACTCACTGCTGATGGATCGTTTAGTTTCTCAGTCTCATTTACTGATTCGTATAGTTCTTCAGACTTATTAGCTGTCAGAACATCTTGGTTCCCAGTCCTATTTGCTGTTTGAACTATTTCTTCAGTTGTATCTGCTGTAGAAACATTTAATCCGTCAGTCTTTGCTGCTGAAAAGATTTCTTCATCAGTGTTAGCTGCAGAACTGACTTGGGTTTTGATTTTAATGGCAACTTTTAGATCTTCAGTCTTTAACATTGCTGAATGTTCAGTCTTTGTTGCTGAAATGGGGTTGTCTATAGGGATAGCCGAAATATTAGGGATTTCAGTCTTTATTACTGCTGAGTTCTCAGTCTTGGTTGCTGAAGTGTCTGGGTAATCAATTGGGATAGCTGAAATATTAAGGATATCAGTCTTTAATACTGCTGAAAATTTCGAATTTTCAGTCTTAGTTGCTGAATTATTTTTCAGAATTGCAGTCTGAATCGGAGTCATTATATTAGGGTTTGGCTTAACTTCTTTTATATTTGTATTCATATGGTTAGGATAATCATAAGCTGGCTCAAGGTAAATTTGGGTAGGAGTTTCATTAAATTTGTCGTTATCTATTTCCGAAGAACTAATGCTGTAAATAGAAAAATTTTGTTTGTCTTCCACAATTGTTGGTTGGCGTCAGGCCTCGTTTTCCGACTCTTGCACCCGAGAAAAGTGAACATTTTGCCGATCGTTTTGTCTATTGGTGGTCCTAGAATTTTCACCAAAACGATTTTCAGAGTTTGTAGGATTATTTCGGAATGGGTTACGCGCTGTTGTACCTTGTTGGTAATTTGTTGAAGACGATCCATTCCTAGATATCTTGTATCTACACTCATTCTCTGTGTGATTATTCCGACCACAGAAATTGCATAAAATGTTATATTCCCTTTTTATGGGTTGTCTATTCGGAAAAGTGGACTGCATGTTTCGGTAACATGTGTCCTGTGTATGCCCTGACTTACCACAGGTTTGGCAGACTATACGATTGAATGTAGGTTTTTCGTTATATTGATATGACCTGGGAGAGTTGTCCATTCGAGCCGCATGTGACACTACATGTGCAATCGACTGTTTTAAATTGTTTCCCCCATGGACTTTAGCTAGTATCTTTAGCTGTTCGTTGTTTAGTCCATCCTCAAATGTTTGTACGGCCAATTTTATGTTTTCTTCTATTAAGTATTCCCTAACCACCGCGTCTGCTGTTATTTCACACGTGGCAGAGTTTAGAGTCCTCAGAGCATTCGCAACTCTATCGCCGTATTCCCGGACGGTTTCTCTGTAGCGTTGTTTCAGAGAAATCAACTCATTGTGTGCCGTCGACCGAGATTGCTCCTCTTTATATTCCGATTCTAATTTTTCTTTTAAATCCTCCCACTTAGCGATTTGGCTATACCTAATCAGATCGTAAGCATGACCCTCTAGTCCATTTTTGACTAGCTCTAAAAATGTCTCGTATATATCCGGGTCTGCCTTCTTTATGGATCTAAATAAAACGTCTCCCCCGGAAATAAATTTACCTAAGTCGCAGGGTTTCCCGTCAAAGGTAGGGACGATTCTGAAAACATCAGAAATTCCAACAGAGAGAGCCATTTCAGGGGTTTTATTGTATATCGGTTGATAGTGGATTTGTTCTTTCCCCTGCCTAGCCGCCTGTCTCGTGTAATATGGACTCGTAATAGTGAAAGTTTAAAATACTGTATGGCGAAAATTCAATTCTTAAAATATGGTTATGAAAAAAAAGAAAAGGCCTTTATTTAGTTATTCAATATATATGCAGGAAAATAATGATAAATTGGACCCAAAACTGAAAAGAAAGAAAATTTTCGACGCGAAAGAAAAGAAACGGAAATGTCGTCGGAAAAACTGAAAAGAGAATTTTCAAAATTTCTATCGAGAAAACACTTTTTTTTTTTGAAAAAAAAGGAAAATTCCAAGAAAAATATTCCTACAAAAAAAGGAAGAGAGAAAAATCAAAATATTGAAAAAATATTTCTTACTACTACTAAATGTTGATTGCTGTCTTGATTCCGGGATTCCGATAGTATTTCTTAACTTGAATTAGTGTCTCCTTTTATTTTTCTTTTATTTTATTCTTATTTTATTACCGCTAGGCAGACTTCACGCCCTATAGTTGATTTGATTATCCTGGTCTTTTTTTTTCGTTGTTTTATGTCTGTTTTTAGTTTTTCGTTGTTTTATTCTGTTTTAGTTTCTCATTGTGTTTTTTGTTTCTTTCATTCTTGTCTTCAGCTTTGTTGTTTCCCTTGTTTTTTTTTCTTTGTTTTTTTGAAACAAAAAAATTTTTTTTTTCTTCAAAAAATTTTTTTTCTTCTTTTTTTTGTGTTGTTTTTTTCTTCTTTTTTTGTGTTGTTTTTTTTTTTGTTTTTGTTTTATTTTTTCTTCTTATTTTGTTTTTATTTCTTCATGGGATCCTTTGGTTGGATCATCCCACCAGTTTTCGAGGATATCACCAGTCTTATTTATCCGTTCCATGCAATTAAGATCCGTATTCACAAATAGAGAAAATAAGTCTTCATGGTCATCATCATCATCATCGGTATCCCACCGCTGCCACCAGTGTTGAATGTCCGCCGCCGTGCTTCCTCGGTTGAGGGAAGAGCGTGGACCTTTTCTTTAATAGAGGATGGTAAGACGTCTTCTGTCTGTCTTCTTTTTCGAATAAATAATAATTCGTCTTTCTTCTTCTTTGTAAATTTCTTTATTTCTTCTTTCGGTTTATTCTATTCTTATTCTATTTACAGCTTTGTTTTAATTTATATATAATTTCACACCTTTTAATCTATTTCACAAAACTGTGAAATCAAACTTTTTCTTCTCGACTCTCAAAACTAAACTGGATCGGACCTGAGTCTAACTCCAACTGATTTTTTTCTATATTCGATTTACTCTGTGACTTTTAACATGAATCAAATTTGGACGAAAATCAAAGTTACTATGTTTTGAATGAATAAAAAGGTGCAGGTTATTAAATGTGCTGTAACTGGCAATATTGTGAATGTTTATGAATGGTATGTATTAAGTGAGAATGTAATATATGTTAAGTGAAGGTTTTAAGGCTGTGTAAGGAGATTCAGTGTTAAATATAATAAAGGGTAGTATTCTGGAATACAACAGCGCGCTCCCGTATGTCGCTGTTTGAGTGGTGGTTTGCACAAGCACTTTCGATACTTAAAGTTGCTTGACGTTATTGCCTATTTCCTAATGAGGTTAGAATCACAGTCCAAATTAAAACGTCGAACCACGAAGAAGCTTCTGCATTTGGACATTTCGCGTAGAACGGCTCGTGTTACCGCCGGCGAACATTTTGTTGGTCTCCCAGATCGCTTATTTCTTCCGTAATTTTCACACCTTGAGAGCGATTTATTTCATTGGCCATTTGCCTTTGCGTCATTCCACTATTTTGTAAATCGACTATTGTTTGTTTTTTAATATCCGTTAATTGTTTCACATGTGGCATATTTAGAATTTTAAAAAAACTGCACTGCGTAAAACAAAACTCTGTTTATTATCACTCCAGAATGTCTGCATTGTATTTTAAGAACATTTGTTATACCAAGCTATGCGCTACAACTAAGCCTGAGATCGCAAAAAAGGCCTGAGTTTATGCTTTTTCACAGGCGAAATTTGGGGTTTTTTTTTTATTTTTTTTTTTATTGATTACCATTCCTGGTAAAAACGTAATTAAGCCGTTGAAGGATTTTCCCTGAGTGGGTGTCGGTCGACAATATTTTGTCACAAAACTAGTCATAAAAGTTTATTACTCATTCCAAGAAAACTGAAAATTTACGTTTGAATCTATATTTTCCCGAGTATTGTATTTGGAAAACTGCCTTTCACTTAGTGGTGTGGGCCTAAAGCTTTGGGCTACAAGTAAAAAATGCTTTACTAAGTGACGTTGAGTTTGTATTTTGTATAATGTTTCAGAATATAGTTGAGGCGTCGAATTTGCATGTTACATCATAGTTGATGTTTGAGAAGCTACATTTTACTAGTGGCATCAATCTTGTGGTTTGTATTACGAATAATACTCGAAATGCTAAACTTTGTTTTTCTTGACATCGAGTCTGCGTGTTGTGCTGTGGTTAAGAAGCCAAACAGTATTTACGTGCTTATCTTATGTGCTAATGTTAACTGTCAATGATAAACTTATACTATGCCTATAGCGAGCGAATTATATTCCACTAAGGAATGTCGTAGTTTTATTATTCTCTTGATTTTTATTGCATTCTATTACGGGTTACGGCCTACTTATACTTTGCATACGCGTCAGCAGTGTACTTTAACATTTCTGAAACAGAGAATGAGCGCAAAAGCAGTGGACTTCGTCTTGCTGATGCCGCAACTGGTGATTTGTTTTCGAATTTAGTGTGCGGATGTAACGTGCGCTGATTACAGGCAAGCAAATCATATTTCAGACAGCAAATTTCCCAAATCTCCGTCCTTGCCTCTTCCATTATCACTCACTTGTTGTTTAAAAAATTAATATTTCTTTTTTTTTAAATCCATTTGGTGGTTACCAGTGAAATGTATGCTTTACAAAAGTTCTTTAATACCACTTTTCATCATCTTCAAGTTTTCTTTCCGATCATTCATGTTCGTTTTCTGTTCTCAATGACATCGATAGATGGCTCACGCGGAAACAAAAAAAATTATGGCCACAGGAACAAGGAAATTATGAATTTTCATATACAAATCTAAGTGATGTGTATTTACACAAGTGGCAGGAGGGAAAAAGGTTTCGGTAGTGCTAGAAAAGCGATTTTTTAGATCAGGGAAGTCGCTACAAAAACAAGAGTCACTTAAAAGATAACCCCTAAGTTACTAAGTTACTGTAATGGATATTAATCTTTTACATAACTGTATACTTCATTTAAAGTCAAAAAACAGTAGTTTCAGTTGATGATTATTACATCATTCCAGGCGTTTCAGGTTGAATGTTAAATTTCAGACAATTCGCTAGCAAATCAATTAAATTCTCGCCATTTTACTCTTACTTTATAAACTCGTTATTTTTTTAATTTTCGTTGTTATTGAGAATTATAATGGTTTCACAGGAATAGTGTACCGGCTAATCTCTGTTCACGCCCCTTTCTGTGGTCATTACATTTTTTTTTAAACTGACACCGTCAAAGAATCCGAATTTATCTTTTATCCATCCTTTTTTGTAGTTTACTAGAAGGGTTCGCCCTCTTCGAATTATCGCTAAGTCTAATATCTTTTTTTTTTCCAAATTCCCATATCTTTTCATTTTTTAATAATCTTGACCCAAACCGTAAAATTTCTAATCTCAATTCTTGATTCCAGTTAATTAATAGACTTTGCAAGGGAGCTGTGTGCACTTTCCTATTTAGTTGCACATACTTCATCAGTTTCGATTGTTTTTCTATTTTTGCTATTTGCACCCGTTTAATTCGACAGTTACTTTTTAAATTCTAAACTCCGCACCAACTGCAGAAACTTGCGCAATTTTCAACAATTATAAGTCCTAATCGGGTTCCCTATATATTTAGTTGATCTATTCTCCTCAGTAACGTGCCACTCTCAACTCACACCGAACAACTATTACAGTCAAATTTAACGTGCAAAGACGTCCACGTGAAGTAATGGTATCCAAAACAAATACCAGTCGATAGAGAGCTATCAGGAACGCGAAGTTTTTAAATTGTTTATAAGTTACAGCCACTTGGCAGGCGGTGTGGGAATTCTTGATTTGCTTCACATTTAGTACATTCCGTGACGAATGCACCAATGTCAGAGTGCGGAAAATCTATAAAGAGTGCAAAAACTTACGTATTTTAGATAGGGGGCCTTTGTCACCCCATAGTGCTGCACCCATGATTCAAAACTGATTGTTATATATCCTTGGAAGAGTGGTAGTCTTAGTTTTAATTTGAGTACTATAGGGTTTACCAATAGGGACTTACAACTTTTTTTCGTAGTAAATTTTTATAATTTGCAGACGTTCGTTCGTGTACTTAACCATGATGAAAATGTTGAGTTTACTGAATAAACTGACAGTGACAGTTCGATGATTAGAGAGGTGCGTTCACAAGTTAAATTCAATGTTGTCAAGCCTCTATTGTATAACCCTATATAAATAAAAATGTATTTTGATTGGAGTTGGGAAAAAACTTTATTTTTGGCGTATTATGTTATACGACTTTTTTTTAAATTTTTTTTATTACACAAACGCGCGCACGAAAGGTCATTTTGGAGTACCCTTAAATGTCAGAACACAGTGCGAGCGGAAGGAGAAGAAATGGATAAGGAAAGGAGGTATCGATGTACATTGGTCTTAAACGCCTGGACATTACAACGACGAGGAATCACATGATAAGGTAGAGTATTCCACATTTGTGTGGCTCGGCTAAAGAATGACTCTATATTTATTTGTGCGCCTGAAGTTCACTTTCAACTTGAATTTATGCGCATTCTCAGATTGACGAGTATCGCTGGAAAATGTCTGAGGAGGCGGAACACATTAAGCAAATTCAGTGAGCAACTACCCTGATAATACATATAGAAAAGAGATAGGCATGATACGTTCCGCCTATGTTCTAAGGACGGAATTGATCGACTCACAGCTGGGTCCCCACTAAGTTTTATTGCCCGTTTTTGCATCCTATCGAGCACGTGTAGTGCAGGTTTTGATGCCCCTGACCAAATATGGGAGTTGAACTTGTGGAATGGAGTAAACGCTAGTGATGATTGTTGAATATGACCCGGATTTTCCCCTCAGTCAACATTCGGCCTAAATATGACACTCCCCAAGCTCCGAGCAAGGAAACAGCGACAGTAATGCGTTAAACAATTTTTTTTTAAATTGATATGCTATTGCACCCACGTATCGAGCTTGAAATCCTTCTTCTTCAGGAGTCGAAATGCGGTTGATCTATCGGTGCTCAATTCTGTCGCCCACCCCTGCCACCATTTATATAATATTTCTGGTGCACCATCGTGCTTCCGGTTTCCGGGGAAGAGTGGGCTACCGTTGTTGTCCTTGATGGATGTGTCGAACGTGTGTATTTTGTTATTGATGGGAAGTCGATTTAAAACCGTCAACGAGACAGGAATTGGGAATTTTAAATACACATAAGAAACCCAATTGCACTATCGGTTCGGGCGCGAAGTCTTACTGTGGGATCCTAAACAAACAAACGGATCTTCACATACGCGTCCGAGTGCAGTGCAAAGTTTTCTGTGCGATCCTATGCAAACAAGCGGATCTCCGCACACGCGTCTTAGTGCTGTGAAAAGTGCGAGAATATACACGCGAGTGATGTGCAGTGCGGGAAAACCCTCAACCCTTTCCATTCCTTGTGGCTGTTTTCCTTTTTTTCTGCCCATGTTTCTAACCAAAAACCAACTTTGTGTCTGCCCAAGTTTCTAACCAGAAATCAACTATCCTTGCACGTAGCGAAACCCAGGTAATTACTAATACAGATATTTTCGATTTGAATCTACCTGGATATAACTTAGTGCCACTGTTCTTTCCACAAGGTGTTCCGCCCCTTCAGACATTTTCCCGCGATACCCGTCAATCTGTGAATGCGCATCAGTTCACGTTGAAAGTGGACTTTACGCGCACAAATAAACATAGAAAGTCATTCTTTAGCCGAACCACACGGATGTGGAATGTTATGCCTTAATCATGTGTTTCCTGGCCGTTGTGATGTCCAGACATTTAAGACCAATATACATCAACACCTCCTTTCCTTATCCACTTCCTCTCCACCCGCTCCCACGGTGCTCGGACATTTAAGGGTACCTCAAAATCCCCTTTTGTGCGCGCGTTAGAGTAAAAAAAAAATCCGAACAAAATACCGAAGGCGTTACCGCACGATTACACTGATTTCTAAGGACGCAAGTGTGGCCATACACACGCGAGAAATAAACACTGTTAATAAAAGTCGATTCTATTAACCAGGAGAGAAACAACCAAATCACGATTCGAACAAATGCTGCGACCAACGAACTTCTTTCAAAACTACCGAAATTTGTGCGATGTTTTCAATCAGATCTCGTAAAACATCATCATCAACGTCACCCTCCGAATTCCAGAACATTGTTCAACTTCGGGAATAAAATTACATTTTCGAAAATTGGAAAACTAGTATATGACCGTGCATGGTCCAAATAACCCTCCTGAATATTTTTTGCGGCATTAGCAGCTTTTATTTCTTTTCCGAACTTGTATAGCACAATATGACGGAAATGAGGTTTTCCTTGTTCAGTTTAAATTAAAGTTTTCTTACTTGAAAGTAAAACAAAACTTTTATTGTTGGTATACAAATTAATTAAAGGCTCCTCGATAGTATAGTGGTTAGTATACCCGCCTGTCACGCGGGAGACCGGGGTTCGATTCCCCACCGGGGAGCCTCTGGCGCAAGACTAATGACATTGCCCGGAAAAAACAAATCATTATGGAAAATTTAACAAGCCTCAGGACTTGCTAAATAAGGCTAAGACCGGTCCCCGGTTGTAGTGCCGATGAAGATGATGATACAAATTAAAGCTAGGACTGTCAATATATAAGCATTATAAAAAATTATATTTCAATCACGTGTGGTGCTGACAAAAGTGACCTATTGAAAATACACAAGAACCTTTAAATTCATCCCATGTTTTGTCGCCCAGAAAGATTTTTTGAAGCTTCGGGCGGAGTATTTTTTTTTTTCTTCAAAAGATACCTCTGGACCGATCCAGAGGCATGCCGGTTTTTTTCCAACTATAACCACCTCCCGCCAGGCTCATATTCCCGTTGATCCCCGCGGCACTTTCTTTTAGATATTCCATTGCGGGGCGGGACGGAGTTTACCCGTTACTCCGCTCGTCGCGTCGCAACTGCTGCATCATTTCACATAGAATACTATTTGTTAGGAACCATATCTGTTTTGAACTAAGCATGTTTTTTATTACTCCTCCCAGAGTAACTGTCCGTCTCATATGTCTCTCCAAAATCGTTCGCGCGTACTCGAATCTCACGCACTCTGTGAGTACGTGTTCGGCATTTTCTATTTTGCCTTCGCAATACAAGCAGTATGGGTGATTCACATATTTAACTTATGCAAGTATTGCCGGAAAGCATTCATGTCCTGATATTAGATGAGTCAAGTGGTAATTCAGCTCGCCATGTTTTCTTTTCACCCATGTTTCTATATCAGGTATCATGGTGTGGGTCCATCTTCCTTTGGCGGAAGAATCCTACCTTCGTTGCCATTCTCTTAGGCTTGAGAGCTCTAATTGTGACAGCATTCTCCGACGATTCTCTTGGGAGACCTTATGCAATGCAGCGTTTTCTTTAGCTGCAATGTCAGGTGGCGTCCTCCCGGCCAAAATATTTATAGCATCTTCGGATACCGTTCGGAATGCACAACATACTCGTAGAGATGCCAGCCTATGTGCGGAGTTCACTCCCCTCATGTACGACTTATACTGTTCAGCTCCTGCCCATATGTGAGCTGCATACATTATAATGGAGGTGTTGACACTGGTTATGAGTTTTCTTATGTGGGGCCGGGGTCCTCCAACATTGGGTAGCAGTCTCGCTAAAACTTTGCATATTCTTGCCGTTTTTTCACTCGTTTTCCTCAGGTGTTCCTTGAAGTTCAACCTCTTGTCGAGTATCACACCAAGATATTTAATATAAGGACTGGATCTGATTATTTGTCCTTCTATTTCCAAATCAAGGTGTTCAACTTTCTTGCGGCTGCTTGTTAAAACTGCCTCCGTCTTATGTCCAGCTAGTTTCAGCTTGGCTATATCTAGCCAGCATTTAATGCTCTGGATTGCTTGGGAGCAAATATTCTCCAGGTCATCTAGATGTTTAGCTACGGCCACTATTGCCAAATCATCTGCGTACCCAATGATTCTGACACCTTCTGGTAAATTGACCCTGAGCACACCATCATACATGATATTCCATAACAGCGGACCTAATAGAGATCCCTGAGATATACTCGCTGTTATTGTATATTCCTGTGGTCCCTCATCTGTATCATACAGCAGTCTTCTATCCGAGCGATAGTTTGCTAGTATACGCACCATGTAGGGTGAGACTTGTAGATCGCGCAACGCTTCTAGAATCCGATTCCAATTCACCGAGTTAAACGCATTTTTAACATCTACTGTCACCACCGCGCTTCGGGCGAGTGTAAAAATTATTACCGAGCAGATTTGATTTTCTGATCTTCGGACAGAGTAAACAGTATTTTATTGCCAGGAGAAAATTATTTTGTATGTTAGAAAGATATGTACCATATTATTAACTTTATTTTTTCTCTTTGTGCACAATATTAATCTTTGCTATTTGTAATTCTCTGTTAACAGGGATCCGGTTATTTATGGCCTTTGTGGGGTTATATTAGTTTGTGTGCCTGCACGGGGACGGGTTCACTAATACACCACAGTGTTCCGCCGCAAACCGTTCACAAAATGAGAAATAAAACACACAGATATTGCTGGAAATTAGTTTTTTTTATTGAGGTCCTTCGGATTATGTATTCGTGGTGATCAATCATTTTGGCAACACTAAATATTGTTCCAAAGGCATGTTTTTAATTAATTGATGTATTTTGGTTAGACTATCAACATTTCACATAAAAACTATCGAACATTGTTACTTTCGCACTTTTCAATCTATACAATTAATAACAGCGAATGAAGGTTGCAATATTAAATTTTTAGGGTTACTTATTTAGTAAATTTTAACGTTAATGTATATTAAAACAAAAGATGTATCAAACCGCGAATGCAAATCTTGCATATAATTCAAAACGTGCTTTCCCGGCTACACTTGACTACCTCTTTGTGCGCACTCCCGTGCACACTCTGGTGGATAACACTCGACCCGTTGACTCGTGCAGAGTCGACCCTCGGCTAGGGGTGAGTTTTCTTCTCGAGAGAAAGTGAAGTTTCTCTTTCCTGGTGAGTGCGCGGTTGATGTCGCGGAGATTACATTGTTTACCCATGCTGCGAGGTCATGGGTAAACGAAACCGGGAAAGGGAAATGGGACAAGGGGCATCGTGAGAGATGTGCATGCAGCTGTGTAAATAGGCTGCATGCCATTAGGGAAACTGGTGCTAAAAGCTATTTAGATACTTACACAATGGTGATTGTGCGCGGTATCTATGCCGGCGGAAAGGATCGAATTCTTTTGTGTGCATATTTACGTGCTGGTGAATTCGGTTTTTGGCGGCTAGACGCGAGATGGGAAAACTGCTTTTGTCGGTTGGGCAAAAGGCTGCCGTGAAGGTGGATAAGCCGGGAAAATCTGCTGCGCAGGTGACTGTGGGTTGGTGACGGGAGTTGGGGTTGGAATTGTGGGTGTTTCTTCACGTATTTTGAAAGAACTGTGGGGGTGAAAGTATTTTTGGGGTTCACTACCACCCACCGACGGAAATCACGGAAACGGCTAATAGTTGCGGGTAATAGCAAGCCAAGGAACAGTCACCACTGGGTCAGTTTAGATTGTTTGCAATTATTTCGAAAGATTGATTGGGTCATACATCGAAGTTATTCATTGGCAGCCGTCCACTAGAAGATCGCACTTCGAGCACGTTGCGGGCACTTGAAAACCTGATGCGAAACCGTCATCCGCAAGGAGGAAACATCACAAATGAAACACCCGGGCTTCGTTGAACTCAGTATTTTATTTCTCCAATTTCTCATATATTCACATTCACATTCTTCAACTTACATATATGTCTAAGTTAAGATCTAACACCCACAGTAATACATTCCGATAATCAAATAACGAAATAAGATATTATGTTCGCCGTAGTTCTATTTCCAAAACTGTTCCCGCTTGTGTTTTAACTATGGACCGATGTTATATCGTTTATTAAGTTTTATTTCTTTCGATCAAGACAATGGCGGGGTTTCCTACTCGACTCGGCTGCGCTCGCTGGTAGTTGGGACTCGACTGTTTGTGCCCCCGGTGGTGGATGAATCTCGACTAACTCATTACTGGCGAGGAAAAGTTCGTCGCGTCGTGGCACTGGAGTCATAGCTGAAATCAACTCACTGCCATTTACTAAGAACTTTGAAAAGGGTTGCTATGCCTGTATAAGGGATTTAGTTCCGGGAAATCATCGCCGTATAAGCTGAGTTGGATTCGTTGGTTATGTGTACCGGGAAATTGGTTTCGGCGGCATAGCCAAGTATGATCAAGGGTCTTGATCGTTGCGATGGTCGTTTCGTGGAAAGGCGACACATCATGCTGTGGGCTTGCCAGTAAGAGGGAATTGGTGTGGTTCTACATGGTTTAGGTGGAATGGGAACCGAAATGGTTTTCGGGGGAAATTGGAATTGCTTGGTTGCAAGCAAGGGATATGATTTAGATAGGGAATTAACTGAAGCAAGAAAGGTTGGGGCAAGGCTAATACCCTTGCCCGCAAAAACAAATTATTATGGAAAATTTAACAAGTCTCGGATAAGGACCGGATACCGGTGGAAAGACTAGACTTGTTAAATAAAGCCAAGATCGGATCCCGGTTGTAGTGCCGATGATGATGATTAAAAAACCGAAGTTTGGTAATTCTTTTTGAGTGGATAAGCGAGAAGATATTAAAAGAATGTATTAGACTTGAAGTTAGTAAACATTGAGTTCTGTTGCCTAATTCAATTTGGCGTGGTACTATTATATTACCATCTCGTAGGTTGCTAATACTTCGACAATTTTTTTTATATATAATATATTAAATTCGTATAAACGAGTTTTTGTGGATACTTTTTGTTAATTATGCTTGGATTCTGTATATAGTTTGATCGGTACGCGAAACGATTTCGTTTCTTCTCGCCTATTGTAAACTTAGCGACGATGAAACGAAGAAGGAGACTCGAGACAGAGCATTAGTTCACCAGAGTGCGGCCGCGTGCATATGAGGATGTACTTGCTCGGTGCTTGGACTGTGGAGCGCTAAATTAATTGCTCAGTATAGTATACCCGCCTGTCACTTCGGAGACCGGGATTCGATTCCCCGTCGTGGAGCCTCTGGCGCAAGACTAATGACCTTGCCCGGAAAAAAACAAATCATTATGGAAAATTTAACAACCCTCAGGACTTGCTAAATAAGGCCAAGACCGGTTCCCGGTTGTAGTGCCGATGATGATGATAAGCCCTTTTTTGTCTTTCTGCATTCCCTACTATGGTGGTGCGTTCGTGTGTGTCTGCTGGAATTACCACAGGTTCAACTAAGGAGTCTTCACTGGCGTGGTGGTTGCACAATAACTTTACTATTTATTCAGTAAGCTTGTGGCAAGCTATGGATCCCGAAGTCTTAAATGGGTTTTGCCCTGTATGTGGCGCGATGTTATTGGCTTTTTGTTTTTCCAGTTAATAGTTGCATACAAAATATGATGTAATAATCCCTTTCCTCTTTTTCTATAAAGATGTGTTAGACCAAATAAACAATTGAAAGCATCGCTGATTTCATTAATTCAGAGTACAGGAATACAGCATATTTTTATTGTAAATGCGGAAAACGGTTCCAAAAATTAAAAAATAAAAATGTTATTTTTTTTCAATTGTTATTGAAATATTAATTGCATTTTGTTCTGTGATTTCCGGTGTATTCACGTGTCATATCTCTATAGCAGCCAACATAACAGAGACTGCGACTTGCTCCCAATGCATGTTTAATCTAATTTAATTAAACAATGGACGCTTGGCGGCTCTAATTACAATAGAAAGTAGGGAAGTTTGCAGTCATTACGAAACATCTGTCGTTTTTCTTCATTTCAATTTTGAGACATTCAATCTTCCTAGAAAATTGAATTACTAATTATTTGCAATTTAAAACTTGAACTTCTGAATGCTGTTTGTTTGCGATCGATTTAGTGCGACATTTAAATATGACCGTCAAGACACTTGTTTCCATCTATTTTTCGTAATTTCTGTTGTGACCTATATTTCTGTTCAGTGAACAAACGTTATTGTATGTTTTGAATTAACCTTTTATTCGTTGTGGTTTGTTCGTGGAACTTCATTCGAATCGAATGGGAGATTTAAACATATTTCGCACCATCGGCGTAACACCGGCAGGTGTACTAGCTTTGAAAATTCACACGGCGACCACAATTAGTCAGCCATTCGTTTGCATTTCGAGTGTACAACGACAAACTGTGAAATGTAAGTGAAGGTCGTTTCATACCCTCGGATGCATCTAGTACTATGATTACATTTGTTAGGGGGAGTACTGTGATATCACACCGGCATCACGCCACGTACCTATCCCAAAAATTAGCCCCTTTCCAATGTTTTTAGGTCTCGTCGGCCTTAGAGTGCGCATGATTTCTGTCTTCTCTTGGTTAAGAGTTTCTTTGGGTTCAAGAATTCTCTTTCCTTGTAGCATGGACGTCACGCCACCTTTCATCCATGGTGCAGTACACAACTATCTGGTCGGTTTAGTTGTCGGACTTATTTGGAATACTACCACTGAAGGAATGACGAAGAAAGGGGCGAATGGAAAAAGAAAGTCCACTTCTGATTGGTTAGAAAATGTGGCGTGGTTCTGACATGACAATTTAGATGTAAACGCTTTTTATTGGGATTACCACGTGACTATGGACACCGGATATTCTCGTGCTGATTCAAGTGGTTAGTATCCTAGTAACGCCAGTTGTACATACTTTTGTCTTGTAGTGGACTCTTCACTTGTAATACAGAAAATCGATAGTCGTCAAGTGCTTTAAATGCGGCATCTGTTGTTGGTGGTAAAAGGGGCGATGAATCACCTCTGTTGGAACGGCGATTGAGGGCTTTCACAATTTGCGTCAGCACGTAATCTTCTCATATTCTAATGACGAATAGAATGTGGTTGAAGATACTTACTCGTTTCATGTTATGAAAATATCAATTACAAAACGATTTAATCATTTGCGCAAGCCTGGGTTATCTGTTATCGGCTGGGTTATCTGTTATACCCCCTGCTGAGATCTCGGACTAATCGCAAATTGAACTTAAGTGACCGTTTGTGTATCGTCATAATGCGGCCGTCAAATTTGAAATAACTTTAAATATCAAACAGTGCGAGAGGGAATGGTGCGAACGTTTTTTGGAATTGAGTAAGTTTTGGTAGTCTGGAGAAATTGTCCAAGACACTAGATGCAAATACATTTTGATAAGTCACTTGAAACATTTAAATGGAAAAGGTATTTTTTTTTAATTTAAATTATATCAAATTAGTTTGAGGAAAATGAAATCCATTATAATTCCCTTAAATAGTAATATATCGCATAGAGCAAACATATTAAAACTTGTGCTGTTGGTGAAGTGACATTACGTACTAAAGCATTCTTTGACCGTTTTTTGATGACTCGATTTAATTGCCTGTTATTATACGGTCGTAGATCATGGAAGTTAACAAGGAGAACATTTTCCTTTTGTGAAGGCAAAAATGCAGCCAGGTGCTTGAGTTGTGAATGGTATTAATGATCCCGATTCCACTAGAAATAATTTTAGTTTTGTCCGTTTCCTTCAATATTTTCGAAGTTAAATATGCATATCGTACGTCAAAAAAATCATGGAAGTGCTGGAAGTTGACAGCCAACTACCCAAGGACTGAAGATCCTTCGTAAAATCGTGTTACTATATCTGCATTTATTTATTTATTTATTTATTTTTTTTTTTTTATTTTTTTTTGTACACTAACGCGCGCACAAAGGGGGGTTTTGAAGTACCCTTAAATGACAGAGCACAGTGCGAGCGGATGGAGAGGAAGTGGATAAGGAAAGGAGGTGTCGATGTATATTGGTCTTGAATGTCTGGACATCACAACGGCCAGGAAACACATGATCAGGCAAAACATTCCACATTCGTGTGGTTCGGCTAAAGAATGACTTTCCATGTTTCTTTGTACGCCTAAAGTCCACTTTCAACGTGAACTGATGCGCATTCACAGATTGACGGGTATCGCGGCAAAATGTCTGAAGGGGCGAAACACATTCAGCAATTCAGTTAAGTAACGACCGGGGTAATACCTATAGAAAAAAAATATTCATGATACGTTCCGCCTATGTTCTAACGACGGAATTGAACGACTTACGGGTGGGCCCCAATAAGAGTCACTGCTCGTTTTTGCATCCTGTCGAGCACGTGTAGTGCAGTTTTGGATGCGCCTGACCAAATATGGGAGTTAAACTCCATTTTTGGACGAATATACGCCTTTTATATAGTGGCCAGGTTGGATGGAGTGAAGTATCTTTTGCATCTCTTAAGGAACCCCATACTGCACTTTGGCTGCACTTTTCGCAGCTTCAAATATGTGGTCATTCCAGTTAAGAGTCGAATTAATTCGAGTGCCGAGGATTGATAGTTCCTTGGCTTCGTCGATGCAAGTGCCGTTCATAGACACTATATTTACTTTGGCGCTCACCTTTGACGACAAGAGGCAGCGTTGAGATTTTAGTGCATTGAGTTCTACTCGGTTAGATAATCCCCACTGATATATCGGTCGGAATTCAATGTATCAAGCATAAGTTCCTGGTTGGGAGTGACCTTCGAAGAGTTTGGACGGGAGTGTTCGTATGAGTATGAGAAACTCAACGTGCTATCATCATCAAACGAGTGAATTGGGTTGTGAGTAATTGACAAGAGATTATTTATAAAGATGAAGAAGAGAGTGGGTGAGAGTTCCGAACCCTGGGGAACACCTGTATTAATTTGACGGGAGGCAGATTTGACACCATCAAGAACCACTTGAATTGACCGGCCAGAAAGATAGTCTCTTATCCATTGGATCAGGGAATTGTCCACTCCATATGAATGCAATTTTGACATAAGGGCTGGATGCCAAACTCTGTCGAAGGCTTTTGAAATATCCAATGCGACTACCTTGCTTTCACCGAGGTAGTGGATGGAATGGCTCCACTTTTCGATAAAGTACGCCATCAGATCTCCTGCGGACCTGTTGCTACGAAAGCCATATTGGCGGTCATTGAAGAGGTCATTTGATTCCATATATTTCGAAAGTTGACGGCTGATACGAGATTCCATTACCTTGGAGAGAATAGAAGTTAATGCTATGGGTCGATAAGAAGAAAGGGATGATTTGTCACCCTTTTTGGGAATTGGCTGAATGTTCGCTGACTTCCATCTATTTGGGAAACGGCCAGTAGAATAAGACAAATGGAAGAGTTTCCGCAGTGGTTTGGCATGTAGAGAGGAACATCTCTTCAAGAGTATTGGAGGAATGCCATCAGGACCAGCGGATTTGTGTGCGTTTATCTCTTTGAGTGCGCAGGCAGCAATATGCATTCGGAAGCGAATCTGGCTCATGGTTTGCTGCTTATGCTTAAGTTGAGGTGGAACTGATGTATCAGGCAGCGTTGAGTTCGCTGCAAAATGTGCAGCAAGTAGATTCGCCTTCTCTATTGCAGTGGTGACTGGTTTGTCATCGACTATAAGCGATGGATTGGATAAAGAGACTGAGTTGTGAATGTTTTTCACGAATGCCCAGAAGTTTCTGCTACCTGTGGGAGAGTAGTATTTTTGTCTCACTCTCTGATCATGCAAGAACTTGGCGAGTTGAATATACGCATTGCAGTCATTTCTAGCTCTCCTAAAGCTTTTCCGGCTTTCCTCAGTATTGTTTGATTTATACCACCGGAAGCTCAACTCTTTACCCTTAATGGCTTCTCTGCACCCGGAATCGGACCACATATTTCCCTTGGGTTTGACACTCTTTACTCTGTGTCCGCATGCCAAGTAGAATCGTGTCTGTCAATGTGTTCGTTATAGAGTTAACATCGTTATTGAGGAAAAATAATAAGCAATTTAACCTCCCAAAAAAGTTGTTCAGACGTCCCCAGCTGGCTTTTTCGTAGAACCATACTGTTCTTTTTTGACTAATGACCTTGCCCGGAAAAAACAAATCATTATGTAAACTTTAACAATAGGATTTGCTAAATAAAGCCAAGACCGGTTCCCGGTTGTAGTGCCGATGATGATGATGATACTGTTCTTTTGGAAGCTTTCTAATTAACGTTACTGTTGTTTATAGCAAATTTACCTCACACGACACAGTGGTCTGAAATGCCCAAGGGCGAAGAAATTTCAATTGTGTATTTGTTTGCGTGGGAGGTGAGAAACAGGTTGTGTGTCGGCGAAATGACCATCTATAGTTGGTACCCGTGTTGGCTCATTGACAAGTTGAGTTAAACTATTTGAATCAGCAAAAAGCTGGACATATTGACCTTCAGGTGTTGTGTGTCCGGAGTGAAGAAGCCACTGGGAGTTATGCACATTAAAATCACCCACAATAATGATATCAGTGGGCGATATAGGGTCAAGATCCTATTGATAGAATCAGACAGAGCATCAAATTCGTTACCGAACTCACATCTTATGGATACACCCTATCCCCTTTTCGTCGTTTCAGGTTCGTTCTCATGGTTTGTCCCATGAAAGAACCCATGTACACACATACATGTGTACTACCAACGACCTTCACGGTCCCTTTGTCCTTACCGCCTGTCTGCTTCGTTCATCCATCGCCTTCGCGCGTGTGTTGAATATTATGATCCTCACGATCACCCATGCACACATACTACCATGAGCTCCATTACGAGATCTAGTTTTCTGTTCCACAAAGAGAGACTTTACGTCTCTCTTGTGGTAGGTAAAACGTATCCTTAGTGGAGAGAACCACTTCCTCTCTCGGGGAAACTCACCCCACTGCACGAGCCGTTTATCGCTGAGTCCAATTACATCTGCCGACCACCACGGTCGTGCCGCTTCCGCTCCCCGGTGTGCACAGGGACGCGAAAGTCAACCGCTAGTCACGTGAGTAACAGTTTTGTCATACAAAGTCGTTGGTTCATTACATCGGACGGGTACGCCTGATTTCATTGTCTAATTAGATTAATCTACGACTTCAACCCGTAAAATTACAAATTATCCTTCGCAATTTTAAAGATAATGACGAATATAACAAAATAAACGCATCAAAATACTTGGATACATCCAAACCAATAAAAAGAACATTTACTTCAACAACATCACCAGTGTTTTAATATTCCGGCTGCAGTGCCAGTGCCCCCCCCCCACCCCCCCCCCCCCCCCCCACACAACCACACACACACACGCACACACACACACACACACACACACGCACACGCACACACACACACGCACACACACACACACGCACACACACGCACACGCACACACACACACACGCCCACACACACACACGCACACACACACACACACGCCCACACACACACACACACACACGCACACACAGACCAACGGGAAAGAGACCGGTAGGGCGGCCGCGATGGAGATGGGAGGACAATGTAAGGTTTACCCTTCAGAAGATCGGAGCAGATGGCCAAATGTGGAAGGAGAGTGCACAGGGCGTGGAACGATGGCACAGCCGATTCAGTGAGGTTATGAACCTCCGGCTTCCTATAGCCCAATAAATAGTAGTAGTATAGTAATCCACGGAGAGGGAAATGTAAGAAAGCACCGTTAAATGTTCTACATTGTGCGAATGTGTGTTTGCTGATTGGGGAACTAGTATATTCGAGCAGTGGACGGAAAGGGCAGGTAGAGAGACCAGGTGATATATGGATTGGAGAATTCTTTAGACCACCGTTTTTGAAACCCAAGGGTTGAATCACTCAGAATCATCGCGTTAAGATAATAAGACTAGTAACGCAATAATTGGAATAATGTACGAACACAAATACTGGTGTCTACGTGTTTTCCGAATCCGTATGTTAAAGTTTTTTCGAAAACACGATTCGAATTTGTGGATAATTGTGAAATTTTTCATTACCTCAGGTCCCAGAATTGTTAAATTGCTAAAACAAAATATTCTAGTTAGAACTGCTAATCAAGATGGTCGTTGTCAAAAAGGGGTCCAGTTCAAACCGTTAAGCCGGACGGTCATGGTGTTAGAAAGGTCAAAAGTCTTCCTAGATGGATGAAACGATTCACCACTTTTATAAACCAGTTCGGTTTTGTATGTGCGGTTGTAAAAAAATAAATTTCTTGCTTTGGAGGTTTTTGTAGGTAAATCCAAGTCTAATATCGAATGAATTTGTGCTCAGTAGTCGTGGGCGAATGGCGCAAGGCTAATAACCTTGCCCGGAAATACAAATTATTATGGACAATTTAACAAGTCTCGGATAAGGACCGGTATCCGGTGGAGAGACTTGTTAAACAAGGCCAAGACCGAATCCTGGTTCTAGTGCCGATGATGATGATGAAGTAATGCGTCGTGGGCGAAATAGAACAGTGAGAGAATAGAAGTTTTAATATTGCAATTGTAAAGAAATCATCACAAAGGTTTGTTGAGTTCAATGTGATTCGTACTAGTATAACAGACAGTCGTACTTATAACAGACGGAACAAAGCGAAAGTGTGTACCTCGCTTTGTTCCGTATTCATCCTTTTTTGGGTGTATAACCTAAAAAGTTCATATACATACATTATTCAAAATATTGTCCATTGGTAGCTGAGATTTTCCCTTTGTTCAGGTAATTTATGGATTTCTTGCCAAAAAAATCCTCATACTTTGAGGTCAAAGACGAATCAAATCAAATTTTGATGCCTCCAACTGAAGTGATGCGTATTTCAGTAAGAATATTCTGCGTTGATCGAAACATGTGGTAGTCAGAGGGGGCGGGATCTGGTGAATACGGCGGGTGAGAAAAAACTTCCCATCCACCATATTACAAATAGATTTTAACCGATCTAGCAACATGAGGTCGAGTTTTGTCATGATATAAATGTACAGACTCATGTCTGGTCGCATACTTTTGGATGAATCTCAATGATTTTAGGCGCTTGGATATTGCTGCTGGTGTGATGCCCGAGGAATTTGTCAGTTCTTTTTGGGTTTTTGTTTTCGATGTTAAAATTATTGAGAGATGCCAACCACGTCTAACATCTGCAGGATATTCAGGATGTGCTTCTGGAAGCAAACGATGAGATTCGGAAGCATTTTTCTATATAAAGTAGACAAATACTGTTTTGTAGGCAAGTAACTCGGCATTTTCAACAGAATAAAAAACTGTGTGCGCCAACTTGTGTCCACTCTGACAGATGAAATTCAATGGATTTTTTGACGTTGTGTGAAATAAGACAGCTGTCATTGTGAACAAAAAATGTGCTTAGATTTGAAGTTAGTAACGAATACGAACGTTTGAAGATATACAACACCCACTACTATTTGTCTTTTTCTGCTACGCTTCCCCTTTGAGACTTTCTTTTTGTTTGTCCTCTGACTTTCTGTTCTTCCTATTATTATTTTTTGGCGCAAGGCTAATAATCTTGCCCGGAAAAACAAATTATTATGGACAATTTAACAAGTATCGGATAAGGACCGGATACCGGTGGAGAGACTTGCTAAATAAGGCCAAGACCGGATCCCGGTTGTAGTGCCGATGATGATGATGATGATGATTATTATTATTTTTTATTTTACTTCTCTCTGGAAAGACGAACCTATAACACTGAGTCCGCGCCCTAAGAACTGGTCCCATCGGTCAAGTCTCGAAGGATGGTCATGGATTTCTTATCATTACACGGAGTTTTTTTTGACCGGGTAAAATTGTTATAGTTATTTGTTAACAATTTGAATGTAGTAATATGTTATAATTATAAATAAGAACTCGTGAAGGATTTACGTGTATTGACTGTTGAGCGGTCGCTGCAGTTGCTGCTTCTGCTGGTGGGTTCGGCGACTGGGTGCAGGGGTTTCTCCTTCTGTTCCTGCGGATAGCCTGCTTGCTTTTTATCTTGTCAACTTTGCAATTATTATTTCTTCAGAACTTTGCAATTATTATTTCTTCAGATAATTCTTCACGTTGGAGTTATTCGACCTGTGTGTCGTTTTTCTGATTGTTTTACGTCGAATCTTATAATTCGTTGTGCAAGAAGGGTCCGTCACCTTCCGATCTTCAACAAAATCGACTGCCGACTCGCATGTCTTATTCTTTTCTTTTTTCTTCTTTTTCCCTTTTTTGGCTGTTACTTCTTCCTCCGGTGGATTTTGCAATTTCTTAAGTATCTCCTTTTCTTCTTCAATTCTTGCCAGTTTGCCGGATAGGGTTAATCCATGACGAGCTCCTTTATGAGCCGTTCTTCCGCCACAAACGGCAAATATCTGCTCATCTGTAAGCTGATCAATATTGCAGGGATCACCGTCATTGACTTTTCCATCTGTGTTATCATTATTATTTGAGATAAAGTTTTCATAAAAAACTCGCTTTCTTTATTCTTGAGTTGAATAGCCTGCAGTGGAGATCTGGAAGGATCCTTCACTTTTAACATTCAATGCGACGTTTTCATTGTCGTTTTTTACTTGAATGTTGCTCGAAGCTTCATTGAAAACACGGTTCCACCAGTGGTTCTTGTGTTCTGCAGCAACGTCGTACCCCAAACCGGAAGTGTCGAATTTTAAATTTGCCTTAAGAGGTTTTGAGATACCGGATCGGGTTTTTCATAGTCCTTCGCTGTTTTTTCGATTTCTTGTTACGGGAGAGAGGACGAAATCAACGTTGGGAGGAAAGTTTATAAAAAAAATATATATGTACCCAAATATTTTCCGTTGTTTTCAGTGTTCTCTTTAAGGGTTTTTATCTTCTTCTTTCTTTTCATTTATGTAGATTAGGTCTTGTCCCTCATCGTTGGGTCGGTTTTTTTGATTGATTCTTGCCCCTCATCGTTGGGTCGGTTGTTCCGCAATCGTGACTTTTGTTCGCTACGGTTAATAGCGAACCACGGTTGGAATAATCCGGGTAGCCCCTCCGTACGCAAAGATAAGAAACGCACGTAAGCATTACGGTTGATGCAAACGAGGAGCAACGCAAGGAAACTATCCGCGGAAATCATAACGGAAGAACCCGTCGCCGCTATGTTGGGTGTAGAAAAATTTGTGGACCTAGTCCAAGCTAATGTGGAAGTCTACATTGGCCAGAAAGGGCCTAAGGCAGCGAGGGAACTACATAGTTTCCTCGAAAGCTGTGACAGGACGCTGGACTGCTTATCAGAGGCGGAGGAAAACATTTTTAATTTTGGCCATGAAATGAACTGGGAAAGTTCGCCGCATGCTCAAAGAACGACTTTCAAGGAGTTTGAACAACGACTCCGAAGCACGATACTCACCCAAACTCCAAGAGATGGCCAACGTTTCGTGTGGTATGTTTACTTTTTTCTTATTTAACTTATCACAGGGAAGCAGGATCCACCTATAGCGCTATCTCCGAGTGGGTTTGTAGCGATTCTAACAGATACACACAATTCAAACACGGTCAGTAGCCTAAGGTGTAACGCTTAGGTAAAATTTTTTTCGTAATTCGAGCTATCATAGCGTCAGTTCGAATCACACGATCTTCTTCACTATTATTTCAAACGCTATAATTGGTGACTACGACGTGATCTGTACACACAGCATACACTTCCCATAGTAAAGCAGAACTTCACACACGGTCACGACTTCCGCATAGAGCACACAGCCTCCGACGTTTTCTCGTTTCTCTCTCGTTCGTCCGTCGTTAGCGTACGAATCTGATCGTAACGAAGTTACTGCGGTGGGAGTGTGTAGCGATTCTAACAGATACACACAATTCACAAGCAAGCAAAAATAGTGAAGAACACCGAACGAAAAAAACCGAATAAGAAAAATACATCAGAACCGTATACCAAGCGATAAACAAAAATAATTCACATCAGTGGAGTATAGTCGAGTTTGGAAATCAAATTCTAAACACGGTCAGTAGCCTGATGTGTAACGCTTAGGTAAAATTTTTTTCGTGATTCGAGCTGTCATAGCGTCAGTTCGAATCACACGATCTTCTTCACTATTATTTCAAACGCTATAGGTTCATCGGTGAAATCCCAAGAGGACATTGATCCACCATTTCACGAAGGTTGTAGCTTGATAGTTATAGCGGTATAAGAGTACCTTTGTTTCCTTTCTGCCCATCTTTACTTTCTAGTCGGCTTTCCTTTTAATCTCTGTTTCTTTTTGAACTGCTTTTTGGCCTCCTTTTTTTATTGTTATCTTTTCTTTCTGGCTTCTTTTTCTATCTATTGGCAATGTTATGTGTTTGATCTTCGTTATTCTTTGATCTCTTGATTTCCGACGTTTCCTCTTTGACTTCTCCTCTCTGATTTTTCCTCTCCGATCCTTCCTTTCTGGCCTGTTTTTCTTTCTGCTCATTGCTTTTTTATTTCCTACGTTTTTCTTTCTGCCCTGCTTTGTTTCCCCCTTGCCTAGTTTACTTCTCATAAAGAGCTTATATGTGCTCCACAAGACAATCCGCCGGATCGCACCCGTTAGTGGTTCATCTCCTGACGGCGCGAACATCCATGCATCAGAACTCGCTCCGTTACAGAGCGGGGAAGCTGTGGAACTGCCTTCCCATGCGAGTGTTCCCGGAGCGTTACAACTTGCAACTGTTCAAAAAGAACTGCAACAGTTATTTGATGGCATCTCGGGGCGCCCACTCGGCGCTATAGGTTCGCCTCTCCTGAGAGGTATTAAAAAAAAAAAAAGTGGGATTTGGCCAGTATATTTTCGGGTTACTTCTTTTCAGATTTGTACTATTCCATTCGTAGTTACTTTTTGAATAACTTAATTTGTAAGAGGTATGGTAATTTTCATGGATATAGGGAAGGAGCCAGCGCGTCAGACCTTGTCTGCGATGGAGGGATAGCGTAGACCAGGACACCCAAAGCCTGGGACTGCCAAACTGGATGACATCGGCTCGAAATCGGGACCGGTGGAGAGACTTGCTAAATAAGGCCAAGACGGGATCCCGGTTGTAGTGCCGATGATGATGACGGTAATTTTCGTTAATACAATGATAATATTGAGTTATTGAGGATGTTTAAATATCTTGTTATCTAGTGTGATAAATATCAAACCAATTATTTTTCATCTATGCGTTAACAGTGTGAATAGCGCTTCTAAAAGGCTAAACTCTTTGGCCATCCCAAATGACAGATCGAATTTTACAAGAAACAATTTTACTCAGTCTATGATCCGGATCTGGAGTCAGGTTGTGCATTTAAAGTTATAATTAGTACGTGGTAATGGCCGTGGAGGAGGGGAGGTATGATTATAGTAATTCGTGCAACCTTGGGGTGACGACAATGTTTAAGGCGTCATATAGGTAGAACGAAAACAAATAATTTACCGTCTAGGCCCTTTCAGCATATAAAGGAATCGTACCAGCTGGCAAAAAAATGTTCTTCTTCAACTCTGTTGGAATCTGCTGATTTTGTAAATGTGAATCGGTCCAGCAAATCAAACAGCGAGTTATAATAATTTCTAAATTCGTTACATCTCTACAATACATAACGAAGTTACCCACACTTCTGGTCAAGATACAATGGAAGTCAAATAGTAACAATTAAAGAAAGAAAAAAACCGGACGACCGTGGCAAGTTGTATCTAGGTTTGTATCTGTGAACGTCGGCATACTATGAGCGGTTAGCTTCAACCAGAAACGCTTCATCGTCTGCAGTGTCGCGTGTGTTCGTCAACATAAAATTTTTACCATAGAAAACCTTATGAATTTTGCACGTTAACCTTTGAGACCATTAACATCAAGGTTTTCACCTAGGTTTTGTGAATTAGATACTACAATTCGTGTTTATTTGGCGAAATGCTGGAGGCAGGCAGAAACCTTTTAGATACAATATTCTCATCTAGAGTAGCAAGTAGTCGAGTTATCTACCAGCCAGTCGAATGAAAATGCACAAGAAATTGATTGTTTGGTCTGTACGACCATAATGATATCGTATATCGTAAGTTTTTTTTTGGTTTTCGTTTGTAGTTTTCGATTTTTAGTTTTCGTTTCGGGTTTTTTCTTTTAATGGAATTTGCTTTGCAAACACCTTAGTTTTACGTTTGCCGGAATTTAGAAAGTCACTGGAAAGATGATTAGTGGTCGTGGAAATATCGTAATCGAATTGCTGTGGTGGAGATGCAAAATGTTGGGGCAATAGTATCATTGAGTAAGTCGTTTGCGGCTTGACTGCTTGCGCAGTTCATATTGCAATAAAGTGCTGTGTGCTGTGCACCTGACTATTAGACAACACGAAAATCGTATTATTTGAAAGATTAGAATTGTACGGCAGTTAGAAGATATTTAATGGATACAGCACCTGGGGGAAAATTAACAAAATTTACGTAATTACGGAATTGAAATAACTACTTTTCAAAGGAATATATTTTGTTTCAAATAACTTACTTAGTGTTTGCGTGCTCACTAAACGATGAACACGAATCTTGATAAGGGGTTGTTATTTGCCGGTTTATTATTTTTTGTTATCGTTCCGCTTTATTGTTGTAAGTGGATTCTAACAAGTAATTCCAATTTGTATTGTATAATTAATTGGCCACCTAATGATGTAACGAGGGCGTGAATAAAGTACGATAAAATCTGTTAAGCAAGTCTGCTGATTATATTCAACTCTACTGACCATATATCTTAGAAAATTAGAAAAACAAATTTCAGTTTCATTTATTTTTGGTTCTAAGCAAGTCCTCTTATTTTATCACCACATTGTGTTTAAAAAAAGTTCGTGTAATTTGTACACTTCTGGACACATGATCGTTTCTACAATGCTCATCGAGTTAGCTTGGGATTTATTGAATTTCCTTTGTCGTAAATTATATAAGTAGTCTTTGTTCCTGTTAACAATTGCTTATCTGTACACTATTGTCAATTTTTGAGCAAACTGTGTTATGGGGTTTGTAAGTGCCACTCATTATAACCAACGGCGTTTTATTACATAGTATAGGAAAATATGGCTGAGGAAAAAGTATTTAGCGTTTTTCTGTTTACTTCACTTTATAGCATCATAACTACGGTGGGTTGGATTTGGGAGTTATTTTGTTGTTTGCCAAATACACTGGTAACAATTTCGGTGATATTGGTGCATCGTGTTAAAAGTTATTGCCATAGCAAGTAGCATGGCTATACTTTACAAGTTGACTACGATGAAGGGCGTTTGAAAAGATTTGTGTAGATTTTGTGGTAAATAAACCTAAATAGCAGTTTTTCGGTCTATAAATATTGAAGATTTTAAAATTTCATTAATTATCATATAAATCTTATGCAATCGGTAAAAGAGTTGACATTCCTGTGCATTTTTATGTTCGCAAATTCAAATAGCCCCAGGTGGCGGTGTTGGTGAATAAGCAATCAGGTTGGCTATAGTTTGATTTTGTAACTGCCATGTTCCATAGTTTATATTTAGCTGACAAAAACGCTTTCTCACGTAATGAGCCTGGCGGGAGGTGGGTTTAGTCGGTCAAGAGGTATCTTTTGATGATTTCCGCCTTCCACCTTCCTACCGAAAAAAAAAACAATTTAATTATCCGAACCAAGTTCGATTCGTCGAAAAAAGGCCAAAACATATTTTCGTTTATGTAATGCGATGTGCAGTTGATAAACAATCATTATTTTTTAATTTATTAATAATCATAACACATTTAACGTTGTTTTCGAAAATGAGTAGTTACAATCTAACAGCTGGTCTTCTCCACTGCGATGACTTTCTAACTATGATGGGTTTAAACAACTTCGAACTTTGAAACTCGAATTTGATCTTCGTATATTATATAAAGTTCATGAGAAACTATCCAACGTTCTTCTCTTCACAGAATCTTTATCGAGAAATAATATTCCTGTGATTGAAGCGGCAGCATAACAGCAAACTACCGGGTAACCCATGGCTGGGGTGTTTTGAAGCATCCTTTGTATAATCGCGGCGATGCATGGTCTTCTGTAACACCTCTACTGGCGTAAAAAATAATTGTGAAATTATCCCCCCACCTCCATTGGGTTTTTGAAAACAGAAATATCGGAACCAATATGGAATGATATTTTTGGCATTTAAAGTTACTCCAAAAGCCTTGGTCTTGTGTAAAAAAAGGAAAAAAAAATAAATACAAGATCTCTTATACCGGAAGTATATGGAGAAGGAAGAAATGTTTCAACCTTCTCCTCTAGAGAAGAAACTACACCAATGCCAGCAAAAAAGTCTCACAAATCTTTTCAGTTAGCAGCCCTGTGGCGGTTCTACGAATCGCATAACCAACTATAGGTTGAGATGTCCTTTCCGTCAAGGAACATACTTACCTTTATTCATTACACGTGCCCACAGACACGTGTCCCAAAGTCCTTAATCATACCTGTAACAAAGGTCATATGAAACTGCAACAACGTTGAACCCGATATCAAAAACCAAGTAACTTAACGTTCAAAAACTTCCAATATCGAGTTCAACGCATCCATACATCGTATGCAAAACCAATCCAAAAATGCAGGAAAGCATCGCATGTAAATCGCTCACCCAGCCTGAGCAGCAACGCGATGTTTTCCCACGAAATACTACTGTCAGTAAGTAAACCGAACAAGGGATGCATTCTCGGGTAGCTAAAAGCAATTAGCACCTAAATCCCTTGCATGACCTAATGCTAATGCACACTTGCGCAAACAAACGATTCGTTGCGCCGCTGATTAGCAGGCGAACAATCATAAACGCATAACACTATCCCTGATAGATGTTTATGATGGAAAAGGCAAACAAAGCCTTACATCCCATAGTCCGTGTACTCATCCGAAATGCAGGCGATCCTCTGCCACATGCCAGATGTGCAGTTCAAATAAACCACGGAAAGATCGGAGAATAAGCGGCGGCACCCGATCCGTAAACAAAAGAGAAACATGATTCCGACCAACAGCAACGAATGGTGATAATGATGATTATTAGGTAAGATTTCTCCTTTCCAGGTCCAATGGGAAATTCTCCTTTTGAGATGCAAAGGGAAATTTTATGCTGTTAACAGATACGATGGGAAAGTCTGTTAGCAGATTGGAGGGGATGGCACGGAATCGATAGCACGGCCAGTAGCCTGATGTGTTACGCATTGGTTCAATTTTTGGTGATTCTAACTATCATAGCGTCAGTTCGAATCACACGTTCTTCACTGTCATTCCAAACGCCATAATTGGTGACTACGACGTGATCTGTACACACAACACACACTTTCCCGTAGTAAACAGAACTTCAGACACGATCATGACTTCCGCATAGAGCAAGGGGCACACTCGCCTGTTCCGACGTTCTCTCGTTCGCTTCGTTGTTCCCACACGAAGCTGACCGTAACGAAGTTACTGAGGAGGGAGTAGTGTAGCGTCTCTAACAGATACACACACAATACACAAGCAAATAGTGAAGAACACCGAACGAAAATCGAATAAAAAAGTGCATCAGAGCCGTATACCATAGCGATAACATAACAATTCACATCAGTTGAATATATTTGAGTTTAAAAATCGAATTCTACACACGGCGGTGACCTGATGGGTTGCGCTTTGCTTCAATTTTTGTAAGTGCGAGTGGGGGTGTGGGACCCTTAACAATGTTGCCAAGGACGATAAGTTCAGAGGCCGCGTGCTTGATTTGTATCCAATAGATGTTCAAAAAATGTCGCTGCTCGATCGTTATTCGAGGAGCGGTACAGACAACAAAGAAATTTAACAGATAATGCGATGTCGAATTTCTTAAACCTCGGTTATTTATCAGAATTAATGTTTCCCCTGCCGTAGTCCCATCCGGAGATCGGAATGGGGAACTAGTTTACCTCCGAATCTCAGAAGGCACCATCATGATATCTCCATTTCAGTCCGGGCCATCAGTCATAAATCCCAAACATAGTCGAAAATTTCTCACGACGATATCGCGGAATGTACAGCGTGACGGGGATGTGTCTCACCTTGGAACCAACTTACCGCCTAAACCAACTACTTCTCGCGATCTGGCCCATCAGCCAAGCCCGAAAAGGTGGCCCGGGATTTATTCCGACGGGGCGTATATATAAACATATATATATAAACATATATATATAAACATATATATATAAACATATATATATAAACATATATATATAAACATATATATATAAACATATATATATATATATATAAGCGTTTATGTATAAACATATTTAATTTAATTTATTTATTGTCTTAATTCAAGCTTAGTTAATATAAATAAATACCTTATAAGCTAACTTAAAACGAATGTAGTAATTAAAAAAGAGAAAAAAAAACAAAAAGAAAATTATGTATATATATATAAATAAACGCGAAAAACGCATTTTTTTTTACGTTTACTATTTTAATCCTCTACAGATTAATCCCTGCATATAATATACTTTTTTTTTTCAAGTGGCCCGAAATCAAAGAGGGTCATAGCCGCGAATACGATGGACGAGTAACATTGTTCATGACAAGGTGTGAGGTGAAAGCGAAAGTAAAAAACATCGAATCAAAATCGTCCCTGGCTGCAAAAAAATAAAAAAAAAACAATCAAAGCTGCTGTAAATGTAAATGCCAGAACCAAAACTACAAAACTTTTTTATTTTTTGACTTGTTACACACTCGTGAAATTCTAAAAATTACCATAACGGATATCCGCATGACAACGTAAACCTATGACCCTCAAAATATTCGTAATGGTGTTCACATATATCGTGTATATCTATAACTTGGATCTCATAATGAAAATCAATTAACAATAATGTAAGAATTGGCATAGGCGTTCGCAATGCCGCTTCGAAAATGTCATCAGATTCATTTAGACATAAGTCGACGTAAGATCGATGGAGTACAGTTTGTTTGTTCTACGATAATATCGTTGAGTCGAACTATATTCCGGTGACATAATACGAGAAAATAGCAAACTCAGTTAGCTAATTGACACGAGATAGGACTTCGCACTGCTTCGGTAAGGAAGGCACCAACAAATTACTCATTTCCTCCAAGAAGCTGTAATTCACACCGGTCCCAACAGTCAGTGATTAGTCAGACTTTCAGTTTCAATACATACCTGTCTATTTACCTGTTAGCTAACGAAATCATGTTCTCTATCTAATCAGGTGAGTTTTAGAGACATTTGCTGAAAGTTGATTGCACTGGTGATTACAGAAAATAAGCCGTCACCCGACCATTGGCAAGCGTCCGAAGTGAGTAGCACTAACTATCACTCAATGAAATTGCATAGTGTTGTATAAACTTCATCGACGGCAGGAATCAGTCTAGTCGGGGATTGCATGTTCATAATGTTCATTAAATCACAAACAGGTATTTCCATCCAGAGCTCTTGCTGTTAGTAATTGCATCACTGTTCATCCACGAGTCCTACGTAGCTGCAAAGTGGCATCCTTTTATACAATGTAAATAACCCCTTTTGTTGTCGAAGTCTCCACCCGCTGCCAGAAGGTTAGATGTCTGGTTGTCAAACATTTGACATTAACGTGATAAAAACTTCTCGTCAAACGACATTTCGGTTTTTTGTTCACCTTATGCAGTGTCTTGATGCTACCTCACACACTGTCGTGTGGTTTGTTAATTTGCGAAATTTCACATGGTTGAATCACCTGATTGTTACTCTGTGAGCTTGTGTCTGTTTTCTTGGCATATCACCAACTCGATTTCCAATGACTATTTACACTGATTGTTGGACTAAACTATTTAATAAGGAACATCATTTCATGGGAAACGGTCGTTGATCCTTTGAGCCAATTTCGTTGACGTTTAAAGGAAGGCGTGTGCTTGAAGAACAGTGGGATGTGATGCAACTCACGGTGCCTCTGACAACAACATCTATAAAAATGCGACACAGTTGATCTATTTTTAGCAGAAACAATAATATACGATTACAAAATTTAAATCAAAGAGGAGTGTAGTACTTATTTAAAATGAACCTTCTTAAATCGCTAGTATTTGCGTTCTTCGAGAAAAAATCAGCGACGAACAATTTCGGTTTTTACGATATGCGAGAGAAATTGGGGTTTTTAGACTGCTAAGGCGATGCGGCACAGTATATTAATATTACAATACTTACAATTAAAAAGAACAGCATCAGGTCATAATAAAACAAACAAAAAAAACAGGGCTTATCCGTAAATACCCATCATCGTACAAATAATGACAAGCGCAATTAGGATATGAAATAGTGTGGGAAAGACGACGATAAATAGAGATCTCTCTTGCCAGGACACATAGAAAATGTAATGATTGAATGTTAGAAAATTGTATTGTGGCGTTTCCAATAGAACACACAAATCATAGCAATCCCACAGCAGTGAATAGTAGTCGTGAAAAATGCTTGAATAGCGCAGGTTCGAATCCTGCTCCAATCGGAAAACGTTATACTCATTAGATGTCTACGTTCCGGACAGATATGTTATCCTTACACAACTAAGACTATGCTTTTTAAAACTATGTCAATCCAAACAACGTATGTTTGCCGAGGTAATTTCTATATATCACTTATGCGAATGGCAATTGATTGAAAATGTGTATCAATCTTAAACTCTTTCTTTGCGTAAGTTCAAAAATATGATCTTGTGACGATACTAATAAGTTACGTTATAGCGTTTGAAATAATAGTGAAGAAGATCGTGTGATTCGAACTGACGCTATGACAGCTCGAATCACGAAAAAAATTTTACCTAAGCGTTACACATCAGGCTACTGACCGTGTTTAGAATTTGATTTCCAAACTCGACTATATACCACTGATATGAATTATTTTTATTTTATCGCTTGGTATACGGTTCTGATGTATTTTTCTTATTCGATTTTTCGTTCGGTGTTCTTCACTATTTTTGCTTGTGAATTGTGTGTATCTGTTAGAGTTGCCACAACGTCTATGCAACCGCGGTGAAGAATACGGCACCAAAAGATAGTCGAAAAAATCATCACCGCCATACACCAGACCACAAGCATAACTTATGGAGCGAATTGAGGAAACTCACATAAACGTGCCCGAAATTCTGAGGAATGATGCCTTATGCTTTGTTTCTAACCTTTCCTAAGATGGGTCCGAAACGCATTTTCACTAGATCTCTAAACGGAATAATCATTTTAATGCGATAAAAATTAATAAACAAATTCAAAAGATTTTCCAGTTGGTCCATTGCTGCGTAGCATCTACTTAACAACTATACTTTGCTCTATTTACTTTAGATTTGAGAATGTGTTGTCTAAAGACAATGGCTTTTGTTTTTACAGTTGCGCCAAAGTACGTGTAATCTTTCGATCTTGTACATATATTACAAGTGTGCCCTTGATACCAAAACACACTTTTGTATGATATATGATACTGACGTATGTAGTGCCGAACACTACCATCGGTATCCGGTCTTGGACTAATTTAATAAATCTCTCCACCGGTCCCGACTCCGAGCCGATGTCATCCAGTTTGGCACTCCCAGGCTCTGGGCGTCTTGGTCTACGCCATCCCTCCACCGCGGACAAGGTCTGTCGCACTGCCTCCTTCCATACACCCTGCCACAAAGGACTTTCCGGGCAGGCTCCTCTTCGCTCATTCGAGCTAGGCGTCCCGCCCACTGGAGTCTACCGAGCTTGATTTTTCTTACAACATTAGCTTCAAGGTAGATGACTCCCTTGCGGAACCCCTGACGTGGGAAGAAAAGGACGAAAGGGAGGATCATATTTGTTGCATTTATCATCATTGAATGTTGTATGACGAGCATTCGAGTCTCCCCCGATTATAAATGAAGCGGGAACAGACTGTTGGATTATCAGAGAAATGTCAGCATCTGGGAAATCTGTTTGTCGTGAAGGGTGAATACAAATGGATGATAAGACGAGCACTTTATTGTTCTCTCAAAAAAGTTTAACTGCCATGTATTTATTGCTGAATATATCGGTGAATCTAATTTCACTAAATTAAAATTTTTTGTGTACTGAGATGCCATGATCCATTAGTTCCTGTTTTTTTTTTTTTTTTTTTTTTAATTTATTTATAATTTGACTTCTCTTGGGAGAGGCGAACCTATAGTGCCGAGTGGGCGACCTGAGATGCCATCAAATAACTGTTGCAGTTCTTTTTGAACTGTTGCAGGTTGTTACGCTCGGGGAACACTCGCGTGGGAAGGGAGTTCCACAGCTTCCCCGCCTTGTAACGGAACGAGTTCTGACGCAGGGATGTTCGCGCCGTCGGGAGATGAACCACAAACGGGTGCGATCCGTCGGATTGTCTTGTGGAGCGCATATAAGCTGAATTGTGTGGAACAATACCAAAAATCTGCGAAGAACAGCACGCGTGATAATATCTGTAAAACAGACAGAGGTCGGCTACGCGCCTTCGATGTGATAGCGACTGTAGTCCCGACGTCAGCGCCGAGTCCCCGATCAGGCGGATCGCTCGTCTCTGTATGCTCTCAAGTAGGACGAGGGTATGTTTAGGAGTCGAGCTTCAAACATGAGAGCAATATTCGAGCGCGGGTCTAATTTGGGATTTATATAGGAGAAGTTGGGCCGGGGTAAAATATTTCTTGGCTCTAAAAAGATAGCTCAGTTTTCCTGGGGCTGACCTGGCGATACTCGACCCGTGTTTATGCCATGATACATTCCCACAGACCGTGCAAGCAATTTCAAACTTTCCGCAGCCTCGGGGGCCCGGCCATTCATCATCAGCTGTGGGACCGATGATCCACTTTTCTTTGTGAATGTTGTATATTGTGTCTTCGCTGCATTGAAGTCGACGAGATTGGCCCTTCCCCACTGCAGGACCCTATCTAGATCCTAATTCAGAGAGTCAATCTGTCTACATCTCAGCCGATGCGACGCAGATGCACCAATCAGGCGAACACTCGAAAAGGAGGAAACAAACATACTATCATCCGCAAAACTGAACACTTTGTTATCCGTTGTCTCCAACAAATCATTTATGTGAAGCAAGAACAAGGTTGGAGCCAAAATAGAACCTTGGGGCACCCCCGAATTAACAGGATACGCCGTCCACAACAACCCCGATCGATCGATTCTCGAGGAAGCTCCTCATCCAGTCGCAAAGCTGTTGGGAAAGTCCATATGAACGAAGTTTGCTCAGCAATGCCCGTGCCAGACGCGGTCATAAGCCTTGGAGATATCCAATACGACCGCCCTTCACTTACCATGCCGTTCAATCGCAGATGTCCATATATCGGTTATAAGTGTCAAAAGGTCTCCCGTGGACCGCCTGCCACGGAATCCGTATTGACGATCATTCAGAAGTCCGTTGCACTCCAAATACTTATCTAAGTCTGTATTGATGTCTTTTTCCATTACCTTAGAAAAAATAGACAGTAATGCTATCGGACGGTAATTTTGTGGGAGACACTTTTTTCCCGTCTTTGGGATTGGCTGAACTCGAGCGATTTTCCAGCAGGAAAGGTCCTCCGTGCATAAGATAAGCGGAAGAGTCTGCCAAAAACCGGTGATAGTTTTGGAACACAGTTCTTAAGGACTATTGCTGGTATTCTGTTCGGGCCGGTTGCGTCCTACAGTCCAGTTAAATGCGTTGAATAGTACGCTGGCGAAATTTCACACCCCTCATCGAAGACCATACGTCGCGATCACGGGTGGCTCCAAAAGACCGGGCTCAGGACGAGGTTTGAATTCGCGGAAAATAAATTAGCGAACTCATCAACTTTATACTTTGAATATGTGACCAACGTCGCGCTGTCTGTCGCCAACGGAGGGAAAGGGTAGGAAGCGAAGTTACTGCACCGAAGGAGCTTATTGATCACCCTGTCGTTGTGAGCCTTCTTCACGGTATCAATCCCCTGGTTGCACGCGTTTCTGATTCTAACAAAATTCGTTCTGTTAACATCGGTGGGATTGGAGCGTCATTGCTTAAAAGCTCTATTCTTTGCCCCTGTAATTTGCTCGCATTTTTTGTCAAACCAGGGTTCACCAGATGAACTTCGTTTAATGGAATGTGGAATGTAGATCTCTATCCCAAGAAGAATAATCTCTGTTACCGACTCCGCGCGAGCGTTAACATCGGAGTCTCCGAAATATGCGAGGAAATGTCGCAAATAGTCCCAGTTAGCAGCCCCATACTTCCATACATGGCGAAGCTGCCTAGGCCGGTTATTCGCTTGATATGCAAGTGCTTGCGCGACAGATACCAAGCAGTGATCTCCAGTGAGTTTCCCAGTGGCGCAGAAACCTCTACGGCATAAATACTCGGTTCGGATGTCGAAAACAGATCCAGGGTGTTCGCATAATCGCCTCGGGCATCCGGCACTCGCGTTGGCTCCCCCACGAGTTCAGTCAAGTTGTGGCTTACAGCTAACATCTCCGCCAGCCTCCCAGCCTCGTCGGTTCTGTTAGAATGCAACAACCAGTCGGAATTGTGCACATTAAAATCGCTAAGGACAACAATTTCAGAAGCTGGGTGGTTGATCTGTATCCAGTCGACGGTATGTGAAAGATGTTCGAAAAATGTCGCCGGACGATCGTCATTCGGGGAGCGGTAAAGACAACAAAGAAATTTAACGGAATTCCTCAGCACAACCATGAACCATATGATGTCTATACTATTGGGTTCCAACGCCTCCATCCTCTGGCAAGCCAGATAGGACCGCGTGAAGACGCAGATTCCGCCCTTGAAACGGAATCTCGAATGTAAGTCGTATCCTGAGTAACGAAGATGTGTCGAATCAGTTGACGAATCGACCTGGGTCTCAGTTAGGGCAAGGATATCAGATGCATGGTGGTTAGAGTTCCATTATTTATCACGATATCTGCATGATGTTCCCCCTGACATAGTCCTCCTCGGAGATCCGAATGGGAGACTAGTTTACCTCCGGAATTCTTTATATCAGAAGGTACAATCATGACTCATCTGCGTGTCGGTCCGGGCCATCAGCCACACATCCGAAACACCGTCAGCGATATCGCGGAATGTACAGCGTAACGGGGTGGTATCTCACCTTGGGACCTACTACCACCTAACCAACCTTTTCTCGAACCGGTCCATCAGCCTAGCTCCGAAAGATGGCCGGGGATTTCTCCCGACCATTTCACGGAGCCTAAAGCTTGATGGGGTGGTATTTCACCGGGCGCACAGGGCGTTGGGACCCCGGTTACCACTCGGCCTTTAGTCGCCTCTTACGACAAGCCGGCCTAGCTGTGAGTATATTCTAACGCCCTACTCACAGGTTAGAAACAAAAGTGTAATTGTGAATGGAAACTCGGGAATTTGGTTTGAGCCAGGTCTCTGAAAGGAAGAAGATATCTGGGGAAATTTTTTCAACAAACAACCGGTGGTGTTGCTTACGTGTATTAGAGTAAATGGATTCTGTGTTGAGGGAGATAATGGTTAGTTTAGACAGTGCTGGAAAGAATATGGGAAGTTATTAGTAAAAGAATCTGACTTTTTTTTCAGTTTCTCACATATGCCTCAGCGAAGGAAGCTTGGAAGTTTGTGTGGCTCCTCGATTGCGATTTTTTGGGCAAACAAATATTTAATTTGTTTAAGTTGCTTGATATCTTGATTTGGTGGGATTTGTATGATCCGGAGGTTTTTATGTTGTTTGTTCTCATGTATGGTGTTTGGAAGTAGTCCTGCTTATTAATCTTTATTTGTGGACATATCCTAGCGATTTCCAGTCCTAATTTTTCGTTGGTCCATTCTAGATCGATATGCCTTATAATAAAGATAGCTGGTTTGCTATTCGGATGTTGGAAGGTGAAGAACTGATATTGTTTCTCTAACAGTTTTTTAACAGCTCTATCATGATCGACTAATGATCTGACTGTGATGGAAGTCCTAGATCCTTTTGTATTTGTGCTGAAATTCCGGTGTCCCAGGGCGTTTTGCAGGGTTTGGTGCTGGTCAGGTTTTTAATGTAGATTGGCGGGGGTCTTTCGTTTCTCGCGGTGGATTTCTTTGTGTTTTTACTGTGGCTTGAGCGGGTATTTGATTTGATGAGGGCTTCATTTGTTTGGGAAGTTCCGATAGACATATTTCATATTCCGGTATTTAAACCTGTTTCTTCGATAGGCATACGGAATCGAATCATGTTGTCATTTTCTCTTTTCCAACTATAATTTCCATCTCTTTCTTTCTCTCCTGTTAGCGCTATGGTATCAGAGGGGCATTAATAGTCTCTTTAAGGCGTACATATATTTTAAAAAGAAGTATTGACAAATTCAAAATTATTGATGTCATCGGTTACTACTTGTATATTGCACTGCATCAAAATCAAGAGGTTCACCTCTGCAAAAGATCTAAATGTACTCAATCGAGATCATAATTAAATATTTGTGAAATGATTTCGATCAATTTTCAATGGTATTTTGAAATTAATTAAAAAATGAAAAAAAAATTCCTTTGAACAAAATAGAACACTGAACTTTTTACAAAAAGAATTAATTCGTAACAGAATCATTGAATAAAGGAAAACTTTTATTTTTTAACAAAAGACCGAAGTTACTTTCTTGCCAACTATGAATACACAGTTAACGGAGGTCGTGTTTGTAAGAATACCTAACATTGACTCAAAAATTACTGTGAAGGAACTTAAATTTGAAATAATATGTTTCTTTATTTAGGAAGAAATACGTTTTGCGTAAAATTAAAACAAAAAACAAAAATATAAAATAACTCGTTGCTTGTGCATTTATGAAATTCCAGGGCAGGGTAAAAAATTATTCAAAGTTAAACTAGAAAGCTTACACCTCTTTACACGCCGCAAATCATCCATTCACAAACTTAAATACATCTTCTAAAAACGTCTGACTTTCCATGGTGCTTTGTTTGTTTTTTATTCATAGGGTGTGCTTTTGAGCTCTTGCCAAAGAAATTCTTATCAATTGTTTAGTTGATTGTTAATTCAGTGATAGTAGATAAAAGGTGAAGAATGGCATTGTACCATATGGTACTTATAATTAGAAGCAATCTTATCAGTTTCAAATCATAAATATGTCGGTAACCTGGGGTACTCCAACGTTGCCTTACATTTTAAAAATAGCACTTCTTCCGCAGATATTTTTAGCGCCGCGTATTGAGTTTGAAGGTAAATGTAGAACAGTTTTTACTCCCAGTGAATTCTGTTTTGTTTTGTTGTTTTTTCCAAGAATCTGAGATAATATTATAAGAGTTCTCAATCAAATTCGTAAAGTTTACATTGGCTTGCGTTCACGTGCGTGTACCGTGATATCGTGAGTTCCTACGTTAGTTAATTTGATAAATGACGTCGATGTGCCCCTACAATTTGATTTAAAAAATTATTTCGAGGACTTGTCTGATGTCTGAGAATAAAATTCAAATTTAATCAAATCAACTGCGTAACTATAGATTGTACGTTCCACTTTTCTTTATTCTCAAAAACAATTTTATATAAATTCACAACATCTGCTGCTGCTATAGGGAAATGATATTTTTTTAATGGAGCATTATTCATATTTAATTATCATCTGGTGATTAATAGTAGTTTGTATCTGCATTGTCAGTGTGGACAATGCTCGAACTATAAGAGTTTATAATTTAATTTATAAAAACTCTAATTTACATATTTTGGAAAAAGTTGTACAACCAAATCATATTAAGAAATCATCATCATCATCGGCACTACAACCGGGAGCCGGTCTTGACCTTATTTAGTAAGTCCTGAGGCTTGTTAAATTTTCCATAATGATTTGTTTTTTTTTTTTTTTTGGGCAATGCCATTAGTCTCCCCGACGGGGAATCGAACCTCGGTCTCCCGCGTTACAGGCGGGTATACTAACCACTATAGTATCCAGGAGCTTATTAAGAAATCAACCCAGTGGTTAATTTGCCAATATCGTAACTTTGTATTTTTTTTATAATATGTCCACACAAACAGAATTATTTGATATTCTATATTGTCATGTCGATGCACAGTCCACAAGAGAAGCAGATTGAGAAATGAGGTGTCGACATACATTGGACCTGACTACCTGTACATGCAGTGAAGGAATACAGAATTGTCAGAATTTTTGTGTACTATGCAACCACAGAAGGGATTATTGGATAGCCTTAAATGTCAATGCGCAGTGGGGAGTGGGTCTTGATATTGTGAGAAAAGGTGCGTCGAATGCCTACACCTTATGAGGCTGCAAAGATCCTTCTCCCCATTCAGGCGCGTATTAGTCCTTCACTGTGTACAAATGAACAGTGAAACTCATTGGGGATCTAGTATATCAATTATGTTTTTACAACCTAGCCGTGACGTATCGTGCTTACAATTTTTCTTTAGGTAAAATCGTCGTCGATCAACTGAACTTGATAAATATTTACATTTCACCTCTCGAAACCATCGTTTTCGATACTCGTAAATTACAATGTGACCGATCTTCAGTTCAGGTTAAAACGGAATTTCAGACGTTCAAATAAGCACAGAATCATTCTTTAGCCGAACGACTCCAATGTGGAATGCTTTTCCCCATCATGTGCTTTCTTGTCGTTAAAATTTCCAAAAATTTAAAATTAATGTACTTCGAAACCTCCTTTCCTTATCCTCTGCCTCTTATGTTCGCAGTGTGCTTTGCAATTTTACTTTAAAATACCTTTCTAGTGCACCCCTCATGTAAAAAAATGTGGTTTTAGGGCTACTTCAAAATCTCCGTTTATGTGCGAGATTCTGTAAAAAACAATATATCAAATATGCTTTGTATGCATTAGTACTATGAATGACAAAACTTGAAGTGAGGCTTTTCACGCATTGTGATAACAAAGACAGTGGTATATTTTTTACGATGCAAAAAATACTTTACTTCTTCGGGTAGAGCTTCAATTCACAACAATGTATTTTCATCCGAAATGAATTCAATGAGTCGGTGAGGTCATGAACTTCCGGCTTCCTATAGGCCAATAAATAATAAATAATAATAATAATAATAATGAATTCAGTTATTTTATTTGGTAAGTCGCACGTAAAACAGCATTACAAATGAATGATTGGCTGCAAAAGAGAGACAATTATTTACGATGCAGACGCAAGTCGTTCAATTTCGAAGAATACTTCTTCAGCCCACCCGAGCAAGATCGTTTTGCCTGATCGTGTGTTTTCCTACCATTGCAACTAGATATTCAAGACCAAAACGTCCTTTACCATTTACCCCTTCTCCCTTCGTTCGCAGGTATCATCATCATCATCGGCACTACAACCGGGAACCGATCTTGGCCTTATTTAGCAAGTCCTGAGGCTTGGTAAATTTTCCATAATGATTTGTTTTTTCCGGGCAAGGTCATTAGTCTTGCGCCAGAGGCTCCCCGACGGGGAATCAAACCCCGGTCTCCCGCATGACAGGCGGGTATACTAACCACTGTACTATCGTTCGCAGGTATAGATCTTTGATATTTAACGATGTCACAGAATTTCTTGCGGGCGCGCGGATTGTAAAAAACAAAGAGATACTTTTTCTGATTCGATTTTCTGACAGATTATGTGCATGCCTATATAAACTTATCTGATATTTATATTCACTATTCAATTATCAATTGCCGCAAGGCTAATAACCTTGTCCGGAAAAACAAATTATTATGGAAAAAAGCCTCAGACTTGTTAAATAAGGCCAAGACCGGATCCCGGCTATAGTGCCGATGATGATGATGATTCAATTATCAAGAATGGGTTAACACAAAAATAAATACAAGTTTCGGAATTATATTCCTAACTCGGGAATTTATTCTTTTTTTTCACATCAAAGTTGTTGCCTTCCGCTGGTACAAAACGACGGAGGCGTTATTTTCAGTCTTTGAAACATTTCTTGACGACTTCTCCAGTCGGGTACACTCCTCTGAATATTTCTTAAAGTGTCAAAAAGACGCCCTTTCTAGTAGCTTTTGAGCCGGAGGAATAAAATGAAGTCACTGGGAGTGACATCCTCCGAATAGAGGGTAGAGAGGCTGAGGAACCGTATGAATACTATTTTTGCCAAAAAGTCATTGATTGATATTGCCGAGCGACCTTGTGTTTGTGTTATCATGGTGCAATATTTTCCAGTCCGTATTCGCAACAGACTTTACACACATTACATCGCATGAGACGGTTTCAGCATTTACGTAGTAACTGCACAGACTTCAAACTATTGGGTTTGTACCACATGAAATGTCCTCCTCTATCCTACAAGACGGGATAGCCCCATAACTCTCTAGTGCGGTATTCCAAACAAATTGCTACGACTTTGTATTGGCTTGTACCACATGAAATGTCCAATTTTATACTATTACTCCTACTACTATTTATTGGCCTGTAGGAACCCGAAAGTTCATGACCTCACCGACAAGACTCCGCCATTATTCCCTGTTCCGCCTGCTCTCCTTCCACGTTCGACCATCCGATCCGATCTCCTCGAGGTCCAACCTGACATTGTCCTCCGATCTCCGTCGCTGCCGTCGTGCCGGTCTCTTTCCCGTTGGTCTACCGTCAATAATTCTACGCACGGTCCTATCGTTGCCCATTCGTGCCACATGTCCGGCCCATCTTAATCTTCGCGACTTGATTACTCGCACTATTGTAGGTTTGCAGTATAGTCCGATTTTATAGTAAAAATTAATAAGAAAAAAGACGATATTATTTTTCCGTAAATTTTTATTCAATCAAAGTAAGATCCGTTAGCATCTATGACATTCTTCCAACGTGAAACAAGGCCAAATATACCTTTTTCGTAGAAGTGCTGACTTTTTGAGGCAATGAAATCTTCAAAGGCTTTCATCGCCTCTGTTCGGTTCTCGGAAGACCTTCTGCCGGCAAAATGAATCCAGATTGCGGAAAAGATGGTAGTTCGTTGGGGAAATGTCAGGAGAGTACTACAGTGGATGCGGAAGAATTTCAAATCCCAACAGTTTTTACACCGTTACTTGTGAGATATGGGGTCTAGCATTGTCATCCAAAAGAATCGGGCCCTCCCTATTCACCAAAGCAGATTACTTTTCAGCCAATTTGGCTTGCAATATGTCGATTTGCTCACAATATTTGATAGCGTTTATCTTTTCTCCTGGTTGAAGAAATGAAAAGTCCTTTCGATGTCCACCAAATTGCCACCATAACTTTTTTTTGGGTGAAGATCGGGCTTGGGGGTGTATTTTGGTTTTTCACCTGCATCCAACCACTGCCCAGGTCTTTTACGGGTATCATACAGAATCCACTTTTCATCACAGGTGACTATCCGGTGCAAAAACCGTTCAGTTTGCTTTCTTAATCTAAGCGATGCGCAGATTTCCGGGCGCCGTAGTTTTTGGGACTCGTTCAGTTCATGGGATACCCACTTATCGAGTTTCTTTACCTTTGCTATGAGAGAAAGTCGACTTATTGTCATTGGGGATTCTCCTATGCTTTGTGCAATCTCTCGCACCGATTTCGCTGGGTCCGCATTCACCGTTGCTCTTAAAACATCGTCGTCAACTTACGTTTCCGGCTTCCCACGTGGTTCATGTCTGCAGTTGAAATCTCCCGAACGGAACTTTCCAAACCAACGTCGTATAGTACGTTCGTTTACCGCTACATCCTAAAAATGCGTCATTAATGTTTTTCATTGCCAATGACGCATTATGTCCCATTTTAAATTCATAAAGGAAAAGGGTTCGAATTTCAATTGCCGACAGCATGGTAAACAATTCCTAAAAAAAAAATAACTGTACTTGTAATGAACCGTAAAATTCTCACACGTCAAGCGCACGGTACCAGTTTACTTTATAAAAAAAGAAAATTTAACGTTCTGGCACAAATGTTCACTCGAGAACTTCTTATTTCCGACTGAGCGAAAATCGGACATTTCGTGTGGTACAACACAATAGTACTGAATCAAGGACATGATTCAATCTATTTGCCATGCAAAATGAGCGAGGACAGTTTTGCCAATGCATGTGCATTGTCGCCTGTCTCATATTCTAATGTACCTCGTAATATGTGAAGCCGTGAGACAGTCAACTGTGTCTCTCCACATAAGAACAGCTGATTTAATGACAGAAAAGGATACTTCATGCCGTGACTGGTGATGAAATCGTTGCTATGATAACCCTAACCATAGAAAATCGTAAGCCAGGTTTACATTAACATCATCGATAAAGCCGAATGTCCATAGCTGGAAGTTTGGGCTCTGCGTTTGGTAAGATCAGCTGGAGGTTTTTAGTACAAGCTTGAACGAAACCACCATGAAAGATTGCTAACAATGAGTTGTTTGATCCGAGCGTTGAAGGTAAGACGTCAACATTTCAGCGCTTTTCAAATTAAATTAAAATTAGAAACATTTCAACGCTTGGCTACAAGTTGCACAATCGGTAAAAAGGAGAGGTTTTGCTCTACCCACCTTAAACCGAAAACACCCGCCGTATTCACCAGGCATTGTCTTCTCTGATGATGACTTGCTCCGATGGCACATGGCCTGACTGAGCAGCACTCCATTCCTATGAGGATACTAAGAAATGGGTCGATTCTTGGATTGCCCCAAAAAACCTGTTGATTTTCCGACGTGGAATTCAAAAGCTGCTAAAAAGATGGGGAAAAAAATAGTGGCTAGCGATTTCAGCGACATGTTTATCGACTTTTTAAAAATAAAACATTAATCTTCCCAAAAAATCAGCCCGAACCATTTCTAGGTCTTAATAATTTTTGAATGTTGCTCACTATTTAAAAAAAAACGCAGTTTTTTAACAGAAAATGAACAATAATTTGCTAATAAAAAAACTCAAATATCAACTTTTCAAAAATTCTCTACGTATTTCCTTGTGGAATATACAGAGTGGGGCAATCGAGGTGTTACATCACTTTATTGTTGACAAGCGTATCCATGCATTGGCATCTCAGTTGTGTGGACAAAAAAAGTATCGTTGTTGGAATTGACATGATAAAGTGTAATTTTTTGTATATTCGGGTAAAAAATCACAGCTAGCTATAGTCAACTAGTTCCACCATCTCAAAATGAATAAAATGTTTGTTTACCATGCCATACAACGTTACAGCGGCACTGACAACATTGCGAAACGACATGAAGGTAGTCGGAAAAAGAAAGCAACAAGCTCGGAATTTCGTAATGAAAGTCGCTTCGTAGTGGAAAGATACTGGTAGCCCAACTGAACATGTCATCACGTCGCATACAATGAATATTGAAAATTGATCTAGGACAGAAGTCACACATGATCCGAAAAGTGCTTAATCTGACAACGGCTCAAGAAAAAAATAGACTGTAAAGAGCTGCTTCATTTGGCCGAAAGGGTTTGAGTTAAGCTGCGTGTCGTTTTTAAAAGTCGTTTCACAACAATGCAATGCATGCCAGAACAGTCCAGAACTTAACTGAAAAAATCGTACACTTTAAAAATTGTTTTCTATAACGTTTAAAGTGTAGTAAATAAAAACATTTTTTTAATTCTACAGAACATACGAGGGTTGCCTTTTATGTTTCGGGATTTGGAAACCCTAGCGTTGCAATCCGGCCATTGACAGCTCTGTCGTAAAGTTGGACATTTTTGAGGTTATACGCACTCAGAACGTTTTGACATACGAGCGCTATTTGTGTTGTTTACAGTAACTTAAAAGATTCATCTCGGCCCAAAAATGGAATTAAATCGTCAACATTTTCGTGCGATTATTTTTTACAACTTTCGGCGTGGATTAACTCAGCAACAGTGCATGGATGAACTTAATTCAATTTTTGGCGATGAAGCTCCATCAACGACCAGTGTTTATCGATGGTATGGTGAATTCAATCGTGGTCGTAGTTCAATCCAAGATGAATTTCGTGAAGGTCGTCCAAAATCAGTTGTTGTTCCGAAAACCATTGATGCTGTGCGCGAACTGATATTGGAAGATCGTCATGTGACCTATCGTGAGATTGAGACAACCTTAGGCGTTAGTGGGACCAGCATACATTCAATATTGCATAAACATTTGACTGTCAAAAAAATTTGTTCGCGTTGGGTCCCACACAATTTGTCAATCGCCCAAAAAAAGGCTCGTGTCAATTGGTCGAAAGAAATGCTCAAAAAATACGGTCGCGGTGCTTCGAAACACGTCTATGACATCGTGACAGGTGATGAATCGTGGATTTACGCGTATGAGCCCGAAAGTAAACAGCAGTCGACTGTCTGGGTGTTTCAAGATGAGCCAAATCCAACAAAAGTTGTTCGCGCACGAAGCACTTCCAAGCAAATGGTCGCCTGTTTTTTCGGAAAAACTGGACATGTCACAACCGTACCACTAGAACAACGCAGAACAGTCAATTGTGAGTGGTACACAACCATTTGTTTGCCAGTTGTCTTCCAAGAAATCAGGAAAACCAACCGCCGAAGACGGATCACTCTTCACCACGACAATGCGAGCTCTCACACATCGGCTGCGACAACTGCATTTTTGAGCACCCAAAACATCGATTTGATGGGTCATCCGCCGTATAGTCCTGACTTGGCACCCAATGACTTCTTTTTATTCCCGTACGTAAAAAACAAACTGACAGGTCAACGTTTTTCGACACCTGAAGAAGCGGTTGCTGCATTCAGAATGCATGTGTTGGAGATACCTCAATCAGAGTGGCAAAGTGCTTCGACAATTGGTTCAAACGCATGCAAAAGTGTAAGATCTTCATGGGGAATATTTTGAAAAACAATAAAGTGATTTTCGATGATCAATATTTGTTTTTGTTCTCTAATCCCAAAATAGAAAAGGCAACCCTCGTAACATTTGTTTTAAATTCACAGTCACATAAGTACTATATCTACCCTTCCCATAAGGCATTTTTTGCAGATTGGACTCGAATATATAGGCCTTTCCAATAGGGACTTGACAACTTTTTTTCGGTAGTAAATTTTTATAATTTGCAGACGTTGTTCGGTCGTGTACCTAACCTTGATGAAGATGTTGAGTTCACTGAATAAATTGACAGTGACAGTTCGATGATTAGTGAAAGGGTGCGTTCACAAATTAAATTCAAAAATGTCAAGTCCCTATTGGAAAACCCGATTTGTTGATTTTATAACTCCAATCTTTTTTGTTTTACACACATGTTAGTTTTGAGGTACCCTTAAGGGGACATTCCGGTTTGTTCGGTTCAAAAACTCAATTTGCTTAATCGATAGTTCTATCCTTCAAAAATAATATGTTAAAATTTGGAAACGAAATCTTAGGCGGTTCCAAAGTTATAGGTCACTAAAGGGTCGGGTCTCCCGCGGATACAAATTCGTATCATAGGTGGCAACTACCGTGGATTTAGAAAGATGCAGACTATCCATTTATGGGCATTAATTGGCTTCGATGTTGGCTTGGGCCAACTGCCACTTCTTTGAATATGTCGCAATCTTGTGCGACTGAACAACATGTTTATAAGCGGTAATGGATAGTCACTCCTGTGTATGTTGTTTTTACATTCGGGCGTACTGTGGGTGACCTGCGATTGCCTGAGTTTTAGTTAGTTTCATATATATGAAACTAACTTGCCCGTTGCACGGTGATGGTGGTTTTTTCTTGTTTGGTGACTATGGAAGATGTTCCTACCGGTGACGTCGCGGGGTAGGTATTTTTGATGTTTCCTTGTTTCTTTTTCATGAGGAGGAAAAGGTATTTAGTGTAAACGTGGTCTCAGAGCCGGGTTTCCGGTTCCGGTGTGACTCTCGACAAAATTTACAAACGTAGTCGAAAGATGAATAAAATGTTTAAAAAAAAAAATGTTGTTATATCTTTAATACTTTCTTTAATACTTTCTTTCCCGACAAACCGGAATGTCCCCTTAAATGCCAAACCCAAAATATAATTTGATATGTAGTATAATGTGCGGTGAAATTTGGAGGTGTATGGACGTTTCGTTGGCTGTGAAATTAGTTTGGTACTTTGTATCGATAGAAACGTCGAAACTGGGATGTACTAGTAGATCTCAAATGCGAAAAATTAATGTAGTCTTTTAAATCTACTTTAATTGAAATACCTTCAGAAGTACTACTGTTAACTGCTCTTAAGAAAATCGTTATGATTTTGTTTGTATTCTCGGTAATTTAACTATGCATTACTACCTTTTTTTATTTGACTTCTCTCAGGATAAGCGAAGTTAGCTGAGTAAGCGCCCAGATATGCCATTTGTTTTCTTGACCAGGTCCATCAGCCAAGTTCCGAAACATGCTCAACGATTTCTCCCAATCATTTCACGGAGCATATAGCTTAATAGTATGGTATTTCACAGGATAGCACTCGGATTCAACCTACCACTCAGAAATTATGCCGAACTGCCGCAATAAAAAGATTCGTCAGTTGAACCTACGTATGCATAATCAAACATATGTTACAACCTCCTTAAAAACTCAGCCCCTAAAGCTTATATTTTTGGAACGTTTTCATTTGGCAAATACATATTATAAAAAAAGGAGATCTTTAGTTGATTGATTATTTTACGAAATACATATATCGGCATAACCGTTTAGTGTTTTTAATGTTCACGTCCACGCCCACCTTTCAGAAAAAAATGCAATTATATTCTGTACCATTTTTCCCACACCCATATTACTACAATAATCTCTTCTTGTAATTACAGAAGCTGTCTTGCACGCATTTCACGCCATGAAGAACACGAATTTTCAAAAAAGAGCATTGTCCACGTTATGGAGAAGTTTGTAAATACCGTCAACGCTATGGATGAAACTATACTTGTGCCATGCAGGCTCATGGACAGACAGGTAAGATACACCTAGTCAAAACTCTATTATCACTAGCCTGTACAATCAGTAAAAATAATGTGAGAGTAACTCCGATATTGTATATAGAATAAAAAGGAAAACAAAAGATAGGTCTCAAAATACGTCTTAAGATGTTTAATTTAAATTGTTAATTAGAAGAAAAGCATTCACACACGAGGTCCTGAACGTCGAACGTGAAAAAACATCAGATGAGTGTATTATGTTCCGCTATGTTCCCACAGAATTGAACTGCTGATGCATGAATCCTCTATGCGTTTTATTGTTCACTTTTTTATTCTATCGGGCAGCGGTCTTATTGAAGACTGCTGATCTATGAATCCTCTATTGCAAAACTCCGTGGGATTAGAGCGCTATTTTTTCAATGGTTTAATTCTGTACATGGGTGGCCTGAAAAGTTTCCGACCTAACAAAGACATTTTTTCTTAAAATGTATTTTTATTTTTCTACATAGCCTCCTTGTAACTCTACACACTTCTCCCAGCGATGCTCCCATCTCTCTAACCCGTCCAAATAGTACTCGGCGTTTTTCTCTGCAAAAGAACTGCTCACGAAGGTGATTGCCTCCTCATTTGACGAAAATCTCTGTCCTCCGAGCGCAATCTTTGGTGCAAATCTGGCGAGTAAGGCGGATGGTCAAACAGTTTAAAAAGTAATTCATGGATTTTCACTATGGCAACCGCTGAGGTGTGAGGCGGTGCGTTTTCTTGGTGAAACAGGATTTTCTTTTTCTGCAAATGTGGCCGTTTTCCCACAATTTCTGCCCTCAGTTGGTCAAATAATGATGCGTAGATAGTCCTTTTTAAAGATAATCGATCAAGATAAATCCACGGCTATTCCAAAAAAAGTCGCCATCACTTTCCCAGCCAAAAAAAAACAAAACAGTTTATGCTTTTTTTGGAGCCGATTCTCCCTTTGCAGTCCACTGTTTTGACTGTATTTCTGTTTCGGGCGTATAATGGTGTATCCAAGATTCATCGACAGTAATTAATCGGCTCCAAAAACTCGGATTTATTGCGCCTAAACTGCGCCAACAGAGCGTTGGAAATGTTCATTCGAACGCTTTTTTTTTGGTCTAACGTGAGCAAACGCGGCACCCAACCCGCGGAGAGCTTTCTCATGCCTAAAATATGTGACAAACACTTTCTTTGGACATTTTCATAGCTGCTGCTATCTCTCTCACTCTAATTCGGCGGTCGTCTGCCACCATTTGGTGAACTTTACCGATGTTATCGTCAGTTGTTGCAGTTTTTGGACGTCCTGAACGTCCATCGTCTCCCAAGCTCTCACGGCCACGTTTGGTAAATGATGGTGCAGAGTCCCCATACACAGAGTCCAACTCATCTTTAATTTTCGTAGGCGTATTACCCTTCAAAAACAAAAATTTAATGACAGCTCGATACTCAATTTTGTCCGTTTTCACAGAAGCACTCACACCAATTCACTTAAACGACTGTCAAATAAAAACTACGCGTCCAAAATGGCTGAAATTTTGGTGAGTAACTGTCAAAAGATGCACGAGTACATTCGCTTTTATTGACGAGTGCTGCTATCCTCTCGCTGCGGTTGGAAACTTTTCAGACCCCCCTTGTATATTGGGCCTACTTTGCATTGAAGTCGACGAGATCGGCCCTTCCTTACTGCAGGACCTTATCCAGATCCCGATTCAGAGAGTCGATCTGACTACATCTCAGGTGGTGCTATGTTGATGCATCAATCGGCTGATAACTCGAAAAAGAGGAAACAAGCGCCCTATCATCCGCAAAACTGAACACTCTGTTACTCATTGACTCCAACCACCATCTATGTGAATCAAAAACAAGGTTCGTGCCAAAATAGAACCTTGAGGCAACCTTGGATCTAATGGGATGCAGATCCGAAAACTCGCCGCCCATAATAACTCGGTCGCAAAACTGCTGGGAAAGTCCGTATGAACGAAGCTTGCTCAGCAATGCTCCAACGGATACTGCAGGATTGGCAGGCTGTCAATAAGTAACAGCAACCCCAACCAATCAACAAAACTGCATGCCCCCCGTGGCCTCCCCGTGTCTTCCCCCTTTTCAATTACCAATCGTCCAAAGCCAACGCGTACCCGCCCCTCTCCCTACATACCCCGCCCAACCCTCCCCAACCCAATCCAAAATTCCTGCGCTAAACCACATTCGAACTGCTCTCACTTGCCCCAATCACGACGGCCACCTCCATTCTATACCCACTCTCTCATCCGCCCGTAATAAAGCCCCCTTGAATAATAATAAAACTTCCCGCCTCACTCCACCTCTCGCCTCTATCTCCAATCCAACCCCCCTCTTCGACCTCAAAACAGGTGCGAAGTATTCCAACTCCCACAGGTCACCCCTCCCCACCAGGACACGCCTCACTCATCCACGGAATCCAACTCGAGGCCGCCTCTTGCACCACTCCTTCCCGCACCCAGATCGCGCTCCCGTCCATCTCGTTCCTCACCTAGCCCTTTAATCGACCCACTCTTACCCCCGCCTGTCAAACTCACTCAGCAAACCCTTAATTCTTCTGACAATAGGTACGCCTTGTCTAAATTTAGGAACCAAATGACCTACGAGAATGTCCGCGTCTATCCTTCATACCTCCACGACAAATGACTCTGTCTGTTATGTAGGTAAAACGAAAACCAGCGTAATGGCCTCCATCCAGCAGGAAGGTCTACCCGCCGCCTTTCATACCCTTCGCAGCCTGTTCGACAAGTTCCATAAAAATCTCAATATACTCCCTAATAAAGTGCTTAAAGATCTCTCGGCAATATATCGACAACAAAATGACCTATCCCAATAATGACAAGCACTTTTGACCCCAATCATTCGCCCTCTCGTCCCCCGTATCATCTCAATACCCTCAATATGCTCCCCCTAACCGCCTTCTATCAGAATGTTAGAGGTCTCCGCTCTAAAACACATTCGACACTGGAAAAGGCACATTCCCTCCCTTTCGACATATACACTTTGACTGAGACCAACCTTATCCCCAGTATTAACAGTCTTGAACTATTTCCTCCCTCCTTCAATGTTTTTCGCGTGGACAACGCTCATCGAGAAGGTCCCAATTCCCCATGCCGTGGAGTGCTGCTTGCCACTCATAATAGACTCGCTTCGTCTCTAATTGCCATCTCTTCTTCTCCGGATCTTGACTTCGTTGTAATAAAAATCGACAAGCGCCCTAAGTCTATTTTCATTAACTGTTAACGACCCCTTGTGCCATACGAACTCGCAATAGAAGCGGTAATAACCTAACCGAGTTGAGCACCTCCCTAGACGATATCGTCGTTCTTGGCGATTTTAGCCTCCCCCATCTCCAGTGGACAGTAGCTGACGAACAAGCCTTTTACGTCTCAAACCCTACTAGTTCCAAGGAACGTATTTTTATAAACGGTCTCACCGACTCATGCCTCCATCAAATAAGCTTTGTCCCAAATCATATGGGGAGACAACTGGACCTCGTGTTCACAACGGACCCACACAAGTCTTCAGTCGCCCCTAGTCCACACGCCCCCTCTACCATTGATAATTACCACCCACCGCTGCTCTTATCCCTATATCTTGATCATGAAACCCAGCCCTCTTTACCTCACGACAGCTTTTCCTACAACTTCCACAAAGCTAACTTCCGCCTTCTAAATGAGCATGTTAGCAAAACAGCGTTTCGCTTTGATCATCTGGGGGTAGAAGAAGCTACTGCCACTCTCTATAAGGAGATCTACTATGCCATCGCCCCATATGTCCCCTATTCTCGTCACAGGTCATCGGTTTCATCGCCGCCATGGTACAACCGCACACTCCGTACTCTTCGGAACAAGAGAAATAACTTGTGGAACATTTTCCTCAAAACGCGTTCCATCCAAAACTACTCCAACTATCTCGGTTCCTTTTACAAATTTTCCGACTTTTACAACTCCCTCTACTCCAACTACCTCACAAAAACACAATACAACTTGATCAATGATCCCAAATCTTTCTTCCACTTTATAAATTACAAACGTAAATCCGACGCCTATCCTAACTCCCTTTCTTATGGCGCGACTACTTCAACCGACCCCCTAACTATTGCCAATCTATTCGCTTCGTTTTTCAATAAATCGTTCACAGACATATCCTTTGAGCCCAATCCGTCTCACTTCAAAGACTTGCCCGAATTCTCCCTCGCCCCCTTCACCCCTCAAATTATTCAGCATCACGTAGTTGAGGAGAAATTACACTTACTCAAAGACGAGTTCAGCCCAGGACCTGATGGACTCCCAGCTGTTTTTTTAAAAGAAATGTTCCTCTTATCTTTCTCCCGATTTCAAGAATATTCAACCTATCCCTCTCACAAGGTATCTTCCCTAGTATCTGGAAATCCTCCTATGTCACCCCCATACATAAAAGGGTCCTAAAAACGATATAGGCAACTACTGCCCAATCGCCAAACTGTCTCTAATCCCTAAACTGTTCGAAGGGATTCTTTACAACGCGTTATCTTTCCGTTGTAAATGCATCATCTCACCCAACTAGCATGGTTTCCTTGCGGATAGGTCGACCACAACCAATCTGATTGAGTTCTCATCCCATACTCTCCGTGCCTTAGAGAATCGCAACGAAGTCGATGTAATCACCACCGATTTCAGCGAGGCCTTTGACAAAATCTCCCATAATCTCGTCCTTTTTAAGCTGTCCTCCCTAGGTTTCGAACCCCTATTGATCAAGTGGTTATCTTCTTATCTGAAAGATCGATCCTACCGTGTCAAATTCAGATCTTCCCTTTCCAGTCCTCTTCTTCCCACGTCAGGGGTTCCGCAAGGCAGTCATCTAGGTCCCCTCCTATTTATCCTTTCCATCAATGACGTAGACTCCATTATTAACACTAAACCTACGGACGTATTATATATACTTATTTCTACCGATGGCGGTCAAATGACCGCTTTTGAAAAAAACATAGCCTTTTCCAGTTGATTGTAGTTAATACAGAATTTAGCATAAACAATAAACACAAAATAATTGTCATATAATAATTATAAAACATTTATTTTTCGGGCTCTCAAAAGCGGTCATTTGACCGCTCTGGTAGGTTTAGTGTTAAATACTCATTCATCTCCCTTTATGCGGACGACGCCAAACTCTACAAAACGATCATCTCTCCTCTGAACTCTTCACTTCTCCAAACGGATCTCGACAGCTTCTCAACTTGGTGCCGTAATAAGTGCCTTGATCTCATCGTTGTCAAATGTCACTCCATCACCTTCTCCCGCAAACGCCCCCACCCCCCTCCGCCCCGTTTCTACTTCCTGCTAAACTAGCAGATATCATCTGTACCCTCGGGATCTAATTTGACAGGGAGCTTAGCTTCATCCCGCATATTGATGATATTATTCTTAAGGCCAACTCTGCCCTTGGGTTTGTGAAACGCTGGTCTAAGGAATTCTCCAATCCTGACGTTTCCCGTTCTCTCTACATAGTCTTCCTCCGCCCCCTTCTTCAATACGTTAGTCAGGTCTGATCTCCACACTATTCGTCCCATATCCGTAGAATCAAAGGCGCGCAACGTCCATTTCTGCGCTTTGCCCTCGGCGGACTGAACTGGGAGAATCCTCGGATTCTCCTCCCATACATACGCCGGCTCCGTCTGATTAACCTCTACACACTTGAGGAGCGCAGAACTCATGCCGATATCCTTTTCATCCATGCACTTCACACTAGCCCCCGTAACCTGCGAAACCCCTGTCTTTTCTATCTGCCCACCCACCACACTTCTTACGGCTCTAACGAACCCATTTCGCGAATGCTGAGGTGGACAAACTCACCCTACCTCCTTCGATTTCCACCTTACATCTACTGCACTCAAACTCCGTCTCCTCTCTTTCCTTTCCTGACCTTGCCCCGCCCACAGTCTATCTCCTCACAACCCGTACTTATTCCAACGCATATGCCGTTCACTGTTCACTGTCTCACAGATGCCACATTTGCCACCCCCACTTACACTCGTTCTTCTCCAGGGTCCTACCCCCCCTACCCCCGAAGTCCTCTTCTCCCTCCTTGTTTTCTTCCCCTTATTTTTATTATTATTTTTTTTTTAATTACATAATATTCTTTTTGATTTTTTTCTTTTTTTGAATTACTACATCAGTTTTAAGTTAGTTTATAAGAATTATATTTAGTGTAATTAGCTTGTATTAAGCCGAATAAATATATAAATATATTAAAGTAATATATAAATATATTAAAGTAAAAAATCTATATAATGAAAATAGCACAATTTTAATGAATAATAAGCAATCAATGATCAAGGCAAAACTATAAGAAAAAACCCTTATTTGAATCTTAAGTCTCATATTGCACAGTGCCTGGGTATTAAAACAAGGATTGTGATGCTAACTAATTCCAGTTTTATTTTTTGCCATCGTCATGGATATTTTATTTCCGGCCCTAGTTTAACACCCACTATGAAATTAGATATCATAAATATTAGTTCATTCGTAACTGATGTTAAAATGTATGTTTTTCAACTCATTCCAGGTTGGAGACTCCACCGATATTGTTCAAGCGCCAACAAAGAACTCCACCTCCAACGAATTGACACTAAACAACTTTATTAGCGGTAATGGCAAAACACAAAAGAAACGTTCCAAGAATATTCACGAGTTCCTGAATTCAGCCGAACTGTTCAATTTGTACACGATGCTAAATGCCCTCAAGAATGATCTACTGTGGAATCGCAATGAAGAGAACGAGGATGCTAGTGAAGAAAAAGAAGAAGAAGGCATATTAGGAAGTAATGTTACTCAAGTTGATGAGAGTACACAAAACCCAGCAACAGAGCCAGCAACAAATTCGAATGCGCGAACTGCTGCGACATCTTCAACAAGTAGTTCCACCTCAAAGGGGCACATACGTCGACCATCAACAGCATCGTTGACCTCCACCACTTCTGTGAGCAACTTGAGTGATTCTGAAAGTGATATCTCTAACGAGAACGATTCGGGTATTGAATCCGAAGGCAACTGTGGTAACAGCCAGAAGGGTGAGAAGGATATGAAAGCAACATCGCCCGACAAAGCCATCGACTTGGCACGGCAATGTAAGCGCCATCTATCTGGCTTGTATCATTGCCTGGAACAAATGACCGAGGCTGCTAATTACCTGACCGCTAGATACCAAAATGATATTGGACCTGTTTAAAAAACTAAATTAAGGGTTGTGGGGGTCATTTATGTTTTTTTTTTCTTTGTATTTTCTATATATAAAGATACTGTTAATTTTATTAATTGGCCAGAAAAAAATAAACCACTTTCGAAATTAGTTTTAGTTCGAAAAAAAAAATACGTTTTAAGTAACAACCTCATTGAGAGATGAGGACTTCCTTCTCTGAATACTAACACATCTGCTTTTCCAGATTCTGTCACTTGATTTAGTGTTGTTGATTTGAGAAAGAGCGGCAATTGAGCTGCTCAAAAGTCGTCTCATAAACGGGCGAGGAGTTCGTCAAAATTCGGATGATGCCAAAGACCAGAACGAAATGAAATTGATTTATTTGAGTAGAATTGAGTCAATTTCTTTTAACCCTCGTCAATGGTAATGCGGACAAGACTGAACACTTATTTTTTCAATAAATAAACAAGATTTATCGTCAAGAGAATTGAATCCGGAATTTTGCAGAAGATCGCTCCCTGTATGTTCCGCAAGTTTCCCCACAATCACGTGGTCTTTTGGTTCTTAACCATAGCATTCCTCTTGGGCGGCAGCTTAACACTGCAAGGCTAAGAAAATTACTTTAGATTTCTCGAATACAAATAAAAATATTTTCATTTTTTATTCTTCAGTACTTGTACAAATTAATTATAAAAACAAAAGGACCTTGGTAGTCAGGTAAGGGATTGCTTATGGAGATTACAAAATGAGATCAGAAAACCTGAAGAGAAAAAAAATTAAAATATATCAAACAACAAAAAATGTATATTGTGATTGCTGTTTATTTAAATAAATTAATTGGTTACTATTATAAAGCATATTAACAATTTGTTAATTCCTTTTTAATACAAAATTTAGTTATGTGCTTTAGTTTTAGACAGGTTTTTTTCTTTTTTTGTTTTTCGTAGATGATAATGGTTAGTATGGTGGTACTTTATAGTAGGAAGAAAAGGCATGTGTTAAAAACGCAGAAATCTAATGCTTTTAGTTAAAATTTGCCGACTTTCAAATAATAAGTTCGAATGATCGGCAATTCATAGAAATATACAAATAGAAAAAACTATAGTAATCGAAAAATTAGCAAACATTTTAAAAATGTTTTATGTTTAAATTTTGTTGAATGTCGTTTTTTAATTTCCTCCGCATAATAAACAAACAAATCCAAATAATACAATAGAAATATATATTACCGAGAACGAGAAAAGAATCCGCTGGTACTGTGATTATTACTATTACTTTTCTTATTAATAGAATATCATAATTGTGACGTTGTATCTTTCTCTGTTATGAAGAAAAAGAAAGAAAAAAACGAACTACACAGCTTCCAATACGGTTGATGGTGAAATTCGAATGTTGAATAGATAAAAACTATAAACATACATCTAAAAGATATCAAGCGACTACTTTCATAACTTATAAAGAATATATATTTTTTGTACACGAACATGTAAACAACAACATCAAAATTAATCAAAATATGAAACGGATATATATAAATTGTATGCATATGTATCGATATATGTATGTTAATCTGTATATATGGCTCCGTGTGTATATACATATACTTATATAATTAGTTTTATATAGACAAACCAAATAGGGAGTTAAAGGTAAATACCTTCGTACAAAGGTCAAAACTGTGTGACGAAAAGTTGCTTAAAGAAATATGTAAAAATTATAATGTAAATCCTTGAGAGATACAATAAAAATAGGTAACTATTTTATTATTGGCTTTGGTTTTGTTGTTTGTTTTTCTATTTTGTTTTTATCTTCTTATCATTCTTCGTTGCGATTAAATTAAATTTCGTATTGGTCCATGGCAACATTACTTAGACACATGCAGATTCGCTTTTTTTGTGCATTTAAATGTTTTGTTGCAGAACTCGAATTCAGCTTGTGACTTTAACGACCTAGGTGATATTATAATTGTCTGCATATATAATGGTCGCTGCGATATGCCATTTAACGAATAGTCTATTATTTAAACAACTATAAAAAAAAGAAACTGTGGCTTAACCGCTAGAGGTAAACCTGGAATCTTACGTAACCCGAAACTTAGATCTCTTATCACTTTTTATCTATTGTTTAGCAAGTTCCTGGTGATATTATCAATTCAGTGATAGTAACTGGTTTTCGTAGTACAGATTAGTTCCAACTTTAATTGGTCGAGGGTTTTCCTCACCTTCGACGTTAATGATGCAGATAATTCAAAATACGAGTATACTGTGGATCTAGCTTTAGTTCATACTGTTCTGAGCATGGTATTGTTTTAATTGGCGATACTTAGCAGCGAAACTTCATGTTTGGCTTGTATGGCTACTTTTTATGTTTATTAGTGCATAATGAAACCAACTGGTGATCTCTCGGTATCCGCTTGTTCATATTTAAGTATTAAGAAATAACTCAAGCTTATCAATGATCACTGAATTTATGATGAGGATATGGAAAGGTGGTATTGATGTACATTAGTACATTTCAACGGCGAGGACACGTATGATGAGGCAGAGCATTCCTCGTTGATGTGGTTCGGCTGGAGAATAATTCTTTGTATTTATTTGTGTGTCTGAAGTTCACTTTCAACGTGAGCAGCTGGGTATTCTCTGATTGATAGATATCCAGAGAAAATGTGAGGTGGAATACGAATCGAGAGATAATATAAGGTGGATTACATTCAGCAAGTTTATTTGGGCGACGAAGATGATAATACCTATACAAAAGAAATGGGCACGATACATTGCGCATACTCATGACTGGGTCGGCAAATAGTTTTACTGCTCGTTTTTGCATTATACCGAGCACGTGTAACGCAGTTGTGGATGCGCATGACCAAATATGGGGGTTGAATTCTATTTAGATACCTTGGAAATTATGGCCAGGTTGGACTTTCAGCATTTTTAAGGAACTCTATATATACGACCCCACTTTTCGTTTCTTCAAATATGTGGTCATTCCAATGTGGTCGTTCCAACAAACGAACAGTGCTCAAGATCGAATCTCTTACCTCTTCGCCTCATTCCCCTTCACGCCTCAGCCCCCCCCCCCCCCCCCCCACCCGACCTGCAGTTTTAGATCCCCTCCTACCGCCCCCGTCAAGCTCACAACAATCCCTTAAGTCATCTGAATGCCGCTATGCCCTCTCGAAGCTTCGAAACAGTCGGACCTACGATAACGTCCACATCTATCTAGCTTACCTTCATGGCAAATCTGATGCAGTCATCTACGAAGGCAAAACGAAAACGAGTGTTAAGATTTCCATTCAGCAGGAAGGTCTCCCTCTCTCAACGAAGTTGTAGACGCAATAAATCGATTGAAAAACAACAAGGCTCTCGGAGTCGACTACATACCGGCAGAGCTTCTGAAGCATGAAGGAGAGGCAACCGCTCGAAAGATCCACCAGCTCATTCAAACAATATGGAATAAGGGAGTCACTCCGGAAGAATGGCAAACCTCAATAGTCGATCCCATTTTCAAAAAAAGGCGACAGATCTGACTGCGAAAATTACAGAGGAATATCATTGCTCCCAACCGCATACAAAATATTAACAAATGTCATTCTAGCGAGAATCACACCGTACGCAGAAGAGATACTGGGAGACTACCAATGCGGATTCCGTAGGAACCGGTCAACAAGCGACCAAATGTTCACAATAAGACAACTGCTGGAAAAGAAGTGGGAATACGGAGAGACGGTTCACCAACTGTTCGTTGACTTCAAAAAAGCCTACGACTCAGTCGCAAGGCAAAGACTCTACCATATTGTAGTTGAGCTAGGAATCCCGAAAAAATATGCCGCCCTCATTCAAATTTGTATGAACGAAAACAAAGGGCGAGTTAGAATAGAAAACCACCTCTCAGAACCATTTGAAATCCGGGACGGACTAAAGCAGGGAAATGGTCTATCACCGTGTCTTTTTAACCTTGTCCTCGAGTATGTCATCAGGAAGGTACAAGACGACAACATGGCCGGATCATCCCTGAACGGGGTCACACAAGTGCTCCCATATGCGGATGACATCGCCGTTCTGGACGATAATCTAGAAACTGTAAGTAAAAACTGTGAAATCATCATGCAAGCGGCAGATGAGGTGGGCCTAGAAATAAATGAAGACAAAACAAAATACATGATTACGGCGAGAGCGGGTGGACCTCAGGGAACACATATAAACGTCAGCGGCAAGATATTTGAAAAAATTGACAAATTTAAATATCGGAACGATACTGACGGCCAGTAATGAAATGTTGAAAAAGTTAAGGAATTTAAATATCTGGGAACGACACTGACGGCTAGTAACGAAATGTGGAAGGAAATTAAGAAAAGACTGAATTCGGGCAACGCTAGTCGGCATGCAGTCAGTAAACTGCTGAAATCCACACTGCTATCACGTAACATAAAACTCCGTGTCTATAGAACCATAATCATGCCGATTGTTCTATATGGATGCGAAACATGGGCTCTCACAAAACGGGAAGAAAACAAATTCCGCGTATTCGAGAATAAAGTACTAAGGGGTATCTTTGGTGGTAAATATGACGAGGTGGCAGGACAATGGAGGAAATTCCATAACCACGAATTGGAAGAGGTATATCGCAAACATACAATAGTAAGAGTAATCAAGTCGCGAAGATTAAGATGGGCCGAACACGTGGCGCGAATGGGCAGCGATAGGACCGTGCATAGAATTCTTGACAGTAGACTAACGGGAAAGAGACCGGCCGGACGCCCGCGACGGAGATGGGAGGACAATGTTAGGTTTGACCTAGAGGAGGTCGGATCGAATAGTCAAGCGTGGAAGGAGAGCGCACATGACAGGGAACGATGGCGGAGCCGAGTCGGTGAGATCATGAACTTCCGGGTTCCTACAGGGCAATAAATAATAATAATAAGGAAGGTCCCCACCGATTTTCCTAGCCTTCATAATTTGTAGAAAAACTTACATGGAAACTTCAATATCCCCCCAATAAAGAAGTTTTTTCGGCCCTAAACGGCTGGCCAACCCACTTTCAACGGGGCCTCCCAATACTCTTCCCCTAACCATTTACTACCAGAATGTCAGAGGACTACGGTCCAAAACCCATTCGATCTTACAAAATACTCACTCCTTTCTCTTTGATATATACGCACTGACCGAAAATAACCTCATCTCAAAGTCCGTGTACATCATATGCTTTTATATACCGCCATCGCAAGCTATCGAGTCATACGAACTCGCTATTGCGGCAATCGATCCCATAACTGAGCCTAGTTCTTCCCAAGACGACATTGTAGTCCTTGGCGATTTTAATCTCCTCCATCTCCAATGGACGCTGTCTGACGACTACTCCCACTACATCTCAAACCCCACTACTACTAAGGAATGTCTCTTTATAGACAGCCTCACTGACTCTAGCCTTTGCCAAGTAAGAAATGTCCAAAACCATCTGGGCAGACAACTTGACCTTGTGTTCACGACAGACGCCTTTAATTCCTCAGTCGTCCCTAGTCCCCACACCCACTCAACTATTGATAACCACCAACCCCCCCCCCCCCCCCCCCCCCCTTCTTCTCGTATCCTTATACCACGACCACTCAGCCCACAGCACACCGCCCCCCTATCAATTTTCCTTCAACTTCCGAAAAGCCAATTTTCGCCTCATAAATGAGTACCTCAAATATCAAGCCTCGCTCTACACAGAAATCCACAACGCCACATCCCTATATGTCCCATACTCCCGACACAGGTTATCATTCTCATCGCCCCCATGGTATTGTGGGTTGTTAGTATTGTGCCAAGACACGCGCACCTGTTTAACTAACTTACCAACGTCTGGGAGAGAAAACTCACAACGTACACTGACGAAATTGTTCACAGGAGATCGTTCACCCACGGAGAATGAAAATAGAACACTGGAGTTGTAGTTTGAAATTCATTTATTGTTCACTATCGGTTTTTTATTATATTTGTATGGTGAATTCGGTTTTTATATAATAACTATCGGACACTTCCGTACGAGCTTAATATTATTTTCTATCAAAGGGTCTATTGCTTATGGTAGTTGTACACGGCACTATATGTCTCGGTAATGTCAATTAGGATATGTACCTAATTATTCTATTCCGTAGGTTTCCGGCTAGATTAACGCAAGGAACAAAAAAAACTAAACTTCCTCGGGTTAGAAAAATACGAGACTCACAACGCGCTTGACGTTACTCCAGTATAAAGCCTGACCCCGATACGTGCGTTCGCTTACACGATTAATATCTGACTCCTCGTAGAAATCGTCCTCAACATACCTTGTAGTATCGGATACCTCTGGCGTACCAGGGAAATTCCAATACACATCTGGTCAATTAGAGGGACGGAAATTTAGGCTGGCAGAAAATGCCAGAATGGTTTTCCCATGATGGTGATGAAATATCGGCAAAAACCCAAGGCTGCCTAAAAACATGAATCTTCTCGACTACATTATTTGTGTAGGAAATTGCCGCCTGGACGAAAATGTTTTCTTTTGTCTAAATCGGATAGACAAAAGTTTTGCGGGTAGCATAATGGAACAATGCTGGCGGCGGAAATTGGGTCTTCTGTGAAGTAAAATTCACAGAAGATCGCTCGCCATAGCAACTAGAAACAAGGTTTATTGATCTTGTTTATCCCGCTCATTATGTCCTTTGTTCCTATACACTTTGATTCTGCCAAGAATGTATCATTTCGTCGGTCGATGAATCGAGTGTGTGTTATTTTAACCCTTATGTCAATGACCGGGTACCCGGGTACCCATTTCGATTTTTTAAAATGAAAAAAAAAATTTTTTTTTCATTGAAATTTCGTAATTATCATTCAGAAACGTTTGAATGGAGATGATCTAAGACATGGGACCGAAATTCGTCTACTAGGCCGAGCAATCGTGAAATTGCGACGAAATGATTACTGTCGGTAAAGTTGGTCATTGACATAAGGGTTAAATAACGCTCGATCGCTTGCAGGTAGCCAACGATGGCTACGTTGTATATCGTCGATAGGACGATCGGCCGATGGGTCTGCAAATGAAGAGTAAAAATGATATGCCGGGTGTAGAGGAAAAGCTCCTCGGCTATGATGGGATATTTATGACGGTTATCCAAGTGGATAACCGAATTGTTTTCAGCCATTTTAGGACAGTGGTGAATACTATGGCAAGGTTGTGTGATCTTGCCAGTAATTCGACTTAAGGGTAGATATGGGGTTTAAAGGATTTTTATGGGGTTAAAAATGATGCGAGGTTCTTCGGGCCCGGAAGAGCCCTACAGTATAACGACAAACTACGCACCCTTCTTAACAAGAGGAATAAGTTGTGGAACACTTTCCTAAACAGGCGTTCTCCCCTTGATTACTCCAACTATCTGGGTTACTTTTACCAAATCACCGAGCTTTACAGCTCTCTCTACCACAATTACCATGCCAACGCTCAATTCAACATGATGAACGACCTCAAATCTTCCTTCCACTTCATCAACCACAAACGGAAATCTGATGCCTATCCCACCTCCCTTTTCTACGGCTCAACTACTACAACGGACTCCCAAACCATATCCAATCTTTTCGCGACCTTCTTCAAACTATCCTTTACGGACGACTCGTTCGAGCCTAACCACTCCTACTTTACTGGCATGTCTGAATTCTCCCTCAGCCCTCTCATCCCTCTACTCATTCAACAACACCAACTCACAAAAAAACTTGAAGAACTGAAAGACGATTTTAGTCCCGGCCCAGACGGACTCCCTGCTATCCTCTTAAAAAAATGTTCCTCTCTCTCTCTCTCCCGCTCGCGTCAATTTTCAATCTATCCCTTGCTCAAGGTCTATTCCCTGACTTTTGGAAATCCTCTTACATAACCCGCATACATAAAAAGGGGAAAAAACGATATATCCAATTATCGTCCCATTGCTAAACTTTCGCACATTCCTAAACTGTTCGAAGGCCTACTATATGCGGCGTTATGTTTTCGCTGCGCACCCATCACCTCTCCGAACCACCACGGCTTCCTCTCAGGCAGGTCCATTACTACTAACCTTGTCGAATTCACATCCCACACCCTCCTTGCCCTAGAAAACGGCAATGAGGTCGACGTAGTCGCTACCGACTTTAGCAAGGCCTTCGACAAAATCTCCCATAACCACGTTTTCTTCAAGCTACCCGCCCTCGGTTTCGAATCCCTGCTGATTAAGTGGGTCTCATCCTATCTCTGTTATCGAACCTGCCGCGTGCGATTTAGACCCACCCTCTCCGATCCTCTTTTCCCAACCTCAGGTGTCCCCCAGGGCAGTCATCTCGGCCTTCTCCTATATATCCTAACCATAAACGACATAGGCTCTTGCATTAATCACTCCATCATCTCGCTTTACGCGGATGATACCAACATTTTTAAGACAATCCCCTCTCACCTGGACTCCTCACTTCTCCAAGCGGATCTTGACAGCTTCTCGACTTGGTGCCAAAATAATTGTCTAGAAATGAATATCGCCAAATGTCACACAATCACCTTCTCTCGGAAGAGTTCTCCCACTCACCCACGCTCTCATCTCTTACTGAACCAACCGATAACATCGGTTGAATCGATTCGCGATCTGGGCGCCCTATGCGACAAGGAGCTCAAATTTACCGCATATTTTGATTACATAATCCTCAAGGCTAACGCCGCCCTTGGGTTTGTCAAACGCTGGTCGAAGGAATTCCTTAACCCCTACGTCACCCGATCACTCTACACAACTTTTGTCCGACCACTACTCGAATACGCTCGTCAGGTCTGGTCCCCGTATCAAGTGACTCACATTCGCAGGATTGAGGGAGTTCAACGTCGTTTCTTGCGCTTTGCCCCCCGCGGACCAAACTGGGAAAATCTGCTGATTCTACCACCATACACAAGCCGGCTCCGTCTAATCAATCTAAACACACTTGAAGAGCGCAGAATCCATGCCGGCATCATCTTTGTCCATCGCCTTCTGTCTGGCTCAATCAATTGCCCAAGCTTGCTCTCCACTTTAACATTGCATACAAACCCCCGTGACGTACGTAACCCTCGACTGTTTTACGTGCCCGCTCATCACACTTCTTGCTGCGCTAACGAACCCATCTCGCGTATGCTACGACAGGCCAACTCTTTCCCCACCTCCTTCGATTTCAACATCCCCACTCCCGCTCTTAAACGACGTCTCAGAATAAACCCGTCCTCAACCCGCCCCTCCCCCCAATAATCCCCTCTACCCTGCAATCCCACCTCTCCTCTTCTACCCTCAAAACAGTTCCCCCAGCCCCACCCGCAATTTCAACTTCTCCACCCAGCTCATCAACCTAGATTTCACCGAGGGAAAAAGAACAAAGGAGAAGCGACCTAAGGCATCGTTCGGTAATGAGGGTTAGTTGAGTAAATAGCAGCCACTCATGAGATACTAAAAGGGATTGCGATATTTTATACAATGGAGATCGTATATCGTATCTCTGCCGACTGGAAGACTCGGATTCTTTTGTTTGCATATGTTTATGCTATTGAATCCAATCCGGCGGCTAAGCGCGCCGTTGGTGATTGTTTGAAGATTCAAACAAAGAAGTATTTCCGAGAGAAGTATTTGCAGCTGAATCAATAGTTGCAAGTCTTCGGAAAGTAATTTAGATGGTTATACAATGACGGTTGTGTATACCATCTGTGTCAATTATCTAGGGCGACGCCAGGATCGAACTCTAGTGTGAATATCTACACTAATTGGAAATTCGGTTCTTGGTCGCTAATGCAGAGATGCATTGATACATGTATGAATGCCCTTGTAGGAAAAATTCTTTGCAGGCATTTCCAGGTAATGCATTGAAAGCATAAATTATCCTTGGGAAGGAAATGTTTTTGCTGCGGGGAGATTGCGGTGCAGGTGTGGGGGGGTTGGAATTTGCCTGGCAACCGAAGGTACCGAATAGGTTTTGGTTGAATGCTCCTGTATAATGGAAAGAATTCTTGTAGGGAATTTGTATGCGAAGAGATGCATGAAAGGTAAGAATTATTTACAGGGACTTTTAGTTAAATAAATTTGATCTGTTTGATGCGTGAAGCATTTACAGGTGCTTAATGCGATTGCATTAGCAAAAACGTATGCAGATTGGGTTGTAGGGATGGGGGTTCTTCAGGTAAGTAGGCAGTGGGGTTTGGCGGAACCGCCACACTACTTTCATTACTTATAAAGAATATATATGTTTGAACATGTCAACATCAAATATATACGAAAAAAATATATGAACTCGAGAGCATACTAAATATTTTCTTTTCAAACGATGCTAGTCAAAAGCATGTACACTTTCCATTACACCAAATTTCGACTAAGACGTACCTCGCCCTCGCACAGATAAAATCCTCTTTACTTAGAACACTCAATCTATCTCAACAAAATCAGCTATAGCTACCCTCGACCGTATGCTTCCTGCTCTTCAAATCTGCTCAATATATACTGTATTTATTTATGTGAATCTGTATGTATATGCATGGGTGGGCTGAAATGTTTCCGACCTCAACGTGAAGATAGCAGCACTCGTCAATAAAAGCCAGTGAATGATTGGCGGATTTTAGTCAATGTCTGAATGATGTTGGAGTGTTCCGCCGAACACTGTTTACTATAGAGAACACAACGGAGCGAAACAACACAAATAAAACACAGCGAAAGGTTTGTTTTTATATTTTTTTGTGTTATTTTCCTTTTATTTTGGGTTTTTTGTCTAGCACAAAGAAAACAATTGTGGATTAAACTGACAATGACCGACGCACACGTTAGACTACTTTTCGAATTAGAACAGCGCACGGCACGTTCTTAAGCACGTTTACTTTATGTTACACAAGCGCGACCTTCGGTAGTTTCCTCTTGTAATCCAACTCCCTCGTTGGGAATCTCTATATCGACTGCGACGGCACACGAAAAAGACTCTTTTTTTGAATGGCGGATCTGACCTCCGTGACTGCTAATTGACGACTGTGGTAACTTCTCTGGGGATGATTCCATTCATCCCACAGTTTTCCTTTCCATTTCGCTGGTGGTGACTTTCTCTCGATCGAGAATCTTTCCACCAGAGAAGATCGCGCTCACACATATAGACGCGGAGGTTATTGTCTGCATGCAGTAGATCACAGTGTGATCGGAATTTCACACCTCTAATGGATTGCTTAGGCTCCTCGATAGTATAGTGGTTAGTACACCCGCCTGTCACCCGGGAGACCGGGGTTCGATTCCCCGTCGGGGAGCCCCTGGCGCAAGACTAATGACCTTGCCCAGAAAAAATAAATCATTATGGAAAAATTTAACAAGCCTCAGGACTTGCTAAATAAGGCCAAGACCGGTTCCCGGTTGTAGTGCCGATGATGATGAATGGATTGCTTACGTAAACAATCGAGCGTGTGATTTACAATAGTCAATCTTGGGCTCGTGTTTACTTTGCCCAATGGGAACAGCGTTTTCGTTTATTGCTGTTGTATCCCCATGGTCTTTGTTTACACGACGTAGATTGCGGCAGGGACAAAGGTTTTGTCGGCGGATTGGCTTTCCGGTAATTCGCTTATCGCCGAAGATGTGATGTTTGTCGACATCTGGCGCAGCTGTGCCAACCGTTTGTGTATATCCAGTTAATGGATCCTTACACAATTTCTGTTGGTGAGTCATGTTCTTCGATCGCCGTGCAGGCGTAGAAAAATTAATCAGGACCTGCGGCCCATGTATCTGTGGATACGTGCGGTTGTTACCTCCAGGTTGAATGTTACCTTTTATTTCAGGTGGAAAGGAGGACTTTGAGGATAGGTGTCTGTGAGCACATGTAATTTGGATATAGGTGAGTATGTTTCTTGGTGGAACGACGATAACTCGACCTATAGTGGATTATGTGGCTCGTAGAACCCCCCCCCCCCCCCCCCCCCCCATTGTCATAGTCACCATATGACGTGGGCTGCTGTTGCCTGGGGGCGAACTATTGTCTTTTATGAGCGCGGTTTCATACTGACATACTGACATACTGGGGAGCTTTCAGCTGCTGCCCTCGGTTGCTGGTTTGCCTCTCCTGGTACCGCATCGGGCGGTTGTCCTACGTCGCACTGCTTTAGTCTTTCGACACTGACGGTGTACGGCTTTCCGTCGATGTCAACGGAGAAAACTCAGCCGTTTATTCGGTCCAGCACTTTGTATGGCCCTTCGTAAGGGGGTTCCAGAAGTTTCCTTACTTTGTCCATCCTGATGAAGACATGCGTGCAGCTGTCCATCTCTGGGTGAACAAATATCCCCTTGGAACCGTGCCTGGCGACCGGTGTTGCCCTGACCTTTCGCCAGAGTTTGCGTAGGTTTTCCATGTTAGGCAACTGATCGAGTGTAAGTTCTCCATCGGCGAAGACCTCTCCTGGGAGGCGCAGATTGGTTCCGTAAGTCAGATCTGCTGCTGAGGCTCCCAGGTCCTCTTTAATGCTTGTGCGCAAGCCTAGGAGGATAGTTGGTAGGGCTTCGAGCCATTGATTGTCGTCATGACACATCTGTGAGGCTGTGAGCGAGCGGTGCCATCGTTCTACCATCCCATTGGACTGGTAGCGACACGCGGTTGTGTGGCTTTGTTGGCAGCCGAGTAGATCGGTCAGCTGCTTGAAAATCGCTGCCTCAAATTGTGGTCCTCGGTCGGCTGTAAGGGCAGTCGGGACGGCGAAACGTGTGACCCTACTCGAATAGAATGCTTTGCCTACATTCCCTGTGGTCACTGTTCGTAGTGGCACTGCTTTTGGCCAGCGTGTAAAACGATCGATCATCGTCAGGAGGTACTTGTAACCTCTCGACAGGGTAAGCAGTCCCACTATGTCGATGTGGACCTGGGCGAAACGTGCCTCGGAGAGCTTAGACTGTGCTGGTTGCAGCACGTTGTGACGATCGACCTTGCAACGTTGACATTGCAAGCAATTGCGTGCCCATTTGGTTGTCTTTGGTCATGTGTGACGAGACGAATATACGTCGGACGGCTGCTGCGGTTGCAGATGGGCCGGATTATGGAATGTTTCGTACAGATTCCTTCAGAGCATTTCTGGGATGTAGGGGTGTAGCGCCTCTAACAGATACACACACAAAAACGCAAGCAAATAGTGAAGGACACCGAACGAAAATACCATAGCGATAACAAAACAATTCACATCAGTGGAATGTACTTGAGTTTAAAAATCGAATTCTAAACACGGCCAGTAGCCTGTTACGCTTGGGTTCAATTTTTGGTGATTCTAACTGTTATAGCGTCAGTTCGAATCACACGTTCTTCACTATCATCATTCCAAACGCTATAGGGGCGAGCTACCCCTGGCGAGACATCGCACCAGACTACGTCCTATGAGTCATTGAAAGTGGGTTTACACAAAACTAGTGCTGTCTCCGCTTTCAGTAGGGACTCCTTTTTGCGCTTGCGCCAGGTCGGCATCGTCGATTTGCGCACGGAGTTTAATTGCGTCGATACGCGGAAAAGCATCTGCAATTACGTTCTGAGCTCCTGGAACGTATTCGATTCGGGTGCTAAATTGCCCGATGAAGTCCAGGTGCCGTTCTTGTCGCGGGGATGAGTTTCCCGCTTTCTTTTGGACGGCATACACCAATGGTTTGTGATCGGTTTTGATCGGCAGTTGGCGTCAACCGTGTGCCGGAAGTACTTCACTGCGCAGTAAATCGCTAGTAACTCCCTGTCGTAGGCACTGTAGCGTCGCTCGGTCGGGTTCAATTTCTTTGAGAAGAAACCCAGCGGTTCCCATATTTCGCAGCACTCTTGTTCGAGTACGGCCCCAATTGCAGTGTCGGAAGCGTCACACTGTATGGCCAATGGGGATCCTTCAACGGGATGTCGAAGCAAAGTTGCGTTTGCCAGCTGTTCTTGCGATAAGCGAAATGCTTGATCAGCTGACTCGGTCCATTGAATTGGTCGTTTGTCGTTACGTTTGGCTCCTAAGTATTCGTTGTGAGGAGCCTGGACCTGGACGGCGTTTCGAAGCGTTGGGCGATAAAAGTTTAACATGCCCAAGTAACCCCTAAGTTCTCGCACATTCGTGGGGCGAGGAAATTGCATTAGTGCGTTCATCCTGTCTTGTAATGGGCGGACGCCTTGGCCGTTAATGCAGTATCTGAGGTAGTTGACCTCTGATTCTCCGAGGTGGCACTTGTCTGGATTAATTGCCAGGCCGAAATCTCGGAAATCCACTTGCTTCAAATGGAAGGGATGTTCGGTCATGCTTTTCGATGCTATGAGTATGTTGTCGATATACGCATATCAGAAGTCAAGTCCGCAGAGAGCTGAGTCAATGTAGCGCTGGAACGTTTGTGCTGCATTTCGGAGACCGAACGTCATCACCTTGAACTCGAATAGTCCGAAAGGTGTGGTTACCGCGGTCTTCGGTATATCTTCGGGAGCCACCGGAATTTGGTGGTACGCCCTCGTAAGGTCGAGGGTCGAGAAAACTTCGCACCACTGCAGTTTATACGAAAAGTCGTGCAGGTGTGCTATCGGGTATCGATCGGGTGTTGTTACTGCGTTCAGCATTCGGTAATCGCCGCATGGACGCCACTCGCCGTTACTCTTCTTGACGAGATGGAGTGGGCTCGCTCATGGGCTGTTGGACGGCTGGCAGATTCCTAAGTCGAGCATGTACTCGAATTCTGTACGAGCCTCGCGCAATTTTTCGGGAGTCCATCGGCGCGGGCGTTGGCTCACTGGGGGCCGCGCGTCTCGATGTAATGAAAAACGCCGGCATTTGCGCGTCAGTGGTTGCTAAGCGGAACAGTTATGTCCGCGAATTCTCGAAACAGATCGCTGAATGGACCGTTTGTGACTGTGCACGATAATGTCAATGCCTCTCCCGCCTTTGCGTTTACTGGCTTGGACAGATACGTTACCGGGTCCATCAGTCTGTTGCGGGCTACGTCCACTACTAGGTTGTAGTGTCACAGCAGGTCCGAACCTATTAGCAGTTCGGTTACATCGGCCACGACGAAGTACCAACGAATTGGTCGACGGAGGCCTATTTTCAAAGCTATTAATGTTCGTCCGAAGGTTTTGATCGGATTATTGTTCGCGGCGAACAATCTCAATAAATCCGGCAGCCGATCGGCAGGTGGGTACGACCGGGAGAACAGAGATATCCGCACCTGTGTCGATTATGAAGTCTATTTTTGACTTCTGGTCAAAAATTGACAAGTGACATATTTGGGGGTTGCCGGCCATTATCGCTTTTTCTGCGGTCGGCAGTTCTAGTTTAAAGGACTAGACTGCGTTGGTCGACCAGTTGCAGGGTTGCCTACACTTTCTGGCTTGTGCACCGAAGCGGAAATGAAAATAACACATGCCAGAGGGGTTTGCATTGTCTGGCATGCGTGTTTTGCCACGCCAGCGTCGTGTGTTTTCGCGCGACCAATCTCGGCGTCGCGGTCTCCCACGGCCCGCCCATGAGGGGTTTCCGGCGCTGAGACTGCCAAGTTGTGCTTGTAGCTATCGGATTTGCAGGGTCAAGCTTTCGAATTCGCTGCTTAGCTGCGTCGTATGGGTGTGTGTTGCCGTGGGAGTTCGTGGCTGCGGTTGGAGTGGGATTTGAAGGGACGTCGTCGCCCGTGGACACTGGAGATTCACTCGGGATCGATCTGTGGCCATTACTGCCTCGGCGTGTCGTGTAAATTCGTCCAGAGTTAGATCTGTTGAGGGGACGAGGATATCTTGCACGTATTCGGGCAATGATTCCCTGACGATAGCCGTTAAAGCGAGGGGCGACATGTCTGTGCCGGCCAGTGCCCGGAAATGGGCGGCACGTTAGGACCGTCGCATCCCCAGGGTGTCGGTTTGTCGCAATAGGCGTCGCAAGCAATTTTGCGGCGTTTCCCTGAATGCGTTTATTACCATCTCCTTGAAAGTGGTGTAGGGTCGGGATGACGGGGTTCTGATAAGGTTCTTCGCGTAAGGAAGCAAGGTTGGGTCCAGGTCTCGTGTTACCAGGAGAAATTTCTCCTGTTCGTCCGAGATTCCTTCCCAGCTGAAGGTCTGTTCGGCGTAGCCAAACCAGAAGTCAGGGTAGTCGGATGTAAAGTCCGGTAACTTCACTTTACGTCTACGTGGGCGTTGGTCCGTATAGGAGGGTACGTCGTCTTCCCGCAGGGGAGTTGGTGCCTGTGGGGGATTTGGTGCTTCAGGTGCTTCCTCGGACGAAGCTTGCGGCCTGGTTGTCGGCATCGTTGCCCTGATTTTTTTAAACTCGGGCGCATGAGTCGCGGAAATTGTCTAAATACTGGGGGTCGCGTTCGGTTTTTCTCGGAGGCGTTTATGATAGAGGAACGCGGCGAAACGACCTGCTGGTTCCAAAGGTATGACATGGACAGGCCTAGCGCTAGGAGGAATATATTTGATTTCCGAAGATGGTCCAGGGATGGGCCTACCCCAGAGGATACTTCGTGTGATTCGATGTGCTGGAAGCAGAAAGGAGAGAAACTTTCCAGTTCGGGGAGGACGAGAAGAACGGGAAGGTGCGAGCTATCGAAGGTTTTTCTTTATTTATACGCACTGTTTTTGCGTTGTTTCAGATATTTAATCAGAGACTTCATAACCATCCAGTGAATAGAAGATTGTGGTACGGGTCGATAAGAATGAGGGCATGATTTCATACCTTATTGCGTCCCGGTTGGAAGTTTGCTGACTTCTATCTACTTGGGAATTGTATTTGTCATGTTGGGTGGACATTTGACTTCAGATATTTCACAAGTTTACGGTTAATCACAGACTCCGTAACCATCGAGTGAATAGAAGTTTATGGCATGGGTCAATAAGAATGAAGGGATGATTTGGTGCACTTTTTGCGACCTGGTTGGATGTTTGCTGACGTCTATCTACTTGGGAATTGGCCGCTTGAATGGGACAGATGGAAGAACTTCTTCGGCGATTTGGCGAGTGGAGAAGTACACTTCTTTAAAAGAATTAGAGGAATACTGGCGTGTTTATTAAGATCCAGCTCATTGAGTTCTCGGGCAATGTCAGAGTTCGAAAGTGAATCTGCTGCTTGTGCTCAACTCGAGGCAGAGTTGATGTGATATCAGACAGCGCTGAGATGGGTGCAAAATGTGCAGCTTTTTTTCGCATCTTTCCGCAACTTGAACATAAGCAGCACACCATGAGCCAGATTCCTTTCCGAACGCGTACTGTTGCCCGCGCACTAAAAGAGCTAAGCGCACACAAATCCACTGGTCTGGATGGTATGGCGTTAAGCAAGGATAGTGAAGAAGGTGAATTGAACACACGATGAAACGATTGAAAAGCGAAGCAGTGAAGCATCAGACTACTAACCGTGTTTAGAATTTGATTTCCAAACTCGACTATATTCCACTGGTATGAATTATTTTTATTTTATCGCTTGGTATACGGTTCTGATGTATTTTTCTTATTCGATTTTTTTTCGTTCGGTGTTCTTCACTATTTTTGCTTGTGAATTGTGTGTATCTGTTAGAATCGCTACAATGGCATTCTCCCAATCCTCTTGCAGAGATGTTCCTCTTCACTCGCTAAACCACTGTGGAAACTCTTCCATTTGTCTTATTCTACTGATCGTTTCCCAAATAGATGGAAGTCAGCGAACATTCAGCCAATTCCCAAAAAGGGTGACAAATCGAACCTTTCTTCTTATCGACCCATAGCACTAACTTCTATTCTCTCCAAGGTAATGGAATCTCTTATCAACCGTCAACTTTCGAAATATCTGGAATCGAATGACCTCCTCAATGACCGCCAATATGGCTTTCGTAGCAACAGGTGCACAGCAGATTTGATGGCGTACCTTATCGAAAAGTGGAGCCATTCCATCCACTACCTCGGCGAAAGCAAGGTAATCGAATTGGATATTTCTAAAGCCTTCGACAGAGTTTCACATTCAGCCTTTTTATCAAAATTACATTCATATGGTGTGGACAATTCCCTGATCCAATGAATAAGAGACTATCTTTGTGGCCGGTCAATTCAAGTGGTTCTTGATGGTGTCAAATCTGCCTCCTATCAAATTAATGCAGGTGTTCCCCAGGGTTCGGAACTCTCACCCACTCTCTTCTTCATCTTTATAAATAATCTCTTGTCAATTACTCACAACCCAATTCACTCGTTTGATGATGATAGCACGTTGAGTTTCTCATACTCATACGAACACTCCCGTCCAAACTCTTCGAACGTCACTACCAACCAGCAACTTATGCTTGATACATTGAATTCAGACCTCAACAAGATATATCAGTAGGGATTATCTAACCGAGTAGAATTCAATGCCCGAAAAACTCAGTGCCGCTTCGTGTCGTCAAAGGCGACCCCAAAGTAAATATACTGTCTATGAACGGCGCTTACATCGACGAAGCCTTGGCACTCGAATTAATTCGACTCTTAATTTGAATGACCACATATTTGAAGCTGCGAAAAGTGCAGCCAAATGTATGGGGTTACTTAAGAGATGCAAAAGATACTTCACTCTATCCAACCTGGCCACTATTTACAAGGCGTATATTCGTCCCAAAAATGGAGTTCAACTCTCATATTTGGTCAGGCGCATCCAAAATTGCACTACACGTGCTCGACAGGATGCAGAAACGAGCAGTGAAACTTATTGGGAACCCAGCCGTAAGTAGATCAATTCCGTCGTTAGAACACAGGCGTAATGTATCATGCCTATCTATTTTCTATAGGTATTACCACGGTCGTTGCTCAACTGAACTTGCTGAATGTGTTCCGCCCCTTCAAACATTTTCCCGCGATACCCGTCAATTTGTGAATGCGCATCAGTTCACGTTTAAAGTGGACTTTAGGCGCACAAATGAACATAGAGAGTCATTCTTTAGCCGAGCCACACGAATGTGGAATGTTCTGCCTGATCATGTGTTTCCTGGCCGTTGTGATGTCCAGACATTCAAGACCAATATACATCGACACCTCCTTTCCTTATCCACTTCCTCTCCATCCGCTCGCACTGCTCGGACTGTGCTCTGACATTTAAGGGTACTTCAAAATCCCCTTTTGTGCGCGCGTTAGTGTAAAAAAAATAAAATCGAATAGCATCTCAATGCACTGAAGCTGGTTTGCCCTCTTCGTATGTGTGAGAGAGATAGAGAGAGAGAGAGAGGGAGAGAGGGAGAGAGAGAGGGATGTAATCCGAAGTTATTGTTTTGAGAGATGGAGGAGTGCTTGATACTGGAGTCTATATCATTAATAGTAAGAGTGAATAGGAGGGGTCCAAGATGACTGCCCTGGGGAACCCCTGAGGTAGGAAGAAAAGGATTGAAGAGGATGGATCTAAATCTGATACAGTAGGTTCGATCGTTAAGATAGGAAGAAATCCACTCAATCAGTAAAGGTTCGAAGCCAAGGGAGGATAGCTTAAAGAGGATGAGGTTGTGTGAAATTTGATTGAAGGCCTTGCTGAAATCGATTCTGATTATATCTACTTCGTTGCCGTTCTATAAGGCACGCAGAGCGTGGTATGAGAGTTCAACTAGTTTGGTGGTGGTCGACCTACCTGTAAGGAAACCGTGACCGGTTGGGTGAGATGATGGATTTGCAGTGGAAACATAACGCGTTGTAAAGAATGCCTTCGAACAGTTTTGGAATATGTGACAGTTTGCCGATGGGGCGGCAGTTACTAATATCTTTTTTTGGCCACTTGTTATGTATGGGGGTGACAAAAGAGGATTTCCAAATATTTGGAAAGACACCTTGTGTAAGGGATAGATTGAATATCTTTGATAGCGGGAGAGAAAGAGAGGGCCAGCCGGAAGTCCATCAGGTCTAGTGCTGAACTCGTCTTTAAGCAAGTTTAATTTATCTTCAACTAGGTGATGTTGGATAATTTGAGAGATGAGGGGGCAAAGGGGGAATTCGGTCAGGCCTTTGAAGTAAGAGCGGTTAGGCTCGAAAGAGTTGTCCGTGAAGGAGTTTTTAAAGAAAGAAGCGAAAAGATTGGCCGTAGTTTGTGGGTCGGTTGAAGTAATCATGTCGTAGTAAAGAGAGTTAGGATAGGCGTCAGATTTACGTTTGTAGTTAATAAAGTGGAAAAAAGATTTGGACTTATTGATCAGATTGTTTTGTGTTTTTGTGAGATAATTATAGTAAAGGGAGTTGTAAAGACCGGTAAATATATAAAACGAACCGAGAAAGTTGGAGTAGTCCAGAGAAAAGCGGGTTCTTAGGAAAATGTTCCACAAATTAATCCTTTTGTTCCGAAGAGTACGGAGTTTGCGGTTGTACCATGGATGCGATGATATGTCGAGAATAAGAGACATATAGGGAAATAGCACTGCATATTTTCTTATAGAGGATGGCAGTAGCTTCTTCTACATCTAGGTGATCAAAGCGAAATACGGTTCTGCTAAGATGCTCATTTAATAGGCGAAAGTTAGCTTTGCGGAAGTTGTAGGAAAAGTTGACGTGGCTTGGTGTGGATTGGGATAAGCTGTCATGATAAAGGGATACGAGAACCAGGGGGTAGTGATTGTCGATGGTATAAAGAGCGCGAGGACTAAGGGCAACTGAGGAATTATACGGGTTCGTTGTAAACACAAGGTCAAGTTGCCTGTTTATATGATTTGGCATATTACTTATTTGACGGAGGGGCTTGAGTCGGTGAGACCGTCTATAAAAAGACATTCCTGGGTATTAGTGGGGTTTGAGGTGAAAAAGGATTCATCTTCTGATAACGTCCATTGGAGATGGGGGAGGTTGAAATCGCCAATACAAACGATATCGTCAAGGGAAGTACTTAACTCGGTTAGATGATCAACCGCTGCTATTGCCAGTTCGTATGACACGATCGGTTGCGAAGGAGGTATATAGAAACATATAATGTATAGCGACTTGGGCGTCGGTCAATTTTTATTGCTATATAGTCAGGATTGGAAGAAGAAGAGATGGCAATAAGAGATGAGGTGAGCCTATTTTGGATGGCAAGCAGCACACCACCGTAAGGCGAACCCACACATATACCGTAGTAATCACGAAAAATGCTAAAGCGGAGGGGAATGATTCTTGACTGTGAATACTGGGGATAAGGTCGGTTTCGGTTAGTGCGTATATATCGAAAGGGAGGGTATGAGCATTTTGCACAACCGATTGCGTTTTACAGCGGAGACCTCTGACATTTTGATAGTAGATGGTTAAAGGGTAGAGATTTATTTTTCATTCCGTGATCTTCCGCGGGACGTTTGTATTTATAGTGTGCGCGGGGGGGGTTTCTATCTTACCTCAAGGGAATCTTTCTTAAGACTGACTTATATTTTTATTTTCACTTGAAATCGAACATTTTGATAGATAACAGAATGTAGCTCAGGTAGTTACAAGAAAAAAGGATCGATATACAAAATGTCTACCTGTGTATATTTTAATAGGTAATTAGGGAAAACGTACTTAAAATATTGTGACGCATATGACAATCAGTACTAGAATATTCGAGAAAGTCCGAAACAAAGTACTAGAATATTCTAGAAAGTACTGGAGAACTGGAGACTATGAAGAGTAGAACATTCAAGGCTATGGAACAGGCGGAAACGAAACACCGAATCAGAATGAGGAAACGGTATAAATACGTCGCACACAGATCATGGAGATAAGTAATAAGTAAGAAAGTGAAGCAAGCGATAAGTAAGAAGTAAACGACGGGATAAGTACGGAAGCGATAAGTCAAGAAATCGTTGTGTACGGTAAAAGTAACGGTTGTTATTAACGGACTAATAAAGTGTTATATTAATTCAAAAGCGATTTAACGGCTCTTATTTATTCAAAAATAATTAATCCAGCGAACCTTAAGCTCGCTACAATTGGTGTCAGAAGTGGGATTAATTATTAGTCAAGTAAATAAGTCTGTGAAAGTGTGTTGTAACGACGTCAGAACGACATTTGGAGGATCTTCGCGTTCCTGAGTTGAAGAAGGAACTTGAGGACCGGAATCTGGAAAGCAGAGGACAGAAGCAAATTCTTCGACAGCGTCTGCAAGCAGCAATGGAAGAAGAGGGTATTGGTGTCGACACATATGTTTTTACGATTGGGCCAGACTGTCCGGATGGAGAAGAAACAACGAGTCAGGATGGTGTCAATGTGACGGAGAAGAGTTCGCCGCAGTTGGACATTTCGGAGATGTTCAGGATGATGATGATAAAATTCGACGCGCAAGCAACAGATATTAATTCAAAATTGGATACGCAAGCTGCAGATGTTAAAGCAAAGTTGGATACCCAAAATTCAAAATTCGACGCGCAAGCTGCAGATGTTAATGCAAAGTTGGATGCCCAAAATTCAAAATTCGCCGCACAAGCTGCGGATCTGAATGCAAAATTGGATGCCCAAACGCAGTGGATGAAACGTAATTTTCAACACTTTAAGGAAGAAATTCGAAACGAAGTAGAAAATCTGGATCTAAAAGTCACCGATGAAATAATGCGAATCGAAAAGAGACGAGTGTATTGAGAGAAATAAGACATCGCCTAGCAATCAACATGACTACAAAGATACAAGGATATAACCGCCAACCTTCGATGGAACGGGACTCTTCTCCGTATTTATACGTCAGTTTGACGCCGCGGCCAATTATAACAAGTGGTTGGATGAGCAAAAGTCAACATCACTAATCTAGTCACTCCGCGGGGCGGCTGCAGAATTGCTACAAACCATACCAGCAGAGAAGCAAACAGATTTCCAAGCGGTAAGAGACGGCCTTGAAGCTAGGTATGGAGACAACCACATGCAGCAGGTCTAACGCATGCAACTGCGGAGCAGAACGCAGAAACCTGGAGAAAATCTTCACCAGTTGCAGGCAGATATTGAGCGATTGGCAAACTTGTCTTATTCAAATATGACTAAGGAATTTCTGAACGAGGTAGCAATGGATGCATTTATAAATGCACTCCAAGATCGGGAGTTGCAACAAGCCGTTCGTTTGGCGGGAAAGAAGACGACTAATGGAATACTGGCGTTCGCATTGGCATATGAATCTGCTAAACCGGGTACCAGGAGTACATATAGAGTCCGAGAAATGTCCGTCTAGGAATGTTCCTGCCAAAGAATCGGGCATGTACAACGGAGAACCCCGAGACCTGTTATGAAGTGCTGGACATGCGGCGGAGTCGGCCACATCTCTGTTGACTGTAGGAAACGTCGACGAATGAATGAAACATCGAGTGAGAATTGTTGTTCATGCGCTAATCATAAGAGGGGACTATCAACGGACCAACCTGAGGTGAAGAAGCACATTGTACCTGTCAGAGTACTAAATGCGTCCGAGGAGGCGGTCACAATAAGAAAAGGAGAGTTAACCGCAGAACGTGCACCCGTATCAATGATAACCTTAATTCAGCAAGGGAAGGTGCATAATAACGCTGATGTTCTATTAAGAAGACCATGTAAGCCAGATTGTAAACATTGTCATAGAGCGGAAGAGAAAGAAGAGGCGAACGACTTGCGAAATGTACAAGTAGACGTACTAAATGGGTGGACGACTATACGCGCAGCTCAACTTCAGGATGAAGATATGTCGTTAATCCTGGAACACAAAGAAAAGAACGAGCGGCCAACTTGGAACAATATTTCCGAAAAGAGTGGAACATTTAAGGCATATTGGGCACAATGGAATTCCTTGCTGGTGGAAGATGGAATTAAAAGCGGAAATGGGAAGCCGCGAACGGAAAATCCCATCAATGCAGATTCTAGTCCCACCATCAAAAGTGAAGGATGTACTAACAGAAATGTACGACGGGGCCTCCGGTGGACATCTGGGAGTTAATAAAACACTTTCAAAATTTTGATCTCGCTTCTACTTGCTTCACATGAGAGATGACGTCGAGTCTTGGTGTAGGAAGTGCACAACTTGCACTGCTACCAAAGGACCAACGGCAAAACCAAGGAGCGCTATGAAGCAGTACAACGTGGGTGCCCCTTTCGAGCGAATTGCGATCGATATCTCAGGACCATTTCCAAAAACAAACGACAACAACAAATACATGTTGGTCATCATGGATCACTTCAGCAAGTGGGTGGAAATCCTCCCAATTCCAAACCAAGAAGCAACAACCGTCATTGAGCAGCTTCTTAATAATTGGATCAGCAGATGTGGAGTTTCCTGTGAGTTGCATTCCGATCAAGGCTGAAACTTCGAATTACAGAAATTTCAAGGCATCTGTGCGGCACTGGGCGTAAGGAAAACCAGGACCACACCCTTACATCCGCAGTCAGACGGAATGGTCGAAAGGTTCAACCGAACAATAAAAGAGCATTTATCGAAGGTCGTTAGTGATCACCAAAGAGATTGGGACAAATATGTACAAACCTTTCTCATGAGTTATAGATCGGCTAATCACGATACGACAGGCCATTCTCCAGTAATATATTATATTTGGACGAGAGATACGATTACCAGCCGATCTGCGATTCGGAATACCTCCAGACGCCATAGATAAGACCGAATACTACGTAGCCGAATGGAGAAAACGCCTCGATGAGATTCATCATTTGGTTCGAAAGCAAATCAAGGTATCCAGTGACAGGATGAAAACAAGGTACGACGTTCGAGCCAACGCATCCGGATTTAATGCAGACGATACGTGTGGCTTTATAACCCTTATCGGCAAAAAGGAAGGTCTCCGAAGTTGCATCAACATTGGGAAGGACCGTATAAGATTCTCACAAGAATTAACGACATTGTCTATAGGATTCAGCGAAGACCGAACGCCAAGATGAAAGTGGTACATCGAGACCGACTGGCGACTTTTGTTAACCCAGGAGAACAGTGAACTTAGTTTCGGACGAACTAATCTAGGTGGAGGGTAGTGTGACGAATATGACAGTCAGTACTCGAATATTCGAGAAAGTCCAAAACAAAGTACTAGAATATTCTAGAAAGTACTGGAAAACTGGAGACTATGACGAGTAGAACATTCAAGGCTATGGAACGGACAGAAACGAAACGCCGAATCAGAATGAGGAAACGGTATAAATACGTGGCACACAGATCATGGAGATAAGTAATAAGTAAGAAAGTGAAGCAAGTGATAAGTAAAAAGTAAGAAGTAAAAAGTAAGAAGTAAAAAGTAAGAAGTAAGCAGTAAAAGACGCGATAAGTACGGAATCGATAAGTAAAGAAATCGTTAAGTGTACGGAAAAAGTAACGGTTGTTATTAACTGACTAATAAAGTGTCAAAGTAATTCAAAATCAATTTAACGGCTCTTATTTATTAAAAATAATTAATCCAGCGAACCCTAAGCTCGCTACAATATAATAACACTATAACGACATGTAGCGTATGCATGTGGGGTTTTATCAATTGGTCTAAAAGACGAAAAGTATTCATTATGTTATGTTTATGTTATGCCGACATGTAACACTTAAACACTCAAAATTCACGAGGTTGTCTGCTTTCAATGTCTGTCATACACAAACTCGCCAGGTCATTTTTTTATTTTTTTTATTTTTAAAACCACATTTATTAAAAAGGGTAAATGTTAAACCCTTTTCTACAATCACAGTCCTTAAATTAACTTACTGGCTGTATGCGAGCTCTCTAAATTACACATTACAACTTGATTTTTATATATGCCTTTCGGCGTAACTCTTTTTTTTTGTTTCTTATATATATATATATATATATATATATATATATATGAAATAAGTCATATATTAGAGGGACTCCTCGTTTACATCTATATGTATACATTATTATTAAATTTTTTTTTTTTTTTTTTTTTTTTTTAATTATAACAAACAAAAACTTCAAAACAAAACGAATAAAACATAAAATAAGAAATACAAATAAAAGTAATGGGGAAAGGAGGACAGGGGGAGGGGGGACAAGAGGAAGGAGAGCGTTGCTCTTGAGAGGCATACTATATCTGAGGAAGTGAAGTCCTCTCCTCGTTGAGAAGCTGTGGGGAGGAGAGGTATTGTGCCGGACACGGGCACACGGTTCACTTCACTCCCCATCCTCACCGAAACAAAGTCCACCAGTTAACAAATCGAAAAATTGTCACACACAAGAAGTAAAACTTCGCCACAAGACAGTTAAATGAAATTTATAAATTGTTTATTGTTTGTCTTTTACATTTTTGTATGATTTATACGTTTTCACAAAAACTATTGAACACTTCGTATAAACTTAAGGATATTGTTTTATCAAAGAGACTATTGTATACCGATTTTTTTTTGCCGCACTATATGTTTTCAATAATAAACCATTTGGGATCAATAAATTTACGTTATTTCATAGATTCACGGATAAATTTACGTGGAAAAATAACTAAAACTTCCTAGAGTTGAAAAATAAAACACACACGACTCACGGGGGTGCGAACTCCGACGCACCCCTCGATGGTAAAAGGGTGGCCCATCGTATTTACGCGTACCGAGCGCAAAGGCAGCGTAGTGGAGACCCGACCGGCTTGGTCTGGTGATGGAATGAGACTCCAACGATATCCTCTCCAATAAGGATATCGTTTTTTTACCTACCACCAGGGAAACGTAAAGTCTCTCTTGGTGGTATAGGAAACCAGATCTTGTAATACAGGTCATGGTGGTATGTGTGGGATCGTTGAGATCAATGCTATTCACACGTGCAGTGGAACAGCGAAACAGGCAGGCGGCAAAGACAAAAGAAAAGGCGACCAAATGGTTCGCTCTTTAATGAGGGTCATGTTTATACGATGCCTCGTCGCTATTTTCGACGTTAGGAGAAAAAGGTGCTAAAAGCAAATTGGATGTTATGGCATCTCTGGCTGCAATAGAAACCGGGTTCATATTTGCATTAGGAAATGCTGGAGAATTTGGTTTCAACGTCTATTGCGCTAATTATATGCAGCTGCTTGGGTTGTTTGTTGGTAAGACAAACAAAAAAGGTTGCCAGGCAATGTATATGAAAAGGTATATGGCGCGGCTGGGAAAATAGACGGCGCGATATTTATGGTATTTGTCTGGTACCGAATTGGTTCAGAATACCAAATAAGCAAACAAAGAAATCTTATGAAAAATTGTATGCGAGAATTCGTTTCTCCCTGGCACCACGGAAAGCGTGGTAAATAATCGGGACTCCATGCACGTCTTGGATAAGGCCTTTTCGATCCAAGAAAGGGAACGCTTCTGGGGGAATAAACCCATTCTGGAGGGTATTCTCTAGATACATATCATTGGGATAGAATGCTCCCGCGATAAGATTATTGTCACTGCACATTGCTCTTGCTGTGTGACCACGAATAATTTTAATTATGAAATTGTCTATCCTATTTAACCCTGATTTGTTATACAGTATATATTGTATTGCGACTCTGGTGTTCTATAAAGTCCGAGGCAGGAACGCAAACACTGCCGTTCGAACACACGAAACTTTTCCATATAAAGTGGAGATATATTATACCATACTGGACAGCCATAAATCAAAACAGGCCGGATGAATGCCGAGTACGAAATTATTTTGACTCTGGGGTCAAGAAGACTACTCCGGAATAGACTTCTTGTCATAGAATATGCGCTTTTAGCTGCGGAGAGGAACGCTGCTACGTGCTTGTCAAAATATAAATACTGGTCTAGCCAGATACCAAGGTATCTAACTACAGTTTTCACTTGCAGTGGAAGATTATTGTTACCTACAATAGAAAAGTGTATCCAGTTGTATTTTGTATCCCTCGAGGCCCTGGATAGGGGCGTTCTGAAAAGAATAGTCTCGGTTTTCTGGAAATTAATTTTTAATTTCCAGTCGTCGCAAAATTGTTTTATTTTGTTGAAGTCATCTTGAAGGTGTCTATTGATGTCGTCTATTTTTCCTCCTGTTCTGTACACCACTATGTCATCGGCGTACGCAATGGCGTTTTCGAGAGAACTCACTAGATCACTAGTGTAAATATTGAATAGAATGGGAGAATTCACAGCTCCCTGCTGTAAGCCATTTTTAATTTGGAAGGTCTTGTTGGAGAGTATGTCCCCGCATTTCACCACAAAATGTTTGTCCATTCATCATCATCATCATCGGCACTACAACCCGGAACCGGTCTTGGCCTTATTTAGCAAGTCCTGAGGCTTGTTAAATTTTCCATAATGATTTATTTTGTCTGGGCAAGGTCATTAGTCTTGCGCCAGGGGCTCCCGGACGGGGAATCGAACCCCGGTCTCCCGGGTGATAGGCGGGTATACTAACCACTATACTATCGAGGAGCCCATTTTGTTTGTCCATTATCATATCATAAATAATGTATAGCAGATATTGCGGCATACCCAGGTTTGTTAACTTATAGACAAGTCCTTCTAACCATACGGTGTCGAAAGCCTTTTCAAAGTCAACCAAGCAGGCGCCTGTACATTGTCGCTTTGCCTTGTTCCACTGTATATCGGAAACAAGTTTCGTCGCTGTATGAACTGTATCACGTCGCGCTCGAAAGCCAAACTGGTTGTTGGGGATGATATCGTTTTCATCACACCAACCTATCAGTGCTTTGTTTATAATTTTTTCGAAGACCTTGCTGATGTTGGGAAGCAGGCTGATCGAGCGCAGATTAGCTGGATTGCTCTTCTCCTTACCCTTTTTGGGGATAGGGTGGACTACTGCAGTCTTCCAATGGGTTGGATAGTGTGCATTGTTTAGAGCGTTGTTAAACAAAGTAGTGTATATGTTCACTGCTTCGCGAGACAAATGCCTTAGAACCACATTTGGAATGCTATCTATTCCAGATGATTTCTTATTTTTTATTGAGCTAAGTATGTTTCTAAGTTCATCCTAGGCACAAACATATTTGTATTTTCATTTCTGACGGGAGAATCCGCCCTATTATTTTCGCCGAATGTGATGAAACTATGGTTTTCGGATCGCCAGTTGTGAAGTTGGTTGCGCAGCGAGCAATGTCTTTGACGGGCATTGCTTTCAATTTCAGTGTTAGCATGAACTGATTCGTTAACTCTGTACACTGCTTCGAAACAGGCTCCAATTGAATTCGCTTTCTTTGCGGATCTTCGACTACTATTACTTCATCATTGGAGTTGATGTGCTCTAAGGTGAGTCCTGCGTTCAACATTATCTGACAATTCTCGGGAGTCCGTGGAATTCGGAGACAGGGAATGTCATTGTGATCTTTTCTTCGACACATTTCCTTGATTTGTGAAAACATGTTCGGTCCGTTTGCTTGGACAGCTCGAATTCTGTTGCTCCACTCCTCATTTATTACTGCTCGGTAATTATCCCGGATCAGTTTTTGAAGATTTTTAATCAAGGACTTGATAGTTTTGATTTCATTGCTATTTGGGTCACTGAAATGCCTATAGCACAATTTCAGCTTTGAGAGCAGGGTCCTCTTTTGCCTATACAAAGCATCGATAGTTGCATTTCTGTATCGGTGGGTATAGCCATCCATATGAGCTACTTTGGGGATGGAACGATTCATTGTGTTAGTAACAATATCGTTCATAGTTAGGAGGTAATGATCGATTTCATCATTACGGAGGTTTCTATTACTCGGTGGGACTATGCCAGTGTTGCGTATTTCTCTTTTTACTATGCGATCGAAACGCGACCAATGTGCTTTTCGGAAATCGAAAGAGTGTACCTGGTCGTACTGCTCAAGTAGATGATACTCGTTTGGCACGTGTATTACGGTCAAGTCAGTAATGATCGCTATCGTACTCAATTGTGCGAAGACAATTTCGAGTAGTTACCTCGGTATCTGGTAACTGAATTCGATCATCTGTCATAAGTAAATCCAGGAAGGAGTTACCTCTTGGATAAGACGGTGTACTTGTAGCGTACAATTCTAGTTTATGCTCGATCGCATTTGTTTGCCACCAATTAAACAAGGCATTGTCTCTGGTGTTCGAGGTCAGATTGCCCCAGGCACTGTGCTTGGCGTTAAAATCACTTGCCATTAAAAAGTAATTTTTATCCGAATCTAACTTGAGAATTCGGAAAAGCGTATCGATTTCACTGATAAATTGGGTACCTTGAACAGATTCAGGAGCGTAAGCAGCGACTATATATAGATGCCTTTGACTTTTTAGCGGAATGTTTATAATGCATGCCTCTAGCACCTGGAATTTGTGTACTTCCGTGCTGTAAACGACCCTATGGTGAAGACCTTTCTTAACTAAGATAGCGACCCCACCCCCTCGAGTAGAGTGTGGTCGATCTCGTCTAATTATGTTATAATTTTTGTAGCCCATTTTGTGCCTTTGGTTTAGCTTAGTTTCGCTAGCCAAGAGCACATCTGGGCATTCGGCTTGGAGCAGATTGCCTAAATTATACCTTCTTTCGATGTGGATTAGTGAATTTACATTCACAGCTATAATTTTTAGGTTAAGTTCAGACGGAGGGTTGAAGATTTTGATGTGGAGAGTTATTTGAGAACAGGGTTGAATAGAGAGTATCTATTCGTGCTCTTTGTTCAGTCAGTGTTCTTTGAAAAGCGGCAAATTGTCCTTGCATGGTTAATAACATTGTTATTATTTCTGAATGTGCCTCTGGTGCAGGCATTTTCCCATTACTATATGTATGTTCCATGGATGCTGGTTGCTTAGGAGCACCGGCCATTTGTGCATATGACACACAAGGAGCCACGAAATTGTTGTAAGAACGAGTTTTCATTTTTTTCTCTTCTTCAACTTGTTTCTTTTTGGATTCCAATTTTAATTTCATTTGTTGAAATTTAGGACATCCTCTAAAATTAGCAGTGTGACCTGTATTTTTACAGAGGACACAGGACAGTGTTTTCCTATCTGGAAGCTGTTCCTTGCCCAAGGGGCATTCACCAATGGTATGGTCGGAGAGGCACTTTACGCACCTGAATTGCATGTGGCAGTTTGATGCCGCGTGCCCGAAGCGTTGACAACGCATACACTGCAATACGCGATCGATTTTTCTAATTTTTTCCCAACTTAATGTTTGGTGGTTGAGGTGTTTGATGTATCGGAGAGCATCAACTTTACTGTTGGGACTCAGTGATACAATAAAGAAAGGCAATTTTCAATTGCGTTTTCTGGAGTTGGCGGTAGAGAAGGGTTTCACACCTGTAAATTTTAAATTGTCGGTTTCGACATTTTTTAATTCCTCTAATACCTCCTCAGGGGAAAAACATGGATCAACGCCTTTTAAGAGCATGGAGATTATTTTCTCTGATTTCGGGGTGTACGTGTAGTACTCGCTTTTTGTCCTACCCAAAGCAATCATTACTTTGCGATAACCTTCAATATCATCGCACATTAATTTTATTTTAGAATTATTAAATTTTTTTGTTTTGAAATTTTTGCAAGTTAACTCACCTAATTTTATAACGTCCTTTGTTTCCATGGACGTAAGTATTATAGGGGACGCCTTTTCCTTTTTGTTGGTTACGATGTGCTGGTTTGTTTGCTGCTTCTGCATCTCCTTTGTTTGCTGCCTTTTGTTTGCTTCCTGATGTTGTTCCTGATTTTTCCGTTGCGCTGTTGTATTTTCTTGGCTTTGTTGTTGCTGCACCAGGTCTTTTAATTTGAGGATTGCTTCTCTTTGTTTATTGAGTTCCTCTTTTTTTGTGTCAATATCCGCAAGGAGTTTTTCTAATTCCGCCGGATCTGTTGCCGTACCTGTGATATTGTTTTCTTCCTCAGCAGGTAATTCAATTTCACTTGGGTCAAGGTCAACCAATTCGTTGAATTGGTTACCTGCGCCTGTGTATTCGTTTTTCTTTCCTTTTGCATTTTTTTCGCCGTCCGAATTTGGCTTGTGCCGCATTGTTATAATACTCGGCTGTCGCTCGAGTCGGCTCCGTGTCATCGCTTTCAGGTCTGCCTGGCCCCTTTTCATGAAAGGCGACGAGCTCTTTAGCACTTTGTTTGTTTCCATAATTTTTTTTATTTTTTAAACAACCGCTCTCAGTGGCGGCCACACTGTGTAATCCACACTTGTTCACTTACACTCGCGCGACGAATTTATTTATTTATTATTTTTTTTCCTTTCTTTTGCTTTCTCCTGTTGTCAGGTATACGTCTTATCTCTTTGACGTGTTGGTAACGAGTGACTCGCCAGGTCATTCATCATACGATGTGCCACTGGCATCGGCATTTTTCTTCTAAGCAAACGTCATAGAGTGTTTTTCAAAAGGGACATAATATAGGGTGTTTGAAACCGGATATAACAGTTTTGTATTTTATAAGGAACGTGGATGGTTCGGTCAATGTCAAAACGTCAGTCAAGGTTTACATTTTTATCATGGTCAAGTTTACGAAAGGGCAATGTTTGGAAGTTAAAGAATTCTTTTTGCTTATATCTTGTTTCTGTGTTATTGAATTTGTTGCTGGCTAAACGTTTGAATGGATCTGTAATTTGTATCAAATGAATAATACTTTTACTTAAAAGAAAGTAATTTTTTAATCTATGGCCATTTGATATAATACTAAACAGCAACCGTAAACAATAAGCACTCTCGTTTCCAAACCCTCAAATTACATCTATGGGCCATTCTAATAACTTGATCATATTAATCTTCGATCAATAAACTGTCATTAGGAAAGTTATAATTTTAGAAAAGGACTTAATTCCGCAACAGATATAAAAAGCTCACATTAAAACCTAATAATAGAAAGCTGATGCGCTAGTCTTGCGCAGTTACGCCTCTTATCGCAACACAGTTAATAAAACGTATTCGGATCCACCAACTTGAAGAGGTTTATGTAGCTTGAAACCGCTAACATAAGCAGTTCTTCGGGTATGACAAAAACGACTCCCTAATGTGTGGATAGATATTTTGTAGTCTGATTAGCCAGCTTCACAGGTGTAAGTCGTCGACTCTTTTCCCCAACAGTTTTTCTCTACGATGTTCGCGTCTTCTTTGTCTTCATTTTGAATGAGTCTCCATCTTTTTTCGTATTCACATAATTATCGACAAGCCATATTCCGCACACGATGAGCTCATGCCATACATCTACCTATGTTTATTAGTAACCTTGAGTCTGGCGCTACAGCACGATGTTTGGATTGCTACTGACTTTTGGTACTTAATCGCAATCACATTATTCAATTAAAGATTAAATCTACGACAAGAAATATTTAGGTGGTTATTTATAATATCCGCAACACATGACCAATTAATTCTGTTGCAGGGTACAAACAAGGGGCACACCAGGCATCCACACGAGTATAGAACCGTTTACTGAGTCCTTTCTTAGTATTCGATAAAACTTTGTACTTCAACTTATCGGTGTCCAAATCAAATATTTTAATTGTGATCGGAACAAAGACTTGGCATCTTATTAAGTATGTTAAATGATCTGGTCTGACAGGGTTTACCGTCCTTTAAATAGAAAATAAGGCGGAACTGAAATAGAAACCGTCGTCGAACTTGGAGGTTATTTAATAGCTAATTTGTAAAAGTTCCGGTTTCTCAAGTTGTCAGATGCTAACAATCTAGAAATATGCTAATCAGCTGCCGATGGTCGCAAGTCTTAAACTTACATATGTATGATTAAGGAGCTTTGATAAAAACGTGCCACTGCTAACTTAGTGAATTAAAATAAGAGCCACGCTTACAACTCATCGAAACAGGTGGTCGACGCATTAAACTAGAGTTCTCTAACCTCACAATACATAGTATATGTCTATAATTTATTGCCATTGACTCAAGTTCGTATAAAACTTTTAGATGGACACTTAGATAAATACTATTAACGAACAAAGATAGCTTAAGCAGGTTTTAGAGCGAATTAGGATACGCCGGAATCATTTAAAATTGTGCTTTAGACATCACAATAGCTGTCGTATTAAAATTTCAGAAAAGTCCTTGATAAATATTTATATACTTCAACAAGCGAGTAAAAACAATTTATGGATTTAACTGTCTGCATCAGAGCCTTATATGCACGACGTGTACAGTCTGGCTGAATAGAATAGTTTTTTTTTAACAGTGTTGTTACTTGCTATGATATGTCGTGTGGTCTACTGGAGTAGTGCTGGTTAAAGAAATCACTCATCCAATCAAGAAGGACAAACTCAAGATTGGTGGTGTATTGTTGGGTAGTTCGGTTTATTTTGTTGAATTCAATATTTATTTATGTACCTTAGTGTAGCGGTAAGTTAATATCCTTGCCATTAATATTACTCTTTGGTGTGTACTGTTTCGTCACCATCCAAAGCCTCTTATCCAATGCAACGTTGATTCAGATACTTATATATGTTTCTTCTGTGTTGTGTTGGGTAAGCTGATTGTTTCCTTCTTATTTCTTTTCTCCTTCGATATTTTATTTGTACTATATGGCGTCTGATACCATATCAACTTCTTATCGTTCTTTGTTTACAATGGAAAATGGTTCTAAGCATATAAATTCAACCCGACCGTGCGTAAATATTCACCTTCATTCGAAGGCACCGCATCACATTCTCAAGCAAATTACTTCAATTTAAAAGGCAATAATTTTCACGACTATAACTTCACGAAACACCATCTCCACAGTTTCTTAGAAGTAAAGTGTTGATAGTTCTAGGGTTGTGGCACAAGCTAAGTGTTATAAGTGTTATATGAGAATGCATTGCGATGAATACATTTTTGTCACCCCTAGTTACAACTGCAACAAGAGTATTGAGCAAATAAAATCGAAACAACAACAACCAAATTAGTTTTACTGTCCATGGTTAAAAATGCACAATCGCCAGTTGGGGTATTTATTTAATACTCATTAGGTTCCCCGAAAACCAGAGTTATTTCAGCACGGAATAGCAACACATGGAGGTAAGATATGAAGATATAAAAGCCAGTGGGGAATAAACATCTCATGTTCAGATGTTACAAGTATTTTTTTTTTTGACCAAACCTTCCATAACAAATTTTAAAGAAAAGCGAAATTTTGGTATATTAGTTTGGGGATAAAGAAATCCATTACTTTTACATTTATTTCAAGACTTTATTTAAGACAGTTCGGTTTGCCCGATTTGAATCGACCATGCGCTGTTTTGGTCTATAATTTATTCGCATTTTAAAAATAACTTCATAATGTTTCTCTCACAGAAACCTTGATTTCTATTGGCGAGAAGCTCGACTATGTAATATTCACAGTCTCTTAGAAGAGAAGGTTTGTATTGAGAAGAATTGAATTGGGGTGATAGAGGCAGTCGACCGAGCTGAAGAGGAGCCCATGAATGAACAGAATGTCGTCCTAGTCTATGCTTCTCAAGGGATTTTAAGTCGATTAAATGGAGATGGTTTGGTGGACGTTTCCAGAGACGCTACAACCGTGCGTTGTACGCGATCTACCTTGAAGCTAATGTTGTAAGAAAAATCAAGGTCGGTAGACTCCGGTGGGCGTACACCTAGCTCGAATAAGCGAAGAGGAGCCTGTCCGGAAAGACCTTTGCGGCAGGATGTATGGAAGGAGACAGCGCGGCAGACCTGGTCTACGATGGAGGGATGGTGTAGACCAAGACGTCCAAACTGGATGACATCGGCTCGAAATCGGCACCGGTGGAGAGACTTGCTAAATAAATCCAAGACCGGATCCCAATTGTGGTGTCGAAGATGATGATGATGAAATGGAGATAGTTAATGTAAGGGGGCAGGAGAAAAGCGTTTTCCCACCCTAGATTACGGTGGGGGAATCGTAAAATACAATGTTGAATATATTCGATTCTGCGCGTATTGAACTTTTGATAAGGAGACCATACATAGTTTACAGTGGTCAGATGAAGGAAATGTACGCCGAAAGGTATAAGAAAAGTGATAATGTATAATTTAGAGTGCTTGTGAGAGCCAGTAAGTTAATGTATAAATGATATTTGTAAAATAGAAGTTAACATTTAGTCTTAAGTAAAATCTGTAATTGAATTGTTAAATAAATGTGGAGATAAAACAAAAAAAAAAAAAACGGACGGGGGAAAGGCAAAGGGATCGAGTCGCGTTCGACCCGCATCTCAGGAACCCCAGGGCAGGCTTTCAGGATCATATCGTCAGTATGTGAGAGGAACTTAAGCATATAGGATCCGAAGTTCACGGATAATTTTGATCGTGGTTAGGTGATTTATTTATTCGGCTTAATACAAGCTAATTACACTAAATATAATTCTTATAAACTAACTTAAAACTAATGTAGTAATTCAAAAAAAAAAGATGTAAGGTATATATAATTCAAAAAACATAATTAAAAAAAAAATAAAAAAAAACAAGGAGGGAGAAGAGGACTTCTGGGTAGGGGAGGTAGAATGCTGGAGAAGAGCGAGTGTATGTGGGGTTGCAAATGCATCTGTGAGACAGCGAACAGTGAACTGCATATGCGCTGGAATAAGTACGGGTTGTGAGGGGATAGACTGTGGGCGGACCAAGGTAAGGAGGGGTAAGAGTAGTCAGTAGGGTAAGAGTTTGCCCACCTCAGCATTCGCGAAATGGGTCCATTAGAGGCGTAAGAAGTGTGGTGGGTGGGCAGATAGACGAGCCGAGGGCTTCGAAGGTTACGGGGGTTAGTGTGAAGTGCAATGATGGATAGCAACATTGGACAGTTGAATGCGCCTGAAAGGAGACGGTGGATGAAAAGGATATCGGCATGAGTTCTGCGCTCCTCAAGTGTGTTGAGGTTAATCAGACGGAGCCGGCTTATGTATAGGGGATTCTCCCAGTTCAGTCCGCGGAGGGCAAAGCGCAGAAAACGACGTTGCACGCTTTCGATTCTACGGATATGGGACGAATAGTGTGGAGACCAGACCTGACTAGCGTATTCAAGAAGGGGGCGGACGAAGGCTATATAGAGAGAACGGGAAACGTAAGGATTACAGAATTCCTTAGAGCAGCGTTTCATAAACCCAAGGGCAGAGTTGGCCTTAGGAATAATATCATCAATATGCGGGATGAAGCTAAGCTCCCAGTCAAATAAGATCCCGAGGTCACGTATAGGAGGTACAGATGATGATGGTTTAGCAGGAAGTAGGAACGGGGGGAGGAGGGGGACGTTTGCGGGAGAAGGTGATGGAGTGACATTTGACAACGTTGAGATTAAGGCAGTTATTACGGCACCAAATTGAGAGGCTGTCGAGATCCGTTTGGAGAAGTGAGGAGTCGAGAGGAGAGATGATCGTTTTGTAGAGTTTGGCGTCGTCCGCATAGAGGGAGATGGATGAGTATTTAATAATGGAGTCAACGTCATTGATGGTAAGGATAAAAAGGCGGGGCCTAGATGACTGCCTTGCGGAACCCCTGACGTGGGAAGAAAAGGATTGGAAAGGGAGATCTGAATTTGACACGGTAGGATCGAACTTTCAGATAAGAAGATAACCGCTTGATCAAAAGGGGTTCGAAACCTAGGGAGGACAGTTTTAAAAGGACGAGATTATGGGGTCCCCTGACGTGGGAAGAAAAGGATTAGAAAGGGAGATCTGAATTTGACACGGTAGGATCAATCTTTCAGATAAGAAGATAACCACTTGATCAGAGACAGTTTGGCGATTGGGCAGCAGTTGCCTATATCGTTTTTAGGTCCCCTTTTATGTATGGGGGTGACATAGGAGGATTTCCAGATACTAGGGAAGATACCTTGTGAGAGGGATAGGTTGAATATTCTTGAAATCGGGAGAAAGAGAAGAGGAACATTTCTTTTAAAAAAACAGCTGGGAGATTATCAGGTCCTGGGCTGAACTCGTCTTTGAGTAAGTTTAATTTCTCCTCAACTACGTGATGCTGAATAATTTGAGGGGTGAATAGGCCGAGAGAGAATTCGGGCAAGTCTTTGAAGTGAGACCGATTGGGCTCAAAGGAGATGTCTGTGAAGGATTTATTGATAAATGAAGCGAATAGATTGGCAATAGTTAGGGGGTCGGTTGAAGTAGTCGCGCCATAAGAAAGGGAGTTAGGATAAGCGTCGAATTTACGTTTGTAATTTATAAAGTGAAAGAAAGATTTGGGATCATTGATCAAGTTGTATTGTGTTTTTGTGAGGTAGTTGGAGTAGAGGGAGTTGTAAAAGTCGGAAAATTTGTAAAAGGAACCGAGATAGTTGGAGCAGTTTTGGATGGAACGCGTTTTGAGGAAAATGTTCCACGAGTTATTTCTCTTGTTCCGAAGAGTACGGAGTGTGCGGTTGTACCATGGCGGTGATGAAACCGATGACCTGTGACGAGAATAGGGGACATATAGGGCGATGGCATAGTAGATCTCCTTATAGAGAGTGGCAGTAGCTTCTTCTACCCCCAGATGATCAAAGCGAAACGCTGTTTTGCTAAGATGCTTATTTAGAAGGCGGAAGTTAGCTTTGTGGAAGTTGTAGGAAAAGCTATCGTGAGGTAGAGAGGGCTGGGTTTCATGATCAAGATATAGAGATAAGAGCAGCGGTAGGTGGTAATTATCAATGATAGAGGGGGCGTCCGGACTAGGGGCGACTGAGGACTTGTGTTGGTCCGTTGTGAATTCAAGGTCCAGTTGTCTCCCCATATGATTTGGGACATAGCTTATTTGATGGAGGCATGAGTCGGTGAGACCGTTTATAAAAATACGTTCCTTGGAACTAGTAGGGTTTGAGACGTAGAAGGCTTGTTCGTCAGCCACTGTCCACTGGAGATGGGGGAGGTTAAAATCGCTAAGAACCACGATATCGTCTAGGGAGGTGGTCAACTCGGTTATGTTATTTACCGCTTCTATTGCGAGTTCGTATGACACGACGGGTCGTGAAGGAGGTATATAGAAACAGATAATGAAAAGAGACTTAGGGCGCTTGTCGATTTTTATTGCAACGAAGTCAAGATCCGGAGAAGAAGAGATGGCAATTAGAGACGAAGCGAGTCTATTATGAGTTGCAAGCAGCACCCCACGGCATGGGGTTGGTTATGAGTGAAATATTGGCAGGCAAAGGGAATACGATTACGAAAAAAGGTTATAGATTAGCGTTTGGCAATGTTAAGCACAAAGCAGTGTTCACACCCAATTGATGAGTTATCGAGGTTAGTTTGCATAAATGCACAATCGAGTTGTGACACGGTGACATATACAACTTTAGTGTCATCGGCGTATAGAGACACACAGGAATGCTTGATGACCTTATCAATGTCGTTAGTGACTATAATAAACAGGAGAGGGCCCAAGCGGCTTTCTTGAGGGACTCTAGGGACAGCCTAGAAGGGGTTGGATATCGTGGACCTGAATCTAATGGAATGAAGCTTATCCTTAAGATAGGAAGAAATCTATTTTTGGCGTTTCTAACACACATTACACAATCAAATAGTGAAGAGTAACACCGAACGAAAATCGGATAACCATAAGCATCAGAGCCATTTACCAAAGCTATAACATAGCAATCCTATAACGTGTGTGGCTTGTACTTGTTCTGATGGTACACAACACATCTCCGGTTGGTCAATTCTGACTGCCTCTGGGCAACGATCAGTTTAATAGTTGACAGTAGGAGGCCAAATATAGTGTTTGGCCATACGGAAGCAGCTCATAGTAGATAATTCCTCCCCAGTCACATTACAAGCATGGCAAAGTCCTATTTGTCGTAAGTCTTGGTTCGACTACATTTGAACCCTTTCACTATTATTTTTACACAATATTGTCATATGTGATCTATATCTCATTCCTACCCACTTTCCACCTAAGAAATGGGTTGCGTTTGACCGGGGCACCTCATTGCGTTCAGTCTAACATATGTTTTTTCGTCAAATCATGTGGCACCCAACACCAAGCGTCTTTTTAAACCCGCTGTTGCAGTATGCAACTGCTGGTGGCGAGAATATTCATTGTAATATCGGGTTTTCCAATAGGGACTTGACAACTTTTTTTTTTTTTAAATAAAACGCAAACCATTTTACAATCAAAATATTTAGGATTGGAACTCGACTTCGTTCATATGGCCACCGCGGGCACGTTTGCAGCGGTCGATTCGTTGGACCCAATTTTCGATGACTCGGCAACACATTTCGCCCGAAACCACCGCTATCTCGCGTTCAATGTTGGCTCTCAACGTCTCAACGTCGTCGGCTTGTTGGCATAGACCAATGAATTGACGTAGCCCCAAAGAAAATAGTCTAGAGGCGTTAAATCGCACGAACGAGGAGGCCAACCGACTGGCCCATTTCTTGAGATAATACGCTCATCAAACTTACTCTTCAATAAATAGATTGTATCGTGTGCTGTGTGGCTTGTGGCACTGTCGTGTTGAAACCACATATCGCCCAAGTCCATATCTTCCAATTCTGGCCAAAAATAATCGGTTATCATGGCGCGATAACGATGGTCATTCACAGTAACGTGGCGATCGTTATCGTCGACGAAAAAATATGGCCCAATGACGCCGCCGGCATACAAACCGCACCAAACAGTTATTTTTTGTGGATGAAGTGGTGATTCTTAAGCGCAAGCGGATTTTCACCCGACCAATAATGCATGTTTTGCTTATTGACGAACCCATTGGGTCAAAAATGGGCTTCGTCACTGAATATGATTTTGCGATGAAATTCACCATCTTGGCGCATCTTTTCCATCGGCTTCAATCCTTGAGTTAGCTTGATCTTGTATGGGGGTAAACCAAGATCCTTACGCAAAACTCGCAATAAAGTGGTCTGGGCGATCCCCGAATTCTTGAGAACGCCGTGTAATTGATTGATTTGGATCGTTTGTTACGGACGACTGAACGGCAGCGATATTTTCAACACTTCGACCAACCCATTGTCTTACTGGCACGGCAACATCACACAACGAATATGTAGACTCAAATTTTGGCACTAAAGTTGTTATTGCCTGTCTACTAGGGCGAGAATCACGACCGAAAATTGGAGTTAACGCTCTTAAAGTTGCGGTCACTAACTCAAAATTTCGGTAGTAAATTTTTATAATTTGCAGACCTTGTTCGTCCGTGTACCTAACCATGATGAAAATGTTGAGTTTACTGAATAAATTGACAGTCACAGTTAGATGATTAGTGAAAGGATGCGTTCACAAATTAAATTCAAAGTTGTCAAGTCCATATTGAAAAACCCGATACTTTCGAAAATAACTCCATCCGCTCTCTACACTAGAGGTGTTAGCTTGTGTCACAACCAATTAGCTCCGTTTTGATTACATCGAGCTGTGACACATTAACTAATTCGGCGAATTCAAGAGAACAGTGCAACAGTACTGCTCTTAATCGAAAAACACCACAAAAACCATGGAGAGAAGAGGAGGTAACGTTGTGGTGAAGAACAAAGAACTAATCTGATGGGCTGATAAGGGTTCAAAAACAAAGAACACGATGACCGCTGGGCAGTGAAAGGAAAAACAAGAAGTCGAGGAAAAGAATAAATGGTGATCGAACAAAAAGGTGAGAATTATTATCAAAAGGTGATTTCAGAAATTACTGTGGATTTGTGTGGCCTCTATCGTTGCTTTTCGGGTGTAATAAGCACAAATTCAATTAACAGCGGTTATTCAACAAACCAAAAGTATCTAATCAGTGCTGAATCGGTTAGTCGCGGCCGACGAAGGTAAAAGTAGAAACCTCCCAAGCTTTACGCTGTCGTAAGTGCTTGCTTTCGCATCATCACCGCCGCATATATACTCATCCAAAGGAGCCGGACACTGGATCATTTACGGACTACCTACGCCTGGAACCACGGTAGGGCTCATCGATTCCAGTGGTGATTATCGATTCTTTATCAAGAAGTTATATTGTCAACCAAGTCAGTGGCCGCTTGCTTCAAGCACAGGACGACAGCATTTATTTGTGGATTTCAACGCGGCCAACTGGACAAACAACTAACCAGTACGTTTGCGAAACAACATTCAGGAAGGTCACCACCGCTAACAACGGGCCTCACGGAACCTGACATCATCATCATTCAACAACCGGCATTTGCGTCGAATATTCGAACTCCGTGATTACAAAGGAATATAGATTATCATCATCATCATCATCATCGGCACTACAACCCGGAACCGGTCTTGGCCTTATTTAGCAAGTCCTGAGGCTTGTTAAATTTTTCATAATGATTTATTTTTTCTGGGCAAGGTCATTAGTCTTGCGCCAGGGGCTCCCCGACGGGGAATCGAACCCCGGTCTCCCGGGTGACAGGCGGGTATACTAACCACTATACTATCGAGGAGCCCAAAGGAATATAGATAAGTCCTGAATTATCGTCAAAGGGAAATAAAATATTTTTTAACCTCAGATTCGCACTTGTTATTTACCTTTTGGAATTTTGTATCAGTTTTTATCGACACAGAAACTACAGTCCACTCACACCACGGCACATGACAGAATTTAACACCCGCTTTTTTGCGGATGATTAAAACTGTTTTATGGTAAACCTCTGTCTCTTGGCTGAAGCTAGGACTGCTACGGTGCTGATATCGATCGCTTCCATGATTTTACCGAGACTTCCGACGATGGCCCTACGTGTGAGACGTGCGTCTTTAACATCGAAAATATGGAAACGGGATTCTCGACACCAAATTTTCTCATATTTTGCTCGTTGTCGACTCCCTCATTTGACTAACGATTGAATCACGTATTCAAAAAACTGTCAAGGATTTTTTTAGAACGGAACGTCACTTGTCCAACAAGAAAAGCCTTTTTTTTATTATTACTTTATGAGTACAAATAATGGATTTCTTTTTGCTTCAACGAATATTTCTATGAAGTTTGGTTAAATTTGATTAATCAATTCCCATGTCTAATGATACGTAAACATGGGAAACATATTTAATTCTATTTCTCACGAAATAAAATTAATTGAAACGTCTGATGGTTTGTCTGTATTCAAAAGGTGCAGACTACAAAGAGGTGACTCTTAATCTCCACGATACAAACTCACGCAGGGTTGTTGTACCATTGTTGAACATTGATTGTTCTTGATCTTTTAAAGCTACAGCTTTGCTTGAAAGCTAACCAATGAGAATTCTAATGAAAACTAGAAGTTCAACTCAAAAAACTGAGAGTGTGCCGAATCTAATTCAATGGGAAAAGTGCGCTTGTATTCAAACTCTCACACAATTCGAAGGTCACAACTATTGTATGTGATGGAATTCGTGGAAAACATCCTGAGTAACCCCTCAGAGCCCCTGTTATCACTTTACAGTAAATTCAACTTAAATGTGAACAGCATCTTAAAACACGAAACCGGCTACGGAACAAATCTGGGAATTCCCGTCAAGGTTGGGATGCAGATCAAGAACAACACCTTAACCGTTGCCGGCATGGCCTTCAAGCGATATCTCGAATGCGTCTTATCTCAAGCCATTTCTCGAATGCGTCTCGACACCTCATTTACGTCACAGCGCCCCTTCGCCGAATACTTGGCCCTCCCTTCACCGGTATCCAAGTGAAGTTAGTGTGTTCATTCACACGGAGCACTAGTGATTAGGCAGCTTCATGAGATTCGTAGCCATCAAATGAAAGTAAAAACCAACCAAGATTGATTCAATTTAACGGCAACCATCTATGTGTAAGTTTATATTTGGTTAGATACCTAAAGCTTTTGAAAAACTCCTTTCTCTTCTGCAAGAAATGCAAAGCCTCTACCAACGAGACAGTGGCAAGAAAACTGCTGATCGTGGCCATTTGTTGCTTGTGGTGACCTACTTGTGGCAGCCGGTGTATGTGTACACACGGGGGACAGAAGGACGCCGCGATTGCATTTTTTAAATAAAGCTGCTGTGAGTCCAAAGGTAATTGTCGGCTTGAGTACGAACCGGGGAGCTTTTCGTTGTTTATAACTAAACAAAGCAGATTCATAGGGTGAGCGGTGGTTTGGTTGGTTTTAGGAAGAGAACGGTCGTGTTGTGTATTGTATTGTAAATGAACTGCCAGTTGAATATTCGATGAGATGTCGTCGAATTCTAAGATAATTGGACCGCTGCAAATAATTTCGAATAAATTAATAACGCTTTAACTTTACCGGCCAATCAATTATGGAATTTTTAACAGGTTCTTAGGGAAGTTAAGTCATGTCGAGCAGGAAATCGTGTATATTGCATAAAATCATAACTTATGATCTCATTGTAAATCTTTTCTTAAGAGGCATCAATCTTGGCATTAGTCGCACGTGCGCCCATCAAAAGTCATTCTTAAGTTCCAACGGCATCGCGATCGGACAATAACCACAGTGACAAAAACCCTCTGCGACAAGCAAGGTGTTGCCACGTGCCATTAGAGACGTTCCAGTGGTTGAGTTCAGTTGAACCTCAGAGATAATTTCCAAATTATCAGCATTACTTGAGCTTCAAGATTGTTTTGTAATGGCAGTATCAAGGAGATGCTCTATCTTCGAAACAAAGGAAAACACTACAGCCCCGATGAGGAGTACATTTTTCAATCAATCTGAAAGTTCAAGACCGCGCCTTTAACAGCTTTTGCAAACACTTGGTCAGAGCGTATGAGTTATCTATGACAAGAGAAAACGAAGAATATATGACTCGGGTCCTGACCCTCTATAGGGGTGCTCGACTCATGGAACCTTCAAGTTCATCAAGTCCGGCTTCCAAGGGGGGAAATTCAGTCACAACGTGCCCTGTTCGGATGCATTTCCGGCAACATAACATCGAAGGACGTAACAGTAAAAATGAATCGTTCCAATTTCTTAGATTTATAGAGGAATCGATGTCACTTCCGCAATGCACTTGTGGGTTGTTTTTACGTTGGCATCAGCAAGGATGCGATTTTGATAAAAACACCACAGATAGTTCACTAGCAATTAACACCTGCAAAATGATTATTATTATTATTTATTGGCCTGTAGCAACCCGGAAGTTCATGTCCTCACCGACTCGGCTTCGCCATCGTTCCCTGTCCTTGGCACTCTCCTTCCAGGCTTGACCATTCGATCCAACCTCTTCAAGGTCAAACCTAACATTGTCCTCCCATCTCCGTCGCAGCCGTCCTGTCGGTCTCTTTCCCGTTGGTCTACCGTCAAGAATTCTACGCACGGTCCTATCGTTGCCCATTCGCGCCACGTGTCCGGCCCATCTTAATCTTCGCGACTTGATTACTCTCACTATTGTAGGTTTGCGATATAGCTTTTCCAATTCGTGGTTATGGAGTTTCCTCCATTGTCCTGCCTACTCGTTATATTTACCTCCAAAAATACCCCTTAAAACTTTATTCTCGAATACGCCGAATTTGTTTTCTTCCCGTTTTGTGAGAGCCCATTTTTCGCATCCATATCGAACAATCGGCATGATTATGGTTCTATAGACACGGAGCTTTATGTCACGTGATAGTAGTTTGGATTTCAGCAGCTTACTCACTGCGTGCCAACTAGCGTTGCCGGAATGCAGTCCTTTGTTAATTTCCTTCCACATTTCGTTACTGGCCGTTAGTACCGTTCCCGGATATTTAAATTCTTTAACTTATTCAAATATCTTACCTCTGACATTTATATGTGTCCCCGAGGTTCCCCTATCTCCCCGTAATCATGTATTTTGTTTTATCATTTATTTCTGTTATTGTCTTGTACCTTTCTGATGACATACTCGAGCTCAAGGTTAAAAGGACATGGTGAGAGACCCACCTCCTATAGTCCGTTGCGGATTTGAAGTCAACGAAGAATTGGTGAACCGTCTCTCCGTATTCCCACTTTTTTTCCAGCAGTTGTCTTATTGTGAACATTTGGTCGCTTGTTGACCGGTTCCTACGGAATCCACATTGGTAGTTTACCAGTATCTCTTCTGCGTACGGTGTGATTCTTGCCAGAATGACATTTGTTAATATTTTGTATGCGGTTGGGAGCAATGATATTCCTCTGTAGTTTTCGCAGTCAGATTTGCCGCCTTTTTTGAAAATGGGAACGACTATTGAGGTTTTCCATTCTTCCGGAGTGACTTCCTTATCCCTCCTCCATGCTTCACAAGCTCTGCCGGTATGCAGACGACTCCGGGAGCCTTGTTTTTCAATCGATTTATTGCGTCTACAACTTCGTTGAAAGAGGTCTCTGGGATCTGAGGCTCGGCTGTATGTACGTCTGGTGCATTTATTTGTGGTTGATGGGTGCGCACATTGAGCAGGTTTTCAAAGTACTGCTTCCATCTTGTCATGATATTGTTTGTTTCTGTGACCAGACAGCCGTTTGCGTCTCGAATTATTTTGACTCTCCCTCGGTAGCCATTTCCAATTGAATTTATGCCGGCATACGTACCTCTGATTTTCTTTGCCCTAGAATTTTCTAGGATTTTTTGCGATCCGAGTCTTCTCCCATTCGCGTTTTTTGCGTTTGAAGAGCCTCATTGTCTTTCTCCGAATTTTCGCGTATCTTTCTGCGTTGACTTCATCATATCTTTCTAAGTGGATCACTCTGAGGCGTTTACGTTCTTCGATCTTCACCCTGCACTCATCGTCAAACCAAGGTTTGGACTTAATTGTTTTCTTAATTGATAAAACGACATTCGGTCATTAATAAATTTAACATCTTTTAAATGGGGTGTAATCTTCTTGCTTATGATGAAGCCGGTTCAGAGGTTATGTGTATCGGTACCTGCACCCGGAAGTGTAAATCCGTTGGCTTCTGTTTACTAGATTATATGATTCGATTACTTGATGTGGGAGTCGGACTTCCTGAAGCGCGACGATGTCCATTTTATATTGTTTGGTGTTTTCTCCAACCGTCTGTATCGCGCCTGGTTTATATAACGTTCGAACATTCCACGTGCGGACGCGTATATCCCGCTTTTTCCGTTTTTCCCTACGTCTTCTTTTTGCCGAGTCGGTGTTTTCTTGATGATTTGTTCCCTTATGGTAGTGTCGGCTCATCACACCTACGCCCACACCTGCAAAATGATGACCGCTTAAATCTCTGATGTTGTTGTTCCGCAGCAGCACACAATTGATAAAAATATCCAGACGTAAATGAAACACTACACTGGAGAATTTGGTTTGATTGTTGATCTTTATTATTATTTGATATACACTCCAATCGTGGTGTACGTAGAGGTTTTCACATTGTATTAAACTTATATATTATCAAAAGGATGGTGACATATCGCCTCTAATTGTCTAATCGAGAACACAACTTATTTAGACTTGATTTTAAATACAATTTGTCTTTTAGTTTCTTTTTTGTTTGCAGACCGCACGAAACTGAATTTAATCTGACTCGGTCTTAACACGATTTCGCGAGAACAGGTAATAACGACATTTTCTGGACTCTATTGTTTCAATACCGACACTGACTTTTTCGACACAATGGTTGGGCACGTGTGTGCTGTTGGGCGATACAAATCTGACTCTTCAAGAGCCGCTCGACGCAGGACCACTCCGGTAGGTGAGGTGGATTTCCACTCGTGTGGTGATAAGGGAAATTAATCTTTCTGTCACGCTGCGACCAATGAGAAACCGATCCGCGTCCCATTGGAAGGTTCGTGAAAGATATCGTTACAATTGGAAATTAATGTCTTCCTATTGGAAGGATGGACAAACGAAACGCGCGTTGAAGAAAGGATAGAAAGAAAATATGCAGCTGTTCAAACATAAGCGTGCATAGACCTAAAACGTTTCTATCATAAACGATAGAAGGTATTTTGTATATACCGTAATGGTATCTAAAAGGGCAAGCGCTAAGATGCGCATTCGTTTGGATTGACTAATGCAAATACATTAGGACCGCATCCGATTCATTGCTGGTTTATCGCCTATGCAACCGATCCAAGATAATTGGTTGCAGCTGTATTAGCTAGCGATTTGCATGTCATGATCGTGGGATCAGCGGTTGCTTGAGAAAAACAAACACAGCGAGATTGCTGGGAAAATGATTGGCATGAATACCGACGAGGGGACCGTGGAAGTTTTTCTAATGGTTGGCAATGGACATGGGTGCCGACCAGAGGAAACAAATGTGTTGTAAGGAATACAGCGATGTGGATGATGCTGTGGCAAGGTGATGATCTTGCCATGGGATGCTTTACAGGTATTTCAGATTATTGAAGAGTAGCTTAATGCTGCCTGATTGCAGGTAAGTACCATGGACTTGAAAAGGTAGAGGGAGGTTAGGTGAGGTTAAAGTAATGGGTGGTTCTTCGGCGCCTTGAAGAAACCCCACACACTCATGTCCGCAAAAATGTTTAAGGACATTCAAGATTTAGCATCTGTTTTTTGTTTTATATCCACATTTATTTAATAAATTAATTACATGTTTTACTTAAGACTAAATGATAACTTCTATTTTACAATTATCATTCTTACATTAACTTCCTGGCTCTTTGCAAGCACTCGTTGTCATTATATAGATTTAAGATTATAGTTGTAAAGGAATTGCTATCCTAAATCTCTTAAGTACTAGTTGTAAAATATACCATAAATGTAATTATCTAGCAAATAAAAAATTGAAATTTGCAAGCACTCTAAATTATACATTATTATTTTTCTTATGCCTTTCGGCGTACAATAACTGTTTTTAAAACATGTCACAATAATTGATATGTTTTCTTTTTAAAATCTATTCTATTTTTTCTATTATTATATTATTATTATTATTATTATTATTATTATTATTATAACTTTTTTTTTCTAATTACATATATAGGGGGTTGACAAGCAAAATAAAAAATAAAAAAATGCAACAAAACGGACAAACATAAACAAGGAATACAAATAAAAATAAAAAAATTAAAAATTAAAGTTAAATTAAAAGCAAAAATAAAAAAAAATTAAAATTATTGGGAATTGGGGACAGGGGGAAGGAAAGCGGTGCACCTGAGAGGCATACTATGTTTGGGGACGTGTAGTCCTTTCTTCATCACTGATCCACCACCAGTTGGGATGGGATCGATCGTTTATTGATTTATCTCTTTCACCGATCACCATACTAAAACGCAGGCGATCTGGAAAAATAGAGACATCATTATCGTGGAGAATTCGTTTATCCCTGACGCCACGGAAAGCGTGGTAAATAATAGGGACTCCATGTTTGTCTTGGATAAGTCCTTTTTTATCCAAGAAAGGGAACGTGTGGCGAGTCTAACAGATACACATACAATTCACAAGCAAAACAGTGAAGAGCACCGAACGAAAAATCGAATAAGAAAATACATCGGAGCCGTATACCATAGCAATAACATAACAATTCACATCAGTGGAGTATAGTCGAGTTTAAAAATCAAATTCTAAAACACGGCCAGTAGCCTGATGGGTAACGCTTAGGTACAATTTTTGGTGATTCAAACTGTCATAGCGTCAGTTCGAATCACACGTTCTCCTTCACTATTATTTCAAACGCTATAAACGCTTCTAGGGGAATGAACCCATTCTGGAGAATACTTGCCATATACATATCATTGGGATAGAATGCTCCCGAAATGAGATCATTTTCACCGCACATTGCCCTTGTTGTGTGACCACGAATAATCTTGATAATGAAGTTATTTATTCTGTTTAGTTCTGATTTATCATACAGGACTTTATTGGGATAGTATTTCTTATACTGCGACTCTGGGGTTCTGTACATTCCGAGGCAGGAACGCAAACACTGCCTCTCGAACACCCGAAACTTCCCCATGTAATATGGGGATATGTTGTATCATACCGGGCAGCCATACACCAATATTGGTCAGATGAATGCTGAGTATGAAATTATTTTCACCTTGGGGTCCAGCAGACTACTACGGAAGAGTCTTCGTGTCATTGCATATGCGTTTTAGCTGCTGTAAGAGCAGCTGCTGTATGCTTATCAAAGTAAAGATACTGATCAAGCCAGATTCCAAGATATCTGACTACAGTTTTTACTTGTAGGGGAAGATTATTACATCCTGCAATAGAAAATGTTTTCCAATTCCGTTTTGTATCCCTTGATGCACTGGACAGGGGTGTTCTGAAAAGGATAGTCTCTGTTTTTTGGAAATTTATTTTTAATTTCCAGTCGTCGTAAAAACGTTTGATTTTGTTGAAATTATTTTGCATCAGTCTGTTGATGACATCAATTTTTTCTCCAGATTTATATATATATACACCGTAATGTCGCCGGCATACGCAATTGCATGGTTGAGAGAACCCACTAGATCACTAGTGCAAATGTTAAATAAAATGGGAGAATTCACTGCTCCCTGTTGTAGGCCGTTTTTGATGTGGAAGGTCTTGTTAGAGATTATATCTCCACATTTCACTACAAATTGTTTACCCATTATCATATCGTAGATATGATTCAGTGTCGAAAGCCTTTTCAAAGTTAACCAAACAGGCCCCTGTGCAGTGTCACTTCGCTTTGTTCCACTGTATGTCGGAAACAAGTTTTGTCGCAGCATGAACTGTGTCATGTTGCAATCAAAAACCAAACTTGTTGTTCAGAATAATACCATTTTCCTCACACCAGTTAGTCAATGCTTTGTTTATAATTTTCTCGAATACCTTGCTGATGTTCGGAAGCAAACTAATCGAGCGAAGATTGCCTGGATTGTTCCTGTCCTTGCCCTTTTTGGGGATGGGGTGGACTACTGCAGATTTCCATTAAATTGGATAATATGCATTATTTACAGCGTTACTGAACAAAATAGTGTAAACCTTCACTACTTCAAGAGGTAAATGCTTTAGAACAATGTTTGGAATACTATCTATTCCAGAAGATTTTTTGTTCTTAATCGATCTAAGAATGTCCGCCAATTCATCCTTGTGTACAAATATGCTAGTGTTTAGATTTCTAAGTGGGGAATCCGCTCTATTATTTTCCTAAAGATAGTGAAACTTCGACTTAAGGGACGCCAATTGTTAAGTTCATTGCGTAGCGGAATAGGTTTTTGGAGAGCCCTATTTTCCAGGTCAAGGTTAGAATGAGCCGAATCTATACACTGCCTCGAAACAAGCACCAATTGAGTTCGCCTTTTTTTGCGGATACTTGACTATTATGAACTCTTCGTTAGAGTTGATGTGTCCCGGGGTAAGTCTTGCGTTCAGCAGAGTTTGACAATTCTCGGGAGTCCGCGGAACTCGCAGACATGGGATGTCATTATAATCTTTCCTTCGAAAGACTTTATTTATTTGAGGGAACATATTCGGTCCACTAGCTTTAATAGATTGAATTCTCTTGTTCCAGTCTTCGTTAATTACTGATCTATAGTTGTCACGGATCAGTTTTTGAAGATTTTTAATTAATGACAATTGTTTTTATTTCCTGGCTATTTGGATCACTGAACTGCCTGTAGAGCAGTTTTAACTTAGACAGCAGAATACTCTTTTGCCTATACAGCTCGCCCATCGTTGCGTCACTGTGTCGGTTTGTATGGCTCTCCATGTGAGACACTTTTGGGATAGAACGATTCATTGTATTAGTAACAATGTTGTTCATCGTCGAAAGATAATGATAAATTTCGTCATTATGAAGATTTCTGTCAGTTGGTGGACCTATGCCATTGGAGCATATAATATAATAATTCTATTTTTATTGTCCGATCAAAGCGCGACCAGTGTGCTTTTCCGAAATTAAAAGAATGTATCTGGTTGCACTGCTCAAGTAGTGAATATTCGTTTAGGACATGTATTAAGTGGCGGTTCCGCCAAACACCACGGTTCACTTATCTAAAAAAACCCCCCATAACATTCATGCAATCATATAATTTCGCTAATGCAATTGCATTAGCACCTTAAATGCTTTACGCATCTAGGATTATCTAAGGTATAATCTAAAAAGCGTCAGTAAAAAATTCTTACCTTTTCTTGCATCTCTTCGCATACAATTCCTGTAAGAGTTCTTTCTTACCATATCATAAATTTCCTGTAATAAAATTCATCGGTTCGCATATCATACGACCATATGTCAGGGAATCTTACCCTTGAGTTGGCTAATCCCAGCCTCAATATGTGTACATAAAAACTGTCTATGCACACATCGGCTGTCGACCCTTTTAGCCATCGATAAATAGTCCAACACCAGCTGCATGTAATTAGCACCATCCACGTTGAGACTATTTCACTAACTGGCACCATGAATAAATAAAAGACCACTGTCCTTCATCAGGCATTCTGGCGATACGCAAACAATTCCATCATTCTAGTATCCCAAATGCACCTACCATCTAGTGAGTTGCAACTTGTTTACTCAGTTGAAGTCTCAGGTCATAAATTCCTTTTATACTACATAATTCTGGATTCGTTTCCCAGTAACCTTCTCACATAAACAAAGAACTCCACGATCCCCTTTTCCTTTCTTTGTTTCAGGTTCATACCCATGGCCTTGTGTATGAAAAAAACCAATGTGATCTTCACTCACACATACACATACATTCCCAAGTCTTTCTTCCTTGTTTTCACCACGAGAGAAACACTTTCTCTCTCGGGAAAACTTACCCCAAACGATTGAATATCGTTGAGTCATTTCCCATCACCCGACCGAACCGGTCGGGTCTTCGTCTTCCGCTCCTCGTTGCGCACCGAGGATGCGTACGTCTCGTAGCCAGGTTTTAAGCTCCAGTCGTGTGTGTCAAAATGGCAAACGCCAATATCCTCCGTCTGTAGTCCGATAAAGTGTGATGTCTACATTAGCGGAGACATTAATAGTGCGTACTGTTTTAAAGTAGTTTGTTTTGCGCCAAACCATTAATAAGTTAAAATAAATAAACAGTGCTCCTGAACTATTAAACCAAACCAGTGTGTTTAATTTTCCGAATATCTACGCTGGACAACTTTCCTCTTTCGAAAAATTCGTGGACGTTGCGTTGTGGAGTTTCGCTTGTGCTTCTCTCCCAGTGTGTTTATCTCTCACCCTTTACTTCTGGTTGCGAACAAACGTGGCGGCGTTTCGTTCTTTTGTCGGTGGAACAACGGATGAACCTTCGCGCGTGAACAATAGACGATGGGGATGGAAGTGAACGAAGTGCCCATGCCTGACACAATACTTCCTCCCCACAATTACATCACCAAGTCCGTAATGATCGAATTTCGAGTATTTAGATCCGTATCTAATAATTGTATTCGCTCGTCCAGCAACAGTAAATCCAAGAAGGAATTTCCTCTCGAACATGGCGGCGTACTTGTAGCGTACAAATTCTAGTTTATGTTTGCGATAGCGTTTGTTTGCCAGCAGTCGAACAACACATTGCCTCTTGTGTTTGTGATGAGGTTACCCCAAGCACTGTGCTTGGAATTGAGATCTCCCGCCATAAAGTAATAACAATTTTCCGAGTCTAACTTGAGACTTCGAAAAAGGGTATCAAGTTCATTGATAAACTGTATACATTGTGGAGTTTCGGGAGCATAAGCAGAGATCACATATAGATTCCTTTGACTGTTCAAAGGGATATCTACGAGTATAACGCAGGCTTCTGGTACCTGGAACTTGTATACATCTCTACTGTAGAAGACTTTGTGTTGTAGACCATTTTTAACTAAGACCCCGCCCCCCTGAGTGGAATTTGGACGATCTCGTCTAATTACTTTATAATTATAATTTGGGTAGCCCAATTTATGCGTTTGTTTAGCTTGGTTTCGGTAGACGGTAGAGAAGCACAGCTGGGCGTTCCGCTTCCATCAGATTGCTCAGATTATCCCTTCTTCCCATGCGGATTAGTGAATTAACATTCACAGCAATAATTTTTAGGGTTAATTCAGTGGCAGTGAATGTTATGATTAAAGTGTGGGTTCGTCTGGATACTGGGTCGAATAGATAATGCCCTTTTGAGCCACTTGTTCCGTCAGTTTTTTTTTTTCGATCATTCCGAATTTTTCATCAAACGCAGCAAACTGTCCTTGTATGGACAGTAGTATTGCTGTTATATCAGTTTGTGCCTCTGGAGCAGGCGTTTTAATGATATTGCGTGATTGTTCTAAGATTGGTGCATTTTTTACTCCACCTGACATTTGGGCGTATGACACACTTGGTGCCACGAAGTTGTTGTAAGAGCTTTAATTTGCTTCTTTCTGGCTTCCAACTTTGATTATAGTTGTTGGTACTTAGGGCAACCTCTAAAGTTAGCAGGATGACCTGAGTTGTTACAGAGGACACAGGATAGTTTATTTCTATCCGGGAGCTGTTCTTTGCCCAGTGGACATTCTCCAATGATATGCTTATTTAGGCATTTGACGGGATAGGAGGTACTTTATCCCTTTTTTTGACTGGCACCTGCTGAGATGTTTCCTGCTGTTGATGTGGTTCCTGCTGTTGAGTTTCCTTATCTTGTCGTGTTTTCTTTGCCTTCGTGGGTTGCTGTTGTCTTTGTTCTTGGTGTTGTTGTTGTACCATTTTAGCTTTTCGCTTGTTCTGGCTCAGGTTGTCTTTTAGTTTAACAACTTCCTCCATTTGTTTATCCAATTGTTGTTTTTTAAGACTAACCTCATGGGTGAGGCTGTTAAGGAACTTGATCTGATTGCTAGCGTCTGCATTTGTTTTGCTGACAACTAGTTCTTAAAATTGATTTCCAGCCCCTGAATACTGGGCACCATGGCTGTTGTCTTCGTCGTCGCTGTTGACAATCAATGTGTCTGTATCCTTATTTTCATTTGTTCTAAGGCGTTTAGCCTCTAGATTTACGTCTGTATTTTGCCTTCTCCGAGGCACCATTTTGGCATCCATTTGATTTAGTTCCATATTATTTTTATTCGCGAGTGACAGATAGATAATCACGTTCAGGAGTTTGCTTATTATATTATGCACATACACAAACAGGAACACTTCGTACGTCGCGTGTCGGCACTAGTTGTTTTGTTTATGTGGCTTTTTATGCACACTACTATTGTCACTTTTCACAAAACACGGTGCGAAAATCAAAATACATTGTCTTGTTCAGGTAATTGGTCTATCTGATTTCGCTTTTAAGGCCTTTCCGTTGAAAGATTCGTTAACTGTCGTTTGGAGATTGTCGATACGTCTACACCAGATGCCCGACTATGTCTGCACGGCTCGATGTCACATTGATTACTGGATTTAGCATCTGATTCGGAATGCTATTCACACGTGAAAGCAGATTACCGCAGAAGATCACAAGGGTCAATTGTTACCATTTAAGGCTAGGCCGTTAAGGTTGGCAATCTTTCAGCCTCATCGGCCGTCAACCCCGGCCCTTCACCAACACCCCGCAGGCGCCCCATATTACCCCCACTACCCTCTCTGCACCAATCGCATCAGCTCTAAGCCCGCAGGCCACTTTATTTACTCAGGCCATGTTGGTTCCAACTTCCGCTCCACTCCCTCCACTAGACTACACCACACACAGAGTGATGGCGGGGCTGTCGATCCTGCCTACTCAATAACCCGCCGGTGTGTTCGCAGGGGGTACATCATACAGATATCAATGAATGTTAAGAAACAACGCTAGCGGTTCTGGTGGTTGAATGGCGACTAAAGACCTGTCAGCCGAAATGAGTATAATAAATAACATCTCAAAACAATGGCAAGCTTACTTAGATTTAGCTTTTATTAGGTTAGGGTAGCGTTAAGTAAGTTTTAAAAAGTACATAAAAAAAAGATTAGGTTAAGTTAGTGAAGTAAGTTTAATTAAGCGTAAATGGAAAAAAAATGCAAAGTTTTTGTTATGTTCTAAATTTTATTTGTTTGGAACATTATTAATGAAGATTATAATTAAAATTAAATAAGCAAAGCCGAAAGGCAACAGTACATGACAATAGTTATTCCAAGTTTACCTTAAAGTGTCCGCAGGGACCAGTAAGTTAAGCATTAACGCATTAGACAGGAGAATGTAGAGAGTTTCTATCTACTTAAACTACGAATTGCTCTGATGACTTGCTTCTCTTTTTCATTTGTCTTCTGTGTTATATTCTTCACTTTGGTTGTGTGTATCGATCCTTCTTTTTCTGTCCTCTACGTGTGTATGACTATTTTTGGAAATCAGAACAGCCTTTTTCCATTCACTTTTAAAAATTCTTCATTTTTAATTGGATCCAACTCAAAGGACGAAAATCTTTGATAGAATAAAGCCGTTTCACGTACTTACCGCTCCTGTTGGAGTTTGGAAGAATTATGTTGTTGATAGATATGATAGTACTGATACCCAGGTTCCAAGAAGCGCTGCCGCAAGATCTCCCTCCGGGAACGTTCCATTTGGAGGGGCCTATTAAATATGTCATCGAGAGGGAGAGGACCATCGCCAAATGCCAACAAATAGTGTCTTCTCTAACACCACCCAGTATAGCGGACTTTGTCATCCTATTTATCTGGATGAAGAAAATGGTCCCATTCTCCTGGCAGTATGAACGCTCCGCCCCCTACCTGCAACGCACAATGGCCTGTTCCACACGGGAAACAACGCCTGTGGTATCTTTCACAGGGAGTTGTCTCATTACGGGAGCTGTACTCACAACTCTTCGTAGGACACTAGGTGCTGGAAAGCGTCCTTTAGGCGCCGCTTCAGCTCCAAGATCTTCCCGGGTGGTGCCTCATTTATCAGGCGGTATGCTTCACCGCATAGCCTAAAGAAGTTCTCTTCCTCCTCCTTCGCCAGCAGCCAAGGGTCCTTTTGCAGGGGAGGAATGTTATATAATTAAACTTCAATTAAGTATCCCCCCCCCCCTTGGAATCATTAACTTCTCGTCATTAACGTCTCGTGCCTTCACGCACATATCCTTCCCGTATCCTTCCAATTACTAATTTCCTATTCCCTTTACAATCGAATCTAATTTAAATAAAAGTAAAACCCATTTAAAACCCCATTCACATTGCAATAGTCATTTTCTTTGTATTAGCCATAGTCGCCCCCTATTAGCCAATTGCCAATTCCGTCGCTTCCTAGAAATAACTCGTGGAAGCGGAATGAAAAAGGATATGTGCCGAAAAGACACGAGATATTCCTTCTTGTTGGTTAAGCAGTCGCCGCGTACGGGTGTGTTTGCTATTTGAAATGTGAAAATAAAAAAATTGAAATGTGAAAATAAAATCAACATTAATTTAAATAAAATCGTTTGAACCTATATTCCGTTTATTCGCTTGTGTTGGTGCTAAAATTCGCTCTTGTGTGCATGTTTAGTGCTAAAGTTCGCTTATTGGGGCAAAGAACATTTAGAACATTTGCATCGTCCTCAATCAGCAGGGAATTGAAGCTGCCTACATCGAGACTCCCTGTCCTCAATATCATTGTAGCAGACCACGGGGTAAGTTTGGTGTACAATACATAAATAATTAATTGTTAAAGAAAAATCCTTAACACATATGGAGTTCACTAGCCGCATTTGAACCCCCTTGCCCCGAGAACACCGGGGTCGTCTTATAGACAAGGTCGCAGATCCTGTGCACACCCAACATTGTCCGTGAAGGAACTGGCTAATTTTGGCAATTTTGATTGGCTTCAGCTTTTTTGGGTGTGACCGAAGTGTGCTCGTCCGCTGGCGTACCCCGGAGAGGCCAAGTGGATGGGGCTTCAAACGACGGAGTTTGTTTTTCCTTCAGGTGGTTCCTTGTTTTCATCAAGGCGCACCTGTCTCTTCCCTTAATTGCTGGAGGTAGGTACAGGAAACCAAATCCGAGCAAACACGGGAGAATTGTAACAAGACAAATGTGAGCAAAACGTGTGGCATGAAAAACCAAAAAGAAGTAAAGTCAAGGACCTCGTCAGTCCTTTGGTTCGACAAGGAAAAACGACCAAAGTCGGACATCCGGGGAACGAAGGCAAGAAAAATCCCAAAAGAAAAATCAAAGTAGATGAAACCAGGCCAAAGAAACTAAAATTGAAAAAAGAAGAAGAAAGTAAAAACGAAATTCAAAAAGAATTCAACTTCAAACAGCTAATAAATAGGAGATTCGTTAGTCCGCGGGTCGAGGAAGAGAAACGAATCAAGCCAAAGATCTGGGGAACATCGTCGGTTCCCAGACTACATTGAAGAAAATGACCCACAACAGGAGAGAAAGGGAAACGACCCAGTGAAAACAGCCTAGGTAGGGTAGTTCGTCAGTCCTCAAACCGTGTAAGAAATAAAAATAGGGTGCAAATGGGAGACCTCGTCGGTTCCCAAGCCGCAAGGAAGAGAGAAAGAGAGATGCAATACCCGGAACAAGAAGGGAAACAAAATGTTTCTAAAAAAACAATAACACCACCCGTAGCAGCAAAAACAACAACATGCGCGAGAAAAGAAATAATATATATATTTTTTTTTAACATAATGTGTTGGTTTGACCAATAATAAATTTTACATAGTATTATAGGTTTTAATATTAACAGTTTTCCAGAAAAAGGTCAGAAAACCAGGATTTTAGTTTTCTTATTTTAATCTAATCTAACACTTACACCTTGCTTTACAAATTAATTAAGACGTATGTGGTTAAAACGCCTTAAGCAATCGTTAAAATACGACTTTCTATTTAATGGGTTGATATTTATCGTCCGTCTAGGACAACGGTTGCGCATAGACATTTTGGTCTCTCCTTCGATCCGCATTGTTTGCACATACAATAGATTTTTTTCCAATACAACAAATGTCTGTCTCGCAGTACATTTTTTGTTTGTCTCATATTGGAGGTAAATATGACAAAGAGGCAGGACAATGGAACAGAGTCCACAACGACGAATTGGAAGAGCTATACCACAAACTTACAATGGTGAGAGTAATCAGATCTCGAAGATTAAGATGGGCCAGACATGTAGCGCGAATGGGCGACGATAGGACCATGCGTAGAATTCTTGACGGTAGACCAACGGGAGAGAGATCGACAGGACAGCCGCAACGGAGATGGGAGGGCAATGTTAGGTTTAACCTTGAGGAAATCGGATCGGATGGTCAAGCGTGGAAGGAGAGCGCACAGAACAGGGAACGATGGCAGAGCCGAGTCGGTGAGGTCATGAACTTCCAGGTTCCTATAGGCCAATAAATAGTAAATAGTAGTAATCTAATACTTAACATAACTCCAACTTATTCTAGCTTAACTTAATTAATATTATAATAAGTTAAATATGTAATGTGATTTGGCAAATTTTGGATTGATGATTAAGGAGGTAGGTTGGCGTGGAATATGGTCAGTTGGTGGTTTCAGTGGTTTCAGGTGCGGTAACACTTTCCGGTTGTTCGTTAAAACGCAGATTGTTGGAGAATGGTTGTATGTTACAGTATTTGAACTGATTGGGTGCCAGCTCGGTGTTATGGTACACTACCTCGTTGGAGTCATTAACCAATCGTCCAGAGGTGAAGAGAGTTCTGGTGTGGAGACAATTCAGGTAGTGAGCCCTGTTATCTAGAGGAGTTGGTAGTAGTGAAGTTATTATGGGGCTGGGATTATTGGGAGGTTTTTAAGAAATTTGTTAGACAGCTCTAGGAAGCGTCTATCGAGTTGGTTAATATTAGCGGCATTGTATAGCAAGCTGTTATTGTAATATATATAAGAGTTGGGTTGTCGGTTTAGGCCAGTGACCAGCATGAAGCATTTCCTTTCGAAAGTGCGTAGCTTCTCCAATTGGACTGGTGTTATGGTGGGTTTGATTATTTGTTTATAGATGAGCAGTTTGACTTTGTGGGAGAGACTGTTAAGTTTCCATATCTCTCTTCCACAGAGATTCAGTTGTATTGTCGCTTTACGTAAAGTATTTTTAATGCGGGTGGAGAATGAAAGGTCATTGGAAAAGGTTATTCCCAGATATTTTAAAGTCTTGGAAGGTTTTATTTGGGTGTTATTTAGTTTGAGTCTAATTTTGTTGTTGGTGGACCTTGTGTTGTTTGTGCAGTGCTCATTTTTACCCTTGAACACTATATGTTGGGTTTTATCAGGATTTAGGCGAATTTTCCATTTATTGAAGTATGTTGATAGATTTGGGAGGAAGTTATTAATGCGGTTTCTTGCCTCTTTTACAAACTTGCTGCTGGAGTAGACTATGGTGTCATCAACGTAATTAAACCTTACGGTATTGGGTAATTGAGGCTGCGTTATGTCTAAAGTATAGAAGAGGTATAATAGTGGTCCAAGATTGAGCCTTGCGGAACCCATGCGGTTATATTATACGATTGGGAGAGAGAAGAATTTATGTTGACGATGAATTTTCTACCAGAGAGGTAGGAAGCGAGAAGCTTAGTGGTGTGCCTGTTTACTCCAAATATAAAGCAGCCCTGAGATCCAAACACAGTCGAATGCTTTAGATATGTCGAGAGAGATACAGACCGTCGGGCTTTGGTCTTGAAGATTAGTTGTGACATCGTGCATTCGTTTTAACAGAGCATGACAGGTGGAGTGTTGTGTGAGCGAAAGCCAAACTGGGATAATAGCGTTGTTATTCGCAAATGAAGGGGATTTCGATATATCTTGCATTCCAATATCTTGCTTAATGTGTTTAATAACGATATCGGACGATAGTTGCTGGGGTTGTTGGAAGGACTGGACTTATTGATAGGGACTATAACCGTTGTTTTCCAGTTATCTGGGAAATGTGATGCGTTAATTATATGGTTGAGAAGGACGAGGATAGGGACTAGATTTGACGGGAGAAGTGTTTTGTAAAGAAGGTTTGGAATTCCATCTAAGCCTGTCGACTTCTTGTTGTTGCGTGATGCTATAAATTCAGATAATTCGCCTGCTGTTAGGAAGGTCGCATTATCCAGAGGATGTGACGCTTTGTTTGTTTCGTTGAATTCCGCGATGAAAGGCGTGAAGGATGGGATCATTATGCGTGAGATGTAGTCATTTACGGTAACTTGAAAATTGGAGACTGAGGGAGAGTCGTTTAGTTGTTGGACTTTATAAAAGTGATTAGCAAGACAGTTTGCTATGTCAATCTCTGATTGGGCTGGGTGATTATTAGTAGGGTTGATAATATAATCGATTCGCGGCTTGTATTTTCGACCCGTTAGTCGGTTGATGTTTTTGAATAAATACCGATTGGGTTTAATATTATTAAGTATAGACGTGTAAGCCGGACGGTCGGCAAATTGTTTTAATTGTCCATTTAGCAGAGTAGTCAAGATTTGGATTTTATTTTTAATAAAAGGGGAGTAACTGCTATGTATTTTTCGTCTAAGCTGTTTTTTAGGCGTAACAGTTTTGTAAGGATGTTGGGTAAAAGTTTTCCTAGGTGATTATGAGGGATGGATGTAGGTGTGCGGATGGAGAGGGCATTTTTTAGTATTTGCTCTATTCGCTGTTTGATCAATTTCAGCAGGGAGTAGTTTTGAATCTCTGGCAACGTATAGTCTGTAAAACTGGCAGCAATGTCTCTATTGACTCCTCTCCAGTGTGTCCTGGTGAAGTTCGGGATCAGATTGAATGAGTAGCGTGGTTCGAGGGCAGGCATTTGGACAATGGTGTGGACGGACCCATGATCGGATGGGAATTCGAAGGATACTGTAGTGGGGTTAGGTGAGTAGATGTCTACGGATTTTAGAAAAAAATCGATTGTTGTTTTTGTAGAATTGGAGATACGTGTTGGCTGTAATGGACAGATCCATAGATATATAGATGGAGTGGAAGGAGTGCTAGAAGTTGGCAACCGTATTTATTGCGCTTAGTGTCGTTGAATGAAGTATGCCGAGCATGCCAGTCTCCTCCTATTATGAAAGCTGCAGATAGAGACCGTTGGATTATCTCAGTGATGTCGGAACTAGGGAAGTTTGGTTCCCGAGAAGGGTGAATGTATACGGATGACAGTACAAGCAGTTTGTTGCTTCTGCAAAAGATTTTAACTGTCGTGTACTCAATATTAGTTATGTGTGTGAACCTCATTTCCGAAAATTGGAATTTCTTGTGTATTAGAATTCCAGTATCTCCACGAGGTCCAGCGGTTCGTGGATTAGAAACAAGTGAATAATTAGGGATAGATACTCGGGAGTTTGGTTTAAGATACGTTTCCCAGAGAAGGAGGTTAACTGGAGAAAACTTGTCAACGAACAATCGGAGGTGTTGTCTGCGAATATTGGAATATATGGACTCTGCATTGAGGGAAATTATGGTTAAATTAGCCATTAAGGGAAAGGACATGTCAAGTTATAAGAGATAAAATCTGACTTTTTTTTCCTATTTCTGAGATGTGCTTCAGCGTGGGCAGCATCTTCTGTAAGCTACTTATGTATCCTGTGATGTCCAGATTAAGATCGTTACAGTTGAGTTGGTAATTTTTTGTCATGTTATGGGAATCCTTGACAACATTCGCGTATGACATTCCTGGACTTGTAAGATTTGTTGATTGAGGTGATGTTGTTTTGATTGGTGAAGGTTTGCTCGCTGCCATGGGTGTTGTTCGCCTTTGGAGAATCCTCAGCTTATTAGGACATCGCGAGAGATTAGCAGGGTGGGGTCCTCCGCAATTACAGCATGTCACTGTGATTTTATTCGTTGTAATGGTTCCATTGGGGTTTGTTGTTTGGATTGTTCCTGGCTCCTTTCACGCAGCTCACCTTGTATTCTCCAGGTTGATGTTGCTCTGCACACTTTACGCATAAGGAAACAATAATAATATGAAACCATATAGAGAAAAGAAAAAGAAAAAAAGCAATGGTTTAGAGGAGGAAAAAAATGTTCAAGATAAAAATATAAAGAAAAATAAAATATTAAAAATGATTTTGAAAAAAACTTCAAGATAAAGAAATCAAATAAAAAATAATAACAATAACCATGAAAAGAACTTAAACAAATAATAAAAGTTATATAATGAAACAAATAAAAAAAATTAAAATTAAGAGCAAAAAACAAAAAGATTTCTTTTATTCAAATAAACTTCAGCTTCGCTTCAGCTGTTGGCACGGGCTTGGTGCTGGTCTCTTCTGGACCTGGCCACAGGTTGGGTTGCTCGTGCCGCCACTTTGTTGAAGTGTCCTCAAAATTAGGATCTTGGTTTAATAGCCCGGGAAATAATTGCCACTAAGAAATTTGGTGTCTGTTCATTGCAATTTGCGGTGTGCGACGCCTTTCCCATACTTAAAAATACGCAATCTATTCCTCAGCTGTTCCTCTTCTGTTTTGTTAATGTTTTCCTTGCTTGGCTTCTTTAATTTTGCTTGTTAGATTCGGATTCTACCTGCTAACGTAGTATTAATATTGGATTGGTTTTTCGAGTCAAATTCGCGTCCCGTAAAGACTCGAAGGTTAGATGTAGACAGATTGACTCTGTGAATCGGGATCTGGATAAAGTCAAGCAGTGGGGTAAGGTCAATCTCGTCGACTTCAATGCAACGAAGACACAATATACAACATTCACAAAGAAAAGTGGATCATCGGTTCCACAGCTGTGGGAATGTATCGTGGCATAAACACGTGTCGAGTGTCGCCGTTTTTAGACCCAAGAAATATTTTACTCCTGTGGCGGTTCTTTAATATATTCCCAAAGAACCGCCCATCCTCTTTAAATTAACCACTTCCTCTTACCATACAAGCCATGGTACTTACCTGCAATTAGGGGCAGCATAAACTCCCCTGCAGTATCATACCTGAAAGGAAAACCTACCCGACGACATCTACACATTCTGAATTTCCCTGGTTCATGTTCCATGAACCAGTTCATCTCCTATCGGCTCGGCCTATCTTCAATTACGATAAACAAACGCTGGCCAGCGTATTGTTGACATAGCTGTAGCCGATATTATTTCCATAGTTCACAATTGTGTATCGCGCCTATACCCTTAGGCCCGCGACTGTTGCGACAATTCCTCGTAATCGGCTATCAATCGATCATGAATTTGGGCATGGATATGATCATTGTTTAGGTAACCTTACCCATGCCATGCCTATGATGACCCGCCTGAAATCTAAATTAAACATACAGTATGTCACTGTGTCCGTTACTTACCCGCATATTAAGTCAAACATATGGCCACCCAGCCTGACCCTTTGCCGTCGTCGACGAGGTTTCTGTTGACTTATGTCAACAAAATAACTTGCCTCCTTGTGCTCCGGAGCAATACGGCTAGATTGGATATTGCCTACATCGGTGTTTCCAAGGAATTTTAGGCAAATACCATGACGACCCCTTGTATCATAGGCACATCATGTACATCATGTGTGCCACCATTTGATCTGTGAAACAGCGTTTTTGTTTACTTTGAAACAAAAATCTATTTCGATCCCTGGCATACATCATCAACGCAGCCCCCGATGATCGTGTTTTTGTGTAATCAGGTGTCCGCCGATTGTACTTGTTCTATACATTTTTTATTTTTCTTTTTATATACTTAGTTTCTAAATTAAAGGCTAGACAAAAAATGCTTAAATTCTAGCTTAATTATCTTATATAATAACTTACTGGTCCTTCGCAGACGCTCTAAGCTAAACATTACTTAACATTTGTATAATTTGCCTTTCGGCGACAGAACTTTGTGACAGTACTTATAATTATTTGAAAGACAAAGAAAAATTTGAAAAACTCTGTCAATTTTTTGTTGTTTTTTTTTTTTCTTAAAATTTAACTTACTTAACTTACCTACTTTTTTTTTTTTTTTTAATTTAATTTTATGTAAAAGCACTTAACCTAACTTAACTTAAATCTTATACTACCCTAATTCTAGAAAAGCTAAGTCTATGTAAGCTAGCTGATGATACTATGATTCTATACCGACATTGGTATCCAGGTCTTTATATGCCATTCAACCACCAGAACTGTTGACGCTGTCTAATACTATCGTCCCGGTCTCTGTGGGAGATAGCCCTACTGAAGCGCAGGAGCCCTTCTTCGGTGCGCGTTACTTCCCGGTCGTAGCACAATCGCCCGTCTACGGATGATCTACTTACATGATAGATCAGCGGAATTCCGGATCTATCCTGTATAAGCCCTTTCATGTCCAAGTCAAGGAACGCCTCTGGTGGAACAAAGCCGTTGCGACGCACGCTCTCATAGTACAAGGTGTTTGGATAATAGGCCCCGAAAATTAGGTCATTGGACGAGCTTATTGCTTTCGCAATATGTCCTCTGATTAATTTAATCATAAAATTATCCACCCTATTTATGTACGCTTCATTATATAACGTCTCATTTGAATAATACTTTTTATAGTCCAATTCCGGTGTCCGATATAATCTGAGACAACTTCTGAGACACTTCCTTTCGAACACCCGAATCTTTTCCATCAAATTTGGACCTATGTTAAACCATACTGGACAACCATATATGAGCATTGGCCTCATTAGCGTCATGTACCATATGACTTTTACCCTGCTGTCAAGTTGGCTACTGTGAAATAGCCTCCTTGTCATAGCAAAGGTTTTTCTAGCTTTGACCAGAGCAGCCTCTACATGTCTGTTGAAATACAGATATTGGTCTAGCCAGATGCTAAGGTATTTAACTAAACTCTTGGTTTCCAGTTTATCTCCATTTATTCCATTGTATGTCGGAGACCAGTTTAGCTGCGGCATGTGTGGTTTCATGACCCGTCTTAAAGCCAAACTGGTTATTTGGAATAATGCTGTTGTCGTCTACCCATTTTACCAGAGCTTTGTTAATGGTTTTTTCAAATACTTTACTGATGCTTGGGAGTAAACTTATCGAACGCATGTTCATTGGGTTTGTGCAGTCTTTGCCCTTTTTTGCGATGGGCTGAATGATTGCCGATTTCCAACGCGCGGGATAATATGCATTATTCAACGCGTTGTTAAACAGGACCGTGTATATATCTATTGCCATTGGGGGCAGGTTCTGAGTACGATGTTAGATACTCCATCTATTCCCACTGACTTTTTGCTTCTTAATGAGTCGAAGATACTCCGGATTCCTTCCCTTGTGATTAAAAGGGTATTAGCCCCACCATTGGCATTAATGTCAATTGACAGATTATCGTCACTGAATTCGGTAAAACCCGGATTCTCCGATTGCCAAAGTGAAATTTCATCTCGGAGGTGCAGGTGATTCAGTCGAATTCTGTCCTCCAGGTCATGATTTCGGTGAATGCTTTCATTCACCTTGTACATTTCCTGAAAGATAGCTCCCACAGCGTTCACCTTTTCCAAAGGATCTTCGATCACGAAGAGCTCACTATTGAGGATAGCGTTCTCTGTATCTATGCCAATGTTGGTTAGCAGCTGCTTGTTTACCTCAGTACGTGGAATTTGGAGACACTGAATCTCGTTTTCATTATTTCTCCTGAATATTTTATTTATTTGTGGGAACATATTCGGGTTATTAGGTTTTATAGCTCGAATTCTGTTGTTCCAATACAAATTTGTTGCTAATCTATAATTAGCTTTAAGTAATTGTTGGAGGTTTTTTAATCGGGATTTCAGTGATATTATCTCCTGGTCTTGTCTGTCTGTAAACTGTCTGTGTAATTGTTTTAATTTCGATAGCAGTCTGCTCTTTTTCTTGTGGAGGGCGTTTATTGTTGCGTTTCTGTACATGTTAGTGTGATATGTAACTGTTGTTTTGGGAATTGTTTTGTCCATTGTTCGTTTTACGGTTTCGTCCATTTGTTGGATGTATTTGTCGATTTCGTCATTTGTCAGGTTTCTGTTTACTGGCAGATTAAAGTCATTCGAACGAAGTTCTCTTGTTAATGATCTGGTAAACCGCGGCCATCGCATTGCCCCGTAGTTGTAGGGTTGCGGGATCAAGAATTCCTCCAGATCTGCCAGATCGCTCGGAAACTTTATTACTGCCGTGAATGCACAGTGGTCACTGTCGTATTCAATTGTTCGTCAACAGTTCCTGTTTCGTCTGTTGGTGTTAAGTACTCTCAGTCGTGAGTCGATTAGCAAGATATCTAAGAACGATCCACCTCTGGGGAACAATGGATATTCCGTGGCTAGCAGGTCAGTTCTATATTCAATATGAAACTGATCTAACCAACCAACCAACTGATTTCCTGTGGCATTAGATATATTATTTCCCCAATTTCTATGCTTGGCGTTCAAATCTCCCCCTAGGATAAAGTAGTTTTTGCCCAGGTGCAATTGTAAGCATCGAAAGAATGTCTCGAGCTGCGCTATAAATGGGTTATGTTGGTGCTCTTCAGGTGCATAGACCGCAATCGCATACAAGCCCCTTCCTTGCTGAAGGGGTATGCGCACGAAGGGGTATGCGCACCCCCCCCCCCCCCCCGAGTGGAGTTAGGTCGATCTCTACGTATAATATCATAGTTTTTATGTCCTATCTTACGTCTCTGGTTTAACTTTGTTTCCCCCACCAGAAGTACATCAGGTTGTTCCTCTTGCAACAGGTTAAAAAGATTAGATCTTCTCTCAGTTCTTATTAGTGAATTTACATTCACGACAAGAGCTTTTATTGATTTTGTGGTTAGAGGGTTTATATCGACTTGTTATTTAGACCGGGCAAATACGAGTAGTTCTCGTTTATTTGGCTTTGTAGCTGTGTCATCTGTCTCTGCAGATTGAGCAGAACCGTGACCACGTCTGCTTGCGGTGTTGTTTCCGTCCGTGGGAGGTTTGGTGTTCTCCCACCCGACGCAACTTGTGCGTACGACCGCTGTGATGTTACGGGTGTTATTGTTGTACGCGCTGGCTCTGTGTTTTTTTTGCCGATTCACACTTCTTGCCATTATTTCTCCGAATTTAGGACAACCTCGATAATTAGCGGGATGTCCCTCATTCCGACACACTGCGCACTTTAGAAGGGCTTTGTCTTCTACCCTTTCTTTTCCCAGAGGGCATTCTTCTGCTTTATGGTCTTTTCCGCATTTTACGCAACGGTGCTGCATTTCACAGTTCGCCGCCGCGTGACCAAACCTTTGGCAGCGGACACATTGCAGGATGTCTCTGCCTTTTTTTAATTTGTCCCATGTGACCATTTGATGGCCCAAGACTGTAATTTTTCTTAGACCACCAATTCTACTGCTGGGTGTTAATTGAACCAAAAAGAAGGGTAGCTTGCGGTTTTCCCTCCTTGCCTTGGGTGTGGTGAATGGTTTTACCGCGGTAAACTCGAGATCTTCGTGCTTCAGGTTTTGAAGCATTTCGCGCAGAGCCTCCGGTTCCATTTCAGGGTCGACACCCCTTAATAGAACCGTTACGCTTTTCGTTTGTTTTGGCGTGAACGAGTAAAATTCAGCGGTGGCTCTTTTTAAGACCTCTTTAATTTTGTCGTGGTCAGTCACCGTATATGTTTGAATGACATGCCTATTACCCGTCAGTCTTTTAACTGCAAAATTATTTCCTATGGCTAGCTTACAAAGACTTACCAATTCCTTACAGTCAACATCTATTGTGTTGATTGGTGGCATCTTTGTTTTTCCGCTGTTATTGTTGCTTTGCTGCTGTTGTGTTGCTTGCTGTTTTGTTGATCGCTTTTGTGTTGGTATTTGCTGTTGATGTTGAAGTTGATGTTGCTGTTGATGGTGAAATTGTTGCTGTTGGCCGACTTTTGGCTTTGGCTTTTGTAGTTGTTGCGGGTTTTGCTATAGTTCGAGCGCCACTATTTTTTTCTTTCGGCGTCTCTCTTGTAGTCGGTCTCTTGCCATCGCAAGTTTCGCCTCCAATTCACTTATCTCTTCCTCTTCATCCTCAGACTCTGAGGATGCAAGAGAAGCGAATGAATTATTTGCCCCATATATGTTAAAGTTGGAGGGGGAGGGGAGCTCACTGTCGTCTTCCAATTGTTGGTCTATTTTCTCCATTGTCAATTTCGCGGTTTTACTTCGCGCCACAATGGAGTTTTTCGGAGCCCCTTTTCGTTTGTGTGTTGTCACGTTTTTATCGTCCTCCGTGTTCATTCTGGTTCTTTCCAGTTTGTTTTCATTAAAAAAAAAACAAAGGCGAACTTTTGAACCACGGCAACTCGATTTCTCCCACAGGCTGAGTCGAACTCGCCTACCGTCGGCTAAGAGTCAGCAAGCTTGCTCTCGCGCCAAACGATGATTCAAAAATTCTTTTCTTAACAAGCAATATATTGTTTGTTTTAATTTTCGCGTTTACGACCGAAGTATTATCTTTTTTTTGTTTTTGTTTTTATTGACTCGAACACTTTTGCGGCTCACTCAACTGTTTTTATATGCACTTCTTTTTGATTTTATTTAATGCACTGAGAGATAATGATTTGTCACTTTTAACTTTCGTTTTTGTTGTTTTATTGATTTATTCTAATTTGTGTTTATATTTATCTTTAAAACTCAGTACAGACATTCACTGAATACATAATTGTGCACGATACTGTTTCTTGATTTATTAAAATAACTTTTATTTAATGTGTTCTATTTGTTAACACTGGGTTGTCGGTTTGACGGCATTTCTAAACTTGGCAAAGGGTACTTAATTCAATTATGATATCGGAATACACGACAAGGGTAGCTTGTTCGAGAATTCACGAGGTTGTCTGCTTTCAATGGCCGTCAAACACAAACTCCCGATACCCTATTGATGCAATTCGCGGCCATTTAATCTGATGGATGTGAGTTGCATCGTGGAGTCAGATTTTAACATCCATAGGGTTCGCACCTTCGTACGAATCCGAGCGGAGAGTCGCCGAGAGTTCCTGCTTTTCTAATTCATATTTCTGTTCGTGTGCGTCTTTTGCAAAAGAAATATAATTTAATATAGTTTCCTTATACAAGGTGTATTCCACTAACTTTGATCCCGTTATAATAATAAACCAGAATTGTCACCGTGCTGTAGCCGAGCATTCGGGATGATGATTAATTGAGGTGAATCCCATTAACTTGGAAGTGTTCGTTAAACGTATGTCAATTGACTCGCGCCATAAAACTGTAAATTGTATTAGACTTAAGTGCAAAACGGGTAAATACTTAAATAAAGGAAGGTTCAATAATAAAAACAAAGCTCCGTGTTTTATTTTACTCCTGTTGTGTACGTTTTGGGTGAACTTTGGTGAAGAACCGTGTGCGACGTTATGTTGTGTCTCCAGCGCCGTGCTTCCTCGTTAGAGGGAAGAGCGTGGACCTTTTATTTTTAGTCACGATGAGAATGTACTTTTCTTATTTGTTTGAAGATTAAAGTCTTTTATTTATTTACTTGTTTCGAATTTCTGTTTATTCTTCAACTCTATTTATTCTTTTCTAATAACTTCCGTTCTTACAACTCTGTATTCTATTCTCGACTCTCTTGTTACAACTCTGTTCTCTATTCTCGTCTGTTTCTTCTCGACTTACTTTTCTCAACTTCCCAATCTCAACTTCAAACTCAAACTGACTGTACAATAAAATTGTCCCTCTTCTTATAGAACTGTGAGATCTAATTTACTGTAAATTATAATATGAACAAAATCAATTTTATCAAAGTATTATTTACTCTACTGTGACTTTTAAATTTTGAATAAACTTTGAACGAAAATCAAAGAGCCATGTTTCAAATGAAAAAAGGGGCATGTTATGAAATGTACTGGAACTGGCTTGATATAGAATATTGTGGATGTTTATTTATGATATGTATTAAATGAGAATGTTAGATATGTAAGGAGAATGTTTTAAGGATGTGTTAGATAAATAATGAGATTCAGTATTAAACTTAATAGTTATAAGGACAGTAGTATTCTGGAATACCACATCCCAACCTTCTTCGAGAAAGAAAATTATCCTTGAAGAGAATAATTTTCTTGTAACTATAGATTAAGATTAATTAAGGACTTGGATTTTCGTTCAATTACAATTGGTTTTCAAAATAATAGGTTTTCAAAATTAATTTACTATCAATGGTTTATACATTGTTACAGTAATTTCAAAAAGTTTTTAACGCTATAAAATTTGTCTATTTACATTATATATATTACTTAACAATCTCTATTTACATATTCCTCCTTGGAACCTTTTCTTTTCTCATAAAAAAAATTTTTTTTTTTTTATTAAAAAATATGTTTCATGTAACTTTCAATATTTTCTTTTGCATTCAAATATGTATATTTCAAATTTCAAATATATAAAACTCGTTAAAAATTTCAATATTTCCAATATATATATTAACTCTAAAAACTCTAATACGAGGGTTGCCTCTTATGTTTCGGGATTTGGCAACCCTAGTGTTGCAATCCGGCAATTGACAGCTCTGTCGTAAAGTTGGACATTTTTGAGGTTATACGCACTCAGAACGTTTTGACATACGAGCGCTATTTGTGTTGTTTACAGTAACTTAAAAGATTCATCTCGGCCCAAAAATGGAATTAAATCGTCAACATTTTCGTGCGATTATTTTTTACAACTTTCGGCGTGGATTAACTCAGCAACAGTGCATGGATGAACTTAATTCAATTTTTGGCGATGAAGCTCCATCAACGACCAGTGTTTATCGATGGTATGGTGAATTCAATCGTGGTCGTAGTTCACTCCAAGATGAATTTCGTGAAGGTCGTCCAAAATCAGTTGTTGTTCCGAAAACCATTGATGCTGTGCGCGAACTGATATTGGAAGATCGTCATGTGACCTATCGTGAGATTGAGACAACCTTGGGCGTTAGTGGGACCAGCATACATTCAATATTGTATAAACATTTGACCGTCAAAAAAATTTGTTCGCGTTCGATCCCACATAATTTGTCAATCGCCCAAAAAAAGGCTCGTGTCAATTGGTCGAAAGAAATGCTCAAAAAATACGGTCGCGGTGCTTCGAAACACGTTTATGACATCGTGACAGGTGATGAATCGTGGATTTACGCGTATGAGCCCGAAAGTAAACAGCAGTCGACTGTCTGGGTGTTTCAAAATGAGCCAAATCCAACAAAAGTTGTTCGCGCACGAAGCACTTCCAAGCAAATGGTCGCCTGTTTTTTCGGAAAAACTGGACATGTCGCAACCGTACCACTAGAACAACGTAGAACAGTCAATTCTGAGTGGTACACAACCATTTGTTTGCCAGTTGTCTTCCAAGAAATCAGGAAAACCAACCGCCGAAGACGGATCACTCTTCACCACGACAATGCGAGCTCTCACACATCGGCTGCGACAACTGCATTTTTGAGCACCCAAAACATCTATTTGATGGGTCATCCGCCGTATAGTCCTGACTTGGCACCGAATGACTTCTTTTTATTCCCGTACGTAAAAAACAAACTGAGAGGTCAACGTTTTTCGACACCTGAAGAAGACCTCAATCAGAGTGGCAAAAGTGCTTCGACAATTGGTTCAAACGCATGCAAAAGAGTATAGATCTTCATGGGGAATATTTTGAAAAACAATAAAGTGATTTTCGATGATCAATATTTGTTTTTATTCTCTAATCCCGAAATATAAAAGGCAACCCTCGTATATATATTAACTCAAACATTTTCTTTCTTTCTTCCCCCTCTTTAACTTTTTTTTCAGTGAACAACCAGTGGTGTTTTGCTCAACCTGCGTCCGTGCCGACGCCTCTAGCAAAACCTACCTACACTCCGCCCTAACTTCTGCTCGTGTATAAATCCCAAATTAGACCCACGCTCTATCTGCTTTACAGATATTATCACGGAGATTCGTGGTATTATTCCACGTAATTCGGCTTATGTGCGCTCTACAAGACAATCCGACGGATTGCACCAATTTGCGGTTCATCTCCTGGCGGCGCGAACATCCCTGTATCAGAACAAGGAGGTGTGGAATTTCCCTTCCCGCGCGAGTGTTCCCGGAGCGTTACAACCTACAACTGTTCAAAAAGAACTGCAACAGTTATTTGATGGCATCTCGGGACGCCCACTCGGCGCTATAGGTTCACCTCTCCCGAGAGAAGTGTTATAAAAAAAAAAAAAAAAAACTTCGAAATCTTGTTTTGAAACCTACCTTTTAATTCAAGTGAACGAACTACGGCTGCAGCTGCCCAATGTAAGCTTATCACACATGATAAAGAAACATACGAATTAGACGACCACTTGAATACAGCGTCAGCAGGTTAAAGCAACCAGGCACTTGAGTGTCATAGGAGTCTTAGAGTAGCATATCACCCCTATGAACTGCACTGTGCTCTGACATTTAAGGGTACTCCAAAATCCCCCGTTGTGCTCGCGTTCGTGTAAAAAAAAAACCCCGGCTTCTAATGAAATGATTGAATGTTGACACCAGTCATCAACTCCTACTATGTATCATAATCACACCGTATGGGTGGACATTCTTTTCGCCATTAGCGACTATATTATTATTTTGTCAAATTTAATTTTTCAACTATTACATTTTACAATTGAAACACTTTTTAGCTTTTCAGTAGCAAACCTGTACGTTGCTTTTCCATTTTTAGCCACCATTAAAGTTTACTTACGGTTACAAATTTTAATCAAGGAATTCGACTCCAAATAAGCAAATAAAACATAATTGGACATTTCGATGACGTCCGTTTTTGTTGTTGTTCGTTAAATGACTTAGTTGGCGTCGGCCACCCAAATGTGCTGATCGTGATTATTGCTCGTGGTCAACTTTTAATGTTCTTTTATCGTCGTTTAAAGTAAAGAAATTGTGTAAAATTTTAACCCGCCAATAAGACGGAAGAAATACCAAAAAAATTAACGTTTAAATCTTAGTAAATTAATGATTTTGATTTGACGAGGGCGGTACACGATAAATGCCGCCAAACTAACTTTATCAATCTTTCCGGCAAAATCTTTAATATTCCCTTTTTTCGAACAATAAAACAAAATCGTCCGGTAAATTGTTTGGAGAAAGTGATTTCTCACATCGCTTCGCCGTATACCAATAATTTCCGTGACGTTCTTTCGATCTAGTTCATAATCAATACCTTTCTTAGGTTCAACTACAACTTTTCGATACCAAATACAGATTAACCGCTCTCCTTGGTATTATCTCATATTCTGACTTTGGCGTCAACACCTTCCGGTGAGGGCATTGCAAAATGGTTACTCATTGACACACTTTCCATTTCACGATTACGTTAAAATGCAATGTCCTCATTAGTGATATATAAGTATCGAACTACTTTGCATTTCAACTTCCGCGATTATGCAAACTGTTTTAATAAACTCTGGTGGCAATTAATAACTTCACATTTCTGAATCTGAGTTTGACTAAATGCGAAATTTTGGACAAATCTAGAATAGGCTTTGCATTGCCGTTCCCGGGGCTATTTCAGTCCAAATTATGTGCGGGCTTTTTCCCATTAGGCTTACGTTGATGACGCCTCCAAAGATATGAACTTTAGTGGGGTCATCATCTTTTTACTTAACACCCACAAAAGTTCCTAAACGATCAGATCATAATATAACAATTATCATACTCCCTAACAAGTGATAGAAACTTCTGTACATCTGTAAACAACATCACACCATTCACCGCCTTATCCATATTTTCTCAACGTAATGGAAAAAGCGAATGTACGTACTGCACATTTCGCAGCCAATTCAAAGCTGCTTCAAAGATGAAACCCTAGAATTCTACAAGGGAATAAAATTCTAGTGGGAAAACGGCGGAAAGTGTTCGTAAAGAATGGATAATATTTCGATAAATGAAAACACACGTTAAAAAATTGTCGCCAATTTGTACTGAAAAACCTACGTCAATCGGCAAGGAATTAGAATATCACATTGATCAACTTTACCTGTTATTGGAAATGCTAGTTTTTCTGGGGCACACATTGGCATTTGCCTCTTCATTCAGATCTTAATGACACTTCATTAGTCCAAGAGCCATAGAATCAACCGGAAGATTCGTTCGCACAGACATGTTACCATAATATTATTTATGACCTAATCTCCATTTGTTTCTTTTCCGGATTGATATTTCTGAAATTTTAATTCGAATTTATGCAAAGTTTAAGGAAGCACGTTTGTTTTGCCAAAAGTTCATGTGAGTCTCTTGCATTTGCTTCTCCACTTTACCAACGGAACTGCAATCTATCCATGGACATCACTACTAGTGGCTTTAGAATTTATCAATTATTTCCGGCGGCAGTTCAATGTTTTACTAATCCCTCGATTTACAACTTTTGTTAAAACGTTGATTGGAAATCAATCGCGAATGACATAATTCAAGAGGCAACGCCCTTCTATGTTGATTAATTTGCTTGTAGGTGAGACGGTGTGATTCTTCTTGTTTAAGATATTGTCTTTATCTTTCTCCATAAGATGCAATTATTCTACCTGTAACAATTTTATTGTTAAGCTGATCTTGAATCGTGCGTGGCGTGAGACTTTTTTAATAAGTTGAAAGCGAAACTTCAGATTCCAATGAGTTAATTGCATTAGGCTGAGCGAGACATTACGGCAGCAGACTCCGATTGAGTAGTGCTTCCCTTCGGAATCACTTTGTGGGGTTGTTGTTTTGTACCAGCGCATTATTCTATATAGACAAATCAAGCCCTGGTACAATGACCTTCTATTAGCGCATGCACGGAGTAGACGGACAACTTTTTCATCTCATGAATGTGATACGGTGTGAATTGTAATGATAATCACCGGAACCGTAGTGATAATCAAGATTACTAACTAACAATGTGAGTAAAGAAGCAGAAATTTAATGACATGTAAAGCTAGATATGTCCAGCAGGATCGGACCAGATTGTGGTCTGACCTGCTGTCGTATGTAGCCATTGGATACTTTTAGTCATGCGATATCTTTTTCATGAATGAATCTGAGAGAGATGTGTAAGCCGTCGTTAGAGGTTCTCTTCGTATTCATGTGATACAGAGGCTCGGCGGCAACGCCTTTCGTCAACGGAAGCTCACGAATACGACGGCACAATCACGCCATTCCTCAGTTTAGATGTTGGTATATTCATGAGCTCTGATCATTGTAGAAGCTGTTATTGATATTAATTTAAAAAAGAGAACGGTATGAGATAAATCATACACGATCAAGTGCTGTGTCATGTGGGACTTTTCGTAGGAATGTAATTCAATTATTTAATTCGTGTTCTGGCGGGTGAGTAAATTAGACCAAGCTGTGAATACACGGAATGCGCCTAAAGATTGTTGATCTAATTTTAGAAAATACTGGAACATCACGTGCTCGACTCGGACGGAGATAGATGGCTCGTTTTTACGAATCATTTTTTACATACTCGCGTGAGATGTAACTAAGTAGGAGTTGAAATAATCCAACTATTGTTATAACATACTATGTTTGAAGGCTATACATCGTTATTTTCGTCTAAGTCAACAGAATCTATCTCGAATAAAACATATACGTAGGCCCCATGCAAAAAATAAAACTCAGTAAAAATAGGTGCTACGTGGTTAGTAGGGTATAGAAGATCAATAAAAAGCAGTCCCATGTTTGACATCGAGATCAGAGCGATTATCTTCATGATGTCCTTGTAGCCCTTTAAAATAATAATACTGTCGGAAAACAAGTTGAGAAACGAGATGACATTCCAGAGAGTTCTTTAATAGTCTGAAAAATGTATCGACAAAAAACCGTCTACTTGACTAGTATAGTATAGTATAGTATAGTATAGTATAGTATAGTATAGTATAGTATAGTATAGTATAGTATAGTATAGTATAGTATAGTATAGTATAGTATAGTATAGTATAGTATAGTATAGTATAGTATAGTATAGTATAGTATAGTATAGTATAGTATAGTATAGTATAGTATAGTATAGTATAGTATAGTATAGTATAGTATAGTATAGTATAGTATAGTATAGTATAGTATAGTATAGTATAGTATAGTATAGTATAGTATAGTATAGTATAGTATAGTATAGTATAGTATAGTATAGTATAGTATAGTATAGTATAATATAGTATAGTATAGTATAGTATAGTATAGTATAATATAGTATAGTATAGTATAGTATAGTATAGTATAGTATAGTATAGTATAGTATAGTATAGTATAGTATAGTATAGTATAGTATAGTATAGTATAGTATAGTATAGTATAGTACTCCATCATCATCATCATCGGCACTACAACCGGGATCCGGTCTTGGCCTTATTTAACAAATCTCTCTACCGGTCCCGATTTCGACCCGATGAGATCCAGTTTGGCACCCCCAGGCTCTGGGCTCCTGGTCTAAGCCATCCCTCCATCACAGACAAGGTCTGTCACGCTGTCTCCTTCCATACATCCTGCCACAAAGAACTTTCCAGGCAGGCTCCTCTTCGCTCATTCGAGCTAGGTGTCCCGCCCACCGGAGTCTACCGAGATTGATTTTTCTTACAACATTAGCTTCAAGGTAGATTGCGTACAACTCATGGTTGTAGCGTTTCCGGAATCGTCCTCCCTCACATACGGGGTCAACAATTCTCCTTAAGACCTTTCTCTCGAACGCGGCTAAGAGATCAGAGTGCCTTTTATTGAGCACCCAGGTCTCGGATCCATACATGAGTACTGGTAAGACCATGCTCTTGTAGAGTAGTAGCTTGGATGTTCTGGATAAATTTCGGGATTTAAAGAGCCTTGATAGACCATAGTACGCTTTGTTGAATTTAATCAGCCGTTCGCGTATTTCTTCTTCCATATTGTTATCGGCTGATACTATTGACCCAAGGTAGTTAAAGGATTGATTGACTTCGAATGCGTGCGCCATTAGTACCTGATAGTTTGGCCATCGTTAGGTCTTCTCTTCGCAGAAGTTGCCACCATGTACTTACTTTTTCCCTTAATAATGTGCAGTCCCAGTTTTTGTGCCGCCTGCTCGATTTGGTTGACGGATTCCTGTACCGCCGATTCGGTTCTACCGATGATGTCGATGTCATCTGCGTAGGTAAGTATCTGACTGGACTTGGTGACAATAGTCCCTCTTGTTGTAACGCCAGGGTCACGGATTGCTTTCTCCAACGCCAGGTTGAAGAGGAGGCAGGCCAGACCGTCCCCTTGTCGGAGTCCATTATAGATGTTTATTGGTTTCGACAGCAATCCCGCTATTTTTACTTGACTAGTTACGTTGGTCATGGTCAAACTCCAAAGTCGTATTAATTTGTTGGGAATGCCGAATTCTCTCATGGCATTATATAGTTCTACCCTGGCTATGCTGTCGTAGGCGGCCTTAAAGTCTATAAATAGTTGATATACTGGAATCTAAAATCCCCGACATTTGTCCATCGCCTTCCTAAACGTGAATATCTGATCAATTGCTGAATTGCCTGTGATGAAGCCGCACTGATATTGACCAATGATGGCTTTAGCGTATGGGGCTATCCGATCTTGTAGGATAGAGGAGAGTATCTTATAGGCGGTACTCAGCAATGTTATACCCCTATAGTTGCTGCACAGTGTGATATCTCTCTTCTTATGTATGGGGCAAATTATACCGCGACGCCAATCTTCCGGCATCTCCTCTTGCTCCCATACGTGCACCACGATCTCGTGAATTGCGTGATGTAACGCTGTCCCTCCTTGTTTGATCAGCTCAGCTGGTATGCCATCAGCTCCAGGGGCTTTATTTGATTTGAGCTGTCTAATGGCTTTTAATGTTTCCTCAATGCTTGGTGGCGGCAGCATTTGGTCTTGATCTTGCATTGGTGGAGCCTCCAGATCTTCTGTGAGCTGACCATTTAGCAATTCATTGAAGTGCACTTCCGATCGCTCCAGAATGCGTTCAGGATCGGTGATAAGATTACCCTCTTTATCCTTGCAGTAAGTGCAGCGTTGTGTGTAGCGCGTCATACTGCGGATTATTTGGTAGAACTTCCGTAGCTAGTGTGGACTTCGCTCTCTACTTTTCTCTCTTTTACAGACTAGATTTTTTCCAGGCACTTTTTTTGTCTGTGACGGATTTTTTCAGATCTTCTGAGCTCTTTGTATTTCTTCTCGCGCACCCGCGTCCTATGAGACTGCTGCATTGCCCGGTATGCAGCATGCTTAAGTTCAGTCGCTAGTTTGCACTCATCATCAAACCAGTCGTTCCGATCTCTACGACTACTGACTAAGATGGAGTTGGTAGCACAAAAAAAAACTCGAAAACTCGCTGTCTTTCCATTTGGGCAGAAGATATGCAGGACCATATGGGAAAGGCGTACGATATTCCAGATCGGATCAGCTGCTTATAGCAGAGAAGCTTAACTTTGGTGTCAACTTTGTTCCTCCACTTCAAGATGTTGTGCAGTTGCTTAGACCGACCGAGGCCTGTTTACACGAATAAGAGTTAAAAATATTTGGGACGCAGCGTTTTAGATGCTGAATTTTGAGCCAATGAATGTATATGACGAAAGTCATACGAACATTGATAAGAGAGTAACTTAGAATGTCTGCAAAGAGCCCTGTAGGAAAAAAAAAACGGATTGTAATTGTAAGATAAGGTCCAACAATAAGCCTTAAACGTAGCGAATTTGTAAAAGTGAAGGCAGTTTAAAATGTAAAAGAAAAACTAATGTCAAGTCAAATATTTTTTAGATCTAGTTCTGAAATTAAAGTAAGTTTTAAGAAATCATAATTAAATTACGAATGGCATTTGCTTATTTGCGTAATTACTTATTTATTTGGGAGTAATTAGGAAACATTTTTTCAAAGTCTTAAGAAGTAGAATTCATCAGCGAAGGAGAGGAGAAGCGGGAAGCGACTGAAGAAATCCCTTTTTCTCGACGCAGCTTTACTTCAATTCGCACATCTTTTGATTGCCTTGTGTGTTTTTTTATTTAAAGTGATAGAGTGAGAAAATATTATACATTACCTTTGTTTATACTTGTTGCATTTTGTTGTTGTGTGCCCTTCTTGTATCTACCCAACGACAGTACCACAGACGACACATAAATGGAAAAGACGTCTTTGCTGCTAAGTAAGGCGATGCGTACCATACCAGTATCAAGATGAATTTTCACTTTTAATCTCGACTTCGACTGACACACTGATCGGCAACTGCAGCACAACGAACGCTTCTAATGAGTCAGTCGAGTGATAACCATCCCAGGGGACAGACGTCCTTTCATACCCTCCAGTGCGCGTCCCGGAGTAGCCAAGCCGTGAGTCTAGTTTCTTATCTGTTGACGAGACGGTATATTTGATTGCCAATGAAGCGGATTTAACCTGACGCTTAATGAAGTGGAATTTATTTGAATTTTGATAAAAGGGTTGATAGCTAACCAAAATCGGTTGACATTGTGAAAGTACAAATAAAGCGATTCGAAAGGAACGCGAAGGAGCGCGTCTCCAAGGATCCCGTATAGTTTACATTGGTTTAGCAAATACTATAGTTATGTTATAAACAACGTTACGAGAGAAAGTGGTCCGGTGAAATAATATCTTTTAAGAACCACCAAAGGATGAACTACGTGTATCTACTTGATCCAGTAAAATAATATAGTTTAAGAACCACCAACAGAGTGGACTACGTGAATGTACTCGATCCAGTAAAACAATGTATTTTAAGAACCACTGACAGGGTGAACTACGTGCATGTGTCGGACCAAGAATAAAGAACCAATAAAAAAACAGTAACATTAGAACTACACCGGTGCGTTTTCTTCCGTGGCCTATTCCCCCTGGTGACAATCCTTGTGCAGTAATCGCCGGCGGGTGATAGTGAACCCGTGCCGTACGTCGGCACCCATACATTTACCCGCACAAGTTCACTCAGCGATGACTCCACTGTCACGACACCCCGAATAGATTCTTGCATTCATTCACCCAGTCGCTTTCCAACGATCGAAGGAGTCGGTCGATGTCCACCATCCACCGTACCGTATGCACGGTACGGTGCGTACCCATCAAGTATCTACGAGAGTCCTCCTAACCCATTAATCACATACTGGTGAATTCCTTACTTGACGATTCTCCACTCCACATAAATAATCTGTTAAACGCGCATCAAAGAGTACTCTTAGCAAACATTAACACTAGCGTCGTGCAATGGTTCCTTAATGAAAAATCAATGTAAAACTCGCGGTAACAACAGAAGTGTATTCAGTGCCTGTGATTAGTTTTATACAATAATGTTTAATTCCACTGTACAATGCCTTAACAATTTGCATCGAATCCAACTTAGTAAACATAACAAACAATATTGCGAAATGAATTCTGGAAGTTTTAAGTTTCTTTTATAAATTACCAATTGTGAACTCCCAAAATATTCGGCTTAAAATACATTAAAATAAGAATCATCCGGATCGAGAGTAACAGCGTGTTTTATTTCTATTATTTTCTCTGGTGCGATCGGTGTATTGTCCTTCACTGGCGTTGGGTAAACAGTGTCCGAATGAACAAATAGACGCTGGGGGTAGGAGCGAACCAGTGACCGTGCGACACACCTACTTCTCAGATCAATGATGAAGAAAGGACTACACGTCCCCAAACATAGTATGCCTCTCAGGCGCACCGCTTTCCTTCCCCCTATCCCCAATTCCCAATAATTTTAATTTTTATTTTATTTTTGTTTTTAATTTAATTTTAATTTTTAATTTTTTTATTTTTATTTGTATTCCTTGTTTATGTTTGTCCGTTTTGTTTAATTTTTTTATTTTTTATCTTGCTTGTCAACCCCCTATATATGTAATTAGAAAAAAAAGAGTTATAATAATAATAATAATAATACATGATGTAGAAAATTTAGAATAAATTTTAAAAAGAAAACATATCAATTATTGTTCTCATTTAGCGAGATAAACTCTCTTCTTAATGAAGTTGTAACCAAACTTAGTGTGTGTCAAACTAAAGCTGACCAATTTAACGTCATTACCTCATTAGCTATTAAGTATATATATTCGGAAAAAACACGTTAAGAAACTCTCTTAACATCATAACTTGGAATGCGAGAAGCATCAAAACCAAACAGCATGAATTTTTTAGTTTCTTGATAAATTTTTATATTGATATTGCACTTGTTTCAGAAACCTGGCTCAAACAAGACATTTCTTTCTCTCATCAAAATTACATATGTTATCGCCTAGACAGGGTACATGCTAGTGGTCCTTCATTGCACCTTAAATTAATTGAGGAAATGAGTATCGATGTAACATTAAGTGATAACTCCAAGGTGAGCATTTTTTCGGTCTATTTCCCTGGAGGAAATGGAAACATTGAGAAATCTACTTACTTTAAGCGGGATCTGCAAAAATTGTATAGAGTCAACACTCAAACAAGGTAATTATTGGTGGTGCTCTAAACTGCATACATCAGTCGTGGAATTGTCTTAGGGCAAACTGCTGGGGTAACATTTTACTAGATGTTACTGAATCCAGCCCAAGTTTTTCCATACTATATCCACTTCTCCCCACCTATATCCCAGCGAGTGCTAACAAGAACCCCTCAACTCTCGATCTATATATCACTAATATTCCAAATTACTGCACAGTACCATCAACTCTAAATGCGTTAAGTTCAGACCACCTTCCCATCAGCCTCACAGTGAATCATACAGTAGCTGTAAATCGTACCAGTTTATACCACAACTATTCCGCCGCCAACTGGAGTTGTTATAAATCATATATAAACACGAACTTGGTTCTAGGTGATACCAGCCTAAATTCTATAACCTGCAGCGAGCACATTGATATCCTATGTAACAATTTTGTCTCTGTTATCAAAAGAGCGGACGGTCTTGCGATACCTAAATGTTCCACTGCTCCAGTTGATAAGGCACCGCTTCCTGAAAATATCTTACATCTGATTAGGCTACGAAACTCTGAAAGAAGAAAATGGCTTCGTTATAGAATCGATTGCTTTCGAGGTAATGTTAAAGTCTTAAATAATATTATTAAAAAAGAAATCTCAGCATATAGAAACAAGTGTTGGAATAAACACGTTTCCTCTCTTGACAAAGCAACCAAACCGTTCTGGAAAATATCAAGAATTATGAAAAAGAGAGGGTCAAGTATTCCTCCGTTTAAAGTTCACGACAAGTTGTTTATTTCTTCAGTGGAGAAATCGAACCTACTTGCTAACACGTTTAGTAAGAACCACTCCATATCTATGCATCTAAGCGACGCGTATACTGAGGCTGAAGTTGCTAACACTATCCATGTACTTTCTCAACCACCAGATGAAAGTACTTACGCAACTAATATTAGCAAAGTTAAAGAATTGATAAAAAAATCGAAATCAAAAAAGGCTGCTGGTCTTGATAGTATTAACAACAAATTAATTAAAGCACTTCCACCTGCTGCAAGTTACTATTTAACGAATTGAATTGAATTGAATATCAATTATTGTGACAGGTTATAAAAACAGCGTACAATAAGCCAAAAGGCATAAGAAAAATGATAATGTATAATTTAGAGTGGTTGCGAAGAGCCAGTAAGTTAATGTAAGAATGATATTTGTAAAATAGAAGTCAACATTTAGTCTTAAGTAAAATATGTAATTGAATTGTTAAATAAATGTGGATATAAAACAAAAAAAAAAAACAAAAAAAAAAACAAAAAAAAAAACTGTATGGTACTATATGTTTCCTTGTACAAAATTTCCAACAGGTATAAAGAGCGAAAATCAATTGCAAAATTTAGGCCTCATCCTAGTGATTGTGAGTGTATCTCTTTTAAATAGATCATAAACAGCATCGTTAATGAATAATACAAGGATTAGGAAACCGAAATTAATTCCCAGTGGCACAAGAAATTGCGTGAAGAAGCATTCAAATATAAAAATAGTTCCTATGTATTCCACAGAACGTAAGTACCGCTTCTGTGGATGCGGATTTGTCATTATTATTATTATTTATTGGGCTGTAGGAGCCCGGAAGTTCATGATATCACCGACTCGGCTCGCCCATTGTTATCTGTCCTATGGGCTCTCCTTCCACGTTCGACCATTCGATCCGATCTCCTTGAGTTCCAATCGAACACATTAACATTGTCCTCCCATCTCCGTCGCGGCCGTCCTGTCGGTCTCTTTCCTGTTAGTTTACCGTCAAGAATTCTATGCACGGTCCAATCATCGCCCATTCGCGCTACGTGTTCGGTCCATCTTAATCTTCGCGACTTGGTTACTCTCACTATTGTAGGTTTGCGGTATAGCTCTTCCAATTCGTGGTTGTGGATGTTCCTCCATTGTCCTGACTCCTCGTCATATTTACCGCCAAATATACCCCTTAAAACTTTATTCTCGAATACGCGGAATTTGTTCTCTTCCCGTTTTGTGAGAGCCCATGTTTCGTATCCGTATAGAGCAATCGGCATGATTATGGCTCTATAGACACGGGGTTTTATATTACGTGATACCAGTTTGGATTTCAGCAGTTTACTGGCTGCATGCCAACTAGCGTTGCCGGAGTGTAGTCTTTTCATAATTTCCTTCGACATTTCGTTACTGGCCGTCAGTATCGTTCCCAGATATTTAAATTCTTTAACTTTTTGAAATATCTTGCCCCTGACGTTTATATGTGTTCTCTGAGGCCCACCTGCTCTCGTCGTAATCATGTATTTCGTTTTGTCTTCGTTTATTTCTAGGCCCACCTCTTTTGCCGCTTGCATGATGATTACACAGTTTTTACGTACAGTATCGAGATTATCGTCCAGAACGGCGATGTCATCCGCATATGCGTGCACTTGTGTGACTCCGTTCAGGGATGATCCGGCCATGTTGTCGTCTTGTACCCTTCTGATGACATACTCGAGCACAAGGTTAAAAAGACACGGTGATAGGCCATCTCCCTGTTTTAGTCCGTCACGGATATCAAATGGTTCTGAGAGGTGGTTTTCTATTCTAACTCGCCCTTTGTTTTCGTTCATGCAAATTGGAATGAGGGCGGCATATTTTTTTGGGATCCCCAGCTCAACCACAATATGGTAGAGTCTTTGCCTTGCGACTGAGTCGTAGGCTTTTTTGAAGTCAACGAACAGTTGGTGAACCATCTCTCCGTATTCCCACTTCTTTTCAAGCAGTTGCCTTATTGTGAACATCTGGTCGCTTATTGACCGGTTCCTACGGAATCTGCATAGGTAGTCTCCCAATGTTTCTTCTGCGTACGGTGTGATTCTCGGCAGTATGACATTTGTTAATATTTTGTATGTGGTTGGGAGCAATGATATTCCTCTGTAATTTTCGCAGTCAGATCTGTCACCTTTTTTGAAAATGGGGATGACTATTGAGGTTTTCTATTCTTCCGGAATGACTTCCATGTCCCATATTGATTTAACCAGTTGGTGGATCTTTCGAGCGGTTGCCTCTCCTCCATGATTCACAAGTTCTGACGGTATGTCCCGGATTCGGCCTAGTTGGTTTCCAGTCGATTTATCGCGTGTACAACTTCGTCGAATGACGGCTCTGGGATCTGGGGCTCGGCTGTATGTACGTCTGGTGCGTTTATTTGTGGTTGATGGGTGCGCACATTGAGCAGGTTTTCAAAGTACTGCTTCCACCTTGTCACGATAATGTTTGTTTCTGTCACCAGACAGCCGTTTGTGTCTCGGATTATTTTGGCTCCCCCTCGGTAGCCATTTCTAATTGAATTTATGCCGGCATACATACCTCTGATATTCTTTGCTCTGGCATTTTCTAGGATTTTTTCGATCCGAGTCTTCTCTTATTCGCGTTTTTTGCGTTTGAAGAGTCCCATTGTCTCTTTCCGAATTGTTGCGAATCTTACTGTGTTGACTTCATCATATACTTCTAAGTGGATCGTTCTGAGGCGTTTACGTTGTTCGATCTTTGCCCTGCACTCATCGTCAAACCAAGGTTTGGACTTAATTGTTTTCTTAGATCCTAATACCTTTTGGGCTGTTTGTTTGATTGTGTCTCTGATCGATGTCCATTTAGTGTCCACACTATTGGCTTCCTCTTCCTCACTACTCCCATTCTCTAGTATGCTAAATCTATTCGTTAGTTCGTCTTGATATTCAGCCCTTTTGTGTAGGTCTCAAATTTTTTCCTCGTCTCTCGTGACTGCCCATGTGGGTTTGCTGCCAGCTGACTTCTAATTTTTCCCATCACTAGAAGATGGCCGGAGTCGCGATCTGCTCCTCTATATGATCTTACGTCAAGAATATTCGAGTGGTGTCTTTTTCTATGAGGAAGTGGTCTATTTGGTTACGCGTTAATCCGTCGGGTGATATCCATGTAGCTTTATGGATTTGCTTGTGCTTGAACATTGTGCTTTTAATTCGAATACCATTATCATTTGAAACGTCATGTAGGCTTTCTTTACCTATTGTTTGTTGGAATTTATCTTCCTTTCCAATTTTCGCATTGTCGTCGCCGAGGAGGATTTTAACATCGAATGATGAGGTCCTATTAAATACTTCCTCTAGGGCCTCGTAGAATGTGTCCTTCGTTTCTTCGTCGGTAGATTCTGTTGGGGCGTGTACGTTTATGAATACATAATTGTACCATGGGCCCTGTATTTTTAGCACCGACATTCGGTCATTAATAAATTTCACATCTTTTACATGGGGCGTAATCTTCTTGCTTATGATGAAGCCAGTTCCGAGGTTATGTGTATCGGTACCTCCACACGCCAGTGTAAACCCATTGGTTTCGATTACTTGATGTGGGAGTCGGACTTTCTGAAGCGCGACGATGTCCACTTTATATTGTTTCGCGTTTTCTGCGACCGTCTGTATCGAGCTTGGTTTATATAACGTTCGAACAACCCACGTCCCGACGCGTATATCCCGCTTTCTCCGTTTTTCCCTACGTCTTCTTTTTGCCGAGTCGGTGTTTTCTTGATGATTTTTTCCCTTATGGTAGTGTCGGCTCATCACACCTACGCCTACCGGGTTTTTCGTGAGATTGTTTTTTGTATATTGATTATTCATTTTTGTTCCCACGAGTCTTGCGGTTTCAAATAGTCCGCCACATCAGAGCCCCTTTTTGATATGGTAAGGTCTGCTTACTGCTCTGATTCGACCCGGTGCCAGAGAGGCGCCGTTATAATACAGCCGGTATACCCCTGCCTGCAAACCATAAAAATTGCACGGTGACGCGTAACACCCTGGATTAGGGGTGGTAGATCTTTGTGTGTTATTCCTCGCTAGCCTCTCTGACATGGGTGTCCCTACTGGAAGTGTATGCTTTCGTCAGCATAGCCTGAGTGATTCATTGTAGTTTAAGCCCCCGCACCACGTCAAGGTTTCTACCAAGCAGGGGACGGATTTGTCATAGGTTGCAGAATAAGGAAAACATGTGAACCTAATATTATGACAATCAAATCTAAGCAAATATGTAGTGTTACACTAGAGAATATTTTATGAATTCCTAGAATTTTTCTAATCAAGGGCCTAAATACGAAGTTGCAAACATATTTGATGAGGAACGCACAACAGCAAATTACGAATTGTATTGCAATATCGACCAGGTTACGAAATTGTGAATCAGTCGCATACGATGTCTACGTCACTACCTGGCAAATGAATACCCATGCTAGAAATTGAAAGGTCCCCAAGTCCAAAAGGAGCGATTTCGGCGCAGATAAACGTCTTGCTTCAGGTGTTCCATGCAAATCGAAAATTATCTCAATCAATCCTATGTGCCAAGTAAGAGCCAAAGATTGGGTAAAGCCAGGAAACCACGTATATAAAGTGTAGTTTCATCGCGGACTGTACCGCTGTCTGGTTACACAGTCACAGTTTATCGGATGAATTTTCTTGGTATCTTGTATTATTGGGGAAGAATGGCCCCCAATAAGTGTAAGAAAAAATGATTGGGTTGTGTTTCTCACTGCTTTCAAAGGCAAGCCAGTTTCTGTTAAACTGGGAGGCTTGAGATTTATTTCAAATATATTTTGTGACAATATATTTAGTTCTTTATTTCCAATTTTCCTTTTACTTTTAACATTTTTTTTCTGATCTACATTGCTTAGCGTAACTTGGTACCAGTAGATAGTAGTAATTATTAAAACTCCCTTAGTAAACTTTTCCAATTTTGTTCACCGTAATTTTTAACCCCAATGGCTTAAATTATATATATATATATTGGCTTACAACCGCTCTATGATTGTAAGATTGGTGTAAGAAAATGTACAGGAGACTGCAAACGATAATTATCGGGACTTTTTTTTTAAATGGGAGTTTTTAAACTGTGTTGTTATTCTTTATGCACTTTAACAACTTACGTTCCCAATTAAATCACTAAACAGCATAGCGCCTAATTATAACAGAAGAATATGTGCCCGTCTCATCAATAGTGACAAGAATTAAGAAAATTTTACAGAAGAGTTGTTATGATTGGCAACAATCGATTCAAACATAAGCTATCTTAAACTAGCCTTTTCACGTACCAGTTCGGTCGACTACATCTCTCCTAATTATCTTTAATTGCCCACCCGTACCCATCAATATTGCACCTAAAACGTAACCAGTTTCGAAACTAACCACCGACGACTTTCAAACAAAGACAACAAAGGTCGCAAACAAATTTCAAAATTCGCTCAAAAACCTGAAGAGAATTATCACCAGCACACTCAAGAGATTGATACTATCATCTACGTCATAGTCATATATTCCCTGTTGGTGAGAGTCACGACCGATGATCAGGTGGCAATAGCCAGCCAAACATCTGCTAAAGGTGCCACACAACAACACCATACATCAATTGCGACACTCTCTTATTGGTGAAGGTCATTTTGTTGTTCGAAAGTAGTCCAATGACTTTCATTTCATCCAAGATTTTTAATGAGACTAGACGCGGTATTTCTCCCTCCCACTACAGGTGGGTGTGTCTACTCGTGGTTAGCAATTTTAACATAAAATAGACTCGATCAGGTATAACCCGACCATCTTATAAGAGACAAATAGATAAGGGTAATTAGTTCAATGACACGACTTAAGGACGAATTCAGTACTTGGCGTGAGCTATCGGCTATCGCGCAAGACTGCTATTCCCTTCAAATGTTGGCCTTCTGTCTTGATGTGGGGTGTTTTGCAAGACATGCCGTGTTCGCGCTTACTTGCTATGCAAGTCACATAAGGAAGTTGGCGTGAAGCCGGCGTATTCAAAGACAACCCCCCGAAAGACCTTGACTGTGATTTTTGTTCAACCTGGCGCATTCGTATGTGTCTGAGACACCATTGCAGCGAACAAAGAAAGAATGCAATGGTGGTACCAGGTATCAAGTATCAGATATCAGGTTATACCTTCTTCGGAAGAACTTAAACGTTTGGCGACCTGGTTCGCTGGACGTCGCGATGATGCAACCTCGGTATAATATTTGTGCAGAGCTCAGTTCGATTGGTGTGCAAATACGAGTATTGTATCAAAACAAAGTTCACCTCGATTTTTATGTTGCCGCGGGGTGGTGTGCCAGAGCCCCTTCTTTAGCCGCTGGCATTGGCTGACTTTCTTGCGTTGACACACACCGAATGCAAAAAGACGAAACGCATGGAAAATAACAAAACACCTGTAAAAACAGAAAAAGAAAAGTGTAAGTCATACCAGTGTAGCGCATATCTTTAGTTGCAACTTGATGCCGAGACTAGCGAATTCTTCGATAAAAATTCAAAACGTGCCCCGGGTACCGTTTTTTTATCGTGCCTGCCCACATTTCTCGGCTGTCTGTCAAGTTCATCAGACTAGGGAAGTTTTCTCTCCTACCCGGTGGTTATTGTTGGAGGAGACCGTTTATAATGTGAGATAAGTGCATCAGATTGTCGACCTTGAATCTGCAAGAAAATTGACGTCAGAAGTAGTTTTGAACTCCTTTTACAGTGAGTATGCGATCAGGCTGATGATCAGGAGCAACGATGTCCATACATGAATTTGAAATTGACTGATGTAAGATATAGTACATATTCACTTGGGGGCCTTTTCCGGTCAACCAGTCAACCATTGTAGAGAAGTGACTACGATCCTTGAGCAAGTAGATTTCTAATTCAGACCTCTTTAGCATGAAAAATGAATAATAATTTATTGTCCACAAATTACCTTCCTATCGATTATAATCTTATAATGTTTTGTTTTCCATACGGTTTTTTTTCTTCCAAGTTTTGACAGACTTACACCTTCTCCCACCAACGAACATTCTCGCTATTGCCGGTAGCAGCCATTGTCCTTAAATTCCTTATGGGGGCGGAAAAAGTGTCCTCTAATCCCGTTGTACTTGTTGTGGTTTTCGATTTTCTTAAGAGAAGTAGGATAAAAAAATCTTGTTAATTATTGTAAATTTGAGGGAAACGAATTTGGCGTCTTTAAGTAAAAACTGATTCAATTTCATTTTATTCAAAAACAGTTTCATTTGTCGCAATGTTTCGTGTTCTTGTGAACCACCTATCTCATAGCTAGAAATATTATCCCTTTATTGTAAAATAAAATTCCAGGGTGTCATCTTTGAAAAGTTGATGCGTGTGCTTTTTTCTGAACTCTTTTGAGGTCATTTATCCCAGTAAAAGACCGTTGCACCTGACTATGCAATGTCCGGACAAAACAGTAAACACATGGGTTAGTTGAACGAATGACTGGCTCTCAGCGGGTTCACAAACATCCGACGATAGAGGACTGGAATAAAGCTGGCTAGCTGATGAGTCCAACAAAACACGATGTCGAAAACACTTTCTCTCTAGAACCTACCGCGTACCACCGGCTCAGTGGTATCTATTCCCGCTTTCCCCCACGGAGCATCCATTACCACTAGTGGAGGGAAGAGCTTCTCTACCTGAAGGGAGAGAAATCCGGTTTGGGGACTTCTTACCACTGGTAAGGACAAGTGCTTTGGAGTAACTGATAATAAGAGAGTGGATGTAAATGACTTTACTCTAAATAGTACAGAGTGCTTTCCTATAGTAAGAGGGTTTATGTATAATTGTTAACTAAATATAGTCCTAGCTGAAGGGATGAGGCCTTAGCGACCCTCAAGCTTTAACACAGAGCTCTGGTCCTCCACGATAGTATAGTGGTTAGTATACCCGCCTGTCACGTGGGTGACCGGGGTTCGATTCCCCGTCGGGGAGCCTCTGGCGCAAGATTAATGACCTTGCCCGGAAAAAACAAGTCATTATGGAAAATTTAACAACTCTCAGGACTTGCTAAATAAGGCCAAGACCGGTCCTCAGCTGTAGTGCCCGATGATGATGATCTAGTTCTCCACAAATTGCTTTCCTTTTTGTAGCTCTTGGCGCCAGTTATCTTTTCTTTGTAATGATACTCAAAAAATATATTTACTCTGTGGGGGTTCTCTATATCACACGGAGAGCCAACCCACAATTCTAACCAACCTCGACCGCTAACAGCCCGTCACCCTACCCTAACCTGTAACCCATTTCAAAACATGCCAACAACAAATCCCAATCAGCAAGCGCATCCATCCCGAACTTGCAAGAATCCATCGCCCAATCTGCAACGAAAGGCATTTCCCAAAACTCCCAACAGAATACAATTCAATAGAATACATTCTAAATCATCTCCCTCAATTACATCACCCCACATATAATTTTTCCCAAAATTGCTTCGGTCAATTCTCTACTTAATTCATATTCCCTCCTTGCGATCAAGCAATCTTAATTTCCCCGGCAATCCATATGCTGTAATAAAACACATATTCAAACCTAGAACAGAATATTAACCATCATCGCCAACTATACCGAGCCGCATACATTTCCCCGAAATTACTTCGGTTAATATCCTATCTAAATGATATTCCTTGCTTGCACCCAAGCAATTCCAATTTCCCTCGAAAACCCATGCCCATACTTGCTCGTGTTCCCAAAACCAATTTCTTGGTACACATAGCAACCGAGGAACCTAGCCCAGCCAGTACGGCAGGAATTCCCGGAAACAAACTCCCTATGCAAGCATAGCAACTCTTCTCGAAATTCCTAGCAAGTGGCAGTGATTTTATTTCTGCTATGACTCAACCGCCACGACGCGATGAATGGATTCTTTCCATTCATTAGTCAGTCGAGATCCATCCGCCGTCGCGTCCGTAGACGCACAGTCGTTGTCCAACCACCGTAGAGTGCAGTCGCGTATTATCTTTCCTGCCCAAGTCGAGTCGATGGGGAGCCCGCGTTAGTTATTAATCCGCAAATCGCTGCAAGACGGGAAGGGACAGTTTTAAATCCCCACCGAAACTAAAACGAACAACCGGCCCCCAAAAGAAAACGCGAAAACAAGGTATTTATACCATTAGACCGAACAAACCCCGTCTCATATCGCGCGGCCATTGCGTAGCAGACACGTAGCCGAAGAAATAGGTAAGGCTCTTCGCTCGGCGCTTGGAACAAAAGCAGCGGCAAAGGGAGAACAGTCAAATGATCGTGTAAAATGCAACGGAGTGTTTGTCAGCTCCCAAAAGGGACCTTAGACGTTTAGTAGTAAAGTGGGTGGGCACCAGAACACGTGTTAACTCTTTTCTTATTTTCACAACACATTGTTAACTTTCCTTTATGTAAGTAATTGTATTTCCCTATTGTCCACCGAGTTGTACATCCCGCCGTGGAACAAAAAACACCGACGAATAAAATAACATATTAAAAGAAACATCAACGAACAAAACAAGTATTTTTATTTCCCCCTTGGTGCTCGAATTTCGGACGAGGGTTTGCGACGAACTCTTTAGTGGGGTGGTAGTGAACTAGTACCATACGCTGGCACATATACCTCCCCTCCCCCGCAACTCAGACCTATGGTCCTTTATTATTTGAATACATTTCTCAAGCCCAGGTTACAAGGATGTGATGCTATTGGTTCTATGAACATCGAGGAAAAAGCATGTTGATTACTCACCATGTCGGGTACTTATACTTGATGGCCAGTTTGTGTCGGATACGTTATGTGTTAATGTTATCTGCTATGGTTACGTCATCGGGTTGGCTTTTCCATCGGGTATGTTATCTGCTGATGTTAGTGATTGGGTTGGTTGGTGCTGATGATGCATGGTTAATTTTGTTATCTGCTGATGTTAGTTGTTGCGGATTCGCAAATGAATGTACTGGAGTAATCTAGTACGTTCACTTCTGCTTGTCACATGAGCACTGTCACCCACCAGATTACCACGCCTCATTGGAAAAAGGGACGCCGCCTAAGCGTCACCAGATTTAAATGAGCCCAACAGCCCCCCGACAGCCTTCACCGAGCCTTCATCACATGCACACCACCAAGTTAACGATAATCGGCGCGCACAAAAGGGGATTTTGAAGTACCTTTAAATGTCAGAGCACAGTGCGAGCGGATGGAGAGGAAGTGGATAAGGAAAGGTGGTGTCGATGTATATTGGTATTGAATGTCTGGACATCACAACGGCCAGGAAACACATGATCAGGCAGAACATTCCACATTCGTGTGGTTCGGGTAAAGAATGACTTTCTATGTTTATTTGTGCGCCTAAAGTCCACTTTCAACGTGAACTGATGCGCATTCACAGATTGACGGGTATCGAGGGAAAATGTCTGAAGGGGCGGAACACATTCAGCGAGTTCAGTTGAGCAACAATAGTGGTAATACCTATAGAAAATAGATAGGCATGATATGTTGCGCCTGTGTTCTAACGGCGAAATTGATCGACTTACGGCTGGGTCGCCAATAAGTTTCACTGTTCGTTTTTGCATCCTGTCGAGCACGTGTAGTGCAGTTTTGGATGCGTCTGACCAAATATGGGAGTTGAACTCCAATTTTGGACGAATATACGCCAGTGGCCAGATTGGATGGAGTGCAGTATCTTTTGCATCTCTTAAGGAAATCCCATACATTTGGCTGCACTTTTCGCAGCTTCAAATATGTGGTCATTCCAATTAAGAGTCGAATTAATTCGAGTGCCGAGGATTGACAATTCCTTGGCTTCGTCGATGCAAGTGCCGTTCATAGACAGTATATTTACTTTGGGGCTCACCTTTGACGACAAGAGGCAGCACTGAGTTTTTAAGGCATTGAATTCTACTCGGTTAGATACTCCCCACTGATATATCTTGTTGAGGTCTGAATTCGATGTATCAAGCATAAGTTGCTGGTTGGTAGTGTAGCGATCCTAAATCGCTACTCCTATCTAAATCCCCAATAACATCAAAATCCTATCCATAGTCCCATAACAAAAACCCAAATTTCATATTGAATCAATGAGCGATAAATTAAACCAAAAGCCAATTATCGGACATTGATTCAAAAATTCCACATAATAAACTCAAATCCCAAACTTTCCATTGCTTCATATCCAAATTCCATATTGAGTCCCATGTACAACGAATTTAACCAAAAGTTAATTCATCACACATTGACTCAATTCCTAAAAATCCTAACATCATGAAATGCTAAATTCAAAACGCATTTCATGATTCCCTTCCCAGAATCTATCCAACAAAACCCTTTAAACAATTCCCGGAACAAAATTCCAATCGAAGCACGCCAAGCCTTGCGTACGCTTCTTGGAATTTTGACACTAAAATAGTTGACAAAAGTCAACTCCAAAAATTATAAAAGGGGAGTGCTTTTCAATTTCGCCAGCACTCTCTTTTCAAAGCCCAAACCGCTGGCCAAATGTCCGGTCAACAATATCGAAAACTTAAATAAAATCAATCTTTTTATATTTACAAAACGCTTCTCGGCCTTTTATTTTTACACACGTAAACCTCCGCGCTCTTCTCTCGGGTCTACCGTCAAAGCACGGCGCGGAGTGTAACATAATGGTGGCAGCGGTGTAATTATTCGAGTCGAATCGCTGCTGAAAATAGGTTGTGTTAGGTGTTTTCGCGATAAATGATGAAATAAACGCCTTAAAAACATTTTCAAACAGACAACTTTAAATCCTTTGGAAAAATACATTCATTTCGAAACTATATTAGTTAAAATATACACTTCGGAACATAACCGATCCATTGATAAAGTAAACACTAAAGGTATAAAAAATAAATAAACATCGATTGTCATTTCGCGTTATATTATACACATTGAATAGGGTGACGAAAATGTGAAATAATTTAGTGAAAGTATTTGAACTTATTTTTATTTAAATCATAACCAAGTGAAAAAAGAAACTTTAAACACAAGCCTGCAGCAAAGACCAGGGCGGACAATCCAACTCTAGGGCGCGAAGCATACCTGGCAGTAAAATAAATTCAAAGTGAAAAAAAAACAATAAGAACAGAACAACAAAAGAAAAAAAATATAACAACGGAAAAACAAAAATCAGTGGCAGCTCCGACCTACAACAAAACTGCAGTGAAGACAGCGCGGCAACCAGGTACTCTTATTTTTAATTTTTTCTTTTTACCAACTACAAAATTACTTCTAAATCGCGCCAACAAAAGGCGAAAAAAAAATATATGTAAGAAAAGCCACACAAATTAATAAAATAACAAACCCAAAACAGAAGGTACATTATACACATACACATATTTTAAATTCAGCCTTTTCTCCCCCCACGACCGGTGTCTCTAACAGAACCAAATTTTTACCTGAACCTTTGCCCTCTTTCATTGATACTCTCTGGATTTTCCCCTCGAGTCCGCTTTCCAAATCTTATACTCAAAAAACCAACCCGCTTAAGACATAAACATTATTACCCGATCAAAAAAACACGAGGCGGAGCTTCAGGAAGTCCTGCCCACTGGAAAACGTGAGAAAAACCCCAAAATGAACTTGACCATAGGACTGGGCGATATACTGGGATTCGTGCCCGTGTTCGACGGCAACCCAGACGAATTAGAGGGATTCATCTCGTGCGGAGATATCGTTTTCTCACAAGCACGGGACGAGAGCCAAAAACCGTTCTTCCTGCATATAGTCAAAACAAGATTCCAAGGGCCGGCACACGACTGCATCCGGTACAAGGTCATTCCAACCTGGGAGGACCTTGTATCCGAATTAAAAGAAGAATTTAAAATTCTCACCTCCAGATCCGCGGCACAAAACAACCTGGTGGCGGCAAAACAGGATAGCAAGGAGGGCGTAAAAGAGTTCGGAAATAGACTCACACACCTCCTGCATCAATTGAACGGAGCTACATTCGCAAGCTCCGTAGACCCTGCCGTACGAACATACCTCTTGGAGGAAAACCGGAAAATCGCACTAAACGCCTTCGGAGACGGACTAAAAAACCCAAATCTCGGGATCCTAGTCAAATCACACAACGCCCAAAACCTAAAAACAGCCATCGACTACGCACTAGAACAATCCTGAAGACTGGACAGAGTCAACACAGTGACAACCCCGGCCAACACCTTAAGAGGAAATCAACAACAAATCTGCCAGACGTGCAACAAAAGAGGACACACCTCCGCAACCTGTTAGCGCAACACAAACTTCCCGAACTTCGTCCCCCAACACATCAAGGCAGAGGTTGCACGCCTTCAATGCACATACTGCAAGAGATTTAACCACCACTAATATTTATTTAGATCTCTATTAAAAGGGGAACTAAGGGAACACCTGAGCAGATCACGGAATCGCAAAAGGAAAAGGGGAAAAAGGAAAATGCCACACCTTACGAGGTGACGTCCACGGACACTACTGGCAATAAGGATACCGAAAGGCTGTTGCATGACAACTACGATGTCTCACAAAAATCGGAAACAGCCACTAAGGGTAAAACATGCAGGTCAACATCTGAATCCGCCTGCCTACGGGCCGGATCCGATGTCCCAATAAACACAGTCGAACAAGTTATCCCGAAACCACACTCGCCCCCCTTTCTCAAACTCCGAATAACGCTAATAAACTGACTAATAACGTCGGACTACAACATAAAATCCCAACAAGGGATAAGCCGGCGGAAAAGGAAGCCCTAGCAGAAAATACCTCAGGCCAAAATCCCAATCCCAATAAAACCCTACCGGAACCGTTAAACAATGAGCGCGAGCTTGCACTGGACCCCATTATAATGCACCCCTGAACGCAACAAATAGTAGAAATTCCCTTTAGGAACAAAACTGGCGAAAATTTAATAATCCAAAAGACCCACGTCAGACCAGGCATATACCTAAGCGACACCCTAACGGCGACCAAGGATAACAAAATCAAGATACTCGTTATGAATACCTTGGATTCGAGCCAAGAAATAAAAATCAACGACATCAAAGTCAAATGAGAAAGGCTGGAAGTCTACGATGTGGTCTGGGAAAACGAATCAAAGAACCACACAAAAAACAGGCTTGCGCGATTGGAATCACTCCTGAAACTGCAACACTGTAATGAAGAAGAGAAAAGGTCCATGCTAAATATCTGTCGCAAATATAACAACCTCTTCTTTCTGGAGGGCGACCACCTCACTTACACCGACGCCATAAGACATCAAATCATCACAGAAAATGGAAAACCGCCCCTTTACTCAAGGCCATACCGCCTGCCAGACAGCTCCAAGCAGGAAATCCACAAGCAGGTGAACGAAATGTTGGACAATGGTGTAGTACAACCAAGTTTTAGCCCCTGGAATTCCCCCCTTCTACTGGTTCCCAAAAGGCCAGGCCCGGATGGGACAAAACGATGGAGGGTGGTCGTCGACTTTAGAAAATTAAACGAAATAACCATAGAAGACGCATACCCACTGCCCAACATCACCGACATCTTGGACCAATTAGGTAGAGCTAGATATTTCAGCACGCTTGATCTGGCCAAAGGTTTCCACCAGATACGCATGAAAGACCAAGACAAAGTCAAAACAGCGTTTAGCACCCCATTTGGCCACTACGAGTACAATCGCATGCCCTTCGGATTGAAAAATGCCCCTGCGACGTTCCAAAGACTCATGAACAATGTTCTCATGGGTCTTCAGGGAATCGAATGTTTCGTTTACGTGGACGACATCGTGACCTACGGTTACGACCTGAACGACCATAATTCACGGCTTATAAAAGTCCTCGACCGCCTACACGAACACAACTTAAAAATACAACCCGAAAAATGCCACTTTATAAGAAAAGAGCTCACCTACCTGGGGCACGTCATTTCAGAAGACGGCATAAGACCAGATCCTGAAAAAACTAAGGCAGTAAAAACCTTCCCCGTGCCCAAAAAACAAAAATATGTAAAATCCTTTCTCGGTTTCGTCGGCTACTGCCGAAAATTCATCCCAAACTTCGCCGAATTAGCCAAGCCACTGAGCAGACTGCTCAGAAAAAACGTAACTTTCCACTGGGATGCCTTTTGTGACGAGGCATTCACTATTTTAAAACAACAAGTTATCACCCCACCATTACTGGCATACCCAGATTTCAGCCGGGAATTCATCGTAACAACTGACGCAAGCGACATTGCCATTCTTTCCCAAGGCACAATAGGCCAGGACAAGCCCATTTCTTTTGCCAGCCGCACCTTAAACGATGCCAAAACCCGGTACACCACCTCCGAGAAAGAACTACTAGCGGTCATTTTTGCATTGGCTGAATTTCGACCATACCTCTATGGACGAAGATTTACCATCGTCACAGATCATAGTTCTCTACAGTGGTTAATAGGACGAAAAGACCCTACTTCTCGCCTGATGCGTTGGAAAATTCTCCTAGAAGAATACGACTACACCATCATCCATAAAAAGGGTAAGAACAACATCAATGCCGATGCCGATGCCGAATAACTGTCGAAAACATAGCGGGCCCCAACAAACACATTCTGGTAACCACACGGAAACAGGCAAAAATAGAAAGGAATCCCCAGGAAACTCAAGTCCACAAAACCAATCCCAATCTCTTATTACATAAACAAAAAGGATCCATCTATTCCGACAAAAAATTAGAATTTCGTATAATAATACTTCCCCTAACAAACTCCCCCGAAGAAAGCGTGTTGGCCCAAAAGATCAAACATTTTACAAAACCCGAAATGGGAAAGAAGACAGACTATGATAACTTAAAGACACGCGTTATCACGCTGCCATTGCCCTTCAGAAGTATGAGCAACAGAAACATCGTCAGAGAATGCTTATCCGGCCGACAAAAGTCAACTCCAAAAATTATAAAAGGGGAGTGCTTTTCAATTTCGCCAGCAGTCTCTTTTCAAAACCCAAACGGCTGGCCAAATGTCCGGTCAACAATATCGAAAACTTAAATAAAATCAATCTTTTTATATTTACAAAACGCTTCTCGGCCTTTTATTTTTACACACGTAAACCTCCGCGCTCCGTCAAAGCACGGCGCGGAGTGTAACAGTAGTGACGTTCGAAGAGTTTGAACGGAAGTGTTCGTATGAGGATGAGAAACTCAACGTGCTATCATCAGCAAGCGAGTGAATTAGGTTCTGAGTAATTGACAAGAGATCATTTATAAAAATGAGGAAGAGAGTGGGTGAGGGTACCGAACCCTGGGGAACACCTGCATTAATTTGATGGGAGACACATCTGGCACAATCAAGAACCAGTTGGATTCAACGGCCAGAAAGATAGTCCCTTATCCATTGGATCAAGGAATTGTCCACTTGTAACGTCTTCCGCCACAGAAATTAAAGTATGACAAAAGGGTTACCTGGATTCGGGCTGACTATTTCCGCAACGTTCTTAGCTTTGTGAGTCGGAAGCCTCCCTTCCTTGTGTAGAATCCATTAGAAGATCTTCCCGCACTTGCGTAAGGTGATAGATGAAACTGGATTATCAAATTGATATCTTCCGACACCAAGCGTGACACCCAGCGTTATTTAGATGCACACTGCCGGATCAAAACTTAGCAGCACCTCCAGGAAAACATTTTTTCTTCTTCAATCTTTCATTTATCAAAAAAAAACCAAACACAGCAACCTTTCGACTTTAGCTTAATTTTTTAATTTTTCAATTTATCAAAAGGACAAACATAGCCACTTTTCAATTTTAACTTAATTCTTTAACTTATCGAAAAAAGGGAACGGGACGTTGCAATTCCTTGTTCTTCTGCTGTTCAGAAATCAACCAACTCTTTTCATTTTCCAAACGGAATCTCACTTGCAAAACTGTATATAAAAAGAACAGTCAACAACGGAATCAAAACAAACCGAATTCAAATATCTTGCTGTTTCTCTCTCTCACTCTCCATCGACATCCACTCCGAAAACAGAATTCGAACTTGCCCACGATCCACACTCGAACTGGGGCGTAATCGAAGACTCACATGTGGATCGTGCGTTTTTTCCACCACCTTACCATCAAACTATATTAAAACAAAATTATATTAAAAACAATTAAATGATGGGGGTGGTGGAAGCCGCACGTAACATACCCCCCCCCCCCCCCCCCCCCCCAACCAGAAGACTGCGTGGCATTCTTAGGAGAGGAATGTCACGCCGGAGAGTGGACGGCGGAGAGCAGACGAACATATAACTAACAAAATCAACAAAACAAATAAATAAATAAATAAATTAATAAATCAACCTACTTAAGTGTTAAGGTTAATAAGGATTATACTGCCTATATATTAGTGTTAGTAGGAAATAAATAAATAAATAACAATTATGTATTTACTAAGGTCTCACCTAAAGATTAATGTTAGTATATACTTTCTACTGCTTACATATTAGGGTTGTAAAAATAAATAAATAAATAACAATTATGTATTAGTAAATAAGGGGAACACAGACAAGCATTCCCCGGAGACAAGGACAAAATAAGCAACACAGATTTCCATCCATCGCGGCGGCCCGACACTTAAACCGATGGTCCGACCGAAAGCTCGACCGCCCATAGGATCCGGTTAGGACCCCCTCGCCAAGGCGAGGTTATTATTTATTTATTTATTTTAACTTTCCGATTTTGGACTCCTTTACTTGCCCCGGTCCATGGGTTGGCAGATCGGGGGTTGCCCCGTTCCGGCGGCAAAACCTCCCATCACCCGACATTATAGTGCGCTTTCGCAACTTCATATTTATGATCCAACCCCCAGCACAGGGGTTTGCCTTTGCAGTCTGCGCTGGGAATGCGCCTGCAGCATTAGGCCTGGCCTTAAAGACCTTTCGTCAGACTCTCAAGTTGGTATCCCTCGACGAAGGTCCTTTACAAGGACGACGATTCCGGAGAGAAACCAGAGTCTGGCCAACTGGGATCAGGGGCTCCAAGTTACAGGAAGGCTTATCCTTTCCTTATTTGTTCTTTTGTAAAAAATGTTTTTTGTAACTCTGTACTAATAACGTCCGCTGTTCGGGGTTTATCCGGGCGAGTACCTGCCGCAGTATCGACCTTAACAGGTCCCTTTGGCACGTCTCCCCGTTCGGCTGCCACATGTTCAACCCTCCCCGTCCCATAGTTGACAAATTGAATGGAGAATGGCACGGGATTTACGGTCGTTCGGGGAAAAACCAAACAACCACCCGGCCCGTCTACCTTACAATTCCGAGACAGGAAGTCGTACCCCAACAATCCGTCTTCCTCCAAACCCGGCAAGGAGACCACTATTAGGAAACTGCAGGATATCTCATGGTGCAACTTGAAACTCCCAGTGCAGCACCCCCTCGACTTGCCTTTGACAAACAGCGCTTGGAGCGTTGTAGATTTATGCACATCCATGCCATATCTAGGATGGAGTGCCTTCAGCTTCAACAGGCTGATCTCAGCGCCTGTGTCCACGATTAGGAGCGTAGAGTTCCTACGGCCAATGTCTAAAGGAAGAGTGACAATCGGGACCCGAGTCGGCGAAAACTGAGAACAGCTGGAGCTGGGTTGCGTTTCTAGTGCGGTAGGGTAGGATCTTGCCGACCCGACCTTTGGGAGTTTCCCGAACTCTCGAACTCGACCGCAAAACTCGCACAATGACCCGCTCCTCCGTTCAGGAATGTTCCGCTCGGGAGTTCCACTGGACTCCGAACTAGCGGAACTGGAGCTATTCTTTCTGCCCACTTTGGGCCCAATGCGCCGGGGTCGCCATTTCCGATTCCCCGCGCTGCCTGATGCGGCGTCATGCTTCGCATCCGTTTTTGAGGACTTCGAGTCGATGGAGTCGGGTCGTTTACCGCCACCGCTCGACACGGAGGATCGTCACCTACTATCTTCACTTACCTCCCGGGAGTCCAAAGCCACCGCGCGACTACTACCGGCCCTACGATTGCGCCGGCGCTGTCTCTTACGCTTTCCGCGCCTATCTCTTGCGCGTCCCCCAGTCTCCACCTGGGTGTCCTGCTCTTGGCTCGCAACAGGTGCTGCTCCGGCGTGCCGCTTGTGGGGACAAAACCTGGGAACCCTGTTGCTGTTCCCACCTTTGACTATATTCGCACCCGCGCAAGTTATGACCTTGACGGCCACAAAACTCGCAGCAGCACCGGACGCTGAATACTCTGGGACCCGACGTCGCCGGCCCGCTACACGTAGACGGGGGCTCGGCTCCGGCAGGGCTCTCCCCTGAAACTGCGGTCGCTGATGGGGCGGTCCATGCCGCGCGACTCCGCCCTGTTGTCCTCTACCCCTGTATGGAGTCTGGGGTTCGTGCGTCCTTGTCGGACGATCCGGGCAGTCCACTATATCGTGGCCATACCGCCAGCATTCGCGGCAGAAAGGAGAATTTCGTCTTTGCAGACATTCGTCGTACACATGACCTCTCAGATTGCAAAAATTGCATATTATCTGGGATTCCAGGGGGTGCGCCGATCGGCCAACTGGATCCCGGAACGGATTCTCCCGACCCGATCGATCCTGAGGCACATACGCCTCTTGAGCCAAGCTCTGCGACTCTCCACTCCGAGCATAGGCACCAGCATCCCTTCGATAACTAAGAGGTCCGCACGGCCGCTCCCGAATAAAACTATCCTCCTCCCGTCGACGACTATATGGTTCTTCGCCAGGCAACACGAAAGACACTGCCCGGGGGTCAAGATTCGATAAAAGCGGCGCCGGCGCCGCGGTGCAATCCCTAAACGTGGAGGAAGGGCCATTTATAAAGGTCGAGGAGTTTCCCGGTCCTACATTCAATGATTCCGACGTTCGATCGGCGATTCCGGGCCGCGCATCTACAAACGGGTCATCTTGCCGCAACATTTCCCTTCTAGCTCGCTCGAAGCCGGTCAGGTGGTCCACCATACTGTGAAATGGGACATCACCCAACGTGGGGAGGAAGTGCCTTAGTCCTTCCTCACTTAAGCCCCTTACCAACACCGGTTTGGCCATTCCCTCAAGCTGGCTTGCGAAGACGGACCTACCATGGCGACCATAGTAGCGCTCAGCGGCCTCCTCGCACCGTACCACGGCCCGTTTCACTCGGGAAACGAAACTCGTGGCATCCTCGGAGGGAAGCTGTCGCATTTTGTATAGTTGTGCACACAACTCCTCATACGACGCTCGGGGTTCAAACGCCTCTCTGAGACGCTGCTCCGCTTCGAAGAAGGTCGTGGGTGGCCCCTCCTCGAACATTCGATAGGCCTCGCCGCTCAGCCTAGAGGGTAGCCACCGGAGGAAGGTATGCTCCTCCTCCACCGCCAGACCACCCAAGGTCCTTCTGCAGCCCTTGAGAAACAAAGAGAGTTTCTCGGCTGTATCCGGTCCTTCCTGTCCCGAAAACATGGGGACCGCCTTCGACACGAGGTCGAAAACCCTGTCTGTGCCCAACATGGTCCGTACAGGACATGGCTGCGGCCCCAGTTTAAAGTGTGAGGGCATCGGCGTGTCCTCCATGCTTCCAACAGCTTGTTTGCTAACGGTGGGAGGGGGGTGCGTTGGTGATCGTTCGCCCACAAGCTCGTCCCGCGAATCGTGGAATGCCTCCGGATCCACCTCGTCACCCGGCGGCTCGGGAAGTGCCTCTGGCCGCGCCCGGGCAGGGGTGCCCTCTCGGCCTTCTCTTTGCCGCTGCCTCGTCTGCATCTATAGGCCGTCTAAACAAAACTCAAAATTTCTCGCTACCAGGACCAAAGCCGGAACTCCGAAACAAAACAACACACGGGATCCAAACAGAGAACTACCCCAAACGCGACAGAACCAATCCGTACACGAGCCGGCAGTATATCGGACACAAACCCACAACGTCTGAGCCGATAGTGCTTTATCTCGAAATCCCCGACTGCTAAAGGCCGCACACGAATCGAGGGGGCGCGAAAAACAGCAAGGATGCCCACAACAGACAAACACACTCCTAAAAGGGGACAACCACTCTTCTCGCAGCCACAAAACTGCAGGCCACGCAAGAAGCGCTACAGAAAAAACACAACGACACCGCCCGCGAAGAGAGAGAGAGAGAGAGAGAGAAAAGGAAAAGAATTCGGGAAGAAAAAAAGAAAAATTCAACGCGACGATGCAGTAATAACACCAAAACTTACACACCTCGAATACACGCGCAGCTGAAAAGGAAAGAAAAGCAGAATCCCGGTTCCAAACAAAAATGTAGAGATTAATTAAGCCAACAATGAATATCTCTACCATTTAACCAAAGAGACTTCCAACAAATGTCTGTTACCCAAGGTGGAAAAATAAATTAGTTAATAAATAAATAAATCAAGAGCAATAATGAACAATCAATAAATAACATCGAAGTATCAGCTTAAGGCTAAAACCAAAACAATTCTACAGTAATTAATATACAAGTTTTCCACTTAACAATAAAAATAAATAAATAAATAAATAACAAGTTTCGATCAATTCACAACAAGAAAAAAGAGAAAAAAAAAAATATAAAAATTTCTTCGTTCTGCCTTCCGTCCTTCCACCACGCAGGCCTCTCCGCTCACGATCGTCGCCAGTTCGTATAGGTGCGATGCACAGGTTTTTATTGGATCCGGACTTTTCAAGCGCTTACGAGTTTTAAACCTCAGGCTTCCTCGGACACAGAAATTAAAGTATGATAAAAGGGTTACCTGGATTCGCGCTGACTATTTCCGCAACGTTCTTAGCTATGTGAGTCGGAAGCCTCCCTTCCTTGTGTAGAATCCATTAGAAGATCTCCCCGCACTTGCGTAAGGTGATAGATGAAACTGGATTATCAAATTGATATCTTCCGACACCAAGCGTGACACCCAGCGTTATTTAGATGCACACTGCCACTGGGGGACGCAGACAGAGGTGCGAAAAAAAGGAAAACAACACAAGGGATGGAAAGGGTAGAGAGTTTTCCTGCACTGCACATCACTCGCGTGTATATTTTCACACTTTTCACACCACTAAGACGGGTGTGCGGAGATCCCTTTATTTGCATAGGATCGCACAGAAAACTTTGCACTGCACTCGGACGCGTGTGTGAAGATCCGTTTGTTTGTTTAGAATCTTACAGTAAGACTTCACTCTCGAACCGATAGTGCAATTGGGTATCTTATGTGTATCTAAGAATCTCAAAACGGATTGCACAATTGATCCGATGGTACGGATCACGAGGCAGAAGCGCACGTGCTGTCTCGTTGGCGGGCGCAATATCACAAACACCCCCACATAGTCAAATAAGCATTAGTTCCATATATTTCCTACTGATATAATATTTATTTAAGAAAATAAAGTTAATATTACAAACATTAATGGTCCTTCGCACCGGATTTTTATTGCTGTACAGTGCGCGATAAGTCGAACCCGTGGAACATTTAAAGTACGAGTGCCCTTGGTGCAAGTGTGAACTACCAACGTTGCTGACGCCGCATCGCGTTCTCCTTCGTCCGGGCGTTCCTGAACTCACATCATAGTTCAGACGTCACTCCCTTGGATGCGTCGTCAACGAAGACTCGGGGCACTTTCATCCAGGATTCAACCTTCAAGTGGCCATAATGTTCCAGATTGAAGAACTCATCACCGCTCAGTTCGCGGTACAGGGCAGGATCTCTCGCGCCATCCTTAAGCTCAAGAATAAGACTCAACCAACCCGGACAATGATAGAGGAGCTCAAACGCGACTCGAATGGAAAGGTATCCTCAGGCGGCACGAAGAAATCATGCACATGGGGGCCCCTGAGCACCAAAAACAGAGATACTTCGCCGAAGTCTTCACTGCCGAGACCGAGGAAGTGTGTCTCGACGAACAGGCAAAGCTGATCGATGCCCAATACGAGCTCGACCCATACTTCCGGGCAATATCCACAGCCCCGACCGACGTCATTGCCAATCGCATTCCCGCTAGTGAGGCGCTTTCAGTGCATCTACCGACGCTCTTAATCAAGCAGGTGTGCAGGACCCTGCCCCCCTCCCCTCCCCTCAGTCAATCACGACCAAGAAAACCGCCAGCATGCTGCCGGTCTGATACCCAACCCCGAGCCCCGTGTCCCGATGCACGCTGTGCTACAACTGTTTGGGTTGCCAGCGACTGCGCGACTGTCACCCCAACAAGGCGTGCCAGAAATGTCAGCGAAACATCACACCTTGCTGCATGTCCGGACAACGACCATCAACAGGGCGATCTCATCATATCCCGGGGGGAGCGCGGGGCCCGCCCTTAAAATCGAACCCAATGAAGGAATCTGCTCACACACGATCAAAATCGCTCCTTAGCAAACTGCACTGCTCGCAACTGCTCGAGTCATCGTCACGTCAAAAATCCAACGGAAGGTGAAGTTCGCGCTTTTGGCGGAGCCGTTCAATTCAATTCGGAAGTATTCGCTGAAAAGGTTGCACCTCCGGCACCAAGCACCGTTCATTCCCACCTACGGTGTCGGAGGTACTCGCTACCTTACCGAAAGACTCAAGGAACAGTTATCATCGCTCCTCGCCTCCACAGCTCCTAACACTAGACACTGAAGCTCTTCGTCGTGCTGGGTCTCTCGGTGTACGTGCCACCATCCCAAACAATGGCACGCGATCCCTCGGACCTTGCAGATCCGAACATCGCCTCCGCCGATAATCGCCGAACATCGCCTCCTCAATGCGATAGCTGGACCACGATGGCTAGGAAGTACGAGAAATTATTGCGCCGTGGTGACACTAGATGTTAAAAATACACTTAACTCGGAGAACTAGAATCGGATTCTAGAAGCGTTGGGGGATTTACAAGTCTCACCCTACTTGGTGCGTATACTAGCAAACTATCTCTCGGATAGAAGACTGCTGTATGATACAGATGAGGGGCCACAGAAATATAAAATAACAGCAGATTTACATCAAGGATCTGTATTAGGTCCGCTGTTATGGAATATAATGTATGATAGTGTGCTCAGGGTCAATGTACACAGGGGGTTAGAATCATTGGGTACGCAGATGATTTGGCAATACTAGCCGTAGCTTAACATCTAGATGACTTGAAGAATATTTGTGCCCAAGCAATCCAGAGCATTAAATGCTGGCTAGATATGGTCGGACTGAAACTAGCCGGACATAAGACGGAGGCAGTTTTAATAAGCAGCCGCAAGAAAGTTGAACAGTTTGATTTGGAAATAGAGGGACAAACAATCAGATCCGGTCCATATATTAAATATCTTGCTGACTGAAAAAGTGGCAAGAGTATGCAAAGTTTTGGCGAAACGGTTACCCAATGTTGGTGGACCTGTGGGGAACTATCTTAGCCTGATGCCAGCACGGGGCCGGGTCCACTAATATGTCTAACTTCGGGGTCACCAGTGTGGGGAACTAGGAACTGTGTACCGTCGTACAGCACTGTATTCACTAAGTTTCCACCGTCTGCTGTCGTTCGCAACTGCGATAGTTCACCGAACAAATGAAACTCGGTTCCGCAGCGAGCCGTTGCGCGAGAGGGAAAATGAAACACACTGTAATTGATCTGTTGCAAACTTTTTCTTCTTTATTGTTATGTTGATATTAGAAATTTATTATCCAGTATACATTGCTTGAAAACATTTTGCGGTCTCTGTTTGATAAGTCTCTGGAATATCTGAAGACTACACACCCGTCGTGATCGTCGTGAGGACGATCGTCCTTGTTCGTTTTTAATTCAGCAAATCACTATTTTGGTCCATGTCTTGTTTATTCGCAAATACTATTATCTATTTCGTTACAACTTTCCGAAAGCACCCGCTATTTATTTCGTTACAATTTTGTGAAAGCACTCGCTATTTATTTCGTTACAACCTCGCGAAAGCACTCGCTCCGTTTTGCCTCGCGTAGATTAAAACTTTCATCCGAACTATTTTAGTAGCACTGAGCGGTTGGGACCCGACTGACCCGGTGTGGTATATGTGTGCACCTTGACGGTTGTGACTCGACTGACCTGGTAAGGACAAGAATTCGTTCATTGTGTCGTGGCGGTCGAGTCATAGCGAAGTAAACTCACTGCCGCTTACTAGGAACTTTGAAAAGGGTTGCTATGCTTGCATTGGGGATTTAGTTTCGGAGAATCATCGCGGTATAGGCTGAGTTAAATTCCTCTGGGGCTATGTATACGAGGTTTCGGTTTGGAAATACGACCGAATATGGGCATAAGTTGTGGGATGTGGGTCTTGGTCGTTGCGATGGTCACTTCGCGGAAATGCAACGCATCGTGCTGGTGACTTGGCAGTAAGGGGAATTGGTATTGGTTAAGATGGGAGCCGAAATGGTTTTCGGGGGAACTAAATGTTGCTTGGTTAGAAGCGAGGAGATAGTTTAAGCAGGAAGTGAGCCGGGATGATTTTCGGGGGAAATTGGAATTGCTTGGTTGCTAGCAAGGGATATAATTTAGGTAAGATATTAACCGCAGCGGTTTGGGAAAATGAGTTCTCGGTAGATTGGGGATGTATGCAGTTGCGGATTTGGGGACGGATGCTGTTGCATATTGGGATGTGTTTTTTACATGATTGGAATTGGATTACAGATTTGGTAATGGGGACGCGCTGTTGGCGGTAGGTAGGAATTGTGAATTGGTTCTTCGTGTGGTATAGAGAACGCCCACAGACTCGGCCCCGCATAAAGAAACTGATAACTAGTATCAACACCTCCATTATAATGTATGCAGCTCACTTATGGGCAGGAGCCGCACAGGATAACTCGTACATGAGCGTAGTGAACTCAGCACATAGGCTGGGATCATTAAGAGTATGCTGCGTATGCTGTATGTTTTGACCGGAGGACACCACTTCACATTGCAGCTAAGGAAAACGTTGCGTTACACGCGGTCTCACAGAAGAATCGTCGGGTAATGCGGTCACAATTAGAGCTCTCAAGCGTAAGAGAATGTCAACGAAAATGAGATTCTTCCACCAAAGGAAGATGGGCCCACAACGTGATACCTGATATGGAAACTTGGTTGAAATGAAAACATGGTGAGTTGAACTACCACTTGACTCAGCTGATATCAGGACATGGATGCTTTCGGTAATACTTGTGTGAGGGTTTGAAGTATTATGCCAATACACCTGCACTAGGTTCACTTCACCCGCCAACAATAACGTCGTCAAAATTGTTGTTAAGAGGAACGAGGAAAGGAAAACATCGTTTTTATTTGTTGAGATTATGTTCTTTATTATTTTGGAATTAACAGATAAATCACTAGTTACTAAATCTCCTGAATAGATATTTAAATTATAATTGTTCACAATCATCCATTATTATACTACTCTCAGAACTAATTAACATTAAACGTATATACATGTCCACTTGATACCACTAGTTACTAAATCGTTTTAAGGTTTCAGTTATTCTTCTTATTTTGAATCCTGAGTTACTAAAACGCGGAATATGTGTTTAATTTTTTTTTCTTGATTGTTCACCATGAAAGATGCGATCTGCACGAAATGAGACCAAGTCAACTCTCGACAAATAATAAATTGTTTCGACACTTTAGGACACCGCTCGCGACTCACACCTACTAGAGATGAAACTTTGTCTTTAGTAACGCGTGTCTAGACGACGAGGACTGAACAACAACTTCTCTCCGCGAGTGATAGTAATCGGATGATCCCAATTAGGGATGAAATTTGGAATTTGGGCTTTTCATGGCTATTAGCCAATCATCATCGCGTTCTCTCATGAATCCATTAAGTTGCATGTCTCAGCGAGGTGAATAAGAACTGTGGTAGTTTCTATTAGTGCGTCAGCACGGACGCGGATTCAACAAAAAACACCACCGCTGTTGCGCTGAGCGAATCCAACCGGAGACACAGCAAAGTAAATCCGACAAAGAAAAACACTGAGATCGTTAGGTTGATAAGTTGTTCTTTTATTGGAATCGATCCTTAATTCAAAACAGTGAATGGAATTATAAATCAATTTGAAAAACACAACATATTCTATTTAAATTAATTCTACACGGCATATGCGAATTTGCACTTTTTACTGCTTTGTAATTAAATAATATAGGTTCTGCACTATTGGATCGCAGAGTGGAGAAATATTGTTTTATCTTTAATACTTGATTATACTTGCACTTATTAAACCGATTAAAGAATGTTATTTAAGTCACGAAATTTTCGAGTTCTACTTTTAAATTATTAAACATACGCTTGTCGCGCCTTTATTGGTTCACAACTGATTTTTCATTCAAACTACCGACTGCGGCACAATCGAACTAACTGCAATTTCCACGACGACTCGTCTGGTGAGACCACTTTGGTGTATAATATCTGACTCTTCAATTGGTGCTCACAAAAGAAAAGGGAAACCTCAAGGAAACTGCAAAAGAGGAGGAGCTACACGATTAACTCGAGGTAGTTAATCGTGATTGGACCGGGGGGAAATAGGCATACATGATGCGTATGTGTGTACGCCTCGCATACGATCGTCCGGCGACCCTGGACGGATGCCAACATCGCTACAGCATCTTACACGAATGCATCTTACATCTTACGCAACCTTGCTGAAGTTCGACCGAGAGGTAAGTCGTTCGCCTGGAATAGTGGGGATCGAGCGATGCATGGCTCTTCGGGCCCTGAAAAGCCCCACATCACTCCCTCCCCAGTGACGTAGTCACGAAACAGGTAAGGCAGATTAGGAGGAGGTTAGTTGGCTATGGGCGCGCGCCTGGGCGCGAGTACGGGGAGGTTGTGCCGGTGGTGTAGGAGTGGTATTTGAAGATGGAGATGATTCTGGAGCGGAAGCTTCCAGAAAACAGGGCTTAAGTCTTTCGACGCTGACCGTGGATCGCTTGCCTCTGATGTCGATCTCGAAGACGCGGTCACTGATGCGGCGGAAGACTTTGAATGGGCCATCATACGGTGGGTCGAGAGGTTTTTTGACCTTATCCACCCTGACAAAGACGTGCGTGCAGCTGTGCAGTTCAGGGTGGACGAAAAGTTTTTTGGAGCCGTGCCTGGTTACAGGGGTTGCCCTAACCTTACGTAGCAGGTCACGGAGATGTCCCAATTCACGAAGTTGGTCACGCGGTGTTTGGCCATTCAGGAAAAGTTCTCCTGGAAGAAGGAGGTTGGTACCGTAGGTAAGCTCTGCTGCCGAAGCACCCAGGTCCTCCTTAATGCTTGTCCTCAGGCCGAGGAGGACAGTTGGTAGGGCGTCAAACCATTGTGTGTCATTATGACACATGAGTGAGGCTTTTAGAGATCTGTGCCAGCGCTCTATCATCTCATTTGATTGCGGGTGGTAGGCGGTGGTACGACTTCTTTGGCAGCCGAGAAGATTTGTTAGCTGCCTAAAAATTGTCGCCTCAAATTGTGGACCTCGGTCCGAAGTTATGGTGGTTGGTACACCGAAGCGTGTGACCCAAGTTGAATAAAAGGCCTTGGCGACTGATTCGGCAGTAACTGCCCGGAGAGGTGTCGCCTCTGGCCATCGCGTGCAGCGATCCATCATAGTGAGGATATAAGAAAATCCTCTTGATGGGGTAAGCGGTCCCACTATGTCTATGTGGACATGGGCGAAGCGTGCCGTGGGAAGCTTGAATTGCGCTGGCTCCAGTACGTTATGTCGCGCTACCTTGCAGCGCTGGCACTGGAGACAAGCACGGGCCCAATCGGTGAGGTCTTTGTTCATCCGGGGCCAAATGAATTTGCGACGGACAGCAGCGGCTGTTGCTCGGCCGCTGGGGTGGGCTGGGTTGTGGTAAACCTGGAACACGCCCTTACGAAGTTTCTCGGGAATGTAAGGTCTAGCGGTTCCAGTGGAGACATCACACCAGATTTCGCCCAATGGGTCGCGAAGGGTAATTTTCTTAAGCTCTAGTGCCGTATCGGCAGTTAGGAGGGACTTGATCTGTTCGTCCTCCTCTTGAGCTAGGGCAAGGTCAGTGTTATTCAAGGCGGTACGCAAATGAATCGTATCGATTCGAGAAAGGGCGTCCGCCGTGACATTCTGTTTACCGGAGATATGCCGTATCTCCGTAGAATATTGCCCAATGAGGTCTAATTGACGCTCTTGTCGGGGGGAGGCATTTCCCGACTTCTTCCGGAACGCATAGACCAATGGCTTGTGGTCTGTTAAGATGGAGAGTGAGCGACCTTCTATCATATGACGGAAGTACTTAACAGCGCTGTAGATCGCGAGCAATTCACGGTCGTAGGCGCTGTAACGTCGCTCAGTGGGACTCAGCTTCCTTGAAAAGAAACCAAGTGGTTCCGGGCGGCCTTCAATGTCCTGTTCAAGGACGGCTCCGATTGCGGTATCCGATGCGTCGCATTGGATAGAAAGTGCCGCTCCCTCGAGAGGGTATCGGAGTAAGGTGGCATTTGCCAATTGTTCTTTGGACAGTTGGAATGCTCTATCAGAGACTTCTGTCCAATTAATGGGGCGCTTATCATTGCGCTTAGCTCCTTTTAAGAACTCATTTAGGGGAGCTTGAACCTGGGCAGCGTTCTTCAGTGTTGGGCGGTAAAAGTTAAGCATGCCCAAAAATCGACGAAGCTCACTCACGCTAGTAGGTCGGGGATACTTCATGAAGGCCTCCACACGGTCTGGTAGTGGGCGAATGCCCTGGTTGTCAACGACATAACCCAGATAGGTGATTTGCTCCTTGGCGTATTGACACTTATCTGGGTTGATGACAAGACCGAATTCACGGAGGCGCTCTAGGACCTGACGTAAGTGGCGCTTATGTTCGGCGTGGTCTTTGGAGGCGATGAGAATGTCATCAAGATAAGCATGGCAGCAATTAAGACCACGTAAAGCCGTGTCGATATAACGTTGGAGTGTCTGTGCGGCATTCCTGAGGCCGAAAGTCATCACTTTGAACTCGAAGAGTCCGAAAGGTGTAATGACTGCGGTCTTGGGGGTGTCTTCTGGTGCCACCGGAATTTGATGGTATGCCCTGGTGAGATCCAGGGTGGTGAAGACATTGCACCCTCGTAACTTGTACGAAAAATCGTAGAGGTGTGCAATAGGGTATCTGTCCGGGACAGTTGCTGCGTTCAACAGCCTGTAATCGCCACACGGGCGCCACTCACCAGAACGTTTCTTCACTAAGTGGAGTGGGCTTGCCAAGGGACTGTCCGACGGTTGGCAGATACCTAATTTGATCATCTGTTCGAATTCCGCGCGCGCCGCACGTAATTTTTCAGGAGCCAGTCGACGTGGACGCTGGCTCACCGGGGGGCCACGTGTTTCTATGTGATGAAACACCGTGGCTTTGTGTCGGCGTTGGTTAGGTAGAGGAATTGTTGTACTAACAAATTCTTGTACCATAACCTGAAATGGGTCTATGCACTCTGTGGCCCCTGAAGTTGCCGCTGGTGATGCCGTCATGGGCAAGGGGGGTGCGGTTGGAGCCACAAGTCTGTTATGGGTCGAATCGACCAACAGATTATGTGCACCTAATAGGTCGGAACCTATCAGGGGTTCATTTACGTCCGCAATGACGAAACGCCAAGTGATCGGACGACAAAGACCCAATTGAAGTGTCAGCTTTTTACGTCCGTACGTAAGTATCGGCGTATTATTTGCAGCTGACAATTTAAGTGCGGCTGGCACGCGGTTACGCGGAGCAAACGATCGCGGGAGGACTGAAATATCGGCGCCGGTATCGACAGTAAAAGCGATATTCAGTTTTGAATCCTGGATGGTTAGGCGACTTATCGTATGGGTGCCGGCCGATTGCGCGAGGGTGTCGGTCGGCAAAATTAGTTTAAAGAGCGCCTCTGGTTGGTGGAAGGTTGCGTCCAACCACAAGGCGCCTTGCAATTGAATGCGCGATCACCATATCGTTGGTGATTGGCGGACCAAGGGAGAGTAAGGGGATTATCAGGTATATTCTGCCTATTAGTATTGCCGTTACGGGGAGGTCGAGCCGGAGCTCGCTGGGAATTGGCTCGGTGAGGGCCGTTTTGAGAGGAATTGGCCCTCTGTGGGGCATTTTGAGGGATATAGGCCCTCTGAGGGGCAGTTTGGTAGGAATTCTGCCGATTGAGAGGACGGCTCGGCATGGCTCGATTCTGGGCGCTTCGAGGATTGTTCCTCACCTCCGCGCGCAATTGAGTTATCTCGCGGAGGAGTGAGGTTTGGAGCGCCCGAAGGTCAGCAGGGGTTAATTGTGGTGGTGAACTTCTTTGGTTAACGTTGGGGCCTGCCTCTGGATTCCCCTGAGGGAAATTGGTTGAGACGGGCCTTCTATGAGGTAATTGAGTTTGAGGAGAATGGAGAGTTGGGACCAATTGAGGGGCTGAGAAAGGCAGACGAGGGTGCCGTGCAGGCTGGGCGGCGTGTTGAGAAACCGCCGCTACCTGGTACGCTGGGGGCTCAGAATACTGATCTGAGCTTTCCATAATTGCGTCCGCAATTTTGGATAAATAGCCCAAACTCTGATTGGGTTGGGCTATAAGTGCCGAACGGGCATGTTGGGGAAGACACCTCAAAAAGTGAGGCCTTATTAGGTCGTCCCCAATCCTGGTCCCCGCTATAGAGCGTAAATGGGTCAGGAAAAGAGATGGTCGCATCCCAGAAAGGTTGGTTACGGCGGCTAAACGTTGTTGCCGCACACTTCCAGGCTCGTCCAAAGCGTCGAGCAGAGCTTCACGCATGTTGCTATACGGGTTGCGGCCGGCCGACCTTATTATGTGGGCAACGTGCGGTCGCTGAGTGCGGTCAAGCACTTTCAACAGCTCGACTGCACGAAGTTGTTCGTCGTGCAAGGCTGAGGCCTGGAAGATGCGGTCTGCCACTGCAAACCAAAGGTCTGGGTCCTCCTCATCGAAGGGGGGAAGCCCTATATTTGAAGGACGAGTCCCATTCCCGAGGCTGGAAGCATCGTGGAATTCTTGGGACTCTGGTTGCCTATGGGCTTGTTTGGAAGTACCGGCACTAGTTGTGAGCATTAAAATGCCGGAATTTACCAAAGGGCCGGTACCAGAGGCGTTAGGAGCAGTCGGGGGGGTGTTGACCATTATGGATAGTGACGCGAAACGGGAATTACAGGCGTAAGAGGACGCGAAGACGGTGAACGGAGGCCGACGAGTCAAAAGATATCGCAGGGCGTTGGAAGAATCCACGAATGTCCTAAAACAATGGTTTTCGCTAATCAAAATAAGTCGTGCGAAGGTCGGAAGTGGAGTCAAGTGGAGTTACAGGGAGTCGAGAGAGGTCGATAAGTCAATGCGAGTCGCTGAGAGTTGAGGGTGATCGATTGGTCGCGGGTAAAACGGAAGAATAATTAAACTTTAGTTTGGCTTATAAGCGTGGAAGTGAAAAAACCTCGAAAAGAAGAAGTCGAGTGTAGTTGGGGAGTCGGGAGAAGTAGTAAGCGGAGTAGTGTGGAGTCGGGCAGCGTTGCGAGAATTGCCGAAAGGTAATTGTGCAGTGAATGTACCCTGAAGGGGTTTACAAATGGGGTGATATTAATTAATAAAAATACTTCGGCTCGTTTAATTTGAATATGTCTCTTTACCGTTGTTTTCACTAAGGTTTTTAATTTCTAATAAAAGAAAAATCTATAATAATTTATTGTTGACTAAATCTTGTATGGTATACAATATTAGGGAAATTGTTACAAAATAGTATGAAACAAGAAGGTGGAAGTATTATCATTGAATTATACAGATTAAATGGCTATGAAAATGTTTAAATTGAGAAGCGTAATTGGCTAAAGGAATCAAAAAAAAGACATTGATATAGGAAAAACGCAAAAAAAAAATCAAAAATTATCAAGGGTATCTTCTCTTTCGTGGAAGGAAGAATTCTGGGTGACAAATAGTTCAATTAAAACGGTTATCTATAAGGAACTTAAATTTACGCAAAACAATTAGGAGAAACCTATTCTTAATAAACTGAATTTTTCTAAGATAGTTTAAACAATTTGTATTTTCGTATATTTGATTGTTAATGCCGGTGCGAAACAGTTTTAATGCCAACTTCCGCACTTGAAATGTCATATGAAACAAACAAAAATGAAAAGCAAACTTGTTATTATTGCTACGAAACACTTCGGTGTAATGTACATGTGAAAAAAAAAAAAAAAAACTTTAGCTTAGGTGACAACAAATAGATGTGTATACGAATCTAGAAAAAGATGATTCGTAAAGGCGCTGGTCCTTTAATGATTTCGTTTTAACATACATTGACCTAGTTTCGTTAGTTGACTATACTTTTAATTACTACAATTTTTAAGTGTTCCCAAGTTTTTAATTTACATTAATTTGATGGTAGTGGTATTAAATTCAAGTGACGGTAAAACTCAATGACAATTAACAATTCTTCACTACTGGGAACACTGGGAGTAAATATTTTTGTTTTAATGGAATCGGGGAAATACTTTACGCGTAACAACTTAAGACTAACAATAAGCTTTTAATTCACTTTTGATTTAATATGCAGCCAGTGTATTTGCTCGACACTATACGAGTACTTTAAAGAAAAGAAGAACAAATGAAAAAATAGGGTACCTGGTGTCTTTATCGATGAAGTTGTGATGGGACTGTTGTTCCTAGCCCGGTGATGATGGGGATCCGGAATGCTGGAGCGGCCACTGTCAGGTGTGTGTCACTGGTTAGTTGAAAACACTCGTACATGCACTGTTTATTAATTTTAGTTTTTCCTTAAAGTTTGTTTCAAGATTCACTGGCTGGTGAAGTTATGGTAGCTGATGATGGTCCAGAGATGGTGTTGTTCCTCGTGTGGGGTGTTATGCCAGGTGCTGTTGTTGGGCTGGCGTTGGGGCGTACCCTTTAATTGTTTGAATTGGGCACTGAATTGTCCGGAAGTTGGGCGCTCACGGTTGCGTTAAGGCGCGTGTTCACTTTTCGCGGTCACCAATGTATTGGTTTCTATTAGTGCGTCAGCACGGACGCGGATTCAACAAAAAACACCACCGCTGTTGCGCTGAGCGAATCCAACCGGAGACACAGCAAAGTAAATCCGACAAAGAAAAACACTGAGATCGTTAGGTTGATAAGTTGTTCCTTTATTGGAATCGATCCTTAATTCAAAACAGTGAATGGAATTATAAATCAATTTGAAAAACACAACATATTCTATTTAAATTAATTCTACACGGCATATGCGAATTTGCACTTTTTACTGCTTTGTAATTAAATAATATAGGTTCTGCACTATTGGATCGCAGAGTGGAGAAATATTGTTTTATCTTTAATACTTGATTATACTTGCACTTATTAAACCGATTAAAGAATGTTATTTAAGTCACGAAATTTTCGAGTTCTACTTTTAAATTATTAAACATACGCTTGTCGCGCCTTTATTGGTTCACAACTGATTTTTCATTCAAACTACCGACTGCGGCACAATCGAACTAACTGCAATTTCCACGACGACTCGTCTGGTGAGACCACTTTGGTGTATAATATCTGACTCTTCAATTGGTGCTCACAAAAGAAAAGGGAAACCTCAAGGAAACTGCAAAAGAGGAGGAGCTACACGATTAACTCGAGGTAGTTAATCGTGATTGGACCGGGGGGAAATAGGCATACATGATGCGTATGTGTGTACGCCTCGCATACGATCGTCCGGCGACCCTGGACGGATGCCAACATCGCTACAGCATCTTACACGAATGCAAACAATAACATCTGGGGTGCGAAAGACCCGAACCGAAGATCTGGTCATCCTATGGGAGGCCATAAATCAACATTTCGGTTGACGATGTGAATTCCCTTTGGTCCGCCGACGGGTGGCGGCCGTTATTAGGGATTATTGTATGCATAGCATTCTGTGGTGCCAATGCTATGTTTAGATATTGCAACGAATATAGGGTGCAGCCATTGCCAGATGTTGAAAGTAAACACTTGCTGGCTGCATCCAATTCGTTGCTTGTTTGCGGTCCCTGATCGGTGGAGACCGATAATAGGAAACCAGCGATTGCTGGTAATTAGGGAAATGTTTGGTTTGCCTCAGCCGAAACCTTGTCGGCGGTGGCAAACCAATGGGACCCAATTGCCGCATGCAAGGAGTGCCATGGGCAAACAATAAAACGAGTCAACAAGGAACTCTTTGTTGATGTTGTTTCCATAGCATAAGGCTAAGGAAACGAAATGCCCTGGGTAGAATGTATGCCTAAGGATAGGATTTCGAATGCCACGGCAATGTGATAATCTTTGCCGTGGACTTATGTTTTTTTTAGGAATCAATGCCTGCCCGAGGGTGAATTTTCGATGCCACGGCAAGGTGATAAGCTTTGCCGTGGACTTAATGTTTTTTTTGGAATTAATGCCTGCCCGAGGGTGAATTTTCGATGCCACGGCAAGGTGATAAGCTTTGCCGCGGACTTAATGTTTTTTTAGGTGGTGTTGGAGAAAAAAAAAGGGGGTTTGGAAGGAAAACCCCCCACAGAATAGGTAAGCTGCCTAACGGATATTCAAAACAGTTATCCGATTGGGTAACTGTATTAATTCCAGCGATTTGGCTGGGGGTAAATGCCGTAGCAAGGTTACGCAACCTTGCTGAAGTTCGACCGAGAGGTAAGTCGTTCGCCTGAAATAGTGGGGATCGAGCGATGCATGGCTCTTCGGGCCCTGAAAAGCCCCACAGAACTTTCACATTCATTCGACAGTCGCTGGGCATGCGAAGGATGGAAAGATCAAAGGAGAGAGCGCAATAACTTCGGGGTTGACTTAGCTTGTGTGCTGGTACCAATGCAGCCTCTGAGGATGACCCACTGACCTAGTGCGATGACTGTGGTGATCTCAGAGTGCAATGAACCCAGGAAGATAAAAATGGGAAGGAGAGGAAAATGTTTTGTGGCTATTCACCTGTAAAAAGAGATCATTGATCCCCAGCGAATGGTGTGTTCGAGGAAAGTCAATAGGACGCCGCTGATGCTTGGGAAATATTCAGCGTGAGAATCAGACTCAAATACGCTGAAATAACCCCCGCGGTTTTGCTATGATGCAACAGCGTCATTTGGCTAGATTTAGTTGTTGCTAACCAATATGACGTTGAGATACCCGGTAGAAATCTCGTAGGGTTAATGAAATGGAATTGCCGTATGGCAAAAGGGAGCTGAATTCAATTCTGCATTATCTGCATAGAATAATGAATCCAGCTATGCTTTCTTTTACAGGTAAAATAGCTGAACGGTGGGATATGGGATAATGTGACGCGCTGTAGGCGATCGAAATTAGGTTGAATTGTGGGTTGGTTCTCTATGTGGTATAGACTTGCCCAAATATAAGCATGTCAATCACCCATACTGTTTGTACTGGAAAGGCAAAATAGAAAATGCGGAACACGTACTCACAGAGTGTGTGCGATTCGAGATCGCACGAACGATTTTGGAGAGACATATGAGATGGACAGTTAATCCGACAGGAGTAATAGAATAAATGCTAAGTACCAATCAAGCATGGCCGGTAGCAAACGATATTCTATGTGATATGATGCCGCAGTTGCGACGCGACGAACGGAGTAACAGCTAAACTCCGTCCAGCTCCGGGATGGAATAAATAAAAGAAAGTTCCTCTGGATCGGTCCAGAAGAATCTTTCGAAGATGTCCACCTTCCTACCGAAACCAAAACAACAACAACAACAACAAAAAATAATAATTATTTATTAAGTCTACTATTTAGCAAGTCCTGAGGCTTGTTAAATTTTCCATAATGATTTATTTTGTCTGGGCAAGGTCATTAGTCTTGCGCCAGGGGCTCCCCGACGGGGAATCGAACCCCGGTCTCCCTGGTGACAGGCGGGTATACTAACCACTATACTATCGAGGAGCCCTCCGCCCCCATCATATTAATTGATAATTGGCCCGCCGTCGCAACAAGAGAAAACACGAAACAGGATCTCACAACACGACGTCCACGAGGAGCAAGTTAAAGAAAACACACTGATTTTTATTGTTTATTTTATTCACTCCAGATTTAACGTTCATATTTAATTTATGTGCACTCAATACCGACTCGCGGAGACAACGACGCAAACGATTATTTTTTCATTATCGCTTCCCTGTGCGCACCAGGGTAACGATGGAGCCTCGACCTGCTCGGGTTGAAGGATGGTAGGGGACTCAACGATATTCAATCGTTGTTAAAAGAAATTCAGCTGTGAAGTTGGTTCTCTTAAATTAAGGGTGCATTTCCTGTTCCAAGAGAGACGTAAAGTCTCTCTTTTGAGTAACCAAACCGATCTCATAGAGGGGATCTTCACGATACACAAGTGTGTGTGTACGTCGGTTCTTTTCATGGCTCAACGCTATGATGAATAACCTGAAACACAAAACAAGGGAAAGGATCGTAGAGATGTTTGTTTATATGAGAAGGTTACTGGGAAACGGATCCAAAACTATGTAGGATAAAAGAGATTTATGACCTGTGTCTATAATGTGGTGCGGATGCGTAGGTAAATGTATCGCCATTAGGAAGAAGCGCTAATGGTTTTTGCCATTTACACAATGGGAAATGTGTTAATGGCATCGCTAGTAAGGGTAGGTATTGAGTTCCTATTTGCAAATATCAGTAAATAAGAAAAACCCCATAACTACTACCCAACTGCCTTAAGTTTGCTAATGCAACAGTATTAGTACCTGTAAATGCTTCACGCATTATATAGATCACCATCTATAATCTTAAAACCCCTATAAAGAAAACTTACCTTTTCATGCATCCCTTCGCATACAATTTCCGTAAGATTTCTTTCTTTGCTTATCTGGTATTCTAAACCAATTCGGTACCAGACAAATTCCTGTAAACAACATAATTCGGATTGCATTCATTGTAACCGTCATGATAGGGACCATAAATATTGCGCCGTCTATGTTCCCAGCCGCGTCATGTACCTTTTCATACACATTGCCTGGCAACCTTTTTTGTTTGTCTTATCAATAAACAACCCAAGCAGCTGCATATAATTAGCGCAATAGACGCCGAAACCAAATTCTCCAGCATTTCCTAATGCAAATATGAACCCGGTTTCTACTGCAGCCTGAGATGCCATAAACATCCAATTTGCTTTTAGCACCTTTTTCTCCCAACGTCGAAAATAGCGACGAGGCATCGTGTAAACAATGACCCGCATTACCAACGGCGCATTATTTGGTCATTTTTCCCTATTGTCTTTGCCGCCTGCCTGTTTCGTTGTTCCACTGCTGTCGAGCACGTGTGAATAGCATCGGAACTGAACGTCCACACACACACAACCATGATCTCGACTACGAGATCTGGTTTTCTTGTTCCCACAAGAGAGACTCTACGTTGCAATCGTGGGAGATAAAACATATCCTTGGCAAGAATATATCCGCACCCTTAAGAGAAAAGTTTTTCTCTCTCTTCCTTTTTTTCCTTAGCGAAATCATCTCTGCATGAGATGACGATCGCTGAGTCCTTTTCCATCCTTCGACCTGACCAGGTCGTGTCTCCATCGCTACCCTGGTGCGCACAGGGGAGCGATAATCGCGTGAGTCGAGAGTCGCGTTCGGTAACCACGAAATGTATTCGGTGTTTTCCCTGTTAAATAACATTTAAACTTAAAGTTACATCAAATCATTTTTCAAGTTGTGTATTTATGTCACCGTCATCAATCAGTGTACAATAAATTAAAATGAAAGAACCATTTAAATCTGTAGCAGTGTGTTTTAATTTCTGTATTGTTTCCCCTGGTGATCGTTCGTTTACAGGCCGCGGAACAATCGTAAGTTACATCAGAACCTTGCTGGACAACGGAGTGACTGATGGAGGAGGAAGTGAATCAAGTACCCATGCTGGTACATACTTCCTCCCCACAAGCTCATATATGCCTAAAATAGATCCACATATTGAACATTATCTACTTCGAAATAGTGCAGAAAGTTTTACGCTACCAATAGACTTGGCCGATATAGGTGGAACATCATCATCGGAGAGCGATAGCCATTAATAATTAACATACATATGCACATATTTGTTATTTCAAATTAATTTATTATACCTATACATAATTCTTTTATATTAATGTTTTGAAGTTTATTAAACTATAAAATTGTTAACATACTTAAATTTTTAAATAAAGTTTGAAAAAACATGCGCAAGCTTAGAAAATAAATTTTGAGTTTAAAAATAAAGTTCGCTGCTCAACTCTTTTTTTTTAAGAAGCTGGACAGGCCATTTTTGCAGGTTGATACCTTTTGTTTAGGTCATTGCATAGATATCAAATGTAAAAAGAGATTAAATGCAAAATATTCATATTTTAGTTACTAAAACCAGAGACATTAATTTTGCCGTTTTTCCCATAGACTTTCCCACTGTGCGGCGGCGCGAACATCCCCGCATCAGAACTCGATCCGTTACAGATCGGAGAAGCTGTGGAACTCCGTTCCCACGCGAGTGGTCCCGGAGCGTTACAACCTGTAACTGTTCAAAAAGAACTGCAACAGTTATTTGATGGCATCTCGGGGCGCCCACTCGGCGCTATAGGTTCGTCTCTCCCGAGAGAAGTCTAATAAAAAAAAAAAAAGCAAAATTGCCATGATATGTAAAATTGAAAGAACGACCGAAATTATCACCGTTATCGTATGGTGGCGACGATTTTGATGTATTTCTTGATATAATGATGCGTTCGGTGTTTGTATCCTTAAAATATATTATTTCACTCCAACTTCATTAGAGTCCTCGAAGGTAAATTCGTTTCCAATAGATGATAATGCTGAGTGCGTCCGAATTTGTTACTTATGTTACTAGAATTTATTATATTACGACTCTCATTACATTTGGTAATATTACAATTATTATTATGATTTTAAATAGTTATGTTGAACGAAGGAGAGGACGCTTTCGATATCGTTGATTGTGTGGAAAGGAAGTTTCACCGAATTTTTCTCTTTTCGATTCTTGTGTTGTTATTTTGTCGTGATGCGTTGCAGTGGGTGATGTTCTATTAATACGTCCCCATTCGCTATGGTATTTGGTAGACCTGAAGTGGTCGAGTTGTTAATGCTCCTTCGTTGATTGAATGTCACGTGTGGTGTTGCTGAATTGGCCATGGGATTTGTTTCTATAGGAACACAGAGTTATAAGCACCGTGTCTCTAACATGAAAACCTATATCAATTCTTTTTATATAAAGCTACCGTAACTCAGAAAATATTTGAGGTTATTTTATTGACATTCATTTCATTTAATTTTATTTGTTTTATTGTTTTCTAGCAAACAAAGTAAGGATCTCAGTATTATTTTCATTCAATAATAATATTTATAAGATAAAAGCAGACTGTTTTATTTGCCACATCTTAAATTGAAAAGTATGAAATATGAGTTTCGTTAAATAAATACTTATTAAGTTACTTTTATACTCCGTTAAAATTAGGACGTATTGGATACCATGGAGCTATTTTGGGTAAATGTATTATAATTCAACACGTGCCTACTTTATTATGAGGCTTTTGGTTCTTTGTTCTTGTTTTTCCAGTATACAATGAAGTTTTTTATGTAAATTAAATATCAATATTATTTGTGGCAAACTTAACCTTTGGAGTCAAAACTTGCTGTCTGACCTTACCACTGACACAATTTGAATAACGGATTAAATATCCGTCTTGTATAACGTTTTAAATTAGACATTGAAATCCCCTTTACCCATTTGAATAAAGATAAAGAACTTGTCATTTTAATAAATAAATTTCTGAATGTGAGTTGAAGATGTGACGTTAGAAAGGACTTAGTGTACGCGAGATCACAATCTTGGAGAGTGGCGGACTTACAATATGATCAATATCAAAAATTTCATAGAGATTGGCACAAGTCGGGAGTTTTGAACGCCACAGGGCAGTGTTTCAAAAACTAGTTTTCAACGAAGTAAACAAGTCTTGGCATTTTATAATGTGGGAAATTTAATGTTGTTTTATGTAAAGCTTAAACAATAGTTTAATAGTTGAATGATTTTTAGTGACTAATGAACAGAGTTTTGAGACTTGAGACTTGAACTTGGGGTTTCCCCCAAATAACAACATCTTTAAATATAATTCATAGGCCAACTCAATGAAATTAAACATGAGAAGCGCAGAAGGGACGATAGGATTTATTTTAACCAATGTGTACAAAGGGAATTTTTAGGTACCTTAAATGTTTAGGCACAGTGCGAGTGGAAAGGAGGGAGAGGATATGGAAAACAGAGTCGATGTACTTTGATCTTTAAAACTTGGATCTTATAAGAATGAAGAAACACGTAATCAAGCGAAACTTTCCACATTTGTATGGTTCGGCTAAATGTTGATTCTCTGTGTTTATATTCACGTACGAACTTGATTTTCACTTTAAAATGACGCTCACTTTCCGAATGCCGAACAACGCCAGAGGGTGTTAGGAGAGCTGGAACACATTTACCAAGTTTATATGAGCAATGACATTTTCGTGTTCACGTTACAATAGCAATTTACAATAACTTTTTAATTTCATCGTATAGAACAAGTACAAACGCTCCACCAGTTCCACGTAGAATATTGGAGAAAGAAGAATGCACTGCCTCCTTCTGTTTTAGCAATAGTAGCCCAACAATGTAGGGTATTCTTGTAAACCATGTCGGTCTTCTTGCGACCAGACTGCATCATCATACGACGACGAAATGTATCAAAGGGATAGGATACAATATCTGCAACCGTTGTAACAACCTGAGCAATAGCCGAATTGATGTAGATTGGTGTGTTCTTTGGATCGGGAAGCATACCTCTGGCGGTATCATAGAAACCAAAGTAGGCTGCACGGTAAATGATAATACCTTGGACAGATACTCCAAAACCTCTGTATAGACCAATTAAGCCGTCACTCTTGAAGATTTTTACAAGACAGTCGCCGAGACCAGTGAATTCTCGCTGACCTCCCTTGCCAGTGTCAGCAGCCAAACGAGTACGAGCAAAATCGAGAGGATAGACAAAACACAGTGATGTTGCTCCAGCAGCCCCACCAGAAGCTAAATTTCCCATGAAATAACGCCAAAACTGAGTGTTTTTATCAACGCCGCCCAGAAAAACTTGCTTCTACTTATCCTTAAAAGCGAAATTTAAAGCTTGAATTGGGAAATATCGAATAACATTCGCTAAGTTTCCACGCCAGAAGGAAGTAAAACCCTGTTCTTTTGGAATGCGGACAAAGCAATCAATCATACCCTTGTATTGTTTATCGGGTGAAATTTGTTTCGAAATGGCTTGCACTTGCAGAAGTAATTTGACTCGTTCAATTGGAGCGACGGCAGTTTTAGAAATTGTTGCGGAAATAACTCCGGCAGCAAAATCTTTTAAGAAACCAACGGCATCGAAGTCTTTTCCCATTTTGCTGGTGTTTTTTCAATCGGTCCCAATGCTCTAACGACGGAATCCGGGTCCACAATGAGTTTCAATTATCGCTTTCGAATAAACCTTCACACATTGTGGCCAGGTAGTACCGGGAGTATTTCTCGGATATTTTAGAAAATTCCATAATTTGGCAGCATTTTTCGTAGCTTCAAATATGTGGCCTTTGCAATTAATTTGTGTACCAAGAAATAATAGTTCCACAGCTTTGACAAAGTGTCAGCGTATTTGTTGGATTTATTTTCTTCAACAATTAATATTTTAACAATATTTATTTATCACACAAAACTTACCTCTGTGTGTCTTGATTGTTGAATAGTCTTTTTCTTTAATTATAATTTAATACATTTAATTGGGTTTTATTTCTTTTTCTTTTATTTTATTTCATTTTCTAAAGTTACACGAAACTACACGAAACTACATTAGTCTTTTTCTTTAATTATAATGTACTTACCCTGGATTAGTCTATCTGGGTAGATGTGTGTGTTGTGGGCGTTCTGCTGCTTCTGCTTTTCCACCTAATTGAAACACCACACGAGCGTTTACTTTTCTTAATATTTTATTACCGGTTGTTATTTCATTACACTGTTAGTTTAATATCTAAAATATTTCAATACTTTTCTCCAAATTGTTAAATATTTCTTTTTACTTTTTAATTTGTAACTATTTCACAAAACTATTACGGAGACTGTTCTATTTTATTTACGGTATTCATTTCTATACACTGTTAGTTTAATATCTAAAATATTTCAATACTTTTCTCCAAATTGTTATATATTTCTTTTTACTTTTTAATTTGTAATTATTTCACAAAACTATTACGGAGAATGTTCTATTGTTCTTTTTACACTTTTCCCGTAGCGGAGACCGAACCGCACACGCACACGACTCAATTTTACACCAAAAAACTAATTTGAATATTGAGTAGCGCACCGCACAACCACTCGCATTAGCTATTCGATTAAGAAGAAGACAATCTCGTGTCTTTCGCCACATACCCTTTTTCATTCTGCTTCCACGATAGTTATTTCGAGGAAGCCGTCGAAATGGCTAATAGGGGGCGACTATGGCTAATAGAAGGCAATTGACTATTGTAATGTGAGTGGGGTTTTAAATTGAGGTCTACTTTTATTTAAATTATATTCTATTGTAAAGGGAATATTCTATTGTAAAGGGAAAGGGACATTCGTGATTTGGAGGGAAGGGTAGGATATGTGCGTGAAGACACGAGCTGTTAATAATTAAAAGGGGGAGGGATAATTAATTGAACTTTAATTATATAACATATTTACTCTAGGCATTGCTTTTAAAGACAATACACGGGACTAGGATTTCAAAGCACTGAATTATACTATGTTACATAATCCCCCATTGGTTTATATTGTCGACATCGGAATTCAATAAATTCAGTATATCCTGTTGATTGATAATAAGGTTCTAATGGGTTAAGCGAGAATGTTCTTATGAATACGAGAAACTCGGCATACTATTATCAGCTAATGAGTAATTCGTTTATAAAAATCAGCAAGGGAGTGAGTGAGGAAAGGAGTGAGTGAGTGTACGGAGCCCTAGGGCACCCAAGTATTAATTTGATGGGAGACACGTTTGACACAATCCAGAATTGCTTACATTGAGCGGCCAAGAAGACAGTCTCTAATTCATCAGTATATTGTCGACTCTAAAGTGCCGCACCCATTTGAACTCTTTTGAAACATCCAACGCAAGATTTCTTTCACTTAAATTGCTACGAAAGCCAAATAGGTGGTCATCAATGAGGTTACTTGATTCCAGATATTTCGAATGTTGAATCAATCATCATCATCATCGGCACTACAATCGGGGTCCCATCTTGGCCTTATTTAACAAATCTCTCCACCGGTCCCGATTTCGAGCCGATGTTATCCAGTTTGGTACTCCCAGGCTCTGGGCGTCCTGGTCTACGCCATCCCTCCATCGCAGACAAGGTCTGTCGCGCTGTCTCCTTCCGTACATCTTGCTACATAGGACTTCCTGGGCAGGCTCCTCTTCGCTCATGCGAGCTAGGTGTACACCCACCGGAGTCTACCGAGCTTGATTTTTCTTACAACATTAGCTTCAAGGTATATTGCATATAAGTCATGGTCGTACCGTCTCCGGAATCGTCCTCCCTCACATGAGGGCCAACAATTATCCTTAAAACCTTCCTCTGGAACGCGGCTAAGAGTTCAGAGTGCCTTTGTGGGGATGTATTATGTGTGCCAGTCAGGGGCACGGATTCTCTACCATCCACCAACGATATCTTCTCCTTTATTTTCATCAAAAGTTCCAGCACCAAAAGCAAAGGAATGAAATGCACTGGTGTAGTTTAATTAGTTTTAATCGGCAAATAAAGATAAGTGTGCGATCGGAAATGGGGGATCATGGAGAGAATAACTGTTGTTGTGTTGTTGGGTAGGAGCGGGTCAGGAGTCAGTCGAGGGCAATCGAAAAAAGTGTTTGGTTGTGGTTGGTTATGCCGTTTTTATTAGACGAGTGTAGATTCGGATCTCATTACGCGGATATACAATCTCTCACAGAAAATAATTTAAAATACATACATTATCTATAAAGTGACCAGATGCATGAGAAGCCTATGAATGGTTAAGATTAAATTTGAAAAGTGTTAATTTTAAACACCGCTTCCTAGTGACGTGACAAATTAACGAAAAATAAGAAGAAAAACATAGAACACAGTGGTAACTCTGTGAGACACAACCTTTATCCTTGCAAATTGAGTTTATAACATCATCATGTCTTTATGTCTAAGTACATATTGTAATTTGAATGTGAAATATTAAAAGAATTAAGAAGAAATACAAAGTAAAACAAACTAAAACAAAATAATAAACATATTTAGTAATTAAACATAAAATAAATTCATAGACGTCAAGTAAATAAAATGGATTAATTAATTAATGAAGTGTAGAATAGTTTCATCGAGAAAACAATATTTAATCAATATCAAGTGAAGACTAAAAATATAAAAGAAAATGAATACGATAAAATTACTTCTTATATTTCACACGGAATAATAATTGGTTTTGTAATTAAAAACAAAGGAAAAAATCGCCTGTGGAGATTCCAACATCAGCTACGTGAGTACGCCCTCGAATAACATATTTATACATATTATTGTATGCCGATTGCTCTACTATTATTATTATTTACTGGCCTGTAGGAACGCGGAAGTTCATGATCTCACCGACTCGGCTCCGCCATTGTTCCCCGCCCTGTGCGCTCTCCTTCCACGTTCGATCATCCGATCCGATCTCCTCAAGGTCCAATCTAACATTGTCCTCCCATCTCCGTCGCGGCCGTCCTGTCAGTCTCTTCCCCGTTAGTTTACCGTCAAGAATTCTATGCACGGTCCTGTCATCGGCCATTCGCGCTACGTGTCCGGCCCATCTTAATCTTCACGACTTGATCACTCTCACTATTGTAGGTTTGCAGTATAGCTCTTCCAATTCGTTGTGGAGTTTCCTCCATTGTCCTGACTCCTCGTCATATTTGCCACCAAAGATACATCTTAGGACTTTATTCTCGTATACGCGGAATTTGTTCTCTTCCCGTTTTGTGAGAGCCCATGTTTCGCATCTGTATAGAGCAATCGGCATGGTTATGGTTCTATAGACACGGAGCTTTATATTACGTGATAGCAGTTTGGATTTTAATAGTTTACTGACTGCATGCCAACTAGCGTTGCCGGAATGTAGTCTTTTGTTAATTTCCTTTTCGTTTCGTTTCTGGTCGTCAGTATCGTTCCCAGATATTTAAATTCTTTGACATTTTCAAATATCTTGCTCCTGACGTTTATATGTGTTCTCTGAGGTCCACCTGCTCTCGTCGTAATCATGTATTTCGTTTTGTCTTCGTTTATTTCTAGGCCCACGTCTTCTGCTGCTTGGATGATGATTTCACAGTTTTTACTTACAGTTTCGAGATTATCGTCCAGAGCGGCGATGTCATCCGCATACGCGAGCACTTGTGTGACCCCGTTCAGGGATGATCCGGCCGTGTTTTCGTCTTGTACCTTTCTGATAACATACTCGAAGACAAGGTTAAAAAGGCATGGTGAGAGGCCATCCCCTTGTTTTAGTCCGTCCCGGATTTCAAATGGTTCTGAGAGGTGGTTTTCTATTCTAACTCGCCCTTTGTTTTCGTTCATGCAGATTTGAATGAGGGCGGCATATTTTTTCGGGATCCCCAGCTCAACCACAATATGGTAGAGTCTTTGCCTTGCGACTGAGTCGTAGGCTTTTTTGAAGTCAACGAGCAGTTGGTGAACAGTCTCTCCGTATTCCCACTTCTTTTCCAGCAGTTGCCTTATTGTGAACATCTGCTCGCTTGTTGACCGGTTCCGATGGAATCGCATAGGTAGTCTCCCAATATTTCTTCTGCGTACGGTGTGATTCTTGCCAGTATGACATTTGTTAATATTTTGTATGTGATTGGGAGCAATGATATTCCTCTGTCATTTTCGCAGTCAGATCTGTCGCCTTTTTTGAAAATGGGGACGACTATTGAGGTTTTCCATTCTTCCGGAATGACTTCCTTGTCCCATACTATTTTAACCAGTTGGTGGATCTTTCGAGCGGCTGCCCCCCCCCCCCCCCCCATGCTTCACAAGCTCTGCCGGTATGCAATCGATTCCGGGAGCCTTCAATCCTTTGCTTCTGCGTAATGTTTTGACTGCTCACATGCTGGTTTACTTCATTTCTATGTTTTTATCGACGGGCCTATCTGCATAAGATGCATCTTGAAGATCGAAAATACCGGAATGAATTCAAGAGACACCAGAATTGTCTGTGACAGTATTTGCGTTATAGACACCATTCACAAATTCATCCACCTGGCTTGCATTTTCGGCTTTATCAGAGAAAAGTTATAAAATAACTGATTTTTCACTTTGTCAACTTCCGTATTTTATAACTGGCAACTAAACTAGTATGATTTGGATTTGTTTGCCCAATACTTTGGGAGATACATATATATCAATACAATATCTAGCGAGAAAAGACTAAATTTCGTTTTCCCCAAACTATATATTAAGAGGGTTGTTCAAAAAACGGTCAGATGAAGATCAAATTGATCACATGATTACGCTTATTCTGCAGTGAAAGTAAAAACGACACTCAGCTTGTCGAGACCTTGTTCATGTGGTACAATGTCGTCACTAATGCGTAAACGCAACTTATTTTACCTTTCTTTTTCCACTATGATTAGTGATTAATTAAACTTGGTGAATGTGTGGGGGTTCCTCAAAGCCACGAGAATATAATCACAATTCTACCCACAGTGTCAACCCGAACTCCTTACATTTACCCCCAGTTACCTGCAAACATTCCCCTTCCCAAGTGCCCCATATCATGCATTCAATGCATCTCCAGAACATTCCTGTAAAGATTTCATCATTCCATGCACCGTAGGGCATCATACAAAATTTCCCGAACGCAAAACATCGTTCATGCATTTATTGCATCACCATAATTCCTTGAAAAAACTACCTAACATGCAACATACATCGGGATACCGATCGGCGCCCATGGTTAGCCAGCTTACCCTGCCACACACGTGCGCAGTACTTTTCCCTGACTTATTTACAGTCACCCTAGCTTTTGTCCCATCGACAAAATCAGTCCACGCATCGCGCGTCTATTCGCCGAGAATCGAATTCTTCTGCATGTAAACACGCACACAGGGAATTCAACCCTTTCCACGGTCATCGAAGCCGTCACAAGCATCGTGGTGCAAGTATTCTATTTGCTGGTAGCACAAGTTGCCCTAATGGCGGGCAGCCAATTTGCACAGCTGCATGACCGCCACCACGATGCCCTTGTAGCAATTCCCTTTTTATCGTTTTCGTTTGCCTGTGATCTGGCAATATGAATAAACCACGCATCCTCGCCGTGATCAACTCGGAGAGATCCTCTCTGATTGGTCACCACGAAGAGAAACCGCACGTTTCTCTCGAGATTAATCCAACCCTTGGCGAACGACCGACTCTGCACGAGTCATTTACAGTGAGTCGCAATCCAACCACCGTCGGGATCGGTCACTTCCATTATCTAGCAGTCGAGTGCCGTGGAGTGACAACGAGTCGGAGTCCTTAAGCAATTCGTGTCCCAGTGTCTAAGAAATATAGTTTTCGTGGCTGACATATGTTAAAGAAAGAAAAATATAATAACAATATTTAAACCAATACCAATTGTGAATACAAGTTTTAGTTCTTAAATCCGGTGAGATCCACTAGTGTATAAGGAATAATAGTTTTCGTGGCTGATATATTTTAAAGAAAGAAAAGTATAATAACAATATTTAAACGAATACCAATTGTGACTATAAGTTTTAGTTCTTAAATCCGGCTAACATCCATTGTGTAAAAAATCTTTTTCCTTCACCCATTGGCAAATTAGAACTTCCGACTTAATGTATGAATATTTGTACCACTTTAAATAAAAAACGTTTATACACAAAAACCCCATAGGGTTTTATTTGGTTTCTTTGGTTGGACATTCCGCAACAGTAGACGTGGGTGGGGCTTTATGTGAACCAGTGCCCGTGCCGGCACGCAACATAAAGAAAACTGTGGCCGGTTAACATCACACAATACCACGGTGTTTAATTTGGTGATTCAGTGGAGAGAGTTCGGTGCAACAAGCGTGGGAATATTTGTTAACCTGTGCCCGCGCTGATACACCACACCAAACCACCAACCCCCCTCACCCCCATACACCACAACAGCACCCTGACAATGCCCCCACAAATGCACCACACATATCCAAATATTTTCCCACGATATCAGATAAACAGTTGGGCGCTCCTGTCCATCTTACTAATTGGAGATATTAGGCTAAATACAGATAATCGTTCTTCAGCCGAATTACACGAAGCTGTTTGATCGCCATTGTAATCTGAATTAATGTTCCCATTTCTGAATTTTCACCCTCTTCTTTCTCATACTTACTTTAATACTCAAGAGTATCAAAAACACATCTGATATAATATAGAAATAAAAATCGTGAATTCAGCTAGCGCAAACATACTGGCACACGAGTCGATCCTCTCTATGTTCATGATCTCTGAGGCGAGCAAGGTGTAAGTTAAATTATGTTCAATAATAAACTAAATTTCAATTAAAAACTTATTCCTTGTATTTGAGAAATAAAAGTGTTTTAAAATAAAGTCAGAAAACAAATATGTACTTAATAGCAATGTCCCATTTGAAGAAGCCCATCAGATAACAGGTCTTGGGTCATTTAAGGTGTCAATTCGCTTTACTATAGTTAGATGTTACAATAACACATGATATTTCTAATTGCATAAACCGGATTCCCGTGTCTGTTATTGCCAATGATGAATGTACACAAATGTTGTGGAAGCATCGATTTTATGGCAGCTCACCCTCTCCATTCTGTCTAGAGACCCAGTGGTCAATAAGTCGGGTGTTATCAAGGTAATCAAATAGTTTGAACGTTATCAATTTCATCTAGACATTCCCTAGACAAATATGCGGCTAAAACAAGATTCCAATATTCTACCGATTCACACATGACACGCAACAGTTCGACCCTTAGTCTCAATTAATCATTATTGAATAAATCGTCTGATAAGAGGATGGAGTGGCGGCATTCGAGTGGTCCGAACTTTGCAACGGCGAGATTGAGTGATCATCCGGTACTCGCATGGCATAGTCATTCTGTTAGTGAGTGCCTGATAAACGGCTTTAGATACCAGCATTGAGCAAGCCTTTCCAGACAGTCCCATTGCACTAATCAGTAAAAGGAAATTTTTCGAAATACTGGAAAGTTGTATCATGATAAGCGTGACATGCACGGAAGAACGAAATCCATGTGTTCTATTATAGGTATAAACAGAGTCAGGGCGTTAAAGGAGGCAAATGATGTTTCCAGATATTGCACAGAAGCTTATGCCTATAGTTTCGCTAAGACCTATATACTAGGTAGTTTACAATCAGTTTTACATTCGTTGCTGTTGCTTCAAATCGGGTAGAGGTAGGTATATTGCATAATTATCTAACAGAGGCTGTTATAATTCATGTAACTGGCGTCTAAGATCCTTGAGATAACGATGTCAGGTGGAACATACCCTAATAGTGATCTATCCAAAGAGTGCGGCTTACACGTCAGTGAACTGCACTTTTCCTTCTTAAGATAGCGTCTGTTTTATTTACACCACTATTGCGTCTCACATGAAGACTCTTAATTGACTTTTAATCATTAGCTAGTCTCCTTTGTGCTTGAATTGGTGTCATTACTTTGGAAAGCTCCCGTGTCCTGTCGGATAAGTGGACATGTGAAAGTTTACCCCATCGTGTTGTTTAGTCGCCTACTCTTTGGTATTCTGTATCAAATCTTCCTTTAGTAGCTGTATTCAATTCCCGTTGCCATTGTCTAACACTTCGCTCTCGAATAGCCTCTTTTTTTTTTGGTTTCGGTAGGAAGACTCTCGGAAGCCAAGGGAGCGGTTTTGTGTACAGTGGAGTTTCTTGCATTTAGTTGACGCAGCTTGTATATTTCCGCCGCTGCTCTTTATTGTACTTGTATTGGCAATCGCCCCGCAAGCACTGCGGCTGCCTTAGGGGATACCATCCGGCAAGCAGATCCTCAAGCTTCCTCTTCTTTGGACGGAATTCATGGGCTCGATGTATGAGCTAAAAACGTATGCTCTAACCCATACGAGAGCTGCTTATAAGACGATTGACTCATAGAACTTAAGAGCATTCTACTGGATTTTTTTAGGCACAGAAACATTTGGCAACAGTCTCCCTAGTGTCATATTGCGCTCCAATATCGATCCTAGATATTTTATGGCACGGGTGTCATATATCACGTTACGTAGTAGTTGCATGAGGAATGACTCCCGTGGCACTCTGTGGTATATAGGGCCAACCGCACCCCTACACGGCTTGTGGGGGTTCTCTATATCACATGGAAACCAACCATTCCGGCTCACTTCCTGCTTAAACTATTTCCTCGCTTGTACCCAAGCAACATTTAGTTCTCCAAAATCATTTCGGCTCCCATCCAACCCCATACCAATTCTCCTTACTGGCAAGTCACCAGCACGATGCGTTGCATTTCCGCGAAATAACCATCGCAGCGACCAAGACCCACATTCCTTTGTCTAACCGACAACTCATGCCCATACTTAGTCGTATTTCCTCGTATACAGAGTGCCAGAGCCAGCCTATATGGCAATGATTTTCCGGAACTAAATTCCCTATGCAAGCATGGCAACCCTTTTCAAAGTTCCTAGTAAATGGGAGTGAGTTGATTTAGTTATGACTCCACTGCCACGACGCGATGAACTTTTTCTCGCTTGTAATGAGTCAGTCAAGCTACAGTCACCACCAAGCACACATCGCCTTTCAACCCAAAGGCAGTCGATTTGGTACACCGCGGAGCACGCACACTCAAGGTCGGGAGTTGGTTCGGTTTAATTCATTCGAGCAGCCGAAGGTTTTCTTTCCTCGAAGAAAGTTTTGCGAAGTATAGTTTCCTCTTATTGTTTTCGTTTGGACCGATTTTATAAAAATAAATAACAACAAATGCATCGTCCGCATTACGAACTAATCAGCTCCCCCTGTGAAATTTGTATAGCCAAAAGATCCTAAGTAACTCTATCCATTTAGTGTCGAAGGCCAGCATTGTGAACGTTATTAGCTTAAGAAGATTAAATAAAGAAAAAAACATCAATCACAACAACCATACATGAGTGTTTATTCTTTTGGTCCTGTGTCTGCTTATTTTCCATTGGATGTCCTTACGAACAATTTTTGGCGAAACGTCGTTGCGGATAAAGTGAATCACGTGCTGTACGCCGGCACACGTACCTCTATCTCCACAGGCTCATCGTACAAGGCGAACTACGAGGGTTGCTTCTTATGTTTTGGGATTTGGCAACCCTAGCGTTGCAATCCGGCAATTGACAGCTGTGTCGTAAAGTTGGACATTTTTGAGGTTATACGCACTCAGAACGTTTTGACATACGAGCGCTATTTGTGTTGTTTACAGTAACTTAAAAGATTCATCTCGGCCCAAAAATGGAATTAAATCGTCAACATTTTCGTGCGATAATTTTTTACTACTTTCGGCGTGGATTAACTCAGCAACAGTGCATGGATGAACTTAATTCAATTTTTGGCCATGGAGCTCCATCAAGGACCAGTGTTTATCGATGGTATGGTGAATTCAATCGTGGTCGTAGTTCACTCCAAGATGAATTTCGTGAAGGTCGTCCAAAATCAGTTGTTGTTCCGAAAACCATTGATGCTGTGCGCGAACTGATATTGGAAGATCGTCATGTGACCTATCGTGAGATTGAGACAACCTTAGGCGTTAGTGGGACCAGCATACATTCAATATTGCATAAACATTTGACCGTCAAAAAAATTTGTTCGCGTTGGATCCCACACAATTTGTCAATCGCCCAAAAAAAGGCTCGTGTCAATTGGTCGAAAGAAAAGCTCAAAAAATACGATCGCGGTGCTTCGAAACACGTCTATGACATCGTGACAGGTAATAAATCGTGGATCTACGCGTATGAGCCCGAAAGTAAACAGCAGTCGACTGTCTGGGTGTTTCAAGATGAGCCAAATCCAACAAAAGTTGTTCGCGCACGAAGCACTTCCAAGCAAATGGTCGCCTGCTTTTTCGGAAAAACTGGACATGTCGCAACCGTACCACTAGAACAACGCAGAACAGTCAATTCTGAGTGGTACACAACCATTTGTTTGCCAGTTGTCTTCCAAGAAATCAGGAAAACCAACCGCCGAAGACGGATCACTCTTCACCACGACAATGCGAGCTCTCACATATCGGCTGCGACAACTGCATTTTTGAGCACCCAAAACATCGATTTGATGGGTCATCCGCCGTATAATCCTGACTTGGCACCGAATGACTTCTTTTTATTCCCGTACGTAAAAAACAAACTGAGAGGTCAACGTTTTTCGACACCTGAAGAAGCGGTTGCTGCATTCAGAATGCATGTGTTGGAGATACCTCAATCAGAGTGGCAAAAGTGCTTCGACAATTGGTTCAAACGCATGCAAAAGTGTATAGATCTTCATGGGGAATATTTTGAAAAGCAATAAAGTGATTTTCGATGATCAATATTTGTTTTTGTTCTCTAATCCCGAAATATAAAATGCAACCCTCGTATATGTCGGGAGATGTAGGCAGGCGCCCATTTGGCTACACGCCAGAGTGGTAGGAGGCAGCTGACCTTCCAACACCTTTTAACACGGGCTATACGACGCGCGTCTTATATATAAATATATATATGTATATATATACATATATATATATATACATATATATATATATATATATATACACATATATATATATATATATTATATATATATACATATATATATGTATATATAGCGACGTCAAACAACCAAACATTTCATCAAACACTCAGATCAAAAAACAGTCGCATGCCCGTCTACAGGGTCAAAACTCCCGGTAACCGTACCCAGAATCACTGAGATCCTGTTTTCGTGTCACGTACGCCAACGAGGCATATGGTAAGGGATTTCGTGGAGGCTTTCTCGAGGATCGGTGAGATCCTGCCCCGTGCCCTCTGAAACACACCAACGAGACGTGGGCATAACCCGAGACCGAGCTTACATAACTAAGAAAAGAGGAGATGGCCAATAAGCACCGCAAATTCTTTCCTCGACCACATGTGATTTGATTCTACTGGTGAGTTTTTGGCGGAATTTTATTTATTGATGCTTCTGTTCCACCGAACACTGCATGCGAATAAAAGTTTTTTTTTTTAATCTCGCGATATGCCTTTATTTATTATTAACTTTAAAAAGGATTCGCGGCGGCACACTCTTAGTTTTCTTTTTTTATTTTTCTTGATACTTACTATACGATACTCGCGCCGACACACTCCCCCATTTTTCGAAGTATCGCGGATCTTTTCCCCGCGGATGTTATCACTGAACTGGTTAAAGGAAGTTTTCTCCAGGGATGAGAAACTTACCCGATTGTTCTTCCCTTCTCTTCCGTTTCCCTATCCTTTGGTGTCGTCTCTTCACCAAGGAATTTCTCCCCAGGAGACGCACCCTTATTTGTCCTACGATTTCGTCTTGTTCGTAGGAATAGTGTGTGGATGCACCCCACACACACAGACGTGAACGTTGCTGTCCGTGTGGCGGGAGATATGCCGAGGATCGTCACAATTTTCACACATCTGCGGTATCACTTTGTGTACATTACCCGCGTGTGGTTTATGACCCTAGTGATTTCCTCGGCCACAATCATTAGCTTCGACTGCGATATTTACATGGTTATCTTTCCTTGTGGGAACAGTGTCAGTTGTTTGGTTTAGTATTTAACCTCTGATCCCACAATAGTCATTTCGATAAGGACAACTAAATTGCTGTTGACTCAAGGGAGGGTCATACATTTGTTTATTCCTTGGCCATACATTTATCGCCTGGGATTTTTCTGGCCGTCGGCGTCTGGTGCTCCGCGCTGGCCACTTGTGTTTGCCCATCCAATGGGTCGTCAAACAAATTATTTTCTGTGTATTGTCCTTCGATAGCCGGCATGACGATACTGTGGATACGTCGGGTCGAGGACTGTTATATAATTAAGTTCATTTAATAATCACCCTCCATATGAATAATTAACATCTCGTGTCTTCACACGCATATCCTTCCCTTTCCTCCAAATCACCAATTTCCCATTACAATAGAATATTCCCAAATTCAATAGTTAAATAAATTAAATAAAGTAAAACCCCTATTTAAAAACCGCAATCCTATTGTACATAGCCATATTCTCTCTATTAGCCATAGTCTCCCTACCAACCATAGCCCAGCCCCCTATTAGCCAATTCCGCTTCCTAGAAATAACAATCGTGGAAGCGGATGACAAACGGACATGAAAACGAAGGACGCGAGATTTCCTTCTTGTTACGTACGCGTTGAGCTAGTGTGGTCGTCGCACACTTCCTCCTCCGGACACAAGCCTACATGGCTATTCCGGGATACGTGGTCAAAGTCCGCTGTCGACTTACCATTTTCGTAACTTCGTCATTGGTTCAGTTCAGGGCTTTTGGGTGCCCGAGACAACGAATGTGAGCCCTACAGCTTAAAGATTGCGTTGGACTTCCCCAGTTATAATTTCCTGAAAGGCTGAATCTTACTCCTTCTTATGACATTTTTTTGTTGCCTTCAATTTAAGGATGGTAGTGGGGAACTTTATGCCTAGACCATCCTCTGTTACTTCGAATATTTTCTTATGTTTGCCCTTGTATACAGTGCATTAAGCAAGTTTCCCATTTGCTGAGCTGTTTTTGCTCTTTGACTGGCCCTAATGCCGCTTACAGGTTCTTTTTCATGAGATTCAGCACGGGCTCATCAAGCGGTTTTCTATGTCCTGTGCCGAGTACTGATATTTTTACTTGAGCCTCGTTATTGTTTGAAAAAAGATACGAATGGGCTATGTGAATAAATGTCTAACATAATCCATTTGGGTTTTATCGACAAGGAAATTCTGGCAAATGTAGGCTATTTTATAAACGGATTTCGCTCATTGTTAAATGACAGATTGACCTCTATTTAGCGGAACCAACTCTAAGGCCGCAAAAGAGTGCAGTTTCCCCATCTATTGGTCTTTTTACTCCCCTGCCTTGCGTGAGTTAAAACGAAATCCCCTATTTTTTTGGCTCAGAGCGACATAGCAGTCAACCTTGTATTTTTGTCCAAACAAGTCTTATATGTGTTCTCCCAAGAAGCCTTACCTCTGGTGTTTTGTCTCCATTTATATCCACTCATTAGTAAAATATCGTAAAATATATATGTGCTGACCCACAGCGCTTCATCATCATCATCGGCACTACAACCGGGAACCGGTCTTGGCCTTATTTAGCAAGTCCTGAGGCTTGTAAAATTTTCTATGATGATTTGTTTTCATTAGTTTTGCGCCAGAGGCTCCTCGACGGGGAACCGAACCCCGGTCTCCCGCATGGCAGGCGGGTATACTAACCACTATACTATCGAGGAGCCAAGAGCCACAGCGCTTACTCCTTCTTAAGCCGAACTACACGAGTCTGGCTGGGTCTGGATTATCACGTGATTCCTTGCTTTTATAGGCATTCAAGACAAATAAGATACAGATACCGATACCTCCTTTCCTCATTCTCCCCTTTTTCTACCACTCATACTATGCGTCGACAATTAATGCTATTTGAGGGAAGATTTTTCTTTATCGCAATTATCGCTTTTAATAGGATCAGCAACTGTCTTTCTTTTATTTCACCCCCGATCGGACTCCCAAGAATGTCACAACGCCCCTTTGTGAATAATTTCCTTTTTCTTAAAGAATCTTGTTTACAATGCGCGAAATGTTTACCATGCACGTAACCCACTTTAAAGGCACGTCAGTGATGTTCGGTGGCCAAGTTAGTCGCCTAAGCTGAGCTAGCAACGTAATGGGGAAACTTATTCCTGTCACGTCTGAAAACATTCCAAGTCGACCGCCTTCCTAGACGTCTTTTAGGTCCTATCGTTCCTATATGTCGATTAAAATATTCATCTGTGATCATATTTAGAACACAATTGGGTCTGCTAGCTAATTAGCGTTGGCCTATCTGCGGATCGCATAAAGGCGGTTATCTCAGTAACCAGCTGAGTTGCGAAGGTGCCAAGCCTAAAGGTAGTGATAATGTCATACATTTCCTCTTTGCCAATTTCAGATGAAATTTTAAGCTGGTTTTGGTGTGATTGATTCTACCGCATACCACACCTGAATACAAACCACATAGACACATGGCTTCATCTGAACAAGTGGAATGTTCGCGGTAACGGAGGCGGTAGAATGCGCGGAGTCTAAAGCCCCAGGAAATGGGCATTTCCAGTTGTTCTTTTAACAGGTAGCCTAATAAAGTCACATTAAATGCGTAATGCATGTCTTCTCGTGGGAAATTTCTTAAGGCAACCTTTAAGTGCGTGTTTAAAAGTCGAATGAAAATTTTGGTTTCAAAACGTTTATTCAAGTTTAAGGAAATCCAGTTCTTGTGTGTGACACAATTAACGAGAAGAGGCATATATGCATTCGTTGTTTTCCTTCTCTCGCCCGAATTCACCAGTTGCGTACTTTGAAAACATGGCTCACAACATTTTCGATATGTGCGTTCTTTGGACTTTTTACTTTTAACATTTCAAAATACTATTCTCCAATCCAGTAGGGCGGCCACCCAAAGTCAACCGGTAACGATTATGCTAAAAATTGAATATTTGGGAGTTAAAATACCCGGATACATATATTGCAAAACAGACTATTCAATATGGAGATGAGAATTTATGATTCAGCGAATAGTTGTACTTCCCAGCTGGATAGAATATTGCTCCTATCAATTATGACAGCAATTAATTCTATACGAATTCATAATTTGACAGAAGTTATAATTATATATCGTTCTTAATTGTGATGTTTCATAAACAAGTTAAAGGTCCAGGAAACACTTCGAATCTCAGACGGTGGGACTCTTTTTGCTAATTGAACGAATGGCAGACTAAAAAACTGAACTAATGAAAAACTGAGCGATTGAAACACTGAAAGACCGAATGTGGGGGGGGGGGGGGGGGCGTTTGCGGGAGAAGGTGATGGAGTGACATTTGACAACGTTGAGTTCAAGGCAGTTATTACGGCACCAAGTTGAGAAGCTGTCGAGGTCCGTTTGGAGAAGTGAGGAGTCGAGAGGAGAGATGATCGTTTTGTAGAGTTTGGCGTCGTCCGCATAGAGGGAGATGGATGAGCATTTAATGATGGAGTCAACATCACTGATGGTAAGGCTAAATAGGAGGGGACCTAGATGGCTGCCCTGCGGAACCCCTGAGGTGGGAAGAAAAGGATTGGACAGGGAGGATCTGAATATGACACGGTAGGATCAATCTTTCAGATAAGAAGATAACCACTTGATTAATATGGGTTCGAAACCTAGGGAGGACGCTTAAAAAGGATGAGATTATGGTGTCGTGGTGTATAACCACAAAAATCTCTATAAGTAGCCGTAAGTTAAAGTGGTTACCTGGTTCCTCCCTCGGGGTGACCCGCCGATGAATTTCGTTGCGCTCGGCCCAGGTCAGTGCAGCAGCCCAGACACAATCCTGTCCGTGGTGTCCCACTTGACTCGATGATTGCTGCCCTGATTCCAGCAATAAGTAGTTTTTAAACTATCCAGTGTTGGCTCCTCTGGATGTTTTTCCGATTCAGCACCAATTGGTCACTCTTAGTGTGTTGAACAACCGCTGTTAATTGAATGTGCGCTTATTACGTTAGGAAAGCAGCGACAGAGGCCACACAAATTCGCAGTACAAACGGAAAAAACACATTCTTTCTTATTTTCACGTTTAATTTCAAACTTCTGTTTTTACAACAATCTTTTTAAACTTTTACTTGTTATCAAAAAGAACACAAAAGGGAACGGGCTCTTTCTGTATTCCTTCCTCTTCTGCTCGCCAACTCAACGGAAAAATCAAAACTGTTCGAAAAAAACGTTCTTTCTTCTTCTCCCGTTGTCAAAACGTCAACAACGGAATTCCGAACCGTATCTTTGAAAAAGGTTAACCCTCCATCTCTCTCGCTCTCCATTCACGTCCACTTCGAAAAACAAATTCGAACTCGAAGAACTGCACGATCCACACCCGAATCAGGGTGGGTTCAGAAACTCACTTCAGGATCGTGCAATTCTTCCACCACCTTACCATCATACTATGTTAAAACAAAATTGTATTAAATGCAAATTATTAAATGATGGTGGTGGCCGACGTACGTAACAATGGGGATTTTGCCAAAGGCCTTGCTGAAATCGGTGGTGATTACATCGACTTCGTTGCCATTCTCTAAGGCACGGAGAGTATGGGATGAGAACTCGATCAGATTCGTTGTGGTCGACCTGCCCGGAAGGAAACCATGCCGGTTGGATGAGATGGTGGATTTACTACGGAAAGATAACGCCTGGTAAAGAATTCCTTCGAAGAGTTTGGAGATATGAGACAGTTGGCGATGGGACGGTAGTTGCTTATATCGTTTTTAGGTACCTTGTTATGTATGGGGGTGACATAGGAGGATTTCCAAATACTGGGGAAGATCCCTTGTGAAAGGGATAGATTGAATATCATTGATATCGGGAGGGAAAGAGAAGTGGAACGATTCTTTGAAAATACAGCCGGGAGTCCATCAGGTCCAGGGCTGAACTCGTCTTTGAGTAAGTTTAATTTCCCCTCAACTACGTGACGCTGAATAATTTGAGTGGTGAAGGGGCCGAGGGAGAATTCAGGCAAGTCTTTGAAGTGAGACGGATTGGGTTCGAAGGAGAAACACAAAGACATGGCGCAATCACTATATGGCTGAATGGCTCCATACTTGAACGATGAAAAACTGAGCGATTAACATATTGAATGACTATATGTCATATCGGCCGCATAGCTGAATCGTTTGAAGACAGAGTGACTGAATTGGCTAAAGGCTGTCCACCTGAGCGACTGGCAAACTCAACGGCTGAACAACTGAACCAAAAATTACAGAAAGTGTACACGATTGGCAGACACAACCACCAGCCGGGTGACCAACTAAATCACGGATTGGATGAAGACTGAATAGCTGAATGACTGACGGACGAAAAGAATCAAAGATTTCGACTGGACCGCCGACAGACTGAAAAACGAAATAGAATACGTGAACGGTTGACAAACACGACGACTGAACAATGGGAAGACTGAAAACCGAGCGACTGATAGACAGAACGGTCGGCAGACTAAACAACTAATCGGGTTAATTCCTAATTGGATAAATTGTGGAACGGCTGAATGACTACTTAACTGACTGGCCGAATAGACGGGTAGTATAATGGCTTAATGAATGAACGAATGAGCGGGTAACAATTAAATGAATGAAAATCTGAATGAGTAAATGAAAGGCACGTCTGATAGACTGTCAGACTGACAGACTGACATACTGACAAACTGACAGACTGACAGACTGACAGACAGACAGACTGACAGACTGACAGACTGACTGGCAGACAGACAGAGTGACATACTGACAGACTGACAGACTGACAGACTGACAGACTGACAAACTGACAGACTGACAGACTGACAGACTGACAGACTGGCCGACTGACAGACTGACCGACTGACAGACTGACAGACAGACTGACTGACTGATAGACTGACTGACTGACAGAGTGACATACTAACAGACTGACAGACTGACAAACTGGAACGCTGACCGACTGACAGGGCGATAGACTGACAGATTGACAGATTGACAAACTGACAAACTGACAGACTGACAGATTGGAAGACTGACAGAGTGTTAAACTAACAGATTGAGTGGTTGAAAGACTAATAGACTGATCGACTGACAGATTGGAAGACTGACAGAGTGTTAAACTGACAGATTGACTGGTTGAAAGACTAATAGACTGATCGACTGACAGAGTGTCCGACTGGCAGATTGACAGGTTGACAGACGGACCAAGTGAAAAGCGCAACAACGGATTGGTGGACTTAACGGTTATACGATTAAATTGGCCGAATGATCGAGTGAACCACCATAAGACTCAACAACTGGCAGTCTGAAGGACTGAGAGACTACAGCACTAATTAGGTAAATGACGCAGCGTGGGGGGATCCGAATGGATTATTAAATGGGTGAATAACAGTGCGATTGAATAGTTGAATGACTGCTATCGAACGACTAAATGTTTAGAGGACTGCACCACCGAAAGTATCAAGAGCTGAAAAACTAAAGGACAGCATGACTTTTTAGGTGAGTGACTATATATTCGTGAAGATGACTAACTAAATTGCCAGACGACTAACAGACTTAGTGAATGAGATAACGACGGAATGCGGAAATTTCTGACCTTCTGAATGGTTGATAGACTGTATTACTGAACGACTGTTCTATTAATTGGCTGAACTGATTATCACACTGAACGACTGAGTTTGTAAGTAGCTCAACGGCTGCACTGATCCGCGTCTGAATTCCTAAATTGCCAAATTGTTGAATAGATAAGTGGTTCAATGCTTGCACGACCAGTAAATTAAATAAAAAAAACATAGGCTAAATATAAATAATTGATAGATTATTAGACTGACATTCTGAACTTCTGACTGGTAGACAGAATAAATGATTGACCCCTTGACTAAATGAGTAAATAGTTCACTGCCTGAATGGTCTGAGTGGCTCAACGGCTGAAGACTGAATGGCTAAATAGATGACTGAATAAATGAGTAACTGAATAAATGGACGACTAAATATATTAACGACTGAATAAGAGAATACCTAATTGTATTTGGGGTCGAAAAGGCGAATGCATGAACGAATAAAAAACTCGCGGACTGAACGGCTAAAAAACTAAACGTCGAAAAGGCAGTGTGGTTGTGTAATTTGAAAGATCGAATAACCAAACGGCTTATTCACTAAACGACTCACAGGCTGCATGACTAAGCCTTGTATATTCTTACCCATTTAGTCGTTCGGTATTTCGTACTTTTGTACTTTAAACTTGTCATATGTTCAACTGTCCCCCCAGTTTTATCCGATATTTCGTTTTTCCATCTCTTGAAATTTCCGCTTATGAGGCGAAGGTTATGTATTTTAGACAACCCTTTCTGTTTGTACTTTGTTTTCATTCGTATGTTCATTTGTTAGTGTTTCATATTTTTTACCTTTTAAATTTGAGATGGTTCCATACAGGATTGCTAGTTGAACCTAGAAGGAAATGCACATCAGAACCGCATAGCTAAGAGTGACGAGTGGTTGAAATGCGCATGGTAAAAAATCAAAACTTTAAATGATTGCACGTACCCAAAACTTATAGTTCGACTTTATGTGCTGCCACTATTTATATATCCACACAGTTATCATCAGACCTACAATGTCTACTTTTGGCTTGGTTTTCATTTTATGACTCGCGACAACCAAATCATATGAATATTAAATACCCAAGTTTTGAATACTCAAATCAGAGCTTCTATTACTGACGTCACTAGTATTCAAATTCTGCTAGAGGTTTTGTTTGAAAAATTCCAACGGGTAACAAGTGGGGTCATTAATATTCAAGACAATAACTATGTACAGTACATATTGTGCGTCTTGCGAAGTTTTGCGCACGTGGAAATCATTCAGAATACGAGCAGAGCTTAACTGAGTCAAACACTACTTGAAAAACTCACGAAATAACCACTTTGGGAATTATCGTCATATACGTTAAATTGTTTCACGCAATGATCATTGTTTTATTAAAATCATTGTAATTATTACTAACTACTAATTATTTGCATTTGTTATACCACATTAACGATTTCTTGACAGCGACTCAAGATGAAAGTCGGTTTTTGTTTATGGTGAATGTGGAGTTAAGTGAAGGATTTGTTAGGATTAATTTTATTTATTGTTTTCCATAAAATATGATAACTCTATCCCATAAATTGAAAAAAGACGTTGATATTAAGAATCACTGTGATACAACAAAATGGATCTCAATTCGAGACAAAATTCTGGTCAAGGAGATACAAGAAATGGAAAATACTCTTCCTAGTACATGTCGTGCAAACTTTAGTGATCCAAATATCCTTAGCGAATTTGTACTATTTAACAGTCCCGACGAAGGTTTTTGGAAAGGCGGTACATATAAGTTCTTGATAGGCGTACCCGAAGAATACAACATGGTTGTACATAACAGGACCTTCTTCATACTTTTATAGAACGCTTCAAATGATCGACAGGCTGCAGTTCTTGAGTTAATTTCATCCTGTAAGCGTGTAAGTTAAGATCTTTACGAGAAGTCGCCACAACATGGTTTGAAAGATTTCCAATTCCTGTAAACGGTTTGGAATCGACTGATTTGCCTCATTTCGAGGTGGAGCACTTGTTTCGTCTCAAATGTATCCGCTTGTCTAGAGGACTATTATTATGACCAGCATAACGAGTAAACGCTCTTAAAGTTGCGACCACCGACTCAGAATGTCGGTACTAATTATTTCCAAACGTTGCTCGTTCGTGAACTTTTTCATACTAAAAATTTAAACTTTGACTGACGTTTTGACATTAGCAGATCTTGAAAAAAGTTTGGGTGCATTCAGATTAAAATATGAAATTGTCGTGTCCCTTTTGTAAAATCCTTCATTTAGAGTAACTTCGGGTAATGTGATATAGGTATTTGTTTTCTAACAATTATTCGTAATTTTTATTACATAGCTTTTGCCGCACTATTCATTATAGCTCTTTGATACATTGCGAATTATATTTCGTTTTCAGAACCTTGCAGCGTAAGCCAATCTGCAGCTATTCACAACAAAATAAAAAAATCTCTGTAACCCCCCTTATTAAAATTGGCGGATAATGTGATATACCATATCACTTTTCCCGAATAGATTCCAACCGAATAAAAATACTTGTAAGCCGATAGATTATGAATTCATTTATTAATTTAACAAAAGTAGGAGTACATAAGAAAAACAAGAGAAAACTTAAATTAGAATTAAAATTAAATTAACAACTCCAATATTTAGCAGAAAAATAGTACTTCCTCTACGTTCTATTTAAAGCGATTTACATGACTCACATACAAAAACTGCTTGCCGCGTTGGAAGACATTCATTGTGAGCCCAAACTAAATCGCACTGCAAGCATGGTACCCATATCTTTGCCTTATTATCCATTTGGAAAGATGTGTTACAAAAGACACAGACACTGTCCTTGCTAGGTGGAGTTTCGGCCCAAGGATCTTCGTCTGAGCTCGGAAATGCAAACTTTCATCTGAATCGCTCAAAGAACTTTCTTTTGTTTTCTTTGCCCGTTTGCTTTTTACTACCATAGGTCTTTTCGGCTTATTCTTGCGTCTTTCAATGTTCTTAATGCTCTCTTCCAAAGATGTTTTGTACGGTGATGTTGTTAGTACAGTTGCAACTGATCTTTTACTTCTGGAGCTGATAACCCGTTTAAGTTTGGGCGGTGGTGAGATATCCCAAGGAGTTACGATCTTTTCCAAAGCTGCCCTGCTAGTACTAGCAACCGATTCTTCAGCGGCACTACTTGTGCGGGCAACTGGTTCTTCTACTTCTCGTCCTGAAAGAGCAGATTCTTCATCCGAATGATTTTCAAATGTTTGAGCGATAAAATCAACCTCCTGAAACATATTTTTGTCGAATGGATAAATGCCCGTGCATTTGAATCCATTTATTGCGATTTGTGCTTTTTGGACTTTAAGGTAGGCCTTCGAAAAAAGTTCAATAACATCAAACTGTGTTATTTTTCGGCCCTGGTCTCGCATAAATCGCCTAATTTCATCGTTATAATACGTCTTCAGAGGTCCCATAAATGTTCTATCGGGCGGTTGCATTTTGTGAGTACAGTGCGGTGGCAAAGATATAATAATAACACCATTTTTGCGAGCCTTTTCCAGAACCTTAATATTTCGGGTATGACTGTAATGACCGTCTAAAATGAGTAGCGAAGGGTTCCCCTTTGAAGGGTTTGTGAACCGCAAGAAATTGTCAAACCCCTTCGTAAATATCGGGATTTGTATCCAACCCGAAATGTGGCAGGCAGAATCCGAGCCAGGAGGAGCATGTTTCATTAAAACCGGAGAATGGTTCTTTCTGGGAAAAATAAAGTACGGCGGAACAAATGAACCGCCTGCGCTTATGCAGCTGACAACCGTTATAAGAGAACCTCTCTCTGCAGACGTCATACAACCTATTTCCCTTTTTCCTTTCGCTGCTAAAATTTTGGAAAATTTATGTTTTTCGTACTCTTGCTCGAGTAAGCTATAAAATGTGCTCACATTTTCAGCATTAAAGCCTTTTGCCCTATCGATTGAGGTTCCGGTTGGAGTCCTGATACTAATCTCTGATTTGTGCCTTTTAAGAAATGCATACAACCAATCTTTTCCTGCGCATTCTTTCATTACTGAAAATGAGCAAGCTATGTTGTTTCTTTTTGCCGCTTGGAATGCTAGTGATCGAATGTCACCGCGAGTTAGATCCCAAAAGCGTGATTCCATTTCTCGGATGTATCTTACTAGCTCCAATTCCATTTCAAGGCTAAAAACAGGCTTACGTCCCAAAGGCGGGGCTAAAATATCGCTAATAGATTTATCACTGCGAGCGGATCTCTGTAGTGTTGCAAATGGAACTCCAAATGTCTTCGACGCCAAAAGTATACCCATTTCTCCTCCTCGGACTGCTAGAATAGCCTTTCTCATTCCTTCCGCATCCCATTTACGAATCTCCCCTTTTTTTGGCATGATCTGAAATAAATTATAATAATATTTAGTGATTGATAATTTGGTGGGTAATGTGATATGGTATATCACTTTACCCAATTTCAACTATATCACATTAGCCGCATTTGGCTTTTAACACAATCAAGAGATTTTTTTAAAAATGCACTTCACTGAATTAAAAACTCACCCAAAATTTTTTTTTTTTAGTTTTTAAACCACATTTATTTTCCTAATTCTTTTTACATGTATAACATTAACTTTCTACACTCACAATCTTTAAATTAACTTACTGGCTCCATGCGAGCTCTCTAAATTACACATTGCAACCTGATTTTTATATATGCCTTTCGGCGTACATCTTTTTTTGTTTTTTGTTTCTTATATATATATATATATATATATATATATATATATATATATATATATATATATATGAAATAAGTCATATATTAGAGGGACTCCTCGTTTACATCTATATGTATATATTATTATTACAATTTTTTTTTTTTAAATTATTATAACAAACAAAAACTTCAAAACAAAACGAATAAAACATAAAATAAGAAATAAAAAATAAAATAAAATAGCTACACAAAAGTAATTGGGAAAGGCGGACAGGGGGAGGGGGGACAAGAGGAAGGAGAGCGTTGCTCTTGAGAGGCATACTATATCTGAGGAAGTGAAGTTCTCTCCTCGTTGAGAAGCCACCACCATTTGGGAGATGTTCGATCTTTGGCTGATTTATCTCTTTCACATAGCGTTAAGGTGGATTGGCCTGTATCAAACTCACCCAATATACTGTCAGCTCTATTCACACACAAACAAAATGTATTACTTCAGTTTTTAATTTTGCTCCAATTTTTGCTGAAATATAACATAAAAAAACTGTCGACTGTACACCTTAAACAATTTCAATGCACTGACATACAACGCAATGTGCGCGAGCGCGCCCTAAACTGCAGCACGTGTTCTTTTCCATTGCCGTCATGTTGACAAGAAAATTCTTGTCGAGAATTGATTATTTCGGAAAATATGATAGTATATCACAATACCCGAAGTTACTCTATATATCAAGTTGTTCAATTCTCTCCAGCTGCTTATTGAAACTGCCTGAGTGACTTGTTTTTATCCGGTCATATTCAGTAAGCATTTAAAGTTCTCGATTACGTGGGCACGTTCATTTTCCAGGTTATCTACAATACGTATATAGTAACAGCCATTATCGTCAAATTATTTGCAAACTTAATGATCTTCACTTTTTCTGTTACATTGATTCTGAGCACAATGTCATATATAATATGTTTCTCACCTCCCACCCAAACAAATACACAATTGAAGTTTCTTCGCCCTTGGGCACTTCAGACCACTGTGTCGTGTCAGCTAAATTTCCTCTAACCAACAAAAACGTTAATGAGAAAGCTCCTAAAAGAACAGTATGGTTCTACGAGGAAGCCAGCTGGGAAGGTCTGAACGACTTTTTGGTGAGGTTAAATTGGTCGTTATTTTTCCTCAATAACGATGTTTACCCTATAGCGGACACATTGACAGACACGATTCTACTTGGTATGCGGACTTTTATTCCACACAGAGTAAAGAGTATCAAACCCAAGAGAAATATGTGGTTCGATTCCGGGTACAGAGAGGCCATTAAGGCTAAAGAGTTGAGCTTCCGGTTGTATAAATCAAACAATACTGAGGAAAACCGGAAAAGATTTAAGAGAGCCAGAAATGACTGTAATGCGTATATTCAACGCGCCAAGTTCTTGCATGACCAGAGAGTGAGACAAAAAATACTACAGTCTCCCACAGGTAATAGAAACTTCTGGGCATTCGTGAAAAACAATCAAAACTCGGTCTCTTCAATCTAACTACTACTTGCTACACATTTTGCAGCCAACTCAACGCTGCCTGATACCACATCAGTTCCATCTCAATTTGAGCATAAGCAGCACACCATGAGCCAGATTCGCTTCCGAACGCGTACTGTTGCCCACGCACTCAAAGAGCTAGACGCACACAAATCCGCTGGTCCGGACGGCATTTCCCCAATCCTCTTGAAGAGATGTTCCTCTTCACTCGCCAAACCACTGTGGAAACTCTTCCATTTCTCTTATTCTACTGGTTGTTTCCCAAATAGATGGAAGTTAGCAAACATTCAGCCAATTTCCAAAAGGGTGACAAATGATCCCTTTCTTCTTATCGACCCATAGCACTAACTTCTATTCTCTCCAAGATAATGGGATCTCTTATCAACCGTCAACTTTCGAAATATCTGGAATCAAATGATCTCCTCAATGACCGCCAATATGGCTTTCGTAGCAACAGGTCCACAGGAGATCTGATGGCGTACCTTACCGAAAAGTGGAGCCATTTCACTTTTCGGTAAGTCGCACTGGATATTTCAAAAGCCCTCGACAGAGTGTGGCATTCAGCCCTTTCGTCAAAATTGCAGTCATATGGAGTGGACAATTCCCTGATGCAATGGATAAGAGACTATCTTTCTGGCCGTTCAATTCAAGTGGTTCTTGATGGTGTCAAATTTGTCTCTCATCAAATGAATGCAGGTGTTCCCCAGGGTTCGGTACTCTCACCCACTCTCTTCCTCATCTTTATAAATGATCTCTTGTCCATTACCCACAACCCAATTCACTCGTTTACTGATGATAGCACATTGAGTTTCTTATACTCCTACGAACATTCTCGACCAAACCAGCAACTTATGCTTGATACATTGAATTCAGACCTCAACAAGATATATCAGCGGGGATTATCTAACCGAGTAGAATTCAATGCCCTAAAAAGTCAGTGCTGCCTCTCGTCGTCAAAGGTGAACCCCAAAGTAAATATACAGTCTATGAACGGCACTTGCATCGACGAAGCCAAGGAATTATCAATCCCCGGCACTCGAATTAATTCGACTCTTAATTGGAATGACCACATATTTGAAGCTGCGAAAAGTGCAGCCAAATGTATGGGATTCCTTAAGAGATGCAAAAGATACTTCACTTAATCCACCCTGGCCACTATTTACAAGGCGTATATTCGTCCAAAAATGGAGTTTAACTACCATATTTGGTCAGGCGCATCCAAAACTGCACTAAACGTGCTCGACAGGATGCAAAAACGAGCAGTGAAACTTATTGGGGACCCTGCTGTAAGTCGATCAATTCCGCCTTTAGAACACAGGCGCAACATATCATGCCTATCTCTTTTCTATAGGTATTACTGTGGCGGTTCCGCCAAACCCCACGGTTCACTTACCTAAAAAAACCCCCATAACTCCCATCCAATCACATAATTTCGCTAATGCAATCGCATTAGCACCTTAAATGCTTTACGCATCTAGGATTTTCTAAGGTATAATCTAAAAAGCTTCAGTAAAAGAATTCTTACATTTTCTTGCATTCCCTTCACATACAAATTCCTGTAGGAGTTCTTTCTTACCTTATCATAAATTCCCTGTAATAAATTCATCGGTTCGCATATCATACGACCGCATATCAGGGAATCTTACCCTTGAGTTGGCTAATCCCATCCTCAATATGTGTACATAAAAACTATCTATGCACACATCGGCTGTCGACTCTTTTAGCCAGCGATAAATAGTCCAACACCAGTAGCGTGTAATTAGCACCATCCACGTTGAGACTATTTCCCTAACTCACACAATGAGTAAACAAACGACCACTGTCCTTCAGCAGGCATTTTGGCGATACGCAAACAATTCAATCATCCTAGTATTCCAAATGCACCTACCATCTAATGAGTTGCAACTTGTTTACTCAGTTGAACTCTCAGGCCATAAACTCCTTTTATCCTACATAGTTCTGGATTCGTTTCCCAGTAACCTTCTCACATAAACAAAGAACTCCACGATCCCTTTTTCCTTTTTTTGCTTCAGGTTAATACCCATGGCCTTGTGTATGAAAAAAACCAATGTGATCATCACTCACACATACATATACATTGCCAAGTCTTTCTTCCTTGTTTTCACCACGAGAGAAACCCTTTCTCTCTTGAGATAACTCACCCCATAACGATTAAATATCGTTGAGTCACTTTCCATCCGCTGACCACAATGGTCATGCCGCTCCCGCTCTCCGTCACTGCGGAGACGCGTAAAAATACCCGGAGTCGTGTGGGTAATCGTTTTTAAAGTAATTAAAATCAAGTCCGTCGTGTGGGTATTAAAATCCAATAAGTAAAAACCAATTTAACACGAATATAAGTTGAATCAAAGAAATAAAAATGGTGATCACCAATTAAACCTGTGCGTTATTTTCTGGGTTGTCCGCTTCGTATTTTGGTGCTTGGTTTGTTGGCTCGCGAACGATGTGTCGGAATTTTAGTGACAATGATTGATGGGGAAGAAGTGAACCGTGTGCCCGTGTCCGGCATAATACTTCTCCTCCCCACATTACCACGCGATACTCGTCAATCTGTGAATGCCCATCAGTTCACGTTGAAAGTGGACTTTAGGCGCACAATAAAACATATAGAGTCATTCTTTAGCCGAACCACACGAATGTGGCACTTCAAAATCCCCTTTTGTGCGCGAGTTATGGTCTTACTACGTGGGAGCGACAAAAAAACAAACGGTATTTAGTTTAAACTTTATATTTTATATTTTTCTATTAAATTGCTACAAGCAAGTGATTTTAACAACTGTTAAGTGAAGACTGAAGCTATCTGTCCAACTCTACGGATCAAAAAGAATATGACACTGAAGGTGTCTTACAATGTGTTTTTGGCTTGTGGGAAAATGTCCCGTTGCTATTTTCGGTGGATTGTGTGGGATGGCCAGGTTACCCATTGCCAGGGTGTTTGGTTGCCATGAACATCCGGAGATGTCTCTGCTCCAGACGTTGATGTTGCAGTAACTTGAAGAGGTGTTGAGTTACTATGGAAAACTGTTGATGGATGTACTTCATGTTAAGATGGGCTGAGTGTCAGGTTGGGGTCGTAACTCTTCCCCCCTTATTGTAGAGCGAAGGCCAAAGTGACGTCATTGAAGCAGCCTCAGTTTGATGAACTGATGTCGCGTTAAGATGTGGGGTGTTGTCACGATCTTGAACGGTTGTTAGGTGAGTATATTTACCTCTTATTACGGTGGCTATGATGATGATGCCGATGATGACGATGGCTGTTGCTCCGCTCAGGTAATTGGTGGTCTTAGTGATGGTCCCTAGTTCAACTACCTTTGCTTCAGTTTTGAAGTTGTATATTTGTAATTTTTCCAGGTTCAGCTCGTCAACTGTTGTATTGGCCGTAACTATACTGCTTGATGGAGGAAGTATTTGGATGGTGTCCCAAAATATATCTGGTCTATTGTTGTAGGTGATCCCGTTGGCTTCTATATCGCAATTTTCGAAGTGTAGTAGTACTGTTCCCTCTACATGAATGGTTTTTGGTCTGCAGGTAGAGTTTATTACCAAGTCGTGGATGTTGATGAGTAATAAAGTATTTGGTTGCGGTTGGGATATGGATTGAATCTTGCCCACATCTTTGAATGGGCAATCGGCTGCGAAATTTTCCATAAGTTTCTTAATACATTGGGATAGGTTGGCATCTTCTTCCTGTATTGTAGGTGTGCAATAGTAGGTTCCTTCTATTTTGGGGCAAGGTTTGTTAAAGTGTTGTGTGTATCTTGTATTATAATTTAGAAATGACTTTATGTTTAATATTTTTGTGCCATTTACTGGTAGGGGTATTGTTTGGTAAAAATTGTAAGCTTCATTGGATAAAACGGGTATTTGTATGTTAAAAATTATTTTAGAACCATTATAATATGCTTGAACTCCTAAGAATTCATAGATTTGCTCGTGAGCGTTAATCGTTATATTTTGGTTTGTTAGTCGGGTTTTTATAAGTGATAGTTCGTCATATGATAGGATGAGTTTTGGGATAATGTTAAGTTTGCTCAGGGTTACTGCCTCGGCTATGTTGGATAGGTGATTGGTTAGTAGGTCAATGTTATAATTTAATTGACTAATGTATTGAGTTTCCAAAAGGGCATTATGTTCTTTTTTGATTCTATTGTTTGAACTTTTAAGGAAGTTTTCGATGACCTTTTGTTCGGTGTTTATGTGGAGTGTTATGTTTTTGAATCTTTCGATCATTTGGGAATTCAGAAAATGTTCAGTCCCTAGTGAACGTGTTAGGTCAGTAATGTTCGCGTTAATGTCGTTTAGTCGGTTGTTAAGTCTTATTGCGTCTTGTGCGTCCATGTTTCCTGTTATTAGTTTAATCACAGAACCTAATCCGTTGATTATGCCACGCTTATTCCTTTTCTTGAAAGGGTACAGGGTTTGGAGCTTGATTTGCAGTTCTTCTAGTTTTAGTTTGGTTATATGAAGTGAGTTAGTGTCAGTTTTTTGTCTTTGGAAAGTGTAAAGTGAGTTAGTAATGTTTTGTATGTTGTTGTTATAGTCCTCGAGGTTAATAATGTGTATTAGGTTTTGGAAGCCAGTGATGTGTCTTGATGGACCTAGGCGTAGAGGCAGTAGGCTGTGCTCTTTTGGGATGTTAAAGACTTCTAGTCTTTGGGTGTTAGTGGGTGATAGGCTGTAAGTTAGTAGATGAAAACGGGTGTTAGTAGAATTTTCCTTTATTATAGTTATGTTTTACTTTTCTTCTTTTTGTTTCTTTTTGTATTTAATATTTTTTTTTTCTTTTTTTTTTCCCCTTTTTTTTTTTATGTATATAGGTGGCCGTGTAATCATATGCCATGATTAGCTGCCTTGTTTGTTTACACTCATATTCCATGAATGTGTACCTTATAAATCTAAAATTTCTGTATATAATAACATAATTTGTGTATATTTATTCTTTTTATTGATTAGGAGGAACTGAATGGTCGCATGATCATATTCCATGATTTGCTACCGCAGTTATCCTCGTGTTTGATATATATGTCATTAAAATTTTCTTTTATATAAAAATTCTTTTGAGGCGAAAAAAAAATGTTGGCGGTTGCATGATCATATACCATGCTTTGCTACCGGAGTTATCCTCTTGTTTGATATATATATGTCGTTGAAATTTTCTTTTATATAAAAATTCTTTTGAGGCAAAAAAAATGGGAGAGGAAAAAAAAACGTTGACGGTTGCATGATCATATACCATGATTTGCTTCCGTAGTTACACTCATGTTCCATGAATGTACGTGGGTAGAATAGGTTCTGTTTTGATTTTATATATATGTAAGTGTTTATATTCTTATTTATTTAATTCGGTTTCTCTTTCTTAGTTTGCATTTATGTATCTTTTTGTTTTCTTTTGTGATAACTGTAATTTTATTATTTTTCCTTGCTATGTGTTTTGAGAATCTTGGTGTAAGTTTGTTTCGTCTAGCTTCTTTTCTAAAGATTGGTTCATCCTCTACTACGTCTTCCGGTGCCTCTCTTGATGTGTTGAATTTATCTATTTTTGCGTTAGTTAGTTTCCTTACTTCTTCTTGAATTTTAGGATGTAATTCATTAAGAAATTCGTTCAGTTTTTCAAGATAGTCGTGTTCGTTCGAGAATCTGAGTGTTTTCATAAACTTATAGGGTCGACCGAAAAATAGTTCGTATGGGGTGAATTTTGTTGTAGAGTGTATGGCGTTATTATAGGTAATGAAGGTTTCGGTGAGTATTTCCTCGTGTTCTAGGGTTAGTTTCTGTTCTTTCCTTTTTGTTAGAATTAGCCTATACATTTCCGTAAGGGTCGAATGTAGTCTCTCTACTGGTCCGTTACTGCTAGTTTGTTGGAAGGAAGTGTAGTGTAATACAATATCGTGTTGCCTGCAGAGGTCCCTAAAGATATTAGAGACGAATTCTGGACCTTGGTCGCATATTATTTTTCTGGGTATGCCGTAGAGGCTCAAAAATTTTTTATGCCGCTTAAAATAGTTATACTGGTTCTACAACTTAGAGTGTAGCCGCAACCGAATTTAGAGAACTTGTCTATGAGTGTGAGAATAACATTGTTATTTATAGAGTATAGGTCTACGTGAATAATGTCTAGTGGTTTCAGAGGGATTTCGGGCTTCTCGAAATAGGGTTTGGCTGGGTTTCTATTGTACTTGAAAATTTTGCATTTATCGCAGTTATTTATTGTCCTCGTGATTTTATCCTTCATGTTAGGGAAATAGTTATCCCTCTTGAGGTGTAGGAAGGATTCATTTATTCCCCTATGATTTGAATTCTCATGGTAATTCGTTATCATTTCCTCTTGGTCGTCCTCCTCTCTGATATCCTCAAGAATTTCTGTACAACGTATTACTCGGAATATTTTGCTTTGTGAGAAGAATTTAGAGTATGTGGATTGTACAAGGCGGAATATGCTATCTGTTGTGTATACAGCATTTAACTTTTTAGGTGCGAAATATTTCTTGAATATATCTATCAATTGATTTTCATCAAATTGTGGTTTCCTGATAGTTCTCCTTTGTTTATTTTTAAAAATTGTTTCGGTAGTCATTGGTGACCCTGTATTATTTTCTTCTAGGATTATTTGTAAATTGAACTCGTTTAATGGTTTCTCTGAAATAGGGATTCCATCGGCTAAATTTTCCTCCGCGCTATGTATCGTATTCATGATTTCTTCAGTATTGTTAAATACCTCATGGTTGGGCTTATCAATCTTGATCCGACTCAAGGCATCGGCGTTCGTGTTTAGTTTTCCTTTTTTGAAAACTATTTCGTAGTCGAACTCCTCAAGCTTGAGTCGCCACCTTATGAGTTTTGAGTTAGGTTCTTTCAGACTCATGATCCACGTGAGGGGCCTATGGTCAGTTATAATTTTGAATTTCCTTCCAAACAAATAAGGTCTGAAATATTTTGTAGCCCATACGATTGCCAAGAGTTCCTTCTCTATAGTCGAGTAGTTTGTCTCACTATCAGAGAGAGTGCGACTTGCGCAACAAATAGGTTTGTCACTACCTATGTGTCCTTGCGAAAGAACTGCACCCAATGCGCAGTTACTTGCATCTGTTGTCAGAATAAATGGTTTCTCGAAATCTGGGTGCTGTAGGATTGGGTCGTTCATTAATAAATTTTTACATGTTTCAAATGCTTGAGTGTATTTTGCATCCATTACCATTTCTGCGTTCTTTTTTAAACAGTTAGTAAGGGGTTTGGTTAGTTTGGCCAAATCCTTGATAAATTTTCTATAATAGCCTATTACTCGTAAGAAAGATTTTATTTGTTTGCGAGTGCGTGGCAAGGGAAAATTCTTTATGGCGTCTATCTTTGATGGATTTGGCATTACCCCTTCTGGAGTGATGATGTGGCCTAGAAAAGCTATTTCCTTTTTAAGGAATTCGCATTTGTCCATTTGTATTTTGAAATTTGCTTCCCTTAGTTTTATAAATACTTGTTCTACACTCTGCAGGTGTTCTTGCAATGAGGTGGAATATATAATTATGTCATCTAGATAGACCAAGCAGATTTTTCCGATGAGCTCTTTTAAAACATTGTCCATCACTCTCTGAAAGGTTGAAGGAGCGTTCTTTAGGCCGAAGGGCATCCTTACAAATTCGTAATGACCTCCCTCAACAGTGAAAGCGGTTTTCTGGACGTGTTTTGGGTTCATCTCAATTTGGTGGAATCCGCTTGCTAGATCGAGAGTGGTAAAGTATTGGCATTTCCCCAGTTTGTCTAGTATTTCCGAGATATTTGGGATGGGATATCTATCGGAGATAGTTTTTTGATTGACTTTCCTATAGTCAATGACTAGTCTCCATTTTTTTCGTCCGCTGGCGTCCTCTTTTTTTGGAACAATCCAGACTGGCGAACTCCAAGGGGAGTAGCTGTGTTTAATAATCCCTTGATCCAACATACTCTCGATTTGGGTTTTTACTTCCGCTTTATGGATGAAGGGGTACCTATATGATTTGGTATGTATTGGGATTTCGTCGGTTGTGCTTATCTTGTGTTTGATTTTGTTTGTGAAGGACAGGGGTTCGCCCTCTTTATACAATATATCGCTATAGTTCCTACACAATTTGAGGAGCTTCTTGCATTCCTCTTGGTTTAGGTGATCTGTTCTAATTATTTCGTGTATTTCTACCGTTGATTTGTTGTCTTCAGTTTCGTTTCCTACTTCCATGTTCAGATTATTTACCTCTATGAAGTTGTCGGGGTCGAAATTCTCACTATCTAGGGGTTGTTCCACAATAATGTTCTGATCGTTCTCGGAGAGGTTTACAATCTCTACGATACTGGATCCATGTTCAGCATTGTAAAGCCCTTGGCTTATATATAGCTGTGGATTAAGTTCTATTGTATTGATATAAATATTACCAGTTTCCTTGCTAACAGGGAGCCTTGTTAATATTTTCGATTGACCAGGTACTGTAATTGGGTGTGATGTGGAATTATGTTTGAAATAAATATTGTTGGTGGCATTGGTTGTGGTAAGGGTTCTTTTTTCAAGATCAAGTTTGGCGTTTAGTGCTATTAGTGCATCTATTCCTAAGAGTCCGTCGAAGTAGTAGTGAAATTTGAAGATTAGAAATTTTAAGGAGCCTTCTTCGTTAAATTCTGTGAAAATGGGAAGGGTTGTTTGTTTATCGAGTTGATATTTCTTGAGGACTGTGGTAATGGTTACCGGTTCAGTCTCAGTTTGTCTATTTGGGGGTATGAATTCTGGGTTTATGAAAGAGGTTGATGCCCCTGTATCCAGTAGAAACTTAAGGTCTCTACCGAATGGAGAGGAGATATTGATATATGGCAGGGCTCCAGGATGTTGTCTGGGGTCTAAGTATCCTGTTGGGTTTGCGAGGCATGTATGCGAAAATTTCCTACATCTTGGATGTTGGTGGGATCTTTGTTGAAAAAACTATCCAGTTGGAGAGTGTTTCGTCCCATATGGTTTACTTCGTGAAAGTTAAAGTTCCTGGGTTTGATATTCCTGCTTTGTTGGCTGGGGCTTACCTTAATACCTGAATTGAAATTTGGGTTAGTTTGTGTGTAGTTGGTTGGTCGTCGGGTGTAGGTTGCATTATTTTATTGGTTTGGGTTGTTCCTGTAAAATGGGTTTTCCGGATTATGGGCTCTAGTTTGGTTTTCTCTGAAAAATGGTCTAGGGTTTGTTCTATATTGTAGGGGATTATAGGGTTTATATTGGAGAGGTCTGTTGTAGTGTAAATTTTGTGGGGTTTTCTGGTATGAAATGTTTTGTTCCTTGATGCAGTATGTCAGTGCCATGGCCAGTGAATTCCATATGGGGTTCTATCCATACCCCTTACATAGAGAAGAATTTCCTCTACGTTACTAAGGAATTCGTATAGTAACCTAGGGTTCCCATCAAACTTGGGGAGGTCCTTTATGGCATCCGGAATTCTTAATGAATTGAAAATGTCTATTTGATTTAATTGTTGATTTGTGTTTTGCTCGGTAGTATTGTTCATCGCGGTTAAATCGATTGAACTTGAGTTTAGAGACTTATCAAGAGAGGTTTCGGAATCTGTGGAAGTAGAGGGTAGGTTCCTTAGATTGTATGGTATGAATCTATGTATTGTTTTAGTTTTCTGCGGTTTCGACATAAAAGGTTTTTTTTTTTTTTTTTTTTCACGAAATATTATTACGAAAAGTTATTCACACGTATTCCAAATATTGTTTGCTATAGTAATACTCTATGATGATTGGTAGACTCAACTCCACATGAGATAAATTGCCAATCTCCGAGAGGAATCTAAAAAGATTAGTCAATATTCTTTGATAATGACTATTGATATCTCATCGAGAAATAGTTCACAATTTACGATAGTTTTCTTTATTTTGTTGTTTAAATTTTCCTTCAATTCCTATATACACCAATATATTACTCAAGAAAATATTCCTATATACACCAATATATTACTCAATGAAAAAACAAAACTATTTTGTACGTTCATTTAAGTTTTAACTAGTCTAACTAGAGTGCCCAAGATAGGGATCGTAGTTATTCGTATAATATGATTCCAGAGGTGAAACGTTTTAATTTAGATGAAGCTTATAATTACCAAACATATGCACTTAACAAAACTTAAAAAAATATTCTCAAGACACACTAACACTTTACTTACATGCACCCGATGATAGTGATGATCAGCATGGTCCTTTGTCCTTTTCTTGGTTCTACAGTGATGATGGATTGGAATCCCCCGATGGTGCCTTTCACTATTGTTTTTCACAGTTAGTTTAGTTATCTAGATTAATTTAAATTAAACTAGCGGCCACACTTGTCTTTCACAGTTAGTTTAATTATCTAGATTTGATTTAAATTACACTCGCGGCTTTATTTATAAAGGAACCACCGGTCACTGATCCTACCGACTGCGCCAGTTATGGTCTTACTACGTGGGAGCGACAAAAAAACAAACGGTATTTAGTTTAAACTTTATATTTTATATTTTTCTATTAAATTGCTACAAGCAAGTGATTTTAACAACTGTTAAGTGAAGACTGAAGCTATCTGTCCAACTCTACGGATCAAAAAGAATATGACACTGAAGGTGTCTTACAATGTGTTTTTGCCTTGTGGGAAAATGTCCCGTTGCTATTTTCGGTGGATTGTGTGGGATGGCCAGGTTACCCATTGCCAGGGTGTTTGGTTGCCATGAACATCCGGAGATGTCTCTGCTCCAGACGTTGATGTTGCAGTAACTTGAAGAGGTGTTGAGTTACTATGGAAAACTGTTGATGGATGTACTTCATGTTAAGATGGGCTGAGTGTCAGGTTGGGGTCGTAACTCGCGCGTTAGGGTAAAAAAAAAAAAAAGTATACTATTTATGATTCCCTTACATGAGTAATTGTAATGCGTTTATCTTTTAATAGTATTTATTGTTACAGTATTTATGGCGCAAGATTAATAACCTTGCCCGAAAAACGAATTATTATGGACAATTTAATAAGTCTCGGATATTGACCCAATACCGGTGGAGAGACTTGCTAAATAGGGCCAAGACCGGATCCCAGTTGTAGTGCCGATGATGATGATGATGTTACAGTATTTACTCTTATACTTGTTGCATCCCGCTACATAAACTCCATAACACACGATGCAATTATCCTCAGCTCACAATTAATGCTCATATCACACACGTTACGATATTGGTAATATTCATTCCAATACCCTCATTAATTGCCCACCTATGACGCTTACTCGCTTCCCAAAGCTACACGCTTCTCGTGTATCATCAATGCATATTCATATTGCACACGAAGCAATTCAACCACAACAATTAACATGTGGTATCACTCGACGCATTCCCACTTCCCAAGGCCATACGCTAAATGCATTTTGCTTCATATTCAAAAACCAAGCATGCACCAGCCCTGGGACCCTTTCATATGGTTTCATATTGCGAATGAAGTGTTTGCTTCATATCCGAGAACAGCTGTCATACAAGCCATTTGACACGGTCGGCCCCTTCAAAGACAATTAGCGACGACTTAACTGAGCGTCGATCAAAGTGCTGGGATCTGCGGAAGGCCGGTCTCTTTCCCGTTGGTCTACCGTCAATAATTCTACGCACGGTCCTATCGTTTCCCATTCGCGCCACGTGTTCGGCCCATCTTAATCTTCACGACTTGATTACTCTCACTATTGTAGATTTGCGATATAGCTCTTCCAATTCGTGGTTATGGAGTTTCCTCCATTGTATTGCCTCCTCGTCATATTTACCTCGAAAGATACCCCTCAAAACTTTATTCTCGAATACGCGGGATTTGTTTTCTTCCCGTTTTGTGAGAGCCCATGTTTCGCATCTGTATAGACCAATCGGCGTGGTTATGGTTCTATAGACACGGAGCTTTATATTACGTGATGGTTTGGATTTTAATAGTTTACTGGCTGCATGCCAACTAGCGTTCCCGTTCCAGTCTTTTGTTAATTTCCTTCGACATTTCGTTACTGGCCGTCAGTATCGTTCTCAGATATTTAAATTCTTTAACTTTTTGAAATATCTTGCCTCTGACGTTTATATGTGTTCCCTGAGCTTCACCTGTTCTCGCCGTAATCATGTATTTTGTTTTGTCTTCATTTATTTCTAGGCCCACCTCTTCTGCCGCTTGCATGATGATTTCACTGTTTTTACTAACAGTTTCCAGATTATCGCCCAAAACGGCGATGTCATCCGCATATGCGAGCACTTGTGTGACCCCGTTCAGGGATGATCCGCCCAAGTTGTCGTCTTGTACCATTCTGATGACATACTCGAGGACAAGGTTAAAGAGACATGGTGAGAGGCCATACCCCTATTTTAGTCCGTCCCGGATTTCAAATGGTTCTGAGAGGTGGTTTTCTATTCTGAATGGGGACGACTATCGAGGTTTTCCATTCTTCCGGAGTGTCTTCCTTATCCCATATTGTTTTAATCAGTTGGTGGATCTTTCGAGCGGTTGCCTCCCCTCCATGCTTCACAAGCTCTGCCGGTATGAAGTCGACCCCGGGAGCTTTGTTGTTTTTCAATCGATTTATTTCGTCTATAACTTCGTTGAAAGTGGGCTCTGGTGCGTTTATTTATGGTTGATGGGTGCGCACATTGAGCAGGTTTTCAAAATACTGCTTCCATCTTGTTACGATATTGCTTGTTTCTGTGACCAGACAACCGTTTGTGTCTCGAATTATTTTGGCTCTCCCTCGGTAGCCATTTCAAATTGTATTTATGCCGGCATACATACCTCTGATGTTCTTTGCTCTGGTGGTTTCTATTCTCTCTGCGATCCTCGAAGTGTGTAGACGCGTCCTACCACTGCTTTTGAAAAACAAAAGAGAAAAGAAAAATTAAAAGAAAACACGTGTGCGCGTGCAGACATAGATGTGTGACCGTCATTAGGAACGGTCTGTGGCCGAACAATAGTGTATCGTGTATAATATTAAGTGGAAAATTTTGTGAAATTTTTGCGCGACATTTTAAAATTTAAGTAAAATTGGTAAACCAAAACATAAAATCAGCGACCGCATCCGGAGTTTGCGTTCGCAGATGCTGGTCAGCGGCCCCAGTACTGCCGAGCTACCTAAAAAACGAAAGAAAAAAACAGCTCACAGTCCTCTGAACGCACCGAAGAAAGTAGCTACAATGACTACTCAACTAACAACGGAATACCACAAAAAATACGATGACGCGATGGAAACAATAAGGATACTAACAGCCCAAATGGAACAACTACAAGAAAAAATTCGCTCTCTTCAAGCGCAAACCAAAACCAATGTCGACGTCCCCATGAAGGAAGTTCCTCCCCAATCCATCTCATTAACATTCAACAATAACCCATCATCATCGAATATCTCGCCACCGCCCCAAGATACCCACAAACCAGAAGACCACTGGCAAACCGTTGGACAGAAATCTACAAATAAGGTGAGACCACCCCCAATTTACATTAAAAATCCGAATAGTACCAAAGAAGTCATCAAGACGCTTGAGAATGCCCTTGGACACAGAAATTTTACCACGGACTCAAAAGGATCTTCGATCTCTATCAAGACGATGACTCTAACGGATCACGACATGGCAATAAGAAAACTCTCAGAGAACAAACACGAGTTCTTCACATTCCAGCATGCCCAGATAAAACCAAAAACATTCATCATAAGGCACATTGATCCAGCATGGACTACCGAGGAACTTACACTCGAAATCTTGAGGATATGCCCGTCAATGAAAATCCACAGATTGGACTACTTTCAAACCCCACACATGAGGGAGAATAATATTAGGAGCTTGCGAATCATACAGATCCCACCGAACGGTGATGTCACCCAACTTAAACAAATAAAATATTTGTTCACACACAAAATCACGATCGAGGAGCCACATAAACAGAGCATTCTCCATTGCAAAAGGTGTCAAGGATCAGGACACCTAGCAGTTGCGTGCCACCTAAGTGCACGATGCGGAAAATGTGCCGAACAGCATATACCAGGAGAGTGCAAAGTGAACCCGCCTGGCACAGAACCATCAGTAATTCAGCAAACAAACGCCGATGGATCAACATCCACGAAAAAAATTACCATAACTTGCTGTAACTGCGGAGGCCCACATCCAGCTAGTTTTTCACAATGCCCCGAAAAGCTACGGATTCTGGAGAGACGTTCGTTACACACGGTAACTAATACGGCCAAACCAGCCGCAACGAAACCCTTATCACCACAACCATCCCATCTCAGGGGGTCAGGAACATCATATGCAGAAATTACGAAAAGTTCCCGTAGCTGCCCGAAATCTCAACAACCCAACCCCAACGTTCTCAACCTGGATATCTTGGGATACATCAGGAGTCTGGAGACACTACTACCAACCTTAAAACACAGTTCCGAATTGGAAAAAAAAGGTCAGATCTTAAATTTAATAACTTCCCACATCCTTTCCCTTAACGTATAACTTAACCCTTATCTGCCTCAACTCAGAGTCCATTTATTCCCACACCCGTAGACAACACCTCCGACTGTTTGTTGAAAAGTTCTCCCCAGATATTCTTCTGCTTTCAGAAACTTGGCTGAAATCCACTTCTCGAGTCTACATACCTAATTACACATTTGTGTCCAACCCACGAACCTCTGGCCCTCATGGAGGTACGGGAATCCTAATACATAAAAAATTCCAATTTGCTGAGATTAGATTTGCTAATATAACTAGTGTCGAATACACGGCTGTTAAACTTTTCTGCCGAAATAATAAAGTACTGGTCTTGTCCTCCATATACATTCACCCTTCTCGTGAACCAAACTTCCCTAGTGCAGACATCTCACAAATAATCCAACAGTCTCTGCCAGCACCTTTCATAATAGGAGGAGACTGGAACGCACGACATACTGCATTTAATGACATCAAATGCAACAAATACGGCTGTCAACTCCTTGATCTCCTCCGACTTCATCCATATGTCTACGCAGACTGCCCGTTGCAACCTACTCGAATTTGCAGCTCAACCAAGTCAACAATCGATTTCTTCCTAAAGTCTACAGATAGCTATTCATCTAATCCTCCCACAGTGTCCTTCACATTCCCTTCGGATCATGGCTCTGTCCACACCTCGGTTCAAATCCCCTCGCTTGAACCACTCTACACTCTGAATCCTATTCCAAATTTCACCAAAACAAACTGGAAAAAAGTCAATAAGGATATTGCTGCTAGCTTTTCAAAATTTTCTTTACCGGAATCTTCTAACCTGCCCCCTACACAAATTGACCAAGCAGCGGCCCAAATAGAGCAAATACTGGGAAATGCTCTCTTCAGCCATACTCCCACTATCGTTCCTCATAATCACTTAGGAAAACCCCTACCCAACCTACTCACAAAATTATTACGTATAAAAAAACAACTCCGACGAAAATTGCACACTAGCTACTCACCTTTTATTAAACAACAGATCCAGCTATTGACCTCCCTGATAAATGGACAACTAAAAGTTTTCACTAATCAGACCTACACATCCACCTTAAACAGTATCAAACCAAATCGCGATCTATTTAAAAACATAAACAGACTAACGGGTCGCAAACTCAAGCCTCGAACAGATTATCTTATTCACCCAACTAATAATAACATCGTCCAGTCGGACACTGATATAGCAAACTGTCTCGCTGAACATTTCTGCAAAGTCCATAAGCAAAACGATACCCTCCCAGTAACAAATTTCCACGATACAGTGAACGATTACATTCCACGCTCACTGGAGCCATCCCTCACACCATTTATTACTGAATTCACCGAAAGCAATAAAGCATCACACCCCGTAGGAATCGACACATTCCTAAGCCTTGAAGAACTATCCGAAGTCATTACTTCACGTAACAATAAAAAATCGACTGGCCTAGATGGAATCCCTAACCTCCTATTCAAAAGACTCCACCCAGGCAACTTGCTCCCGATCCTCGTTCTTCTCAACCACATAATAAACGCTTCACATTTCCCTAAAAGTTGGAAAACAGCGGTGATCGTCCCTATTAGCAAATCTGGGCCCTCCAAGCACCCGGATAACTTCCGTCCGATATCGCAGCTAAACTCGCTTAGCAAGATTCTTGAATGTAAAATCTACAAAAATCTTCTCTCATTTGCCAGGGATAACTCCCTCATTCCGAACTCTCAATTTGGCTTCCGCTCACAACACTCCACTTGTCATGCTCTCTTAAAACTGACACATGATGTGACGACCCACCTCCAAAACCAATCCCCAACGGTATGTGTCTCCCTAGACATAGCTAAAGCATTCGACTGTGTCTGGATCGCAGGACTGTTATACAAACTTCATTCAATGTATGGATTAAACATCCACTCCACAAAACTTCTCGCTTCTTACCTCTCTGATAGAAAGTTCATGGTGAAAATAAACTCAACTCTCTCGACACCTTATAGCATAACCGCAGGAGTCCCTCAAGGGTCCATCCTCGGCCCACTACTATACCTTCTTTATACATCAGACGCACCGCAGGCACTGTTACCCAATACAACAATGCTCAACTATGCCGACGACACTTTAATTTATTCAAGCAACAAGCTTGTCAAGGAGGCAAGAAACTGTATTAACAGATATCTCCCAATCCTGTCAGCCTACTTTACCAAGTGGAGAATTCAACTAAATCCAACCAAAACTCAGCTCATAGTTTTTAAAGGCAGAAACGCGAGTTGTACAAACAACACTATTCGCTGCCATAACAAAATCAGAATTAAAATAAATAACAATATAATTAAACCCTCCAAAACCTTAAAGTATCTAGGTATAACCTTTACCAACAATCTGTCATTCTCCGCCCACATTAAAAATACGATTCGTAAAGCCACAACCCAACTGAACCTCTGCAGAAAAGTCATGTACAAACCGAATGGTCTCTCTCCCAATGTCAAATCACTTATCTACAAACAAATAATCAGACCCACTCTCACATATGCATGCCCGATATGGTACCATATCACACCCGCCCAAATGGAGAAGCTACGCATTTTCGAAAGGAAATGCTTCAGACTTATCACTGGCATCAACCGACATCCTAACTCCCACAAATATTACAACAGTAGTTCGCTCTACTATGCCGCTAATATTGAACGTATAGATCGACGCTTCCTCGAGCTGTCCATCAAATTTATCGAAAATCTTCCCAATAATCCCAATCCGATAATAAATGCGCTCACATCGACTCCGTCAGACAACCGAACTGCCTACCCGAACTGTCTCCACACCAGAACCCTCTTCACCTCTGGCAGGTTGGTCAACAACTCCAATGAGATCGTATACCACAATACTGAACTCTCACCTCACCAGTTTAAATATTGTAATATACAACCCTTCTCTAATATCTTGCGTTTCAACGACCAATCGGAAAGTGTTCCCCCAACCCATATCCCCGACTCATAGTACCCACCCTAACCCAAATTCCACCCATCAACCACTATACCTCCCGCCCCACCCTATTCTAACTTATTGTAATAATAATAGATTTAATAATTAGATAAGCTAGGCTAAGCTAAGTTAAGTTAAGTTAAGGAAATTAGTTATAGGTTAAGTAAATAATTATATCCTGGTTTTCTGACCTTTTCCAGGAAGCCCCACCTACTCCTATCTTGTCCACCCATGAAATATATAACTTTATAATAATGTTTGAAAAATGTACTAGCAAGTATGTGTAAACGATTAAAGCTAAGATAATTATAAGTTATCTGTATTACTTATTGTAACAAATCATTTATGGTCAATAAATACAGAAATGTAAAAAAAAAAAAAAAAGGTGGTTTCTAGGATTTTTTCGATCCTAGTCTTCTCTTATTCGCGTTTTTTGCGTTTGAAAAGTCTCATTTTCTCTTTCCGAATTGTCGTGTATCTTTCTGCGTTGACTTCATTATATCTTTCTAAGTGGATAACTCTAAGTCGTTTATGTTCTTTGAACTTCGCCCTGCGCTCATCGTCAAGCCAAGGTTTGGACTTAATTGGTTTCTTAATTCCTAATACATTTTGGGCTGTTTGTTTGATTATGTCTCTGTTCGATGTCCATTTAGTGTCCACACTATTAGCTCCCTCTTCCTCACAGCTCCCATTCTCTAGGATGCCAAATCTATTCGTTAGTTCGTATCGATATTTAGCCCTTTTGCGTAGGTCTTTTAGTTTATCAATGTCAAACTTTGTGCTTGTCTCCAGTGATTGCCCATGTGGGTTTGCTGCGTGCCGACTCCTAATTTTTCCCATCTTTAGAAGGTGATCGGAGTCGCAATCTGTTCCTCTATATGACCTTACGTCAAGGATATTCGAGTCGTGTCTTTTGTCTATGAGGAAGTGGTCTATTTGGTTACGCGTTACGCCGTCGGGTGATATTCATCCGGCTTTATGGATGTAGTATTCCAGAATACTACTGTCCTTATAATTATTGAATCTCATTATTTATCTAACACGTCCTTAAAACATTCTCTTAACATATCTAACATTCTCACTTAATATATATCCTTAATAAACATACACAATATTCTATATCAAGTCAGTTTCAGTACACTTCATACATGCCCCTTTTTTCATTCGAAACATAGCTCTTTGATTTTCGTTCAAAGTTTGTTCAAAATTAAAAGTCACAGTAGATTAAGTAATACTGTGATAAAATTGTTTTTGTTCAAGTTATAATTTACAGTAGATTAGAACACAATGTTATATAAGAAGAGGGAAAATTTCTTTGTAAAGTTAGTTGAGATTGGAAGTTAGTTTGAGAAAAAAGTTGAGATTAGAGTAAGAAGAGATACAGACTAAAGACGAGTAAGAATTAAAAGATAGACGAGAATAAACTGAGGAGACGAAAACAGAAACAAAAAAATAAATAATTAAATAATATCGAAGAGACGAAAAACATAGTGAAGAGTTTTTTCTTTGATAATTGATTATCAATTGCAATAAATTTCCGCACAAACATATTTTCAATCGGAGCGAATAAACATTGAAACGCGAATTGTTGAAAGAATATTAAATAAAGAAAAAATAAAAGGTCCACGCTCTTCCCTCTAACGAGGAAGCACGGCGCTGGATTATAACATGGATTTATTTGTGCTTGAACATCGTGTTTTTCAGTACCAGATCTTTTGGCGCTGCGAACGTGATAATTCGAATTCCATTATCATTGGACGCGTCGTGTAGACTTTCTTTACCTATAGTTGGTTGGAAGATATCTTCCTTTCCAATTTTCGCATTGAGGTCGCCGAGGAGGATTTTAACATCGAATGATGAGATCCCATCGAATGATGAGGTCTCATCGAATACTTCCTCTAGGGTCTCGTAGAACGTGTCCTTCGTTTCTTCGTCGGTAGATTCTGTTGGGGCGTGTACGTTTATAAATACATAATTGTACCATGGGCCCTGTATTTTTAGCACCGACATTCGGTCATTAATAAATTTCACATTTTTTACATAGGGCGTAATCTTCTTGCTTATGATGAAGCCCGTCCCGAGGTTATGTGTATCGGTACCTCCACACGCCAGTGCAAACCCATTGGTTTTGATTACTTGGTGTGGCAGTCGGACTTCCTGAAGCGCGACGATGTCCATTTTATATTGTCTCGCGTTCTCTACGACGCGACGGTCTGCGTAACATCCTGGATTAGGGGTGGTACATGTTTGTGTGTTACTCCTCGCTAGCCTGTCTGACATGAGTGGCCCCACTGGAAGCGTATGCTTCCGCCAGCATAGCCTGATTGATTCATTGTAGTTTAAGCCCCCGCACCATGTCAAGGTTTCTACCAAGCGGGGGAAAGAACTATTACTAAATGATTTTTTTAAGCATATTACATGGAAGTACTTCATTGTAAAAAATTAAATAACAGCTCAGGTCTCATTCATCGGTTAGAGACGTTTTGTGCTTACGTGGTCGGCTGGAAAATCTTTGACCTTTACTTTATGGTTTAAAAAAGTTCTCAGAGAACAAAATTACTTTTTTTCATGGGGAAATATTGAGGTATATGATAATAGGCTTCGACCTGTGAATTGCGTATAGGTAGGATGGAATGAAAACGATGGTAATTGTTCAACTTCATAATGTCATTGTAAAAACGAAGTACTAGGTCGCTTATCTAGACATAACTCGGGTAAGAGTACCCATTATGGTCGTTTAATAGGTTCGCTCTATTAATAGATACATACGAAATCTGTTGGTCATATACATATTGTAATAATCAACTTATAGTGTCGTCATTTAGATTTTGCTGCTTTAATTTCGCGAGTGTCAAGCCACCTCCCACTTTGGTTTTCTTCTCTCTGGATGTTGATGTTCTAAATCTATGGAAAAGTTCGAAGAAGCAGAATTTTGTTGGCGAAGATGATTTATATGTAAATGAATGATTATTCTTCGGCAACCGGTTTTCAGAGGTGACCATTTTTGAAATGTTTTCATTGTGATTCGGCTTCCAATTTTGGGAGGTGTTTGCGGCACCTCAGTTATTTTATCTAATAGTTAGCCAAAACTTGATAATTACCTTTTCATATTAGGGCGTCCTACAGAGAGGGTGTACATAATAGGATCACTGCGTTGGTGTCACAGGTCAAGATTAATCGTGTTGTGTCGGTTGGACATTGACATTGATTAAGATATTTAGCTGATTAAGAATTTTCGACTTCCTTATTCCTATAGAATAGTACTTTTATATTCGGTCTGCGGGTTTGATGAAACACGCATGCAGATCACATGAATAATTAATTTTCGATGGCAGGTCTCTTAAATGGAAACTTCAGTCGTTTTTTTGGGCAATTGAAATGTCAGCAGGTATTATAAAATGGGTTATTCAAGAAAACAGAAAATTTCCACGATTACGATACATAGAAAGTTTGAAGAATCATCCCACTATTTAGTCTCTTAAGAAGGTAATAATTGGCGATCCATCTTTGCATTTGACTACGATTTTACATACATTACTATTTTTGCTTGATTGGTTTAGGATCTTCTTGTAAAGAGGAGTTATGCTCGCCCTTGTGATTGACCATTTAATCATCTCTGGAATCAAGTCATAATCGAGAAGGTGATGTTTAGACTGTCCCCTCTTTTCGATGTGACCTAAATTGTTGTGCGGGTTGCGCCTACGCCTGATCACGTTGCAGAAATTATAGGCTTCTTTGGCATTTCTTGTGGGAAACAGCATCTCATTGGTTTCGGGATGGTTTCTGGGAATTTCGTCCATGCTAATGGGTGTGCAACCGTTTGGTGACCTGACTGTGGTGAGGTGCGTGGTTTGAGGTCGTCACGAAGCCGGTGAGCGTTTTCGTCGTCTCTTTGACCGTCTTCTTTCTGGCGGTTTTCGTGTGTGGCAAATGTCAAACACAAGTTGGTTGCGAAGTGGTTCCTTATGAAAAGTACTGTAACTCGACTGGTCAATGGTAAGCCGACTAGTAGTGTGTTTGCTCTTGATCACGATGTTAGTGTACTTCAATGATCTTGTATAATTAATATAAACCCTAAATAATAATGAACCTCTCTCCCGGGTGCTGTAGTAACCAAATAAAAAAAAGTAAAAAAAAAAAAACAGAATTTAACTGGTAGGGGCTGGAAATAAAAAAAAATAGATGAAAACAAAAAAGGAAATTTCATTCATCGTAAAACTTTCAACGAAAAACAATCTCCTAAAAAAAAACTTCAAATAAATATAATTAGAATTATCATCAAACCTAAAAGCGAAACTGTAAATTCTTTAAAAAATGAGATAGTTGAAAAAAAAAATAATAATTATAAGTAAAAAAGTGGACTTAATTTAAAATAAAAGATAAAAAAAAAATAAAACAAATTAATTCTGAATCATATAATAAGAAGACAACAATTAAAATGTATTTTAGCAATTAAACTCCAAACATCAAATAAAGAGGTAATAATCTAAATCAATGATTGAAGATCCTAGGAAGAAATAAAGCAAATTAAAGGATAAATAAAACAACGGCAACAACAAAGAAAGACAATAATCCCAATAAAGAGTTCAAAGGAAGAATATTATTTCAAAAAGATATTAAGAAAGTTTAGCAAGACAAAAAAGCTATACCGCAAACCTACAATAGTGAGAGTAATCAAGTCGCGAAGATTAAGATGGGCCGGACACGTGGCGCGAATGGGCAACGATAGGACCGTGTGTAGAATTCTTGACGGTAGACCAACGGGAAAGAGCCCGGCCGGACGTCCGCGACGGAGATGGGAGGACAATGTTAGGTTTGACCTTGAAGAGGTCGGATCGAATGGTCAAGCGTGGAAGGAGAGTGCACAGGACAGGGAACGATGGCGGAGTCGAGTCGGTGAGGTCATGAACTTCCGGGTTCCTACAGGCCAATATATAATATAATAAAAAGCAAGAAAAAAAAGAAACCGTGAGTATACTTATCTATTTATGCTATTTTTGTGTGCACTCCGTTTAAAGTACAACAGTGAGTCGGAGTAATTGCTGAGATGGTGCTCCATGTAACTGGACATAGTCTGGGACATTGCGGAGTTACGCAATAAACTGAAAATGTCGCCAAAATTTGTACGTCGTGCACGTATTGGGTTGTACCACATGAAATGTCCAATATTATTATTCCGTAAATTTTTATTCAATCAAAATAGAATCCGTTGCCATCTATGACATTCTTCCAACGTGATACGAGCTCAAATATTCCTTTTTCGTTGAAGTACTGATTTTTTGAGGCAATGAAATCTTCAAAGGCTTTCATGACCTCTAGTTAGTTCCGGAAGATCTTCTGCAGGCAAAATGAATCCAGATTGAAGAAAAGATGGTAGTCCACTGGGGGAATATCAGGAGAGTACGGTGTATGCGGAAGAATTTCAAATCCTAACTGTAACAGTTTTTGCACCGTTACTTGTGAGGTATAGGGTCTAGCATTGTCATGCAAAAGGATCGAGCCGTGCCTATTGACGAACGATTGCTTTTCAGCCAATTTACGCTTTCTCCTTTTATACATCCTGCCACAAAGGGCTTTCCGGGCAGGCTCCTCTTCGCTCCTTCGGGTTAGATGTCCGGCCCGCCGGAGTCTACCGAGCTTGATTTTTCTTACAACGCTAGCTTCAAGGTAGATCACGTACAACTCATGGTTGTAGCGTCTCTGGAATCGTCCTCCCTCACATACGGGGCCAACAATTCTCCTTAAGACCTTCCTCTCGAATGCGGCTAAAAGTTTAGAGTGCCTTTTATTGAGCATCCAGGTCTCGGATCCATACATGAGTACTGGTAAGACCATGGTATTGTACAGTAGTAGCTTGGATGTTCTGGATAAATTTCGGGATTTAAAGAGCCTTGATAGACCATAGTACGCTTTGTTGGATTTGATCAGCCGTTCGCGTATTTCTTCTTCCATATTGTTATCGGCTGATACTATTGACCGAAGGTAGTTAAAGGATTGCACTACTTCAAATTCGTGCTCCACTACTTCGTGCACCTGCTCGAGCTGGGTGAAGGAGTCCTGTAAAGCCGAATCGGATCTACCGATGATGTCGATGTCATCTGCGTAGGCAAGTATCTCGCTGGACTTGGTGACAATAGTCCCTCTAGTTGTGACTCCAGAGTTACGGGTTGCTTTCTCTAAGGCCAGGTTGAAGAGAAGGCAGGCCAGATCATACCCTTGTCTGAGTCCATTAAAGATGTTTATAGATTTGGACAGTAATCACGTTATTTGTTAGTTACGTTTGTCATGGTCAACCTACAAAGTCGTATCAATTTGGTGGGATAGCGGAACTTTCTCAATGCATTATATAGTTCTACCCTGGATATGCTGTCGTGGGCGGCCTTAATGTCTATAAATAGATAATATAATGGAATCTTAAATTCCTGACATTTTACCATCGCCTGCCTAAGGGTGAATATCTGAACAATCGCTGATTTGCCTGGGATGAAGCCACACTGATATTGACCAATGATGGCTTTAGCGTATGGGGCTATCCGATCTTGTAGGAGAGTGGAGAGTATCTTATAGGTGGTACTCAGCAATGTTATACCTCTATCTATCCTCTGTGATATCTCTGTTAACGTCCGACGCCGTGCTTCCACGGAATGAGGGAAGAGCGTGGACATTTTCTTTAATAGAGGATGGTAAGACGTCTTCTGTCCGTCTTCTTTCCCGAATAAATAATAATTCATTTTTCTTCTTCTTTGTAAATTTCTTTATTTCTTCTTTCGGTTTATTCTATTCTTAATAACTTCTTCTCAACTATACTTCTCACACTGATAACTCAAACTTCTTGAGCTCCTACTTCTCTCGAACTCAACTCAAAACTAACTTTCAAAACTCAGCTGACTGTTTACTCAGCTATTTAATTTCAAATCTGTTTCTTCTCCACTGACTCGCTTCCAATCTCAACTTAACTGAACTGATTTTACAATTGAATTTTTTTTCTACTTATAGAACATTGTGTTCTAATTTACTGTAAATTATAATATGAACAAAACAAATTTTCTCAAAGTATTCCTTTAGTTTCTGTGACTTTTAAATTGAATAAAATTTGACCGAAAATCAAAGTGCTCTGTTTTGAAATAAAAAGGGGCAAGTTATGAAAAGGGGCAAATAAAAAGGGGCAAGTTATGAAAAGGGGCATGTTATTAAATGTGCTGTAACTGGCAATATTGTGAATGTTTATGAATGGTATGTATTAAGTGAGAATGTAATATATGTTAAGGGAAGTTTTTAAGGATGTGTAAGGAGATTCAGTGTTAAATTTAATAAAGGGTAGTATTCTGGAATACAACATCTCCTTTCTTATGTATGGGGCAAATTATTCCGCGACGCCAATCTTCCGGCATCTCCTCTTGCTCCCATACGTGCACCACGAACTCATGAATTACGTGATGTCACGCTGTTCCTCCTTGTTCGATCAGCTCAGCTGGTATGCCATCAGCTCCAGGGCCTTTATTTGATTTGAGTTGTCTATGGCTTTTACTGTTTCCTCAATGCTTGGTGATGGCAGCATTTGGTGTTGATTTCGCATTGGTGGAGCCTCCAATTCTTCTGTGAGCAGACCATTTAGCAATTAAGTTGAAGTGCATTTCCCATCGCCCCAGAATGTCTTCGCGATCGGTGAACAGATTACCCTCTTTATCCTTGCAGTAAGTGCAGCGTGTTGTGTACCGCGTCATACTGCGGATTATTTGGTAGAACTTCCGCGCCTGATGCGGACCTCGCTCTCTACTTTTCTCTATTTCATAGACAAGGTTTTTTCCCCAGGCACGTTTCTTTTGTCTGTGAAGTCTCTTTTCAGATCTTCTGAGCTCTTTGTATTTCTTCTCGCGTACCCGCGTCCTATGAGACCGCTGCATTGCCTGGTATGCAGCATTCTTACCTTCAGTCGCTAGTTTGCACTCATCATCCAACCAGTCGCTCCGATCTCTACGACACTGTCTAAGATGCAGTTGGCAGTACTAATGACTGTATTCTTAAGGCGTGCCCATTTCTCTTCTACGCCCGGCATTCTGGCCCCAGGACTCACTCTCCCTCCGTCTAGCTCTCCGAGGGCGAGTCCTAGCGCATGACCAAAGGTGTAACTGGTACTCTCATTGCGTAGGGCAGCCGTGTTGAAATCTAGATAGTTATCCTAGTCGACTTTCGCACCTCGGTACGTTCGTACCGTCATCAGGCTCGAGGAGTGGCGGCGATCTATCAACACGTGGTCAATTTGGTTGCGAGTGGCTGCATCAGGTGATGCCCAAGTGACTTTGTGGATATCTTTACGCGGAAACCTGGTACTTGCAACGACCATTTCGATGACTCGTAGTCCATTGTCATTAGTGTTCTCATGCAAACTATGGGAACCTGTATAGTGCCTGGAAATCGACTCCCGACCTATTTTTGCATTCAAATCACCAAGACCGGTTTGCACATCGTATCTTTGTAATTCTTCTTTGTACAGGAACTTATGTAATAATATTAGTGTACATATTTTGTAGAAATAGGATTTTAAGATAAGAATAAAATCAGAATGTAACCGACCACCCCGGTGTATTCTCAGCTAACCATTGACTTTCTTCTTAATTTCCAGGTTTTATCCCTTGAGATATTTAGTGGCGTTGCGCCCGAATATTCAGGATTCTTTTTAGATGTTTAGTGGCGTTGCGCCCGAACATTGACACAAAATTATCGCACTAAGGGTGTTACACTATAGTGTCCGGTAGGGCTTCGAAGTCGGCATAAAAAAAAATACATCAGGTCAAAAGAGGCCTGATACAAACAACAGCTATAATAAATGTCATACTCGTTTCTTTGAATAACACCACTCCCCGTCCATCTTATTTCTTGTAATGCTGTTATGACAGCCTTTGATTCGGACAGGGCATCGGCTAGCTGCTGTGCAGCTCGAGCTCTGTATAGTGAGCGGACGTTCCATGAGAAAATTCTTAAATCGTTGAGCCATTTTCGTTTGCGTAGTCGGTCCATATCCGAGGTTTGTTAAATTTTCCATTTGTTTTTATGGGCAAGGTTATTAGGCTGGCACCAACCTTTCTCAGGATGTCGCTGCATGCATTGGTTCACTACTTGGCGGGTGCTAAAGTGGCTACCCAGGGGTATCACGTGGAGACTGCATGCCAACTTGGATTGAACAAGGACAAGGATCGTCATGGTTGAAAGCAATCAGAGACTCTGCCGAGCAGAGGTCATAAAAGCCTTTGTAAATGTCTTTGCCTCAAAAAGTCAGCACTTCTACCAAAAAGGAATATTTGACCTTGTATCGCGTTGGAAGAATGTCATAGATGCCAACGGATTATATTTTGATTGAATAAAAATTTACGGAAAAATAATATTGTCTTTTAAATGTTCACTATAAAATCGGACAATTCATGTGGTACAACCCAAAAGTTGCACACCGCGAGAATGCTTTGTTTTACTTACTTTCTTCTTCTCACCCGAAAAATAAATTTATGGGGGAAAAGTATGTGTGCTGTCGTTAGCACGGGTTCTACTCCTACCACCATTAAATGTTCCCTTAGATTGTCACTGATGTTGGGGGTGTGTATTTCGGTTTCTTAGTAAGGTACCTCCGGGGTACAGGTTCACTAAAATTCCCGACGCGTTGTTGAAACGGAAGGCCAACCCCGTCTAACTGCCGTCAAGTACCTGGTGTCAACGGTGCTTTATTTTACAACCAAAAAGTTCGATTCACTTGGCGATACGAATTTATTTTTGAAAAATTAAATGTTCAAATCACTCGATGGTACAGATTTATTTTGATAAATTAAAACTCCAAATCACTAGATGGTACAAATTTATTTTGATAAATTAAAAGGTCAAATCAAGAGTTATTGTGATAAATTAAAGCCCCAATCGCTGGGTAATACAAATGCATTTGATAATCTAAAGGTTCACTCACTAGATGGTAAAAATTTATTATTACTATTAAAGGTTCAAATCACTGGGTTATTTAAATTTATTATGATAAATTAAAGGTTCAATCACTGTGTAATACAAATTTATTCAATAAATTAAAGGTGCAAATCACTGGGTGATGCAATTCTAACAGCACACAACACAAGTCTGGTCCTCACTCAGGCACCGTTCTATAGCATGAAATTCAGATTTTAATATTCAATGAGCTCTCCCCCTTAATCCACGACTTGTGCACTCGCCAAAAGTTGACTTCGACTCCCTTTCCTGTTTATTTAACGTGAAGGCCAGACTTGCCTCCACGGAATTTAGAACGCGATTAAAGATCGCCATCGAAGCAACAGAATTACGAAATATTCATTTATTGCCTCGATGACCATATATGGTAATATATCCCTTTTGCGTTTTGCTCAACACAAAAGGGTTGAAACACACACACGATGATTGCTTTTGCTGCTCATCGTGTGCGTCCGCAAGTATGCAGACACAGCAAAGATCCCTCCACAAATTCGCAACAGGTGCGAGCATCTCAACGCAAAAAAAATGGGTTGAAATGTTTACACGATCAGTGACTACGAGTAGCATGATGCTGATCGTGTGCGTGTTGTTATTGGCGTCAATAGGGTCGAACCGTCGTGTGTGTATCTACACTGACCGAGTTAATTGCCGAATACAATGAAATCCATTCCGTTCAAAACCTCGCCGTGCCTTTCATTGAACTCCGATATATTGTCCTTTTTTGGCTTTTCTGCTGTTCTCCTGATCGCTTCCGCTGATCCTATTCACCATGAAATCTATATCTTAAGGCCCCAGCTTCAGCTTCGGCAGCCTCTCCACTTGGTGATCGTAATGACTCGTCTAAACTATTTCGCTCAAATAATACTGAATTTAACTCGCGGTTATAAGACACGGCACTCACAACTATTTAATGTGGTGTACGGGTTATTTGAAATATTTCTTTTGATTTATTCGTTCAATTTAATTTGAAGCTGGTTATTGCTATCGTCGACCTTCTTTCTTTGTCTTCATTCTTCCCGTTATTATCGGTCCTCTTCTCTCCAGTACTTTTCCTGTTATTGCCGATCAAGCGCAGTACTGTTTTACTGTTCTCTTGAATTCGCCGTAATATTTCTTGAGTCACAACTAAACGTAATCGATATCCAGATCAGAGGTTGTGACACAAGATAATACGTCGAGTGGAAAGTGTGGAGAGTTATTTCCAAGCATTATAAGGGACACCCTCATCATCACTAGTTGCAACGTGAAACACACACCTTTAATACAGGCCCCACGATCACCGGGTCGTATTTCACCCATCCACTATTTTCGATTTGTGGTAAGGTCCATCTCTGAACTAACCTTTGGAATTAGCAGGTCGTTTCACTTGAATAAACATTCCTCGTGAATAGCAAGCGCGATCTCCGGTATACAAATAATATCCGCGTACCACACAGCGGATAATCAGCACAACGATGCTAACAACTAGATCGGGATCCTCGTCCGAGGCAGCACAACAAGCCCGCCCTAACTCCCAGAGGTTGACGATGTCCCCAAGAGACGTTCACACGGGCGAAACATAAAATTTCTTAATTCCACCTCGGACGACCCCGACTTTTGGTTCAGGACTTTCGAGCTCGAAGGAATTATCGACGACCCAATGCCTCTCCCATACACGAAACAGTTAATTAAGACCCCCCCCCCCCCCCCCCCCCCCCGACGGGCATAACCTTATTCCGCATTCAAAGAAATAGTACCGGGGCGTTCCAAGAGACGCCTAAAAACCGCCTGCGATGCTTGCTGCGACAAACTGATACACGGGGAATGAGACCGCCATAACATGCGACTCACATCCGCTCTTTAGCTGGCACAGATATGACTGACCAAGCTTTACGATCGACACAGGTGCAGACGTCTATGTTCTTCTTTGCTCCCATGCCAATCGGCTGTCGGGCTCTCTAATATCGTTCGCCGCGAACAACTCTCCTATAGCAATAGACAGACGGAAATTGTTCACTTAAACACTTCATCGTCGCCAATGTAAGCGAGCCCTTAATACGTTCAGACTCAGTAACATATTACAATCTGTTGGTCGACTTAACTTGGAATAGGCTGTTGGCCCGAAGACGTCTTTCTCCAGGCCAGTAAACGCAATGGCGTCAGAAGCGTCGACCTTATCGTGCACCATTGGGCCAAATGGCCTTTGGCGGATTTTCGTAATAGTCACTGCTGAATGTTGGAGTGTTCCGCCGAACACTGCTTACCGCAGAGGAAAACTACACCAACGGGGTGAACACAACAAAACGCGGACAAATTGTTTCTGTAGATTTTTCTTTATTGTTTTCCTTTATTTTTCTTGAACATCACTTAGAACGCATTTGCAAAATAATACTGGCGAAGAACACTCACACACTGAATTTATATGTTCTGATAAATTATCCCCGTTTCTATGTGAACTGAGTACGCGATTCTTCGATTTGGAATTGATGCGACGTGTCACTACCGTTTCTTTCGCACCTCAAGAATAATAATCGAATCAATTCGATATCCGGCACGCGTGCGCTATCGTCCGACACAAAAGTATTGTGAATTTCTCGTTATTAAACTGTGTCGTATTCGCGACAGTTATCTTAAGTGTGAATTTCTCGATTTATTTTTAATACGTTGCGCGGCGCGGCCCGACCTCCTTATTGGGTTCTCTGTAACTTTCTATAACGACTGTCTCCTTGAAAATTTGTGTATCTATTCCCATCCTCATCTGTAAAACATTTTTTCTTTTTTCATCATCATCATCCTCGTTCTCTTATCTGTAAGAGAAAATTTCCATTTCAATTTCTTATCGGAATCTTGTTTCGAAGGATCAAGCGCACCGCCACTTATTTCTCGATCCTTTCATGGGGTTTGTTTGCGTTACTCATCTGGCTTAAGACAACAAGAGTTTTCGTACTCTTCAGATGGGTAACAAAGGAACCGTGGAATTGGGATGTCGGTTTCTAGATCGTATTTCCAAGTCATAAAACATCTGGCGTGAGATATGCGTTAAGAAGTTTACGATTGCAAGAATTGTGTCGGCGGCGAATCGCTATGCCTTTGTTTGCACACGTGCGCTTCTTGGTTTTGGGATATTGCAAGGAATTTAGGGTGCTAATTGCTACATGAGGAGATATGCATTATTCTGTTTGCTTTTAGAAAAATGCGTTTGGATGAATTGAGTAAATGGGGGAATTGCATTGAATTGAATTGAATGGACGAATTGGATGGATGAATTGAATTCAATATTAGGAAATTTTGAACGTTTAGTTCGATTGGTTTCGACCATTGAATTCAATGTTGGGTATATGGAATGTTACCGTTTGTTTCAGGCGGAAAGAAGGACTTTTGAGGAACGTGTCTGTGGGCACGTGTAATGGATATAGGTGAGTATGTTCCTTGGTGGAACGACGATATCTCAACCTATAGTGGATTGTGTGGTTCGTAGAACCGCCACAGGCCTATTCAGTGACCCGTTGCGAGAGTTCGCGAATATAGCTGTACCGCTCAGCAATCCGCTACGATCTAAAGCCAGCGTCTTCCACCACATCGAGACCGGCGGTTCACCGGTGAGCCAACGTTTACGCCGTTTGAACCCTGAGAAATTGCGCGAAGCCCGCGCAGAGCCCGACTACATGCTCGAACTAGAAATTTGCCAGCCACCTGATAGTCCATGCGCTATCCCACTCCATCTCGTCAAATAGATCAACGGGGAGTGGCGCCCATGTGGTGGCTACAGGATGTTGAATGCCGTAATTACCCCGGATCGGTACCCCATAGCACAAACAAAAATGGTGCGAGAGGCCGACTTTAGCGAGAAAAGGACAGATTTGTCCTTCATCTTATCTCTGGCTTCTGGTCATCATGCGATAACCAGAATCACCCACATCCGTGAGGATGTTGGGTTCGGTCTCGAGATATCTGAAAAGAACAAAAAAAAAGGGGGGGGGGGGGTATCCAAGGATAGTGTGGACTTTGTTAGTTCAGGTGTTCTCTAACTACTTGGATGGAGGGATGGTGGGAAAGAAATCATACAAGACCGGTAGGTCTTGAGTGCGGTAGTAAACGCAGATCACGTCTTTGGCGTCTGATGTTCTGCGCTTTGGTCGGTGTGTGTATGTTTGTGCCGCCTTGTACTGTGCGTCCGTGTGTGTGTGGTTTGTTAATAGTAGACCCTATGAGATGGATCCAGGAATCCTCTATTATAGAGGGGAATGTTGTTGGGAAGGGTGCTTTCTTCAGTTTTGTACTGAAGAAGAAATTGTGGTGGTCTGATCGAAGAGATCGAGAGAGAGAAGGGTCCAGAACGCAAGACTCCCGTACAAGTAGGTTCTCGCTGTTCTGAATGCTTTCGAGGTACTTGTATGCTAATTGTAGCAAGTACTTGTCGATAGGGGTAATGGAGGCGCCTTCGTATAGGTAAGAGTTGGGGTAATGACGACCGTCAGGTCTTCTAGACTGATTGGTGCATCTTCTGAGGAGTTTCCTTTCGAAAACTCGAAGTCTTTCCATTTGAGCCGAAGATATGCAGGACCATATAGGAAAGGCGTACGATATTCCAGATCGGATTAGCTGCTTATAGCAGAGAAGCTTAACTTTGGTGTCGGTACCCCATAGCACACCTGCACGACTTTTCCTATAAGCTGCAAGGCTGCACAATTTTCTCAACCCTCGACCTCACGAGGGCGTACAACCTATTACCGGTAGCACGCAGGGACATCCCCAAGACAGCGGTAACAACACCTTTGGGACTATTCGAGTTCAAGGTAATGACTTTCGGTTTTAGAAATGGAGCACAAGCATTTCAGCACTACATCGCATCGGCTCTTCTTGAAATTGATTTCAATATGCATAGATTGATTATATACTCATATCATCGAAAACCTTGACGGAACATTGCTCCCACTTGAGGCAGGCGTTCGAATGCCTCCGAGATTTCGGCCTGATTAATCCCGACAAGTGCGACCTCGGAGAGCAACAATTCGAGTACCTGGGTTACTGAATTAATGGACAAGGTGTTCACCCACTATAAGATACTGATGCGTTTTCCTCGTCCCACCAATGTACGAGAACTCGGGTGTTATCTGGGAATGTTAAATTTTTGTCGCCTACCACTTCGAAACGCCGCAAGCCCAGGTCCCTCGCAACGAGTGTCTGATCGACTAAAACCACCTCCCACCGGGCACTTTTACCCGTTTATCCCCGCAAAGCTTTCTTTTAGATATTCCATCGCAGGGCGGGACGGAGTTTACCAGTTATTCCGCTCGTCGCGTCGCAACTGCTGCATCATGCCACATAGAATATCATTTGGTACGGAATCTATTAGCTGGGTAAACATAAATGACTGCGCCAGACGCCGACGGACATAAAAAATCCCACAGGATAAGAATACGCCCAGGTAACAAACAATTGTAAAAGGTTAATTTTCTTTATTTATTCTAATAATGTTAAGAAAGAGTCTTATATTTCTATTAATAATGCTGACGTTCGCCACCGGAAAAAGAGCGACCGAGTGCTCGTCATGCGCTGCTTTTATACTGCATACTCAACGAACAGTGAAGTTAGCGTTCGCGCAGTGCCCGAAAGCACAAGTAGACGTCAGCCAGAGTCGGGGTTACACTGAACAGAATTGTTCTTCACCATTTAAAATTACGGCTATTGGTGGGAAAGGTGTAGTACAGTTCGTCCATCCTGAGTCTTTCTGGAATCCTTGGGTCGAGTGCGTCGATGTCCAGATCTTCTGATTCCGTTGCGTCTGTTTCGCCGTCGGACCACCTCTTCATCCTGCCTGAACTTTCTATGAACTCGAATTTTTTTTGCGTCCGTTGCGTTCCTGAGACATCTCTCAAAAGGTATCAGTCATTTCCTAACACTTTCGCCACGACATATGGTCCCCTATAAATCCGAGCAAGCTTCCGGGACTCACAAGTTGCTGCAGGCTCCAATTTTACCAGTACCAAATCATCTACCTTATATGTGGTTGGTCTTCTGTGGGCCTCATGGGAGCGTTCCTTCTGCTTTTGTTGATCTACCATGATGTTGTGCAGAGCAGCATCCCTCTTCTGTTTCATTTCGTTTTGATTATGGCATACTTTCTGTTAAAGTTCCAACAATAATTTGTCTTCAGCAATTTCCCTTGGCGTATAGGCAAACATTAGTTCGTGTAGGGTCATCCTTGCGGTTGCGCTCCTCGCTGTATTCATACTCCATTGAGTACTCCTCAACTGTTTCGCCTAATCCCTGCTGAACATATGATCACGCTTGAGCGTCGCTAGTCCTGTGCGGTTCACCCTCTCCTCTTGCCCGTTGGCACTCGGTGTTTTAACGGCCGTCATGATATGCTGTATGCCGTAGGTTTGACAAATCTTGTAAATTCTCTGCCTTTGAATGATGTACCTCTGTCGGTGATTAAGCGATTGGGCATACCAAAAAATTCGCTGACCTGGTTGAGAACGGCTGTCACTCCTTTTGTATTAGTTGTCCTTACGGCTTAGCGCCAGACGCCAACAGCCATAGAAAATCCCACGCGATAAGAATACGGCCAAGAAACAAACAACATTTACGATCTCCTCTGGGGTCAGCTGCAATTTGGTTTTCCTTTATCGAAAGGACCATTGTGGGAAGATAAACAATAAACAATAGTGGGAAGATAAACAATAAATGAATCAACACTGTTCCTACAAGGAGATACAAACCTTGTAAAAATATCACTGCCGTTTAGGGCTTTTGGATGACGTATACACTAGGGCGTCATCAGCATAGCATATCTGGTTTACTCTCCGGTCCACAGGGCGAGGAATATCAGAGGCGTAGATATTAAATAAGATGGGGCCTAGAATGAAGCTCTGTGGTATGCCTGCAGCGGCGTTGAAAGTTCGGGAAAGCTTTCCATTCACTCGAACTTGGAAGGTTCTGTTTAAAACGAACTGGTAGATGATACTACACAGCGTTTAACTGAGGCCAGTATTCAGTAATTTAAAAACGAGTCCTTTGATCACAAGCTTTGTTCCCTGCGTAACAAAAGGAATAAGTTATTCACGGAACTTTTCAACAGCCTTTATCGCAACTATCGTATCAAAACTCAGACCAATCTCAAAAATGACCTCATAACCTTCTTCTAGTTCGTCAATCATAAACGTAGATCCGATGTTTACCCCATATCGCATACCTTGAACTCGCATACCACATCTGATTCTGTTACTATTGCTAACCTCTTCGCCACTCACTTCAATCAGTAATTCACTAATAAATCCTTTGTTCCTGACCCGTGATACTTCAACTACCTACCTTAATTTTCCATTGGGACCCTTCGCCACAACTCCTTTCATCCGACCTTAATTGGATCCAAGCTACTGCAACTCAAAGACAAGTTTACACCTGGTCCTAATGGTATCCCTACAATCCTCTCAAGATATGCTCATCCATACGCTCCCCTTTCACTGATCTTCAATCTCTCACTCTCTCAAGGCGTATTCCCCCACATTTGGAAAACCTCCTTCATCACCCCCATCCACAAGAAGGGTCTCAAACACGATGGCGCGAACTACCGCCCCATCTTCAATCTGTCCCACTTATCCAAGATTCTCGAAAGCATTCTATACGAATCTTGTAGTTTTCGTTGCAAATCTTTTATCTCATAAAGGCAGCATGGTTTTCTCAATGGCCGATCAACTACACCCAACCTCGTTGAGTTAACCTCCTTCACACTCGCAGCACTAAAGTACGGTAACGAGGTCGATATGGTCTCGACCGACCTCAGTAAAGCATTTGACAAAACCTCTCACAATCGAATCCCTTTCAAATTATCCGCTCTCGGGTTTGAATCTGGATTGTTGAAATGGATTTCGTCGTCTCTAAAGGATAGACTTTATCTCTCGCTCGGTTCAGGTCCACGACATCCAACCACTTCCTTACCGCGTCTGGAGTCCCCCAAGGTAGCCACCTGGGTCCTTCGCTATTTATACTTGCCACTAATGACATCGATAAGGTCATTAATGAATGAATGAATGAATAGAGGACAGAACCATCAGTTTATTTCGCTCGGTACAAGTCGTATAAACATATAAACTTATAAATAGACTTACGAACTGCCTTAAAAACTAAGGCATGCGGGTTGGGGGTTGTGGACTAACTTTAAAGTAACTTAAAAATGGAATGGGGAACTAAACAAAGATGGATAGAATAATAGTCTAAGTGGTAGGACATGGAAGGGCGAGGATAAGCCGGATGCTAGGGTGTGGGTATGAGTGCGGGAGAGTGTAGGCGGTGGGCGGGGTGGGTTCAGGACGGATAAGAGAGGAGACGACGTTTGAGAGCGGGAGAGGCGAGATTGAAGTCAAACCGACGGACAGTACGGTGGGCGGCGATGTGACCGTCTCGGTCAATGGATGCAATACGACTCAGTGATATCTTGCTCGTGCACAGCTCACTCGCTAATCGTCATGATGGCGGTATGTGTGCATGGTTCTTTCATGGATGAGAACGAACCTAGAACAAAGAAAGGGCATAAAGTGCATTCATGGGATACGATTTCGGTAAAGCAAATAAAACCGAACTCGTCGGATGCTAATAGGATCTTTGTTGGAAATGTGCGTCGCGGCTAAACAAAGATACGACGGTGCGATGTGGAAATGTGCTAATGGGTTTTAGCTAGGTTACCGGGAAATGGTGTTTATGGCATTGCTAGTAAGGGTAGGTATTGAATTCATATTTGCATTTGTTTCTGCTGTAGGATTCAATTGATGCCAAGAGACGCGGAATGCGTATTTGCTTTGATCCCTTGGGTGTAAGTCGCCAGCCGATGTGTATGTAGGGGACATTGTTGTACACATGGCGCGGCTGGGAAAATAGACGGCGCAATATTTATGATCCCTGTCATGACGGTTACATTGTATGCAAACCGAATCATTCTGCTTACAGGAATTTGTCTGGTACCGAAGGTGCCGAATTGGTTTGGAATTCCAGATAAGTAAAGCAAGAAATCTTACGGAAAATTGTATGCGAAGAGATGCATGAAAAGGCAAGTTTTCTTTGACAGTTATGGGGATTTTACGGTAAGTAGACAGTGGGGTTTGGCGGAACCGCCACACCTTCCCATGGTGATGGCTGCCCTGACGCTAGTCCCAGTCGAGGGCCATGCCAACGACGATGGGAATTGCAACGTCGCACTTTTTTGTCGCCGATCATCCTAAGGCTATGGAAAATTTCGATTCACGGTGACGCGAATATGATTTACCCATAGCGAATGGCATTCATGTCTGGTAAAATTACCTTGAAGGTGATGGAGTGTTGAGAATTGCAGAATTGCAATTTTAGGTATTACAATGGGAAATGCATGCATTTCAAGGTGATGGGGATTTAATTTGCTTGTAGGGCATAGATGGAATCGTGGGAAATGCAAAATTGCAATTTCAGGTATTAGAATGGGAAATGCATGCATTTCAAGGTGATGGCTTTTGGATTTGCCTGTAGCGATCCTAAATCACTATTCCCACCCAAATCCCCGATATCACCCATAATCCCATCCAAATCCCCAATACCTCCCATAATCCAAATCCAAATTCCATTTTGAATCATATTAGCGATAAATTAAACCAAAGGTTAATTTTTCGCACATTGATTCAATTTCCCATTAACTTACATCCAAATTTCATATTGAATCATATGAACGACGGATTAAACCAAAAGTTAACTCGTCGCACATTGATTCAATTCCCAAAACCCTGACATCATGAAATGCTTAATTCAAAACGCATTTCATGATTTCCCTTCCAGGAACCCACCCAACTAAACCTTTAGTCAATTCCCAGAACACAATTCCAATTGAAGCACACAAAATCTTGTGTGTGCTTCTTGGAATTTTTACATTAAAATGTTGACAAAACTCAACGAGAAAAAGAACAAAAGGGCGGTAATTTTCAATTTCGTGATCAGTAAGATTCCAGAGGCCGAACCCCTGGCCGCCGATCAACCTAATTCTAAAATAGAAACTTTAATAAAACTAAAAAGGAATTAGCCGCTAAAAGTAAAATTAAGACATCAAATAATAAATAAATAATAAATAAAAGAACTTACTAAAATCGTCTTTCAATATTGGGCCCCGGAAACAATCGGATATCCCCAAAGGAGGATCTCCCCAAAGGAGGTAAGAATTAAAATTAACTTAAAAATATAACCTTCACATGCCTATGACAAATGGTGTGCAACATTTAGATGTGTTACATTTCCAGACAGGGCTCCTCGATGGTATAGTGGTTAGTATCCCCGCCTGTCATGCGGGAGGCCGGGGTTCGTTTCCACGTCAAGGAGCCGCTGGCGCAAGACTAATGACCTTGCCCGGAACAACAAATTATCATGGAAAATTTAACAAGCCTCAGGACTTGCTAAACAAGGCCAAGACCGATTCCCGATTGTAGTGCCGATGGATGATGATGACATTTCCAGACATGTTTCAAGTTGCATTGTGCAACTTGCATGGAATGCTATATGTTTTGAACATATGCGTATGTGATACATGTTATATGTATTAATTATTGGATTTAGGAATAATTGATTATTGGATTAAGATTATGGAATCTTGCGTACAGCATACATGCGTATACATGTTATGTGTACGCGAATGTTGGGGTCTGGGAGTTATATTGGGTGTTATATGAGAGTATTGGAAATCTGCGTGTAACAGCTTAACTTCTGCTCTCAACGTTACTTGGTCCCTTTACCTTACCCTCGTCCGTCCGCTGATTGAATATGCTAGCCAGTTATGGTCTCCTTATCACAAAATCCATATCTGTAGAATTGAAAGTATTTAAAAGTCGCTTCCTTCGGTTCACTCCCCGAGGGCTAGGATGGGAAAACCCCTTATCCTACCCCCGTACATTAACCGTATCAAATTAATCAACCTCAAAACCCTTGAGGAGCGCAGGGTCGTGGCTGACATAATGTTCATTCATCGGGCCCTCTCCGGTTTGATCGACTGCACCTAACCCTATAGCGTTAAGCAAGGATAGTGAAGAAGGTGAATTGAACACACGATGAAACGATTGAAAAGCGAAGCAGTGAAGCATCAGACTACTGACCGTGTTTAGAATTTGATTTCCAAACTCGATTATATTCCACTGATGTGAATTACTTTTATTATTTATCGCCTGGTATACGGTTCTGATGTATTTTTCTTATTCGATTTTTTTCGTTCGTGTTCTTCACTATTTCTGCCTGTGAATTGTGTGTATCTGTTGTTAGAGTTGCCACAGCCCCCTAACTTAATTCCACTGAACACAAGCCCTCGAGATATGCGCAATCCCCACCTTCTGCACATTCCCCCTCACCGGACCTCTTATGGTATCAACGAACCCCTTTCGCGGATGCTGAGAAATGTCATCTCAAATTATACCTTGTTTGACTTCGACCTCTCTACTCATACTCTCAAGCACCGCCTCGTAAACCATTATCCCCACCAAGCGGCGCTACTTTACTATAACCTGCGCCCACCCCTCGCTCCTACTTATCCCTTCTTAATTTGTCCTGGTTACCGTAGTTAACCCTAGTTAAGATAATTCTTAAGTTCTGTAATTTGTAACTTATACGAGGGTTGCCTCTTATGTTTCGGGATCTGGCAACCCTAGTGTTGCAATCCGGCAATTGACAGCTCTGTCGTAAAGTTGGACATTTTTGAGGTTATACGCACTCAGAACGTTTTGACATACGAGCGCTATTTGTGTTGTTTACAGTAACTTAAAAGATTCATCTCGGCCCAAAAATGGAATTAAATCGTCAACATTTTCGTGCGATTATTTTTTACAACTTTCGGCGTGGATTAACTCAGCAACAGTGCATGGATGACCTTAATTCAATTTTTGGCGATGGAGCTCCATCAGGGCCAGTGTTTATCGATGGTATGGTGAATTCAATCGTGGTCGTAGTTCACTCCAAGATGAATTTCGTGAAGGTCGTCCAAAATCAGTTGTTGTTCCGAAAAGCATTGATGCTGTGCGCGAACTGATATTGGAAAATCGTCATGTGACCTATCGTGAGATTGAGACAACCTTAGGCGTTAGTGGGACCAGTATACATTCAATATTGCATAAACATTTGACCGTCAAAACAATTTGTTCGCGTTGGATCCCACACAATTTGTCAATCGCCCAAAAAAAAGCTCGTGTCAATTGGTCGAAAGAAATGCTCAAAAAATACGGTCGCGGTGCTTCGAAACACGTCTATGACATTGTGACAGGTGATGAATCGTGGATTTACGCGTATGAGCCCGAAAGTAAACAGCAGTCGACTGTCTGGGTGTTTCAAGATGAGCCAAATCCAACAAAAGTTGTTCGCGCACGAAGCACTTCCAAGCAAATGGTCGCCTGTTTTTTCGGAAAAACTGGACATGTCGCAACCGTATCACTAGAACAACGCAGAACAGTCAATTCTGAGTGGTACACAACCATTTGTTTGCCAGTTGTCTTCCAAGAAATCAAGAAAACCAACCGCCGAAGACGGATCTCTCTTCACCACGACAATGCGAGCTCTCACACATCGGCTGCGACAACTGCATTTTTGAGCACCCAAAACATCGATTTGATGGGTCATCCGCCGTATAGTCATGACTTGGCACCGAACGACTTCTTTTTATTCCCGTACGTAAAAAACAAACTGAGAGGTCAACGTTTTTCGACACCTGAAGAAGTGGTTGCTGCATTCAGAATGCATGTGTTGGAGATACCTCAATCAGAGTGGCAAAAGTGCTTCGACAATTGGTTCAAACGCATGCAAAAGTGTATAGATCTTCATGGGGAATATTTTGAAAAACAATAAAGTGATTTTCGATGATCAATATTTGTTTTTGTTCTCTAATCCCGAAATATAAAAGGCAACCCTCGTATATACCTTAGTTGTAGGTAATTATGTTGCCTGAATTAAGCCCCCCTAACACAAACATTCGATTACTCTACAAAAGTGTAGTGGTCTTTGCTGTATCAGTTGAGGGTTATCGAACTCTCAAAAGCGACTGTTTGATAATAAAGCCTGTCAAGTCGAAATGTGCACAGTCGCTTTCTCCAAAAAAAGATGAACAGAGCCCTCCAATTTCGACGCTGTGAATTTTATAGGGGTAAAAATATTATGTTGGTGCAAGGCTAATAACCTTGCCCGGAAAAACAAATTATTATGGAAAATTTAACAAGCCTCGGGACTTGTTAAATGAGGCGAAGACCGGATCCCGGTTGTAGTGCCGATGATGATGATGATGATGATGAAAAATATTAAGCATTATAAACCATTATAGATATAAAAAATAAACCTCGTTTGAACCGATATGGATGCTAAACAAAATCGAGATGGAACTTAAAAGCACGTCTCACCTTTAACCCACAATTGCTATCTGATGGTCAATTTCCCTGTCTGAACATAAGAAAAATTATACAAGGTGTTTGTCATTATTGCTTTTGATGATGGTAATGCACAATTGTTGTACACAAGCACCTTGATAACAATTAGTATTTACAGCAAAGTATGAAGTATAGCATTGGTATATTATGTTAATTGAATTCATTAAGTGCAAAATACACGATTTTAAGCACTTAAAGTTCATTTTGGTCACACGTCTGATTCAAGGTCTAGGCGAGCAATATCACTCCATGGAAATTCAACAGGAAGCTGCCACCAACCGCAAGACCAGGTTTATATCCAAGCTTATGGTAGAGTAACACCTCGTTCTCTTCAGCATCGCGTCACATCCAACTCGTTAATATACGAAAAACAAATTCATTTCAGCAGTAAGAACAACGACAAAACAAGCCAATGTATGTTAAACATTTATTTTTTCACATTATTAACTAAATTACACCCAAGATAATAAAATAGTCTCAGATTTTGTATATTGTGTTTAGTCCCAGATGTTTTGAAGCTCTTTAGATTGTCAATGATGTCAGGCACGTGCTACATCAATATAACGATATTTTCGTTTCCGGTACAATTGTGCCTAACAACTGAAGGATAATTCACTTAGGTGGGTTGTATTGGCAGCTAACTATATATCTAAGTCGCATTCACTAAATACACACGCGGGTCAATGGCATAAGCGGAAGAGGCTCTACCAAATCTTACGTAATTCAACTACTCTAAATGCGACTAAAAAATTGTTCTAACACTACAAAGAAATCATAATTAAACACCGGCTATCGTATCAACTAATCAAAGGTTTATTTTATTCAATTTTGTAATAATAGTTCTTGTTTCTGCTCATGTGCTTCAGTGTGTTTTAATTACTCTGATATTTATGTTAAATTATTTTATTATCACTTCACAATATAATTGCGTATAGCGCATTTGTTTCACTACGTAGATTAAATATAAATATGAGTTAGTACGCTGTAGTGTTACTGTTAGCTTTTGAATAATATCCCATTTTATATTATATAAAGTTAAATATTTGTTTTTATGTGTAGTGTCTTATATTATTACAGAGAGATAAGTGTTATAGAAATAAATAAAAAATAATTACTTTTCTCTTGAGTCAATGTTTAAATAAATCCACAGCGTAAAAGAGTAGACAACACAAATAGTAAAGTAAACAACGGTTTGACTAAACTACACTAGAAATAATATAAAATACACAAATATAAACACTTAGCAGTAAGGATATGGTATTTCAATGATAATCTTCAACAATAATTTAAGCACTAGATACACAATATTCATGTATAGTAAAATATAAATAAAATGCTATTAAATTAGTTTTCTTGGCTGCTACATTTGGCGTTAATTCATTAGTTAAAAACCTAAATTAATTATTCGCTATGTATAATAATAAATAAAAACAACTAAGTCAACAATTGCTAAGCGACTAGTGGATGGATCTAGATAAAGAATCTTTGATCGTAAACGAACAAAAACAATTAAATAATTCAACTTAAAATTTTTTCTAAGGATTAAGTGAACAATTTGTTTCAAACAAACTCAATCATACAATACACTATAAGTTGTAGCTCAGTAGCTAAATAAATAATTAATCGTTAGAGAGAACACCGTAAATGATAAGCAGAGCTTCTGCGAGTGAGTAGTATGCCTACAGATTTCCTTGGTTAAGTTCGGTTAATAAAATTTAAAATTGTATAGGTTTAGATACTTTTCAAATTATATATCTGTCTGTCACGGTAGCAAAGGGTTTGTCTAATTGTTCATTAGCAAGTGGGTTACTTGAGTTGACGATGAGAGTAGCTTAGTTCCTAATGAGTCTGAAATGACGACACAAAAGTGTTAGTGTGAGTATCTGAGAATTTTCGAAGAACGGCAGTATAGTTATCTTCATTGGCCTTAGTTTGGTAGTTTTTTAGTTTTTCTCTTTTTTATATATTATATTCTGGATCCTTGCAGGACGTGGTTAATTGACGCATCCCTCGTCCTCATTGAGACCATTCAGTTCTACACTTTGGCTTTCGAGACTTCGTTTCAGGTCTTCGATTGTAGTGAATATAAGTTGCTGTTTGGTGCTGAGATTAGATGACACACTCGTCGGTTCATCGTCGTCGAAAATTGAATGTTCATCCTGACACTCGTGGTTTCCGTCTTGACTAGAGCTTTTGCGTTCACGTCGCATGTTGTTGATTTTGTCGAGAAGTGCTTTCTTGGGATTTTCTGAAAATGGGCAATTTAAAAAAGAATATATCTGAAATTGTATAGTTACTTTGGGACTTTTACAGTTATACAATCTTGTTTATGAGATAACAATATTTTTCAGTCCATTTTCGTTATTCCACTTTTGAAAACGTCCCACCAAGCAGGAACAGAGGAAAGATATCAGTTATGGCTCCTTTTTCTATGTTTATTCAGCACTATGTTTGCATTGAAATACGTCTTCTCTGTTTTGAAATATGCTTTCTATGTTTTAAAACATATGTTTTCTTCACCTTAAATGCGTTTCAAAAATTGGAGATCATTTTGAGATTCGCCTCCAAATTCTACTTGGGTTTAAAAAATTACTTTAATTTAATTGTTTCAATTTGGCGAGGGCAGAACTCTCATATATTAAGCTTAATACAAGCGATAAATAAACTTAACATCTAACTTGAAAATAGAGTATAAAAACTTGAAAAAAAAAATACTTGATTGAAACTTAAAAGAGCGCTCGGTGCGGGGGCTTGAAGGCATTGACTAAAAATTACTTTAAAGACTGGTGGGATGGCGGCTGGTTGTGTGATTGGCAAGTTGGTTTCTGAATTTATTTACTTATTTATTTAGCTTAGTTCAGGCGATTTTCATGAGTTACGACCTAGCTTGATATCTGAGTTAACAAGAGAAAGATAATACTGGGCTAGGGGGGGTATCTGGATAAAGTGGATAGACGATAGTGTAAGTGATAGGATTGGTGTGTAGGGTGTTGGAATGTGTGCAGGTAGTGAGTGTAGAAGGTGTGTTGGGTGGGATCAGGAGAAGAACTAGAGGAGATGACGTTTGAGAGCAGGAGAGGTGAGATCTTTTTTTTTTACACAAACGCGCACACAAAAGACGATTTTGGAGTACCCTTAAGTGTCAGAGCGGAAGGAGAGCAAGTGAATAAGGAAAGGAGGTATCGATGTACATTGGTCTTAAATGCCTGGACATTACAACGACGAGAAAACACATGATCAGGTAGAGTATTCCACATTCGTGTGGTTCCGGTAAAGAATGACTCTCTATGTTTATTTATGTGCCTGAAGTCCACTTTCAACGTGAACTGATGCGCATTCTCAGATTGACGGGTATCGCGGGAAAATATCTGAGGAGGTGGAACACACCCATCAAGTTCAGTTGAGCAACGACCGTGATAATACTGTAGCGAGGTTGGGGTTCGCTGGATTAATTATTTTAATAAGAGCTTTTAAATCGATTCTTTTTGCAAACACTTTATTAGTCTGTTAATAACAACCGTTACTTTTACCGTATACTTAACGATTTCATGACTTATCGCTTCTTTACTCTGCTTACTTCTCACTTATTACTTATCTCCATGATCTGTGTGCGACGTATTTATACCGTTTCCTCATTCTGATTCGGTGTTTCGTTTCCGTCCGTTCCATAGCCTCGAATTTTCTATTGCTCATAGTCTCCAGTGTTCCAGTACTTTCTAGAATATTCTAGTATTTTTTTTCGGACTTTCTCGAATATTCTAGTACTGATTGTCACATGCGTCACAATACCTATAGAAGAGAGATAGGCATGATACGTTGCGCCTATGTTCTAACGACGGAATTGATCGACTCACAGCTCGGTCCCCAATAAGTTTCACTGCTCGTTTTTGCACCCTATCGAGCCCGCGTAGTGCAGTTTTGGAAGCGTCTGACTAAATATGGGAGTTGAACTCCATTTTGGGACGAATATACCTTGTAAATAGTGTCCAGCTTGGATAGAGTGAAGTATCTTTTGCATCTTAAGGAACCCCATGCATTTGGCCCCAATGTGCTGGCGAAATGACCGTATATGTCTGGTACCCGTGTTGACTCATTGACAAGTTGAGTTAAACTATTGAATCAGCAAAAAGCTGGAAATATTGACCTTCAGGTGTTGCGTGTCCGGAGTGACGAAGCTACTGAGAGTTATGCACATAAAAATCAATATATTGGCGGAAAGCCGAGAGATCTTTTGACCCTTCATTTGGGAGCATATTGAAGTTTTTGTGGAAGTTACTAAACAGGTGGCGAAGGTTAGGAAAGTCGTTGGGTAGACCTCCCTGCTGAATGGATACCATGACGGTTGTTTTCATTTTACCTTCATATCAGACAGAATCAGATTTGTCATGGAGGCAAGAAAAATAGAGTCGGACATTCTCGTGGGTCATTTTGTTTCCAGGTTTAGACAAGGCGTACCGACTATCAGATGAATTAATGGTTTGCAGTGTGAGTTTGACAGTACAAGGTACGTAATAGGGGGTCAATAATTGGTCCGGGGGAAGGGTGAGTTGGCGGGAACGGGGTGCGGGGGGGGCCCTGAGTTGGGTTTCTGTGGGGCTTTTGTTGTTGGGGGGGGGGGGGTGTAATGGGGTTGGGAGTTTGTAATCTGTGGAAGTTGAAATACTTCGCGGCGGTTTTGAGGCCGAAAAGGAGGAAGGGGTTCGAAATAGGGACAAGGTGAGGTGTGGGGCGAGCAGTTTTGTTACAATAGAGAGACTTTTTTTACGGGCGGAATTAGGGAGAGGAGTCGATCGTAGTTTGGCTTAGGATAGGATTTTGTGGCTGGAGTCGTGTTTGGTTTGGAAAGAGATGTGCAGCATTTACGTGGGTGGGGTGGGGGAGGGGGGGGGGGCATTGACTGGGGGTTAAGAGAAGAGTTGTAATTCGAAAGGGGGGGGCAGCCGGAGGAAGCGAATTGGTATGGGGCCGAATTGGGGGTTGTAAATGGGGTTGAGAGTTTGTAATCTGTGGAAGTTGAAATACTTCGCGCCGGTTTTGAGGTCGAAAAGGAGGAATCGGGTTAGAAATAGGGACAAGGTGAGGTGTGGGGCAAGCAGTTTTGTTACAATTAGAGAGACTTTTTTACGGGCGGGTGAGAAGGAGGGATTAGAGTGAAGGAAGCTGACGTGGTTGGAATTAGGCAGAGGAGTCGATCTCAGTTAGGCTTGGGGTAGAATTTTGTGGCTCGAGTCGTGTTTGGTTTGGAAAGAGATGTGCGGCATTTACGCGGGGGTTATTGGCTGGGAGTTAAGGGAAGAGTTGTAATTCGAAAGAGGGGGTGCGCTGGAGGAAGCGATTTGGTATGGGGCCGAATTGGGGGTTGGGGGGGGGGGGGGGGGGGTGATCACATACTAAGGATTTAGAAAAGGGAACCTGGTGTTTGGTTGATTGGTTGGGGATGCTGTTAAATATTGTCAACCTGTCGATCCTGAGGTAACCGGTTGTGTTCGGATGGAAAATCCAGTCGTATCTAGAGGGAAGAACTACATGGGAACTAGATCTGTTTTTGGAGACGAAAAACATTTAAAAAAAAGTGACGCACTGACCAGGAACGAAGGTTATATCAAATAAGACAAGGGACGGAGATAATGCTACTCGGTTCATATTTGACTTTTTCGTTATAATATTTTGTTCAACAATTAATAATAATATAATAACTCGTATTTTAATCCCAAATATGTATAAGAAGAAATCGAGAATTTTTCTTTTCGTTGCCACAGAGAAATTGTGGAAAATTTATAACGGGAACCAAAAGACAATAGAATATGGTTAATAGCCATTTTTTGTTTCAGATGATCGGTTTTAGTGATTTTATGTACACCATCCGACCCTGCTTGAAAATCACGAAAATATGCGAAGAAGGATATTTCTATAATTGTTACTTTTTTCCCACTGAATATTTTTTGAAAATGTTTTTATAATGGATGAGCTTCCCCACTGTTTGCCTTGATCGCCAACCCCAGTTGCTTACGGGAAACACTTTTGTTTTTGCTAGTGAGGGGGTGCTCAAAAAATAAAATACAAGGGAGACAAAAATTAAAAAACCAGGGGAGCAGAAGAAAATCGGTGGGGATTCGGAGTATTGTGCCAAATACGGACACTCGGTTCACTCCAATCCCCATCCGACTGTCACTAAAGTTCCGACACGTATCGTTAGCAAGCCAACAAACCGAACGCCAAAATACGGAGAGGACAACACAGAAAATAACGCACAGATTTAATCAATGTTAATTCTTTATTTGTTGCGTTTTATTCTCTAAATAAAGACTACTTTGTTCTCAGCCATTATCAAATATGTTAGTGTTTTAATACTTCGCTTAGACTTATTCGTTAATATAAAATTGATTTTTATAAGTTTTAAACACGGTGAAACACTTCTTTCACGACCCGACTTCTGTATATATACGCTTCTCCGCCGCGCGACGGAGAGCGGGAGATCGCGCGACGGAGAGCGGGAGATCGCGCGACCAGCGTAGTCGACGGATGTAATTTGACTCAGCGATAATCAGCGTGTGCGGAGCTGATTCGCTAACAAGACTTTCTTCATAAGAGACGGCCTACAACAGGGCGCCAGTCAATTCTATAATCCTGTTTGCGCACAACAGGCGTTGAACGCAACTTCCACGAACAGTGGATAATGTTCTGGGCCGGGGTGATGACTTCAGGAACAGTGACGTCTCCTGACATGCAATATGTTTGCTTCCGTGGGAGCGACGTGGAATGACGTCGAGAACCAGGTGTTCTCTCCACTGGAATTACTTATTCTATAATTAACACGGAACTGGTCACCAACTCGGTATCTAAAATGGTGGGCCAAAGCAATGGCATCGGCAACACTGCTGAACTCCCTTGGCTTGCAACTGTGGTGGTTCCGCTGGCTGAAAACAATCGCTAATGACATGGAAAAGGGAAACGAATATCTTCAATTGAATGCTGAGAAAACCTCAAGAACGAATGCTCCAATTAGTAAAACTTGTGTTCTTTTTGATTGATTAACATTGGTTTTATTTATACCATTGATTACTTTGATTTTTATTGATTAACATTAAACGAACTAACATGAACTGTGTCGGCCGAAAGGTTAACGAAGAAGAATATTGTCATTCATTCGATGACAGTTGTTGTTTTTCTCCCTTGACAACCAACATAATTGATTATTCTGTCAGCTGGTTGCTGACATTTGTTATTTTGTTGCCAACGGTAGCATTTAGTTGCGAATTCGCTGGTTGTATCCAGTGCGAATCCGCAACAAATCCTATTTAACATTTGCACTAGTGATCTAGTGGATTCTCTTACGCATGGGTTCTTAATGACCTTATCATGTAATTAGTTGCAAGTATAAATAGAAGGGGGCCCAGATGGCTGCCTTCAGGGACCCCAGATGTTGGCTATCATGGACCTGAACCGAACGGAATAAAGTCTATCCTTCGGATAGGAAGAACTCCTTTTCAACAATCTACGTTCGAAGTCGAAGACGGAAAATTTGAAGAGGATTAGATTGTGGGAGATAGTGTCGAATTCTTGACTGAGGTTGAATTACTGTAGTAAGTAGAAGTTTCGAAATTAACTATCCTATTCAGGATTCCCCTAAGCGCTGCGTTGGCTGATACAAAAAAAGGAAAAAGTTTTCCATTACTGGTCAAAACGATCTGCCTTTGGCAGCGAGAGACGTAGTAAGATATCTGGTAATCAGGGTCGACCAGTTTCTAAATTTTGATAAACACATAGGTTGTTTCTGCGGCTACTTTTTTTTTTTTTTTTTTTTTTTTAATTACACTTTTCTCGGGAGAGGCGAACCTACAGCGCCGAGTGGGCATGTGACGTTTCTAATAGATACACACAGAATACACAAGCAAATAGTGAAGAACACCGAACGAAAATCGAATAAGAAAATGCATCAGAGCCGTATACCATAGCGATAACATAACAAATCCACATCAGTCGAATGTACTTGAGTTTAGAAATCGAATTCGTACACACGGCGGTGGCTTGATGGGCTGCGCTTTGGTTCAATTTTTGGTGATATAGCGTCAGTTCGAATCACACGTTCTTCAGTATTATCCCAAACGCTATAGGCAACCCGAGATGCAACCAAATAACCGTTCCAGTTCTTTTTGAACAGTTGCAGATTGTAATGCTCTGGGAACACCCGCGCAGGCTGTAAATTTCACAGCTTCCCCGCTCTGTACCGGACCGGGTTCTGATACAGGGATGTTCGCGCTGTTGGGATATGAACCGCGAACTGGTGCGATCCATCGGATTGTCTCGTAGAGCACTGTAAAACACACAGAGCTCGGCTACGCGCCTTCGACTGTAGTCCCGACGTCAACGCCGAGTCCCCGATCAGGCAGATCGCTCGTCTCTGTATGCTTTCAAGTAGGTCGAGGGTATATTTAGGAACATAGCTCCAAACATGAGAGCAATATTCGAGCGCGGGTCTAATTTGCGATTTATACAGGAGAAGAAGTTGAGCCGGAGTAAAATATTTCTTGATTCTAAAGAGATAACTCAGTTTTCCTGACCTGGCGATGCTCGACACGTGTTAACGCCACGTTACACTCCCACAGACCGCGATGCCGATTAATTTTAAGCTTTCTCTAGATTGGCTGGGCTGGCCATTCATCATCAGCTGTGGAACCGATGATCCACTTTTCTTTGTGAATGTTGTATATTGTGTCTTCGTTGCATTGAAGTCGACGAAATTGGCCTTTCCCCACTGTAGGACCTTATCCAGATATCGATTCAGAGAGTCGATCTACCTACATCTCAGCTGGTGCGATGTTGATGCACTATTGGCCGATCACTCGAAAAAGATAAAACAAGCGTACTGTCGTCCACGAAACTGAACACTCTGTTATCCGTCGACTCCAACAAATCATTTATGCGAAGCAAAAACAAGGTTGGAGCCAAAATGGATCCTTGAGACCCTCCGGAATTAAGAGGATACATATCCGAACACTCGCCGGCTACAGCAACCTGGATCGATCGATTTTCGAGGAAGCTCTTCGTCCAGTCGCAAAGCTGCTGGGAAAGTCCATATGAACGAAGTTTGCTCAGCAATGCCCCGTGCCAGACGCGGTCAAAAGCCTTGGAGATATTCAATGCGACCGCCCTTGAGTCTCTATGCCGCTCAATCGCAGACATCCATATATCGGTTATAAATGTCAAAAGATCTCCCGTGGATCGTTTGTCACGGAATCCGTATTGACGATTATTCAGAAATCCGTTGCACTCCAAATATTTAATTAACTCGGCATTGATGACGTTTCTCATTACCTTAGATAACATAGACAATAATCAGCCGGTAATTTTGTGGGAGGCACTTTTTTCCCCTCTTTTATCTGACCTCGAGCCATTTTCCAGCAGGTAGGATATGTCCTCCGTGCTTAAGATAAGCGGAAGAGTCTGCCAAGAACCGGTGATCGTTCTGGAGCACAGTTCTTAAGGACTATTGCTGGTATTCCGCCTGGGCCGGTTGCCTTTTTACAGTCCAGTCCACGTAGAATGCATTGAATAGTATGCGGGTGGAATCTCACATCCTGCGCCGAATACCATACCGGCGCCATCACAGATGGCTCCAAAGGCCGGCATCGAGGTTTGAATTCGCAGAAAATAAATTCGCGAACACATTAGCTTTCTCCTTTGAATTCGTGACAAGTATTCCGCTACCCGTCACTGCGGGAGAAAAGGGGAGGAAGCGAAGTTATTGCTAACACCCTTTGCCATTGACCAGAAGGAACGCGAACCAGTTGGGCACTCATGGAGTTTATTAATCACTCTGTCGTTGCAAGCTTTTTTCGCGGTATCAAACGCCCGGTTGCACGCGTTTCTGATTCTAACAAAATTCGTTCTGTTTACATCGGTGGGATTGGAGCGCCATTGTTTAGAAGCTCTATTTTTAGCCGCTATATTCTGCTCGTTGGGCTCCTCGATAGTATAGTGGTTAGTATACCCGCCTGTCACGCGGGAGACCGGGGTTCGATTCCCCGTCGGGGAGCTTCTGGCGCAAGACTAATGACCTTGCCCGGAAAATTTAACAAGCCTCAGGACTTGCTAAATAAGGCCAAGACCGGCTCCCGGTTGTAGTGCCGATGATGATGATATTCTGCTCGCATTTTTTTATCAAACCAAGGTTTATCATATGAATTTCGTTTGATGGAATGCGGAATGTAGATTTCCATCCCGAGAAGAATAATCTCTGTGACCGACTCCGCGCATGCATTAACATCGGAGTCTCCAAAGCACACCAAGGAAATGATGCGAAGAAATTTCGTAAATCGGCCCAGTTGGCAGCTCCATACCTCCATACACAGCAAAGCTGTTTGGGTCGGTTATTCGCTTGAAATGCAAGTGGTTGAGCGACAAATACCAACCAGTGGTCTGAGTTTCCCAGTGGCGCGGCAACCTCCATGGTATAAATGCTCGGCTCGGATGTCAAAAACAGATCGAGGTTGTTCGCAGAACCACCCCGGGTATCCGGCACTTGCGTAGGTTCTTCCACGAGCTGAGTCAGATTGCGGGTAACAACGAACATATCCGCGAGTCTCCCAGCCTCGTCGGTTCTGTTAGAATGCACCAATCAGCCGAAACCGTGCACATTAAAATAGCCAAGGACAACAATTTCAGAAGCTGGGTGGTTAATCTGTATCTAGTTGAAGGTACATGAAAGATGTTCGAAAAATGTCGCCGGTCGATCGTCATTCTGGGAGCGGTAAAGACAACAAAGAAATTTAACGGAATTCCTCAACACGACCCTCAGCCACATGATGTCCAATTTATTGAGTCCCTAAGCCTCCATCCTTTCGCAAGCTAGATCGGACCGCGTTAAGACGCATACTCCGCCCTTAAAACGGAATCTCGAATGCTAGTCGTATCCTGAGCAACAAAGATATGTCAAATCAGTTGACGAATCGTCCAGGGTCTCGGTTAGGGCAAGGATATCAAGTTTCGTTGTTTGCAAATATTGGTGGACAGCGTTTATATTCGTATTGGGGAAGCCGATGTCCCTGATGTTACAAAATGCCGTTACCAATCGAGCGTCGACAGAGCCCCGAGAACGAGCACGATTATACGATGACGAATTTCTTAAAGTTCGGTTATTTATCATAACATCTGCATGATGTTCCCCGTAACATACTCCCATACTCCCTCCTCCCAGAGATCCGAATGGCGAACTAGTTTACCTCCGGAATTTTTTACCTCATTAGATACCATCATGACTTATCTTCGTGTCAGTCCGGGCCATCAGCCATACATCCAAAACATAGTCCATACCCCCCGACATAGTCCCCCCCGTCCAGAGATCCGGAATATTGTCGAAAATTTCTCTCGACGGTGTCGCGGAATGTACAGCGTGATGGGATGGTATCTCACTTGGGGGAACGACTACCACTTAAACCAACCTTTTCTCGAGCCGGTCCATCAACCAAGCTCCGAAAGATGGGGAGGGATTTCGTCCGACCATTTACGGAGCCTGTAGCCTGATGGGATGCTATTTCACCACGTGGCAGGGCGTTGGGACCCCATCTCCCACTCGGCCTTTAGACGCCTCTTACGCCAAGCCGGCCTAGCTGTGAATATATTCTAACACCCTATTCACAGAGCTGGTATCCCACATGGGTTTACTAATTTATTTCAAAACTATCCTGGAAAGCATTTTGGGGTACACATTTATACCTGCGCTTATGGGCCGATGATGTGGCCTTACTTTTAGAAGGACCTAGATTCGTGCTGAAGTGTAGTTTGGGAAGAAGCTCAATAATGAATTAACGTCTTTTCTAAGTTTTCCCAAGTTTTAGATAACCCAGTTTGATGGCAGACATATTAGGATAGGTTTTGATATTCACTCGATTCCATTTATTTTTTGTGTTTAGAGTATTGTTTAACTTACTTGAATCCATCTCCAGACTTTTCTTGAGCCTTTCGAATGAAGAACTTCCGCGATATACCTTCCTTTTCAGTGGCTCGCTTTGGGGGCAGTACTTGCTTATCGCAATGGGCGCCACGCCAAATGATTTGAATGACATTAAAGGCTTAACATTTTGGTTCATATAATCCGATTCGTTATAAATGGTGACCTTCTGGATTTCCGGTAGACACATCCTCCTTCTATGCTCCTCATTTGCTTTGGTACTTTTCAAACTTCTGCCTTTCCTGTTGTAATTCTGCTTTAGAGATGACGTCGAATTATCGTCAGAATCGGAATCGGAACAAATGTGATGCTGCCTCGGCGACTGGCTACGATAGCGTCTTCTATTAACGGATGGTGAAGTTGAACGACTCTTGACAGTTTGCCCGTTCAATTGAAGTTGGGGCGATCGCACTGGTGGATCTGGAATGCTACTTTTTCGGGGTGGTACTTCGGGCGGTGTGTTCTGATTGATGAAATTTGTGATGTGCGTTTTGCGTGGACTAAACCGACTTGATTTCGGGCTATTCGGTGCTGAATTCGAATTGGTATCGCATTTGAGGGATTCAAGACGTTTATTAAGGGCTCCACTGTCGGTGGTGGAGCTGGGGTCAGAATCGATCGATTTTTGTTGTTGATGTTTGAGAAGTTCTCGTTTAATGTCGGCTTCACAATTTTTCAGCATTTCTACTCGTTTGTTGGTTAAGGGATTACATACACGACGTGGACTAGCAACGGGCGTATCACGGGCAATGCTAAAGTAACAAGGTATTGATTAAATTAAAAAGCAGTATGGCAGACTGCAGAACCTACCTCAATGCGCTCGTCTTCATAGATACCAGAATAGTTTCAGCTTCATGGATCAATTGGCGGTATTTGACATCGGCTTCGAGGTCGGCTCTCAGTAGGGCTTTCTCACTTTCTGCGATTGCTATGAATTTACTTCGGATTGCGTGGACTTCAGTGAATGTCAAGGAACTGCACCGTGCCGTAAGGTTTGTTTCCTTCGGCATTCTGTCAATGCAAAAGTTAATAGACAACTACGAGAAGGAGTCAATTTTATGCTTACTTCTTCTTATCCGCTGATTGATTGCGCCTAAGGCAAACCGGCGTGCCGCCTAAACTTCGAGATTCTCTAGAATTCCTAAATGGTGAACCACGACCCCTGCTTTCTGTGCTTTTCTTTCTTGTTTTCATTAGACGCTTTCGCCGACGCGAGCCGTCTTCCGCGGGATATGTCCGCATGTGGCGATGCCGAGAAGTCTTTCGTGGCAATTGATAAGTTATCACGGCAGATACTTCCTGTGCCGACATTGTATTATCAATAAATTCCATTTCCAGTAAGTCATCGGTGTCACACTCATCACCAGCATCTTGTCCGGTATCAAGGTCCGAGACACAGTCAGTTGGATCAGAATCACTACTGTAAGGGCAAATATTTTACAAAACAGGTGGTGAGTTTGTCAAGACTGCAATGGTTGGCATCAACCGACCTTAAAATATCAGTCTCTTTCTCGTATATGTAGCTCTCGTCAAATTTACCCATCATCTCGTTAAGCGTGGCATCCTCATCACTGTCCGCCTGCAGTTGAGAGCTCTGTGGGAGTGAATGCATCTCTGATCGGTAGGACGAACTTAATAACTCCCCGAACTGCTTCCTTCGTCGGATTGTATTCGGCGAATAATTTCTTTGGATATTTTCCACTTCAGTCGATGAACTTGATGTCTCCGATGTTGACTCATCTGATGTCTTCTCATTCTTCCTGTTAAAAAACAAACGATTTAGGTCAAATGTTACCAGTTGATGTCGTTCGATTGAGGACTAATGAGGCGGCCATTCTCGCATCACTTTGTATTATCTTACTCGTTTTTATCGCTAGCGCCCGTTTCGCTGCTCGATTTGATACCCGACGATGATGAGCTGGCATCCAGTTCCATTTTCTTTGCCGCAACGAATGTCGGTGTGGGGGCAATTGTGGTACCAGAGGAGGAGGTGTCTGTTGTCGAATACCAAGGGTTAGTTCGGATGCGGCAACGCTGCCGAGGTGATGGTGCTAAAAGTTGAAAACCGCAGAAGAGACAATTAAATTTTCGAACTACGAAGTTGGCGAAGGACTGTTGTGAGGGAGCGGAGTAAGTGAATTAAGGTTTAATGGGAATTTCTGTGGAAGACAGGTGGGGCAGGAAGATGACACGGATATACAAGAGAAGGCAATTATTACATTCAAAGCCTTTTAACGTCGGGATAACGATGGTGTTCCGCAAAGGTAGTGGACTGTGACTTCCCACATTAATTTGATGTTGCTGTGTTTGTTGCTGTTGCTGCCGCTGATAGCCCGAATGTTTTTGCTGTTGTTGTTGTTGGTGCTGTTGCTGCTGTTTCTCTTGATTCTGAAAGAATTCTGTGTCGGGAATACCAAAGTCTGGTATTTTACTTTGTCCTGAGTCAAACGACTCTGTCCGACGATGATTATTGTTGTTTGGCTGGTAGAACAACACAATTAACATAAATTAAATGAAAACAGAAACTAAAGGGCAAAGATATGCTTTAAAAATGTCCTTACCAGAGGATCCTGTGGTGACATCTCCTCGATTTTATTAAGGCCAAATTTATAACGTTGCGCCTCGATGGCCAAAGTGTTCACACTCTTCGGAAAATAATGAGTTCCAGTACGCATGTTGATATAGTACTCTGGGGGAGTGTAAGTGGCACCTGGAAATTGGCACAAGAAAGTGTAGGAGGAGAGGTCATTATGGTGATTCTTTGTGTTAACTGCTCCCCCAAGGGTGTTGAATACGAATCATGTGAATAGCACTTGTTGTAAGGTACTCGTAGTTACAGGTGGGGCGGAAATTCAGTGTAATGTAAACACAGTTGATGGCCTATTGATTGCTAGCAATAACCCACTGAATGTATGTTAGCCACTGGTGAATGTGGAAGCCAATCAACCAAGTAGAGAGGAATGGCGGCCGATGCTTGGAAAGAGGTAGTGTCTACGATTTTATATCCCTAAAGTGAGGTTTGAAGCCGAAGTCCCCAGCATCGCGGTGACAATAATGTGTGCTATGAAACCGATACGATAGTATGTTACGGTTGGATGACTTCTGAGCCACAGTTGAACAGTCATTTTTCACCCGGATGGAGTAAAAATTTGTGGTGTCTTACGGCGGGTATTGTGAAACACGATAAACAATAATGAGAGGAGATGGGGAGGTCATTTCTGATTCAGTAGTTGTGTGTTTCTCGTCTGTTTGGGAGGCTGCTTTCCATGTCAGCTCAGAGTTGATTTGGGTGGAATCATGTTTTATTGTTTAGTAGCTTATGCTGTATATTGTGCACGAAACATTCGGGAGGGACGTTAATAAGTTTTCTGGGGGCAGTGATATCGGAGCAGGTGCGATTATTACGTTTTTCAATTCACAGAATAACAGACAAATGGCATCGTCTTGTATAAGTGTTCTATTTACAGTATTTAAATTAATTGTTTACTACGGAAAATATGAGGAGTTCCACCACCGAACTATGTACTGTTTGTTATACATTATACTACATGGACTGAAAAGTCTCGGAAATTTACAATAGATTGCGCCATTAGAAAGTGAACATGACTCACTTCGAGAGGCTCACCTGTCACTAGTTTATGTATGAAATTTCATGACATTTTGTCCATAAGCTTACAGCCTATAGTCGTTTGAGTGACGATACTTTCGCCTTCATAGCAAAATGGAAAAAAAAGCAATATCGCATTTTGATCAAACTCTTTTTTTTTTATGGAGCAAACTTGTGAACAATCATTGCATCGGTTTCAGAAATGTTATTTAGTAAATTTAAAATGGGTCGTACAAGTACCGACGACGCACCTCACTCTGGAAGGTTAAAAGAGGCTACGAATGTGGACATCGTAAAGCCAGTGCATCGAATCGTTTTGAGTGATCGTAAAGTAAAGTTGTCCGAGTTAGCTGAGGCCGTGGGCACCTTAAAAGAATGGTGAGGACACATTTTGCACTATCTTTTGGAGATGAAAAGCTATCGACGCGATGGGTGCCGCGTTTGCTGAATGTCGACAAAAACAGCAGCGCGTTGATGATTCCAAGGCCGGTTTGCGTCGTTGCAGCGTAATCTAGTGGCCTTTTTTCTGTATTTTGAGTCGATGGAAAATATTGGTCCATTCCTGCTGAGTCTAATAGGCAAACTGCAGAGTGGCTGGAAAGCCACGAAAGCCGACCAAAGCGGCTAAAAGATCAATGCTCGGCCGGGAAGGTTATGGCCCCCGTTTTTTGGGACGGGCTTAGCATAATCTTCTTCGATTATCTGCAGAAGGGAAGAGCAGGAGAGTATTATGCACTGTTATCTTATCTTATCAAACTGAATCACGAAATAAAGAAAAAGACGGCCCCTTATGGCAAACAAAATGTTCTATACCATCACGATAATGCACCGTCACATACGTCCTTGAAATCGATGGCCAAATTGGACCTATTACGATTTGAATTGGTTGCTCACCCGGAGTATTCTCCAGACTTAACCCCCAGCAACTATTATCTATTCCCAAAGCTCAGGCGGTAGATCTAGGGAAAGAGATCCAGATCGAATGCGGAAGTCATCGCGGTAACCGTGGTGTAATTTGTAGGCTTGGAGCTTTCACACTGCAGAAAGACCATCGAAATGCTGGAAAATCACTATACCAAGTGTATCGCCCTCGAAGGCAACTATATTGAGGAATAAATATAACTTTGCCCAAAAAACACATGTTTTCATTAAAACCCCCGGGACCTATGTAGTCTACGTAGTACATTTAAGAAAAATCGTTTTGTATCGTTGACGACACTCGTACTTAAAAATACGAGTAACTTCTCTTAAGGAAATAGGTAAGGTATACCTGACCGATTTTTGCCATTCTTCTCTTTTATATAATCAAATCTTGCCCTGTCATCCAAGAAAGCAGAGCACTTCTGAACGGGGAGTCGAGTATGCCATAAAGAACATGAGACTTTCAGATGCCACAGGTTTAAAAAGGCTAGTGTGATGGGCGCAACCGTGGGGGATGAAGGTTGCGTCCACCGGGAGGTGATAACGTTCAGTCTCGCGAATGCCCTTAGGGTGATCCAATTCAATTACGCCAGTAATCGCTTGTTTCAATTCGGTTGGTCTTTGTACGAACAAGGCAGATAAAAGAAGAAAACGACTGGAGGAATTTACCCTTTAAAGAGATTGAGTTAGTTTATTGAACATTCTAAGTTATGTTAACAACAACGACAATGATAAACTTCTTGTTCCGTTTAGTCGTGATGACGATGCTTGCTCCGATGTAACGAGCCCGTTGAAGGTTGGTTGCAGACTGAGGTTAGGTAAATGACGCCGAATAACCGCCAATTCAAAAGGGGACGCTGCTGACCTCATTGTTGGTGACAATCGGCCAGCTGATCCGCGACAGCTGCCGCGCAACTGGTATACACTGCGAATGTACTTGATTTCTCCAGTACATCCCAGCACATTCAACTGCCAATCCGCAACACTAGTGAGTGACCGAGAAATAGCTACTTCTCAAAAAGGCAGGGCTTTAGATGCCTTCGCTACCAACAGGTACGGGCAATTTGGAAGACATCAACTTACAAGAAGTGAACATGAAGACTAGGCATCCGTAAGGGTGATTCTCAGAGTGAAGCCCAAACGGAGGACAAAAAGTCCTTAGAAATAAGAAGTATCGCCCACTTGAAACTCTTCAAAATAAATAAAGGAGATGATCAAAAGATGCGGACACCTGCAGGACATTGACAAACAGGTAGTCTATACCCAAAAAAAGATCAGGCATTGAACCGGCCATCTCGCTCAAAGATTTAAGTTAGGTTTTGCATGAGTACAATACCAGAGACTATGCACCAATAAAGTTCGTCGACTACCGTAGATTGAGAAAAAATGGTGGTCTGGGCGCAAGGCGTTCGGACATTATATTCGTGACAACGTATCCTAAATATGTAACATTGAATATCATCATCATCATCATCATCATCGGCACTACAACCTGGAACCGGTCTTGGCCTTATTTAGCAAGTCCTGAGGCTTGTTAAATTTTCCATAATGATTTGTTTTTTTTCCGGGCAAGGTCATTAGTCTTGCGCCAGAACATTGAATATACAAGTTATTAAATCAAAATTAAAGTGTTTTTTTCCGAATGCCTCCAAGTGTAGGCATTAATTTTGGTTTGCTTAACGAAATTTTACAAGTATTGCAAACTACTGTGTATTCGTCAGGACACAGTTGTCGATTTTCTTTTGTGTGTCAGTTCGAAATTACGTTCATCTGTTGCACTGTGATCGGTTTTAAATCGCGTTCAAACCAAAGTCTATCGCAAACAGAGCAAGCATACCCAAAGTGATTGTCAAGAAACATCAATTTAAATCGGGATATCGATTTGTTCCATTTCATGTCCCATACCTCTTGCGCCGATATAACTGGTTGTATTGTAAAATACACGGGTTCTGCTGCTGAAGGCTGTTGTAGGTTTACAACCTGTAGTTCTTGAACGTTGTTTGAACTTGCCGCTGCGAAACCACTATGAACAGACAATTTTCTCTTAGCTATATCCGATTTATTTAATGCTGCAAGGCGCTGCTTGTATTCGCGTTGTCTCTGTGTATTTTTTGTCTTTACACTTTCAACCTGTACAGCTGTTCTCGACAGTGCAAGGCGCTGTCTGTATTCCCGTTGTCTCTCTGCATTTGACTTAGGAGCAATTAAGAGAGTCGCGCTCTCGCTCACTGCGGCTCGTGCGTTATCGGTTATCGTTATCGTAACGCTACAAACTTTTTTTCCGAATGCCTCCCAAGGTATACCGATTTATAAGACGTTGTCACGTCAAAAAAAAGAAATGGGAGCGTTTGTTCGACATCATCTGGAAATCGAAGCCAATGTAGTGAAGGTGATGGAGAGAATCTCAAGATGATTCCCAAGGGATATCCGAATTAGGGATATCATAGTGGAGTGACGACGAAATGTTGTAACCAAGCCTATCAACGTTATATTTTACTTCTATTGAGAAGAAGCTATACAAATATAAGCAAATTAATAAGTTATTGGGAAACAAAGCTCCCAAAAGAACTCTACGGTTCTACGAGAAAGCTAACTGGGAAGGCCTGAATGACTTTTTTGGGAGATTAAATTGGTCGTCGGCTCTTCGATAGTATAGTGGTTAGTATACCCGCCTGTCACGTGGAAGACCGGGGTTCGATTCCCCGTCGGGGAGCCTCTGGCGCAAGACTAATGACCTTGCCCGGAAAAAACAAATCATTATGGAAAATTTCACATGCCTCAGGACTTGGTAAATAAGGCCAAGACCGGATCCCGGTTGTAGTGTCGATGATGATGATGAAATTGGTCGTTATTTTTCTTTAATAACGACGTTGACTCTATAGTGGACACATCGACAGACATGATTCTACTTGGTATACGTGCCTTTATTCCACATAGGGTAAAGAGTATCAAACCCAAGAGAAACACCTTGTTCGATTCCGGGTGCGGAGAAGCCATTAAGGCTAAAGAGTTGAGCTTCCGGTTGTGTAAATCAAACAATACTGAGGAAAACCGGAAAAGATTTAAGAGAGCTAGAAATGACTGCAATGCGTATATTCAACGCGCCAAGTTCTTGCATGACCAGAGAGTGAGACAAAAAATACTACACTCTCCCACAGGTAGTAGAAACTTCTAGGCATTCGTGAAAAACATTCAAAACTCGGTCTCTTCATCCATTCCATCGCTTATAGTCGATGACAAACCAGTCACCACCGGAATAGAGAAGACGAATCTACTTGCTGCACATTTTGCAGCCAACTCGATGTTGCCTCATACCACATCAGTTCCGGCTCAATTTGAGCAGCACATCATGAGCCAGATTTACTTCTGAACCCACACACAAATCTGCTGGCTCTGATGGCATTTCTTCAATGCCCTTCAACAAATGTTCTTCTTCACTCGCTAAACCACTGCGAAAACTCTTTCATTTGTCTTATAGCGTTTGAAATAATAGTGAAGAAGATCGTGTGATTCGAACTGACGCTATGACAGCTCGAATCACGAAAAAATTTTTACCTAAGCGTTACACACCAGGCTACTGACCGTGTTTAGAATTTGATTTCCAAACTCGAGTATATTCCACTGGTGTGAATTATTTTTATTTATCGCTTGGTACGAGGGTTGCCTTTTATATTTCGGGATTAGAGAACAAAAACAAATATTGATCATCGAAAATCACTTCATTGTTTTTCAAAATATTCCCCATGAAGATCTATACACTTTTGCATGCGTTTGAACCAATTGTCGAAGCACTTTTGCCACTCTGATTGAGGTATCTCCAACACATGCATTCTGAATGCAGCAACCGCTTCTTCAGGTGTCGAAAAACGTTGACCTCTCAGTTTGTTTTTTACGTACGGGAATAAAAAGAAGTCATTCGGTGCCAAGTCAGGACATTACGGCTGATGACCCATCAAATCGATGTTTTGGGTGCTCAAAAATGCAGTTGTCGCAGCCGATGTGTGAGAGCTCGCATTGTCCTGGTGAAGAGTGATCCGTCTTCGGCGGTTGGTTTTCCTGATTTCTTGGAAGACAACTGGCAAACAAATGGTTGTGTACCACTCAGAATTGACTGTTCTGCGTTGTTCTAGTGGTACGGCTGCGACATGTCCAGTTTTTCCGAAAAAACAGGCGACCATTTGCTTGGAAGTGCTTCGTGCGCGAACAACTTTTGGTGGATTTGGCTCATCTTGAAACACCCAGACGCGTAAATCCACGATTCATCATCTGTCACGATGTCCTAGACGTGTTTCGAAGCACCGCGACCGTATTTTTTGAGCATTTCTTTCGACCAATTGACACGAGCCTTTTTTTGGGCGACTGACAAATTGTGTGGGATCCAACGCGAACAAATTTTTTTGACAGTCAAATGTTTATGCAATATTGAATGTATGCTGGTCCCACTAACGCCTAAGGTTGTCTCAATCTCACGATAGGTCACATGACGATCTTTCAATATCAGTTCGCGCACAGCATCAATGGTTTTCGGAACAACAACTGATTTTGGACGACCTTCACGAAATTCATCTTGGAGTGAACTACGACCACGATTGAATTCACCATACCATCGATAAACACTGGTCCTTGATGGAGCTTCATCGCCAAAAATTGAATTAAGTTCATCCATGTACTGTTGCTGAGTTAATCCACGCCGAAAGTTGTAAAAAATAATTGCACGAAAATATTGACGATTTAATTCCATTTTTGGGCCGAGATGAATCTTTTAAGTTACTGTAAACAACACAAATAGCGCTCGTATGTCAAAACGTTCTGAGTGCGTATAACCTCAAAAATGTCCAACTTTACGACAGAGCTGCCAATTGCCGGATTGCAACACTAGGGTTGCCAAATCCCGAATCATAAGAGGCAACCCTCGTATGAACAATAGAACATTCAAGGCTATGGAACAGACGGAAACGAAACGCCGAACCAAAATGAGGAAACGGTATAAATACGTCGGACGCAGTTCGGAGAAGTAAGAAGTAAGCAGTAAAAGACGCGGTAAGTACGGAAGCGATAAGTCGAGAAATTAATAAGTGTACGGTAAAAGTAACGGTTGTTATAACCGGACTAATAAAGTCTTACATTAATTCAAAACCACTTTAACGGCTCTTATTTATTAAAAATAATTAATCCAGCGAACCCTAATAGCGCTCGTATGTCAAAACGTTCTGAGTGCGTATAACCTCAAAAGTGTCCAATTTTACGACAGAGCTGTCAATTGCCGGATTGCAACGCTAGGGTTGCCAAATCCCGAAACATAAGAGGCAGCCCTCGTATACGGTTCTGATGTATTTTTCTTATTCGATTTTTTCGTTCGGTGTTCTTCACTATTTTTGCTTGTGAATTGTGTGTATCTGTTAGAATCGCTACAGTCTTATTCTACTGGCCGTTACCCAAATAGATGGAAGTCAGCGAACACTCAGCCAATTCCCAAAAAATGTGACAAATCATCGCTCTGTTCTTATCGACCGATAGCACTAACTTCTATTCTCTCCAAGGTAATGGAATCACTTATCAACCCTTAAATGGACGCAAATGACCTCCTCAATGACCGCCAACATGGCTTTCGTAGAAACAGGGGCACAGGGGGTCTGCTGGCTTACCTTACCGGAAAGTGGATATTCGGTTGAAAGGAAGTCGCGAATAGTTATTGATGCGGTTGCAAAGTTCAATGGAGAAAACCTCAATCACGTCCTACTAGTCGGACCGAACTGATCTTCTCCAATTCTTCGGAGTACACGTTAAATTGGGAAAAAAGTTACTAACGTCACGGGTATCAAAAAGACGTTTCTTTAATTCCAGATACGAGAAACGGAACGTGATGCCCTGAGGTTTCATTGATTTCTTTGGAACCACGGAAATCGAAAGAGGAAGCCGGAAGAATGTTGTTTTTTTGGGATTTCATAATTGTTATCAACGGCAATGTGATGAGAAAAAAAATCTGAAGGATTTAAAAGGAACATTCGTCAACAGTACAAGCTGTACGCGAAACTACTACATGGGCGAATACTTGCAAAGTTTCTCAATAGTAGATAGAGCCAGACACATGCCGAAAGCGGTCGAAACACTTCTCCGGGCGTTTTTAACGAGAAGAGCGAAGTGTCACTAGTGCGGTGATGTCAGCAGGGTAAAGTCACTGATTGCTTTCAACCCGGCGAAGGCCAGGACGATCCTTGTCCCTGTTTAATCCAAGTTGAAATGCAGTCTCCACGTGACACTCCTGGATAGCTACTTTGGCACCAAGTAGTGAACCAATGCATGCAGCGGCATCCTGACAAAAGTTGGCGCAAGGCTAATAACCATGCCCGTAAAAACGAATTATTATGGCATAGCCTCGGATATGGACCGGATAAACGACGACGATCGCGGAAACGAGAATGGCTAAACAATTTAAGAATTTTCTCATGGAACGTCCGCTCACTATACGGAGGTCGAACTGCATAGCAGATAGCCGATGCCCTGTCCGAATATAAAGCTGACATAACAGCATTACAAGAAATAAGATGGACGGGGAGTGGTGTTACTCAAAGAAACGAGTATGACATTTATTACAGCTGTCATGGAAAACACCATGTGCTCGGGGTAGGCTTTCTAGTCAGCCAAAAACTGAAGCCTACCATCATCGGCTTTAATGCAATAAACGAAAGGCTATACACTCTTCGCGTGCGAGGCAAGTTTAAGAACATAAGCCTCATAAACGTTCACGGACCTACAGACGAGTCCCCTGACGACGAAGAAGAAGAATACTATGAGAACGTCGAACGGACCCTCAATGCGTACTATGGTCTATCAAGGCTCTTTAAATACCGAAATTTATTCAGAACATCCAAACTACTACTGTACAAGACCATGGTCTTACCAGTACTCATGTATGGAATCGAGACCTGGGTGCTCAATAAAAGGCACTCTGAACTCTTGGCCGCGTTCGAGAGGAAGATTTTAAGGAGAATTGTTGGTCCCGTATGTGAGGGAGGACAATTCCGGGGACGGTACAACCATGAATTGTACGCGATCTACCTTGAAGCTAATGGTGTAAGAAGAATCAAGCTTGGTAGATTCCGATGGGGGGGACACCTAGCTCTAATTGACGAAGAGGAGCCTGAGCGGAAAGTCCTTTGTGGCAGGTGTTACGTGATGGCCCATCGAGGAGGAGGATGGTTTGGGAATAGATATTAATTATCACACGTAGAAGATGAGCAAATAGTTAAGGGATAAATATCTTATTGCCATACATAAAAAATGAATAAATCAAGTTAACTGTATTGTGAACGAACACAACATCGATTAATTGCAAGCAGGTGCACGAACCTGTGTCTTTGAGTTGCGATGTTATTGAAAGTTTCTCGTCGGAGGATGGTATGATCATGGGAGAGAGAGAAAGAGAGAGAGATAGAGAGAGAGAGAGAGAGTGTGTGTGTCTTTTCAGTCAGATTGATGGAAGTTAAAGAGTCTGTAATTACCCTCCATCCACGCAGGATGTTCTTTTTTTCGTTATGCTTTTATTACTGAATTGTTAAGTTTTTGATTTATTTCCAAGAAGGAAATCTTCTGGTATAATAATGTGTTCCTAAGGACGTTCAGTTGTCAATTTAAAGTGTAAAGTAAAGTCTCAATTAACAAAATTAACATGTTGGTGTTTTCATGTGGAAGGAGAGATGGAGGCGAGGATTCTGGTGACAACAAGTAAGTTTAGAAAGCTGAATTTGGAGGTAAGGTCCTTGCGTTTAAAGCCAATAGATTGCAGCCCCAACGGAGGTGACGCAATGGGACTGGTACAGTACCCGTTTTTACATTATTAACTGTGCTGGGTGATTAACGGACGGTACCACGAAGCGATTTTATTTTTATGTTGTGACTGCCGAAGTATCGCTGCCACATTTATATACCACTCAGGCGCACTAGCTCTGTGGAGGCCACCATTTTATATATATATGTACTTTGAGTGTAACGGCCTGAGTTTTGATGTCTTTGAATGCAAAGATTACACCGGAACTGCAACTCCAACCACCAAAGAATAGCCATTTAACAGGACTGACACTACGGACTGGCTCAGTGCGGCAATATCTATCCAACAATCTAAAGAATTATCTAACAAAACTGACGCTGTGGACGGTATCCCAGCAACCTCAACCCCATATACATCTTAATTATATAACACAGGATGTATGGAAGGAGACAGCGCGGCAGACTTTGTCTGCGATGGAGGGATGGCGTAGACCAGGACGCCCAGAGCCTGGGAGTACCAAACTGGATTACATCGGCTCGAAATCGGGACCGGTGGAGAGATTTGTTAAATAAGGTCAAGACCAGATCCCGGTAGTAGTGCCGATGATGATGATGAAATAATAATAATTATCTACCTAATAATAATTCTTCATCTGTGTGTACGATAAGAGTCCAAGCAGAATGACATTAGACGTTATGTGTTAAAATTATGCCACATTCACATTATTTCATTATTTACTTTTATATTTGGCTCCACCCTTTAGATACTGCAGAACCGAGTTGTCAACTTAGAAAAAATTAGTTCTGGGGTCACGAGTTAATCCGAAAGTAGAGCTAAGAATAGTACGGAAAGTAATAGGAAGCATTTAAAAAAGATGAGTCGGCAAACATGCTACCATACTGAAGAGCATATCAATACCAGGAATAATTTGACCTGAAAAAAACCTGCGAACAGTGCATCCGGGAGAAGAAGATTGGAATAGTGTTTCCATTAAAACAGAAACGCATTTCCCATAATATATACTGGATCTCAAATCATAATCCTCGATCATGAAACAAAATACCGGACAGCACACGCCATAAGACTCACACCATGAGAAGTCAGACAAAAAGTATAACATGACAATACTCAATTGGCCAGGTGTTCCGATAGATGTGTGTCATGTATGGCACATAATATCACGGTGCATGCTACTCATGAAAAGTGTTACATAACAATACTCATTGCCCAGGTGTTCCGATAGTGTTGCAGTGCAACATGTTCGCAATCAATGTGCCACCGGCAACTACAGATGCAAATGCTCACCAACCCAAATTCTTGTAGTTGCCGTCGGAAAAGTCACATTGAGTGACTGCTATGAGAATTTGGGTGTGAAGAAGAATGGAAGATATAAATCACAACTTCTATTTTCTGTCCGCCCACAAACACACCAAAGCCACATTGGTAGCGACATCGTGCTATGTTTTTTTCAAGTTTAAGGTGGAGGCGTTGAGAGCAAGCAATCTATGCAGCCTATCATAGGTTCATGATAACGGAGGCAAAGACACCGTCGATGTTAGCAGTGAATGGACGTGGGTGTCCATAACCTCAAGACGGTTGCCGTTTTCTTGGCTGGTGGATGGAAAAGGTGCAATCAGTTATTTTTTTGGAGTAAATAAAAAGTGATCTCAGTGGTGTCGCTCACTAAATTAAAGTTAACTCAGAGTTTTTTTTTCCTTTGTTGAACACGAACAGGATTCCAGTCGCGCCTTTTTTTTTACCTTTTTCAAGGTGTTGTATAGTAGCATACAGTTAGATCTGAGAAGTGATTCTGAGAAGTGATTCATTGTGGATTTGCCATGCAATGTTCAATGCGTGTTTGAAATTAGGGGTTTTCGGGTCATGATTGGACGGCGGAAATATGATGCATGTTGATGAGAGAAATAGTATTTATTTAAGAACCGATTTTGGAGAGAATAAAATAGATACAAGCTGACAACAATCAAACTTGCGTCTCATTATTTTTTCTTCCTTTTTGGCATTTGTGCCCTGCCCTACGAATATATTCCGACTTTCTGCCATATGGCATTCGTCCCCTGCCACATAGCTCAGCGGAGAACTCTCCTGTAGGACCATCTCCCGCTGATAGCATTGTTCGAACCAATTGGACCCGATACAACATTGCGTTGACGTCTACAAAATTTGAAAAATACGCTTCACCTTTAACGATTTTTGCATTCTCCTGCTTTTTGACGCATGAATACTTACAAAGCGACTCTCCCAGCGTTCTACCTTACATGCCCCTACTATAGTAAACCAACAGCTTCTTACCACACAATAGACCAAAGGAAGAAGTGCTTGATACTGTAGAGGAAACCGTTAGCTTTGCAGCATTCAATTCTCAGGTGGACGTCATGGCATGCTGATTTCCCAGGAGATGGCACAAGCCACAGCGCATCAATTCTCCAGCAGGTGGTACCTATAACAATGTATCAATTTCCTGGAAAATATCACAATCCACAATACTGACGGCTACTAACGAAAGGTCAAAGGAAATCAACAAAAAACCGAATCCCCCCTGGTTGCTAGGCGGTCAGCAAACAATTAAAATCAACGCTGCTGTCTCGCAATATAAAGCTCCGTGTTTATTGAACCATAATTATGCCGATTGTTTTATACGGATGCGAGACATGTGCTTACAAAACGAGAAGAGAACCACTCCGCGTATTCAAGAATAAAATTTTAAGGTGGGTCTCTGGCGCTCAATATGATGAAGATGCCGGAGAATGAGGGAAACTCCACAACCGTGAATTGGAAAAGCTATACCCCAAACCTATAATAGTGAGAATCATCAGGTTGCGAAAATTAAGATGGCCCGGACATGTAGCGAGAATGGGCAACGAAAGAACCATACGTAGAATTCTTGACAGGAGACCAACGGGAAAGAACCCAGTGGGAAGGCCGCGACGGAAATGGGAGGACAATGTAGGGCGCGCCATTGAGGAGATCGAATCAGAGCCCGATGGGTGGAAGAATAGTACACAGGACAGAAAACGGAGACACAGCCGAGTCAGTGAGGTCATGAACTTCCGAGTTCTTACATGTCAATAAATAGTAAGTAGTCACATTGACAAAGCTAAGTCATAGATTGGCATCGCTCGGTTTCAGTTCTTGAGTCAGTTGAATTTTATACAGTTAGATATGCAAACCACAATGTAAAATACATCGTAAAGTGGTCGTTTAAAGTTTAGCTTATCTTGCGGGTCGATTGATGTGGATTCTCTCTTACCGATTCAGTAGCCTCTGGTGTCCTCGTTGATTTCGGTCGGTCCTCGTTCATTATTCTTACTGTTCACCCGCTTCCCAAGCATCGCGATTCACTTAAAAATATATTTTGCGCTTGGTGCTTGACTAATGTCACGTTAATCCAGCAGAGCATGATATAATTGTCTTGATAACGACACAGAATAATTGTTCACATAATACGCGTGAACGCAAAATGCATGCTGCATTCCTATGAACGGCTCCATAAACATACGGCTATAAATTCCCCACACTGGCGTGTCTAACTACATTGATAATGTACGCCCGCACATTTTCTTCAAAATGTACACAGGAAACATAGTTAAGGCACATTCGTGGTAGTCGGGGTCCCAACGCCCTGTGTGCCCAGTGAAATACCACCCCATCAAGCTTTAGGCTCCGTGAAATGGTCGGGAGAAATCCCTGGCCATCTTTCGGAGCTTGGCTGATGGACCGGTTCGAGAAAAGGTTGGTTAGGTGGTAGTCGGTCCCAAGGTGAGATACCACCCCGTCAGCTGTACATTCCGCGATATCACCGAGAGAAATCTTCGACGGTGTTTCGGATGTGTGGCTGATGGCCCGGACTGACACGTAGATAAGTCATGATGGTATCTTCTGATATAAAGAATTCCGGAGGTAAACTAGTCTCCCATTCGGATCTCCGGGGGCGACTATGTCAGGGGGAACATCATGCAGATATCATGATAAATAATGGAACTTTGAGAGGTTCGTCGTCGCATAACCGGGCTCGCTCTCGAGGCTCTGCCCTCGCTCGACTGGTGACGGCATTTTGTAAGATCAGAGGCATCGGTGTCACCAATACGAACGTAAACGCCGTCCACCAATATTTGCAAAAAACGAAACCTAATATCCTTGCCCTAACTGAGACCCAGGTCGATTCGTCAACTGATTCGACATATCTTCTCAGGATACGACTTACATTCAAGATTCCGTTTTAAGAGCGGAGTCTGCGTCTTCGCGCGGTCCAATCTGGCTTGCCAGCGGATGGAGGCGTTGGAACCCAATAATATGGATATCATATGGTTGAGGGTCGTGCTGAGAAATTCCGTTAAATTTCTTTGTTGTCTTTACCGCTCCCCGAATGACGATCGACCGGCGATATTCTTCGAACATCTTTAACATATCGCCGACTGGATACAGCCAGCTGCAGAAATTGGTGTCCTTGGTGATTTTAATGTGCACAATTCCGGCTGGTTGTTACATTCTAACAGAACCGACGAGGCTGGGAGGCTGGTAGAAATGTTTGCTGTAAGCCACAACTTGACTCAACTCGTGGGGGAGCCAACGCGAGTGCCGGATGCCCGAGGCAATTATGCGAACACGCTGGATCTGTGTTTGACATCCGAACCGAGTATTTATACTGTAGAGGTTTCTGCACCACTGGGAAACTCAGATCACTGCTTGGTATCTGTCGCGCAAGCAGTTGCATATCAAGCGAATAACCGGCCTAAGCAGCTTCGCCATGTATGGAAGTATGTGGCTGCTAACTGGGACGATTTACGAGATTTCTTCGCATCCTTTCCATGGTCCGAGGTGTGCTTCGGAAACTCCGATGTTGACGCTTGGGAGGGGTCGGTATCAGAAATTATTCTTGTGGGGATGGAGATGTATATTCCACATTCCATCAAACGAAGTTCGTCTGATAAACCTTGGTTTGATAAGAAACGCGAGCTGATTACATCGGTAAAAAATAGAGCTTTTAAGCAATGGCGCTCCAATCCCACTGATGTTAACAGAACGAATTTTGTTAGAATCAGAAACGCGTGCAACCAGGCGATTGATAACGCGAAGAAGGCTCACAACGATAGGGTGATCAATAAGTTCCTTCGGTGCCCAACTGGTTCGCGCTCCTTGTGGTCAATGGCAAAAGCCGTCAGCGGTAACTTCACATCCTCCTCTTTCCCCCCGCTGGTGGCAGACAGCGAGACGTTGGTCACGAATTCGAAGGAGAAAGCTGATGTGTTCGCGAATTTATTTTCCGCGAATTTAAACCTTGATCCTGGCCTTTTGAAGCCACCTGTGATCTCGCCGGTGCAGTCTTCGATGCGGGATGTGAGATTTCGTCCGCGCACTATTCAACGCATTCTATTGCACGGAGGACCTTTCCTGCCTGCTGGAAAATCGCTCGAGTTCAGCCAATCCCAAAGACGGGAAAAAAGTGTCTCCCACAAAATTACCGTCCGATAGCATTACTGTCTATTTTTTCTAAGGTAATGGAAAAAGTCGCCAATACAGGGTTAGTTAAGAATTTGGAGTGCAACGGACTTCTGAATGATCATCAATACAGATTCCGTGGCTGGCGGTCCACGGGAGACCTTTTGACACTTACAACCGATATATGGACATTTGAGATTGCACGGCATGGTGAGTCAAGGGCGGTCGCATTGGATATCTCTGGCACGAGGCATTGCTGAGCAAACTTCGTTCATATGGTCTTTCCCAACAGCTTTGCCACTGGACGAGGAGCTTCCTCGAGAATCGATTGATCCGGGTTGTTGTGGACGGCGAGTGTTCGGATCTATATCCTGTTAATTCGGGGTGCACCAAGGTTCTATTTTAGCTCAAACCTTGTTCTTGCTTCACATAAATGATTTGTTGGAGACAACGGATAACAAAGTGTTCAGTTTTGCGGATGATAGTACGCTTGTTTCCTCCTTTTCGAGTGTTCGGCTGATTGGTGCATCTGCGTCGCATCAGCTGAGATGTAGACAATTCGACTCTATGAATCAGGATCTAGATAGGGTCCTGCAGTGGGGAAGGACCAATCTCGTCGACTTCAATGCAGCGAAGACACAATATACAACATTCACAAAGAAAAGTGGAGGGCAACGGACTTCTGAATGATCATCAATACAGATTCCGTGGCAGGCTGTCCACGGGAGACCTTTTGACACTTACAACTGATATATGGACATCTGCGATTGAACGGCATGGTGAGTCAAGGGCGGTCGCATTGGATATCTCCAAGGCTTTTGACCGCGTCTGGCACGGGGCATTGCTGAGCAAACTTCGTTCATATGGTCTTTCCCAACAGCTTTGCCACTGGACGAGGAGCTTCCTCGAGAATCGATTGATCCGGGTTGTTGTGGACGGCGAGTGTTCGGATCTATATCCTGTTAATTCGGGGTGCCCCAAGGTTCTATTTTGGCTCAAACCTTGTTCTTGCTTCACATAAATGATTTATTGGAGACAACGGATAACAAAGTGTTCAGTTTTGCGGATGATAGTACGCTTGTTTCCTCCTTTTCGAGTGTTCGGCTGATTGGTGCATCTGCGTCGCATCAGCTGAGATGTAGACAGTTCGACTCTATGAATCAGGATCTAGATAGGGTCCTGCAAAGGGGAAGGACCAATCTCGTCGACTTCAATGCAGCGAAGACACAATATACAACATTCACAAAGAAAAGTGGATCATCGGTTCCTCAGCTGATGATGAATGGCCGGGCCCTCAGGGCTGGGCAAAGTTTGAAATTGCTCGGCGTCACGGTCTGTGGGAATGCATCATGGCATAGACACGTGTCGAGTATCGTCAGGTCAGCCAGAGGAAAATTGAGCTATATTTTTAGAGCCAAGAAATATTTTACTCCGGCCCAACTTCTTCTCCTATATAAATCCCAAATTAGACCCGCCCCCAAATATTGCTCTCATGTTTGGAGCTCGGCTCCTAAAAATACCCTCGACCTACTTGAGGCCATACAGAGACGAGCGATCTGCCTGATCGGCGACTCGGCGTTGACGTCGGGAATACAGTCGCTATCAGATCGAATGCGCGTAGTTTGTTTTACAGATATTATCACGGGTACTGTTCTTCGGAGATTCGTGGTATTGTCCCACGCAATTCGGCTTATATGCGCTCTACAAGACAATCCGACAGATCGCACCAGTTTGCGGTTCATCTCCCGACGGCGCAAACATCCCTGCATCAGAACTCGTTCCGTTAAGAGCGGGGAAGCTGTGGAACTCCCTTCCCACGCGAGTGTTCCCGGAGCCGTACAACCTGCAACGTACAACCAGAACTGTAACAGTTATTTGATGGCATCTCGGGGCGCCCACTCGACGCTATAGGTTCGCCTCTCCCGAGAGGTCTGTCTACTCGTATTAAAAAAAAAAAAAAAAAAAAAAAAACACTCTGTATATGACACGATTGAGAGTGCGCACCAGTTTATGTTACATTACAAATTAACTTTAAAGGAACAGAGGAACTATAAAGGCCGAAGGGTGATGACCATCCACAAACGATCATTTAAGTAGTGGGCGGTTTGTACAAAGAATCGTTCTTAAGCCGAACGACACGAGTGTGAAATGCTCTGCCCATTCATGTGTTTCCTCTCCCTCTTGTTTCGGTAACACTTTGTTTGGACATTAAACAAAATTATGCGTTTCATGTGAAAGAAAAAATAATAGCAACTGCATTTGCACTTTTTTAGACTTCCCCAGTACTTTTCGGTGAAAAAAACCGAAACAATTTCGCCACCAATTAAGTACTATAATATTGTACGCCCGTTTCGGTTCAAAATCTTATAAATTTACTCCAGCCACCGAGCTTAAGCTCTCAGAATATCCCTACTATGATTTGGTAGCCTGACTTCCCACTAAATGTGGTCAATTTCTCTTCATCAAGAGAAGTCGCACTACTAATACTCCGGCAGTGCAAAGCTGTCGCTGTGAATGTCTTTAATTAGATGCCAAGGACCATTACGCCATGAAAAATGTGACTTCCAAAGAAGCTCCTCGAGCACTTCTGCTCTTTTGCCTGCATTTGCACTCACTCACGGGACGTTGTGTATCCCAGGATTTGCAATTTTAATTCCAGAGCCTCTTCGATATCTATGTCGGTGCCAGTGGGCTCCATTGTGTGCACATAAGGTTTTAAGTTGTTTTCAACCATCTTTATCTTGTGCTTGCTTCACCTATAAAAAGTCTGCTTTAAACAGGAAAACACAACTTTGTGTAACGCCTCAAGTTTTAAGGATTAATCGCGCCCTGAGGGTTAATGTCTTGCAGTCCTCCACTCAGCGGGCGTAGCAATGGAGTACCTTAACCCGGGGTGCTTGTGTCCTTAATTATTTCCCATCTTGACGTCAGGCACGTTCCAACTGTTCACAAGTATAGTACTCATTGTAGATTTCTGTAAAAGTTTAATGAGTCTGCAGCTCGTAAAAGGTCTTTAGACCGGAAAAATCTGTTGGCATTGTTGTGGAGAAGCAACACTTCTTTTCGCTTCAGCGGATTACTTTTTCGGTTTTGAAGCTTCGATAGGAGTGATATTTTCTGAAAGAATTTAATGAACATTTTAGCGCGTCAATGAGTTTCGGGTTCTAGTAGTCTCGGTAAGGTGTTTTCAGGTGATATGACAGGGGGATGAAGTCCCAATTTCTGTAACAGTCTGTCTAAATTCTTAGAAGCGAAAGTCAAAAAACATGATGATAGTTTGTGTGACTAGGGGGATGAAAATACAACAACAAGGGCCGTTAATATAACTGACCTGGTGACGTCCCGTCAGTCGAATATCCTGTGGAGTAGGCACTCTCTGGGGATGACAAGCTGTTCATGATGTGTCCCCCTGCATGGTTGGCCTGACCTCCATTTGCGAGCATACCATTGCCACCGACAACAACTGGTCCATTGTACCGGCCAGGTCTTAATATTTGCCGGTTCACGTCGTGGCCATTACGTAATCCGACAGCGGACGCCGCCGCGATTTGGGGATGATGTTGGTAGGTGCCATTCACATGAGTACTGCTGGTTCCGATATGATTATTGTTGCTGGGAATCCTCTCATCGCTGTCGCCTCTATTGCCTGCGGTGTAAGTAATGTTAGCATTTAAGCTGTCGAAGGATCCAAATTGGTTTTGTGGATGTTGCTGCTTCTGGCTATGACGATGATGGTGTTGTTGCTGCTGCTGATGCTGGGTGACTCCAAAACCGTCTCCGTTCATTTTAGAGGGAAGCAATTTACCATAGCGTGATGCGGTTTCATGTTTTGCTCCGTCTGTGTGATACTTTGCTGTGTTTTTCTGTTCCAGGTTATGGTCCTGGCGATGCGATTGCTGTTGATTGTTATTGTTTTGAGTGTTGCAAATGATTTGCTCATAGTGGCCGTTTGAACAACCACTCGGATAGTTCGATAAATATTTTTGATTCGATTGCTCGACACCTGCAGTCGAGGAATGTTTGGCATTAGCCGGCACTGCGTTTCCAGGAGACTTACGTCGAAACATATTGATAGGAGAATGTGTTTTCTTGTCCTTTCCTTGATGATGTGAATCCTTGTTGTTATGGTCGATTATGGAATTTCTCGGTTGTGTAGATTTGCTTGATGCCGACAACGGTGCTTGATACTTCACATTTGAGTGCTGAACGTAGAGCAAATGATCGGATTTAGGTGACATTGTTGATTCCTCACTTGGCGATTGCCATCCAAAACGACTTGTAGTCTACAAAGAAAAAAGAAAGGAGCAGCATTAGGGTTAGTTGAATCATGGATTACACAAAGTAATAAAGGAATAGTAAAAGAGATATGCAATTGGTATAGGAGCATTGGATAAGTACAATAAACTGTTTAGTGGGTTAATCTGGATGTCGGGGTCATAGTAAATAAGAAGGGCGTTCAACCGTTTAAACGGGATTACTTCGTTGGTGAAACCTTTCCATGTTCTAAACGCTTTTTCTTCATCCGCTTTGGTGTACGTTCGTCCCTCTTCGTAATTCTGCCGGCAATATGAAATAAAACGTGCAAACGTAGACACAAATAAATTCACCGGGAATGTCGGTCTCATTTCCGGAACTGTTTTTGTTGTACCCTCAGTCAGTTTGTTTATCGTACGTTAAAGCTTGTTCCTCGGCGGTGGTTATTTGTTCTCCTTATTCAGGACATAAACACGAGAGTTTTGCTGTTGTTGCCATTCGAATGTGTTGCTGCAGCTTGTTTTTTAGAGTTGAATTAAAATCTCAGGCTTAGTGCGGATTCCGGCGCTATTCTGTTTGGTACTTAGTTTACAGTTTGGTATGAATCTAGTTTGTTAGAATGAGTAGGGTAGTTTACCGCTGAGGATATTGTCAACCTTTTCAGTTGCAATTACCGGGAAAAGTTTGTTTAACTCAAGGAGAATACTACAGGACTACAGGATTGCCGTAGTTGATGCATAAGCATATGAAAGGATTTATATTACGGAAAGACTCAAAAAGGGAATTCTAGTGGAGATGCGCTTCTCACTTTCTGCGGACAGGTGAGTGAAGTGTCCTTCAATCTCCCTAGAGGGGTATATGAACAGCGGCCGTCACAAGTAATATCATTTTATTTCAGTTCCTTTAACCGATTTGGAAAGGAGGAAGTTGGGACAATGAAGAATTTTGGGTAAATGTTTGACTTTGTTCAATTAAATGTCTATTTGTACTTTATGTTCAGTTTACAGTTAGAAAGTCCACGGAAAACGAAGGGTTGGGAAATGTAGGGGAAGTAAAATACGGTCGTGGTTTTAATTATCCCATTTGAAGAGTAAATAGGAAACCAGTGTAGTATAAATTAGAAATAGAAATGTTATGAAGGAATATGCGCAGCCCTCTATGGTAATACAGTTTGTCGGCTGCGAGCATGTAAGAAAAACTTTTATTCCGTAATATTCAATTCAATTCAATTTTTATTTGGTAGATAATTACATTTATGGTATATTTTACAACTAGTACTTAAGAGATTTAGGAAAGTAATTCCTTTACAACCATAATCTTAAATCTATATAACGACAATCATCATCATCATCGGCACTACAACCGGGATCCGGTCTTGGCCTTATTTAGCAAGTGTCGAGGCTTGTTAAATTTTCCATAATAATTTATTTTTACAGGCAAGGTTATTAGCCTTGCGCCGATATATAACGACAATAGCACACTTTTAATGAATAACAAATAATAAATTAAGGGAAAACTACAATAAAAAACCCTCATTTGAATCTTAAGACTAATATTGCACGAGCTTCCGGTTATTTTATATAGTAATGACCTCGATATAACTTTCATAGACAGAGTACATATGTAGTGATTTAGGATAACGCAAGACGGGAAACGAGAACATTGTCAGAAAAAGAACAATTGATGAAGAAGTTCCGATTGATTTTGTCAATAAGGAACTCTACCGGTTTAACGTTGGCGTTTTCATGTAGTTCATGTGTCGAATAATGCCATGGCAAATTCAGCAACATTTTCAATATTTTATTTTGACACCTTTGCAATTTTATTTTGTGTGCGAGCACAATTACACCACACAGGGGCCCCGTACAGGAGTATAGCTTGAAAAATGGTTTTACATATTATAATTTTATTTTCGATGCTAAGCTTTGACTTTCTACACACTAATGGATACATAACTCTTACGACTTTGTTTATTTTGTCAATTGTGGTAGTGATGTGTTTTTGAAAGATAAGTTTTTTATCTAGAATAATACCTAGATATCTACAGTCTTCGGACCAATCAATATCAATCGCACACATAGTTAGTTTAGTGCCATTTGGTAGGTAGCAGTGTTTCCTACATCTCGAAAACCACAAAGCTTGTGTTTTATTACCATTTATTTTTATTTTCCATTTCCTGTAATATACTGGTAGTTTGTCAAGAGCTGCTTGCAAAGAGTTGTAGACATTAGTGAATAAGGCACCCGAAGAGAAAATGGCCTTGGCTGCAAAATGTGTAGCAAGTAGTTTTTTTTTTTTTTTACATTTCTGTATTTATTGACCATAAATGATTTGTTACAATAAGTAATACAGATAACTTATAATTATCTTAGCTTTAATCGTTTACACATACTTGCTAGTACATTTTTCAAACATTATTATAAAGTTATATATTTCATGGGTGGACAAGATAGGAGTAGGTGGGGCTTCCTGGAAAAGGTCAGAAAACCAGGATATAATTATTTACTTAACCTATAACTAATTTGCTTAACTTAACTTAACTTAGCTTAGCCTAGCTTATCTAATTATTAAATCTATTATTATTACAATAAGTTAGAGTAGGGTGGGGCGGGAGGTATACTGGTTGATGGGTGGAATTTGGGTTAGGGTGGGTACTATGAGTCGGGGATATGGGTTGGGGGAACACTTTCCGATTGGTCGTTGAAACGCAAGATATTAGAGAAGGGTTGTATATTACAATATTTAAACTGGTGAGGTGAGAGTTCAGTATTGTGGTATACGATCTCATTGGAGTTGTTGACCAACCTGCCAGAGGTGAAGAGGGTTCTGGTGTGGAGACAGTTCGGGTAGGCAGTTCGGTTGTCTGAAGGAGTCGATGTGAGCGCATTTATTATCGGATTGGGATTATTGGGAAGATTTTCGATAAATTTGATGGACAGCTCGAGGAAGCGTCGATCTATACGTTCAATATTAGCGGCATAGTAGAGCGAACTACTGTTGTAATATTTGTGGGAGTTAGGATGTCGGTTGAGGCCAGTGATAAGTCTGAAGCATTTCCTTTCGAAAATGCGTAGCTTCTCCATTTGGGCGGGTGTGATATGGTACCATATCGGGCATGCATATGTGAGAGTGGGTCTGATTATTTGTTTGTAGATAAGTGATTTGACTTTGGGAGAGAGACCATTCGGTTTGTACATGACTTTTCTGCAGAGGTTCAGTTGGGTTGTGGCTTTACGAATCGTATTTTTAATGTGGGCGGAGAATGACAGATTGTTGGTAAAGGTTATACCTAGATACTTTAAGGTTTTGGAGGGTTTAATTATATTGTTATTTATTTTAATTCTGATTTTATTATGGCAGCGAATAGTGTTGTTTGTACAACTCGCGTTTCTGCCTTTAAAAACTATGAGCTGAGTTTTGGTTGGATTTAGTTGAATTCTCCACTTGGTAAAGTAGGCTGACAGGATTGGGAGATATCTGTTAATACAGTTTCTTGCCTCCTTGACAAGCTTGTCGCTTGAATAAATTAAGGTGTCGTCGGCATAGTTGAGCATTGTTGTATTGGGTAACCGTGGCTGCGGTGCGTCTGATGTATAAAGAAGGTATAGTAGTGGGCCGAGGATGGATCCTTGAGGAACTCCTGCGGTTATGCTATAAGGTGTCGAGAGAGTTGAGTTTATTTTCACCATGAACTTTCTATCAGAGAGGTAAGAAGCGAGAAGTTTTGTGGAGTGGATGTTTAATCCATACATTGAATGAAGTTTGTATAACAGTCCTGCGATCCAGACACAGTCGAATGCTTTAGCTATGTCTAGGGAGACACATACCGTTGGGGATTGGTTTTGGAGGTGGGTCGTCACATCATGTGTCAGTTTTAAGAGAGCATGACAAGTGGAGTGTTGTGAGCGGAAGCCAAATTGAGAGTTCTGAATGAGGGAGTTATCCCTGGCAAATGAGAGAAGATTTTTGTAGATTTTACATTCAAGAATCTTGCTAAGCGAGTTTAGCTGCGATATCGGACGGAAGTTATCCGGGTACTTGGAGGGCCCAGATTTGCTAATAGGGACGATCACTGCTGTTTTCCAACTTTTAGGGAAATGTGAAGCGTTTATTATGTGGTTGAGAAGAACGAGAATCGGGAGCAAGTTGCCTGGGTGGAGTCTTTTGAATAGGAGGTTAGGGATTCCATCTAGGCCAGTCGATTTTTTATTGTTACGTGAAGTAATGACTTCGGATAGTTCTTCAAGGCTTAGGAATGTGTCGATTCCTACGGGGTGTGATGCTTTATTGGTTTCGGTGAATTCAGTAATAAATGGTGTGAGGGATGGCTCCAGTGAGCGTGGAATGTAATCGTTCACCGTATCGTGGAAATTTGTTACTGGGAGGGTATCGTTTTGCTTATGGACTTTGCAGAAATGTTCAGCGAGACAGTTTGCTATATCAGTGTCCGACTGGACGATGTTATTATTAGTTGGGTGAATAAGATAATCTGTTCGAGGCTTGAGTTTGCGACCCGTTAGTCTGTTTACATAGCAAGTAGTAGTTAGATTGAAGAGACCGAGTTTTGAATGTTTTTCACGAATGCTCAGAAGTTTCTATTACCTGTGGGAGACTGTAGTATTTTTTTGTCTCACTCTCTGGTCATGCAAGAACTTGGCGCGTTGAATATACGCATTGCAGTCATTTCTGGCTCTCTTAAATCTTTTCCGGTTTTCCTCAGTATTGTTTGATTTATACAACCGGAAGCTCAACTCTTTAGCCTTAATGGCCTCTCTGCACCCGGAATCGAACCACATATTTCTCTCGGGTTTGATACTCTTTACTCTGTGTGGAATAAAAGTCCGCATACCAAGTAGAATCGTGTCTGTCAATGTGTCCGCTATAGGGTAAACATCGTTATTGAGGAAAAATAACGACCAATTTAACCTCACCAAAAAGTCGTTCAGACCTTCTAGTTGGCTTTCTCGTAGTTCTTTTGGGAGCTTTCTCATTGACGTTACTGTTGGTTAGAGGAAATTTAGCTGACACGACACAGTGGTCTGAAGTTTCCAAGGGCGAAGAAACTTCAATTGTGTATTTGTTTGGGTGGGAGGTGAGAAACAGGTCCAGTGTGTTGGCGAAATGACCACATATATCTGGTACCCGTGTTCGCTCATTGACAAGTTGAGTTAAACTAGTTGTATCAAAAAAAAAAAAAAAAGCTGGACATATTGACCTTGAGGTGTTGTGTGTCTGGAGTGACGAAGCCACCCGCAATAACGATTTCAGTGTGCGAATGTAGGGTCAAGATCCTATCGATAGAATCAGACAGGGCATCAAATTCGTTAAAAGATGCGTTTCTATCCAAGTTTGGGCCCCTGTAAAGAAAGCAGTAATGTATGATATACTTACGAACGTAAAGTTTTAGCCAAGAGAAATTAAATTCTGAGTTGGAACAGAGCCCATATTGTGACAGAAACTGATAAGCAATATCATGTCGTATGTAGATGGCTATACCACGATGTGGAAAGAACAGTGGCACTAAGTTATATCCAGGTAGATTAAAATCGGAAATATCTGTACGAGTATTAGTAATTGCCTGGGTGTCACTAAGTGCAAGGATAGTTGGTTTCTGGTTAGAAACGTGGGTAGACACAGAAGAGAAATTGCATCTCAAGCCGCAAATGTTACACAAATCAACGCGAAATTCCCACTATATTGAAATGGCCCAGACATAGAAAACCAATACCGCCTCGGGAAAGGATGCAAGTCGGGACCAGCAATAGATAAGCGTAAGCAATCCCTACAGGTGTTATGCCCTTTTAATAGGTGCCACACTAGATCCGCACCGAAATCCAAGTCACATCCCTTCCATGACGAACATTATGCCACTCAGAAACAAAAAACTCTCCAAAGATTATAAAACAATCGGGAGTATCGATGCCTGAGGGACGCAAACAGAAGTGCGAAAAAAAGGAAAACAGACATGAGGAATGGAAAGAGTAGAGGGTTTTCCCGCAATGCACATCTCTCGCGTGTATATTCTCGCACTTTTCACACCACTAAGACACGTGTGTGGAGATCCCTTTATTTGCATAGGATCACACAGAAAACTTTGCACTGCACTCGGACGCGTGTATGAAGATCCGTTTGTTTGTTTAGGATCCCACAGTAAGACTTCGCGGACGAACTGATAGTGCAATTGGGTATCTTATGTGAATTTAAGTTTCAAGCAGCCTTAAGAATAGAGCAAATACTAAAAAATGCCCTCTTCAGCCACACACCTACATCCATCCCTCATAATCATCTAGGAAAACCTTTACCCAACATCCTTACAAAACTATTACGCCTGAAAAAACAGCTTAGACGAAAACTACATAGCAGTTATTCCCCTTTTATTAAAAATCAAATCCAACTCTTGACTACCCTGATAAATGGACAACTAAAACAATTTTCCGACAAGGTTTACACGTCTATACTTAAAAATATTAAACCCAATCGTGATTTATTCAAAAATATCAACAGACTAACGGGTCGAAAATACAAACCTCGAATCGATTATATTATCAACCGTACTAACAATCACCCAGTCCAATCAGATATTGACATAGCAAACTGTCTAGCTAATCACTTTTATCAAATCCATCAACAAAACGACTCCCTCTCAGTCTCCAATTTTCAAGATACTGTAAACGACTACATCTCACGCACAATGATCCCATCCTTCACCCCTTTCATCGCGGAATTCAACGAAACAAACAAAGCGTCTCATCCTCTGGATAATGCGACCTTCCTAACAGCAGACGAATTATCTGAATTTATAACATCACGCAATAACAAGAAGTCGACAGGCTTAGATGGAATTCCAAACCTTCTTTACAAAAGACTTCTCCCGTCAAATCTAGTCCCTATTCTCGTTCTTCTCAACCATATAATAAACGGATCACATTTCCCAGATAACTGGAAAACCACGGTTATAGTCCCTATCAGTAAGTCCAGTCCTTCCAACAACCCCAGCAACTATCGTCCGATTTCGTTATTAAACACATTAAGCAAGATATTGGAATGCAAAATATATCGAAATCTTCTTTCATTTGCTAATGACAACGCTATTATCCCAAATTCCCAGTTTGGCTTTCGCTCACAACACTCCACCTGTCATGCTCTGTTAAAACTAACGCACGATGTCACAACTAATCTTCAAAACCAAAGTCCGACGGTCTGTATCTCTCTCGACATATCTAAAGCATTCGACTGTGTTTGGATCTCAGGACTGCTTTACAAGCTGCACTACATATTTGGATTAAACACCCATACTACCAAACTTCTTACTTCCTACCTCTCTCTCAATTACCCAATACCGTAATGTTGAATTACGCCGATGACACCATAGTCTACTCCAGCAGCAAGTTTGTAAAAGAGGCAAGAAACCGCATTAATAACTTCCTCCCAAATCTATCAACATACTTCAATAAATGGAAAATTCGCCTAAATCCTGATAAAACCCAACTTATAGTGTTTAAGGGTAAAAATGAGCACTGCACAAACAACACAAGGCGCACCCACAACAAAATTAGACTCAAACTAAATAACACCCAGATAAAACCTTCTAAAACTTTAAAATATCTGGGAATAACCTTTTCCAATGACCTTTCATTCTCCACCCACATTAAAAATACTTTACGTAAAGCCACAATACAACTGAATCTCTGTAGAAGAGTGATGTGGAAACCTAACGGTCTCTCTCACAAAGTCAAAGTGCTCATCTATAAACAAATAATCAGACCTACACTGACATATGCGTGTCCACTGTGGTATCATATAACACCAGCCCAAATGGAGAAGCTACGCACTTTCGAAAGGAAATGCTTCAGGCTGGTCACTGGCCTCAACCGACAACCCAACTCTTACAAGTATTACAATAGCAGCTTGCTATACAATGCCGCTAATATTGACCGTCTCGATAGACGTTTCCTAGAGCTGTCTATCAAATTTATTGAAAACCTCCCAAATAATCCCAACCCCATAATAACTTCACTACTACCAACTCCTCTAGATAACAGGGCTCACTATCTGAATTGTCTCCACACCAGAAGTCTCTTTACCTCTGGAAGATTGGTTAATGACTCCAACGAGGTAGTGTACCATAACACCGAGCTGGCACCCAATCAGTTCAAATACTGTAACATACAACCATTCTCCAACATTCTGCGTTTTAACGAACAACCGGAAAGTGTTACTGCACCTGAGGCCACTAACTGACCATCTCCCACGCCAACCTACTTCATTAACCATCAATCCCTATATTCCCCAATTCACATTACATATTTAACTTATTATAAAATAAATTAGGTTAAGCTAGAATAAGTTAGAGTTAAGTTAAGTATTAGATTAGATTAAATTAAAAAATAAAAATCCTGGTTTTCTGACCTTTTCCAGGAAAACTGTCAATATTAAAACCTAGAATACTCGAATAGTTATTCACACATTCAGTTATGTTTGAAAAATGTGTAATGTATGCATGTAAACAGTTGTATCACTAGAATTATAAGTTAGCTGTAGTACTTAATGTAAACATTGATTATTGGTCAAATAAATACAGTATGTTAAAAAAAAAAAAAAAATGTGAATTTAAGATTCCCAAAACGGATTGCACAATTGATCCGATGATATGGGTCAAGAGGCAGAAGCGCATGTGCTGTCTCGTTGGCGGTTTTAAATCGGCTCTCCGATGGATCCACTGGTTGGGTTTCAATAATAGTTTAAGTGCTGCAGTTTCCATTGCGACCGAAGTCTCTTCTGTCATTTCATCATCTTTATCTCATTGGAACTGGGGCATTTTTCTTCGGTGAGCGATAGTTGAATTAAATTGGAATATTCTTCACGCTGATCGGATATTAATGATTTCTAATATAGTATCGATTCTGTTTCCATCGTTTTGGAGTATTGGAATTCAATTTTTTTGTATTTAGTCGGGGCTGATCCTGAGTGGGCTTAAATCGGTCTGGGGTTCTTTTTATTTTCGTATTGATATCTGTGAATGTGGCGACTCCTCTCCAGCATCATCCAACGTTGGGTCGCTGCGTACTGATGGGTGAGGAACATCCTGAAATGATGTCTTGTAGTCAGATACGGGAGCAAATTGTTTTTGGGTTGTCGCATTTCAAGAGTTTTGCTGTTACATAAGTATTGAGGATTTTGTCCAACGCGTCTAGTAATAACATACGGTAGTTTACGTATACTTCCCGGAGTTCCGCATAACCTTCTTCAATTTGAAGCATTTCAGCCTCATCGTTAGTTTCAGTCATGGCATCGACGCTGCTTGTGACGCTCGTCTGAAAGTTCCCTTCCAGTATGGCAATGTGTTCTAGAAGGTTAGTCTGGGCCCTTTTGTCTGCCTGCTGAAAGTTTGTCTGGTCTCCATTAATTTTTCTTAGTAAGTGCTAAGAAGTTTACTCATTCAGTAGGACAAAATGACTGCAACGAGTACTTACTCAGACCGTGTCACTTGAATATGTGGTTATCTCAGATCCATTGTGTTGTGCAAGGTGAAACCCCAGGCGGAATATTTATTATGTTTAGTTGTCGGGATAAATATTTAGCCGAGAATATTTATTTTGTGTTGGGATGGATATCCAACTGAGAATATTTGCTTAGTCATGTGTTGTGTTGTGTAGAGCTCCATATTCAACTGAGAATAATTATTTCATTTTTATTGGACTGCAGTTTTCGTTTCGGGTAAAATATCCGGATGTTACTATTTCAAATTTGCCTTAGTCTACGGCGATCAGAGTGGGCATTTTCGTTGATTATATATGTTCCAAGACAACATAAGGTTTTAGTAAATTGGCTCAAAATTACATGATTTAGAGATCTTTAACCAAGTGAAAATATGCCACAGCGCTCCCCATGTACATCATCATCATCATCATCATCATCATCGGCACTACAACCGGGATCTGGTCTTGGCCTTATTTAACAAATCTCTCCACCGGTCCCGATTTCGAGCCGATTTCATCCAGTTTGGCACTCCCAGGCTCTGGGCGTCCTGGTCTACACCATCCCTCCATCGCAGACAAAGTCTGCCGCGCTGTCTCCTTCAATACATCCTGCCACAAAGGACTTTCCGGGCAGGCTCCTCTTCGCTCATTCGAGCTAGGTGTCCCGCCCACCGGAGTCGACTGAGCTTGATTTTTCTTACAACATAAGCTTCAAAGTAGATTGCGTACAACTCATGGTTGTAGCGTCTCCGGAATCGTCCCCCCTCACATACGGGGCCAACAATTCTCCTTAAGACCTTTCTCTCGAACGCGGCCAAGAGCTCAGAGTGCCTTTTATTAAGCACCCAGGTCTCGGATCCATACATGAGTATTGGCAAGACCATGGTTTTGTACAGTAGTAGCTTAGATGTTCTGGATAAATTGCGGGTTTTAAAGAGCCTTGATAGACCATATTAGGCTTTGTTGGATTTAATCAGCCGTTCGCGTATTTTTTCTTCCATATTGTTATCGGCTGATACTATTGATCCAAGGTAGTTAAAGGATTGCACTACTTCAAATTCGTGCTCCACTACCCTGATAGTTTGACCAACGTTAGGTCTTCTCTTCGCAGAAGTTGCCACCATATAGTTAGTTTCTCCCTCATTAATGTACAGTCCCAGTTTTTGTGCCACCTGCTCGATCTGGGTAAAGGATTCCTGTACCGCCGATTCGGTTCTACGGATGATGTCGATGTCATCTGCGTAGGCAAGTATCTGGCTGGACTTGGTGACAATAGTCCCTCTTGTTGTAAGGCCAGAGTCACGGATTGCTTTCTCCAACGCCAGGTTGAAGAGGAGGCAGGCCAGACCGTCGCCTTGTCGGAGTCCATTATAGATGTTTAGTGGTTTGGACAGCAATTCCGCTATTTTTACTTGACTAGTTACGTTGGTCATGGTCAACCTACAAAGTCGTATCAATTTGTTTGGAATGCCGAATTCTCTCATGGCATTATATACTTCTACCCTGGCTATGCTGTCGTAGGCGGCCTTAAAGTCTATAAGCATATGATATAATGGAATCTTAAATTCCTGACATTTTTCCATCGCCCGCCTAAGGGTGAATATCTGATCAATTGCTGATTTGCTTGGGATGAAGCCACAATGATATTGACCAATGATGGCTTTAGCGTATGGGGCTATCCGATCTTGTAGGATAGTGGAGAGTATCTTATAGGTTGTTTTACCCCTATAATTGCTGCACAGTGTGATATCTCATTTCTTATGTATGGGGTAAATTATACCGCGACGCCAATCTTCCGGCATCTCCTCTTGCTCCAATACGTGCACCACGATCTCATGAATTGCGTGATGTAACGCTGTCCCTCCTTGTTCTATCAGCTCAGCTGGTATACCATCAGCTCCGAGGGCTTTATTTGATTTGAGCTGCCTTATGGCTTTTAATGTTTCCTCAATGCTTGGTGGCGGCAGCATTTGGTCTTGATCTTGCATTGGTGGAGCCTCCACCAGCCAGTGCAATTCATTGAAGTGCACTTCCCATCGCTCCAGAATGCCTTCAGGATCGGTGATCAGATTACCGTCTTTATCCTTGCAGTAAGTGCAGCGTGACCAAAGGTGTTTCTGGTATTCTCATTGCGTAAGGCAGCCGTGTTGATTCGAACCTGATCCGCGGATGCAATACGTCTCCGTAAGGCAATCCGCGCTCGGAAAACTGTACCAACAAGATAGCCATTTTCGTTTCCGTGTATCCGGTCCATATCCGAGGGTTGTTAAATTTGCCATAATAATTCCCACGTACAATACTAATTTAAATCAAGAATCGATCTTTAGGACAAATATTTTCCTGCATCGACCACGTTTCACGTATTCGTGCTAAATATACAAGATGCGAGATCAGCCACTGTTGGGTTTCTTCTTTTCTATCGCATGTAATCCACTATTATTACCACTATTTATTGGCCTGTAGGAACTTGGAAGTTCATGACCTCGTCGACTCCACTCTGCCATCGCTCCCTGTCCTGTGCACTCCCCTTCCACGCCTGACCATCCGATCCGATCTCCTCAAGGTCAAACCTAGTATTGTCCTCCCATCTCCCTCGCGGCCGCCCTACCGGTCTCTTTTCCGTTGGTCTACCGTCGAGAATTGTACGCACGGTCCTATCGTTGTCCATTCGCGCCACATGTCCAGGTTATCTTATTCTTCGCGACCTGATCACTCTCGCTATTGTAGGTATACGGTATAGCTCTTCCAATTTGTAGTTGTGGAATTTCCTCCATTGTTCTGCCTCCTCGTCATATTTACCTCGAAAGATACCCCTTAAAACTTTATTGTCGAATACGCGGAATTTGTTTTCCTCCCATTTTGTGAGAGCCCATGTTTCGCATTCGTATAGAATAATTGGCATGATTATGGTTCTATAGACCCGGAGGTTTATATTACGTGATAGCCGTTTGGATTTCAGCAGTTTACCGACTGCGTGCCAACTAGCGTTGCCGGAATGCAGTCTTTTGTTAATTTCCTTCGACATTTCGTTACTGGTCGCCAGTATCGTTCCCAGATTATTTAATTTTTTTAATTTTCTTCCAATATCTTGCCTCTGACGTTTATATGTGTTCCCTGAGGTACACCTGCTCCCGCCGTAATGATGTATTTTGTTTTGTCTTCATTTATTTCTAGGCCCAACTCTCCCGCCAGTTGTATGATGATTTCACTGTTTTTACGTATAGTTTCTAGATGATCGCCCAGAACGGCGAATTCATCCGCATATGAGAGTACTTGTTTGACCTCGATCAGGGATGATCCGCATCTTTCTGATGACATACTCAATCACAAGGTTTAAAAGACACGGTGAGAGGCCATCACCCGGATTTCAAATGGTTCTGAGGGGTGGTTTTCTATTCTAACTCGCCCTCTGTTTTCGTTCCTGCAAATTTGAATGAAGGCGACATATTTTTTCGAGATTCCCAGCTCAACTACAATATGGTAAAGACTTTGCCTTGCGACTGAGTCGTAGGATTTTTTGAAGTCAACGAACAGTTGGTGAACCGCCTCTCCGTATTCCCACTTCTTTTCCAGCAGTTGTCTTACTGTGAACTTTTGGTCATTCGTTTATCGGTTTCTACGGAATACGCATTGGTAGTCTCCCAATATTTCTTCTGCGTACGGTGTGATTCTTGCCAGTATGACTTTTGTTAGTACTTTGTATGTGGTTGGGATCAATGAATTTCCTCTGTAGTTTTCCCCGGACGACTATTGAAGTTTTCCATTCTTGCGGGGTGATTTCCTTATCCCATATTGTTTTACTCAGTTGGTGACTCTTTCGAGCGATTGCCTCTCCTTCATGCTTCATAAGCTCTGCCGATATGATCTCGAATCCGGGAGCCTCGTTGTTTTTCAATCGATTTATTTCGTCTACAACTTCGTGGAAAGAGGGCTCTGGGATCTGAGGCTCGGCTGTATGTACGTCTGATAGCGGTTGATGGGTGCGCACTTTGAGCAAGTTTTTAAAGTACTGCTTCCATCTTGTCACGATATTGTTTGTTTCTGAGACCAGACAGCCGTTTGTGTCTCGAATTGTGTTGGCTTTCCCTCGGTAGACATTTCTAATTGATTTTATGTCGCCATACATACCTCTGATGATCTTTGCTCTGGCATTTTCTAGGATGTTTTCGATACAGGTCTTCTCCCATTCGCGTTTTTTGCATTTGAAAAGTCTCGTTGTCTTTTTCCGAATCGTCGCGTATCTTTCGGTGTTGACTTCATCATATCTTTCTAAGTGGATCACTCTGAGGCGTTTATGTTGTTTGATCTTCACTATGCATTTGTCGTCAAACCAAGGTTTGGACTTAATTGTTTTCTTAAATCCTAATACCTTTTGGGATGTTTGTTTGATTGCGTCTCTGATCGATGTCCATTTAGTGTCCACGCTATTGGCTTCCTCTTCTTCCTCACTACTCACATTCTTTAGGATGCTAAATCTATTCGTTAGTTCGCCTTGATATTCAGCCCTTTTCCGCAGGTCTTTTCGTTTATCAGTGTCCGACTTTTTGCTCGTCTCCCGTCACTGCCCATGTGGGTTTGCTGTGAGCTGACTCCTCATTTTTCCAATCACTAGAAGATGGTCGGAGTCGGAATCTGCTCCTCTATAAGATCTTAAGTCAAGGATGTTCGGTTGGTGTCTTTTGCCTATGAGGATGTGGTCTATTTGCTTACACGTTACGCCGTCGGGTGATATCCATGTGGTTTTATGGATTTGCTTGTGCTTGAACATCATGCTTTCCACTGCCGGTTCTTTTGACGCTGCAAACGTGATAATTCGAATTCCATTATCATTTGAACCGTCGTGTAGACTTTCTTTACCTATAGTTGGTTGGAAGATATCTTCCTTTCCAAATTTCGCATTGAGGTCCCCGAGAAGGATTTTAACATCGAATGATGAGATCTCATCAAATACTTCCTCTAGGGTCTCGTAGAACGTGTCCGTCGTTTCTTCATCCGTAGATTCTGTTCGGAGGGGTACGTTTAAAAATACATAATTGTACCATGGGCCTGTATTTTTAGCACCGACATTCGGTTATTAATAATTTTTAAATCATTGACATGGGGCGTAATCTTCTTGCTTATGGTGAAGTCGGTTCCGAGGTTATGTGTGTCGGTACTTCCACACGCTAGTGTAAACCGGTTGGTTTCGATTACTTGATGTGGGAGTCGGACTTCCTGAAGCTTGACGACGTCCATTGTATATTATTTCGCGTTTTCTACTGTCTGTACCACGCCTGGTTTATATATCGTTTGAACATTCCACGTGCCGATGCGTGTATCCCACCTTTTCCGTTTTTCCCTACATCTTCTTTTTGCGGAGTCGGTGTTTTCTTGATGATTTGTTCCATTGTGGTAGTGTCGGCTCATCACACCTACGCCTACCAGGTTTTTCGTGGGATTGTTTTGTGTATATTGATTACTCATTTTTGTTCCCACGAGTCTTGGGGTTTCAAATAGTCCGCCATATCAGAGCCCCTCTTTGATATGGTAAGGTTTGCTTACTGCTCTGCTTCCACCCGGTGTCAGAGAGGCGCCGTTATAATATAGCAGGTATACGCCTGGCTGCAAACCATCCAATGGGCACGGTGACGCGTAACACCATGGATTAGGGGTGGTAGATCTTTGTGTGTTCCTCCTCGCTACCCTGTCTGACATGGGTGGCCATACTGAAAGCACATGCTTCCGTCAGCATAGCCTGAGTGATTCATTGTAGTTTAAGCTCAAGGTTTCTACCAAGCGGGGGTAATCCACTGTTAACATATATTTATTGTAACTCTGTGATCTCATATGTGCTGCCATGAATCCTGTTGCAGCGCTTCTAATGCTGTGTTGATCGGGATATTCGGCTCGAAGGACCATGTTTTCCATGTATTGTGTTGGTTTTATATCAAAAAAGGGAGTTCTAATAATTGGTGATTGGCTGTTTTTTTAATATATTGTGACGCATATGACAATCAGTAATGGAATCTTCGAGAAAGTCCGAAACAAAGTACTAGATTATTTTAGGAAGTACTGGAGAACTGGAATAGAACATTCAAGACTATGGAACGGATGGAAACGATACACCAAATCAGAATGAGGAAAAACGGTATAAATACGTCGCACGCAGAGCGGAAGATAAGTTAGAGTGATAAGTAAGAAAGCGAAGCAAGCGATAAATCTCAAGTTAGAAGTAAGAAGAAAAATACGCGATAAGTACGGAAGCGATAACTCAAGAAATCGTTGTGTACGGTAAAAGTGACGGTTGTGATTAACGGACTAATAAAGTGTTATATTAATTCAAAAATCAATTTAACGGCTCTTATTTATTCAAAAATAATTAATCTAGCGAACCCTAAGCTCGCTACAATTGGTGTCAGAAGTGGGATTAATTATTGTTTAAGTGAATAAGTGTGTGAAAGTGTATTGTGACGATGTCAGATCGACATTTGGAGGATCTTCGCGTTCCTGAGTTGAAGAAGGAACTTGAGGACCGGAATCTGGATAGCAGAGGACAGAAGCAAATTCTTCGACAACGTCTGCAAACAGCAATGGAGGAAGAGGGTATTGATGTCGACACATATGTTTTTACGATTGGTCTAGACTGTCCGGATGGAGAAGAAACAGCGAGTCAAGATGGTTGCAATGTAACGGAGAAGAGTTCGTCACTGTTAAATTCAAAATTCGACGCCGTAAATTCAAAATTCGACGTCCAAAAGTTCAAAATTCGACGCACAAGCTGCAGATCTGAATGCAAAATTGGATGCTCAAACACAGTGGATGAAATGTAATTTTCAACACTCGAAGGAAGAAATCCAGTCAGAAATTCGAAACGAAGTAGAAAATCTGGATCTTAAAGTCACCGAAGAAATAATGCGAATCGAAAAGAGACTTGAGTGTGTTGAGAGAAATAAGACATCGCCTAGCAATCAACATGACTGCAAAGATACAAGGATGCAACCACCAACATTCGATGGAACGGGACCCTTCTCCGTATTTATACGTCAGTTTGACGCCGCGGCCAATTATAATAAGTGGTCGGATGAGCAAAAGTCAACATCACTAATCTTGTCACTCCGCGGGGCGGCTGCAGAATTGCTACAAACCATACCAGCAGAGAAGCAAACAGATTTCCAAGCGGTAAGAGACGGTATTGAAGCTAGGTATGGAGACAACCACATGCAGCAGGTCTACCGCATGCAACTGAGGAGCAGAACGCAGAAACCTGGAGAAAATCTTCAACAGTTGCAGGCAGAAATTGAGCGATTGGCAAACTTGTCTTATTCAAATATGACTAAGGAATTTCTGAACGAGGTTGCAATGGATGCATTTATAAACGCACTCCAAGATCGGGATTTGCAACAGGCCGTTCGTTTGGCTGGAAAGAAGACGACTAATGAAATACTGGCGTTCGCATTGGCATATGAATCTGCTAAACTGGCTACCAGGAGTACATATAGAGTCCGAGAAATGTCCGTCGAGGAATGTTCCTGCCAAAGAATCGGGCATGTACAACGGAGAACCCCGAGAACTGACATGAAGTGTTGGACATGCGGCGAAGTCGGCCACATCTCTGTTGACTATAGGAAACGTCGACGAACGAATGAAACATCAAGTGAGAATTGTTGTTCATGCGCTAATCATAAGAGGAGACTATCAACGGACCAACCTGAGGCCAAGAGCTCGGGAAACTTGTAAGGGCAGACTTTACGGGGCGAAAGTCGCCTGGTGGAATGTACAGCCCCAGCATCGTAACTGTATCACAACTCCAACGGGATAACCAAAGTTTGGTTATAACTACGATCGTTAATGCAAGGACAACAACAGTGACAATTGACACTGGAGCAACGAGATCCATAATTCGGCCGGATGTCGTGGGCAAAATTGCCCTTAATAAAAATAGAAGATACGCTTTGAGGACTGCTACAGGAGAATGTTCTACAGTCTACGGAGAAGTCGAGAGCATAATAGTACTGGGCAATATTTCCATATCACACCAATTTTTGGTTGCCGATATTACGGACGAATGCATTCTTGGAATGGATTTCATGAAGGAGCATCAAGTTGTTCTAGATATCGGGCAAAGAACACTGCGAATTGGTAACTTGGAGGTTGCTCTTACACTGCAGGACGAACAATTGCGAAGACTGAAATGTTATGTGCGTGAGGAGGATGAGATCCCAGCTCGTTCAGACTCGGTAATTTGGACCAGTCTCGAGAGTGATCCCGGTGACAATCGATTTTATATCACCGAAGTTGCACAAAATCAGCGTAAGGAGAACATCCCTGTTGGCAAAGCCCTTATCGACGCGAAGAAGCACATCGTACCTGTCAGAGTACTAAATGCGCCCGAGGAGCCGTTCACAATAAGAAAAGGAGAAGTAATAGCAGAATGTGCACCCGTATCAATAATAAGTTCAATTCAGACAAGGGGAGAGGATCATTCAATTCAAAAGCCCTCTGGTGCATCCGCTTGGGTTAATAGGCTGATGCCTCAGAAAATCGGTATAGTTAAACATCGCATTGACACAGGTGAGTCAAGACCTATAAGACAGCCACCTCGTCGACTACCGTTGGCCAAACAATCAGAAGTAGGCAACATGATTCGAGATATGGAAGAGCAAGGAGTCATCGAGAAATCATCGAGCCCATGGGCTTCGCCGGTAGTGCTCGTCAAGAAGAAGGATGGGACAACTAGATTTTGTGTCGACTACCGCCGGTTAAACGACGTTACGAAGAAAGACAGTTACCCACTTCCTCGAATCGACGACACATTAGATACCCTTTCTGGAGCTCAGTGGTTTTCAACATTGGACGTAAAAAGCGGTTACTGGCAAGTGGAAGTGAAGGAGGAGGACAAGGAGAAGACAGCGTTTACTACCGGAAACGGACTTCATCAATTCAACGTTTTTCAATTCAACGCCTTTTGGATTGTGTAATGCTCCAGCAACGTTCGAACGATTAATGGAGAGTGTTCTACGGGGACTTACATGGAAGACGTGTCTTGTGTACTTGGACGATATCATCGTTGTTGGAAGGAATTTACCAGAAAACATCAATAATCTGCGCTCCGTCTTCGAACGACTAAGACAGGCCAACTTAAAGCTCAATTCGAAGAAATGTGAACTCTTCCAAAGGAGAGTAAAATTTCTGGGACACATCGTTTCATCTGCAGGAGTTCAAACGGATCCTGATAAGATAGCAGCCGTTCGAGAGTGGCCTACTCCAGAAGACAAGCAGCAGCTGAGAAGCTTTATGGGATTAGCCACATATTACCGATGGTTTGTTAAAGGTTTTGCCAACGTGGCTAGAACCCTACATGAACTAACGGGTGAAGACAAGAAATTCAATTGGACAGAAAAGCGTGAGGCAGCAGTCAACACATTGAAGGCCGAGTTATGTAAGACACCAACATTGGCATTCCCAAGAGCGGATTGCCCATTTATATTGGATACTGATGGAAGTAACACAGGAATCGGAGCAGTGTTGTCACAGGAAGTCGATGGTAAAGAGAGAGTTGTCGCATATTATAGTCGAGTTCTATCTAAGCCAGAGAGAAATTACTGCGCAACAAGAAAGGAACTGCTGGCTGTCGTAGAAGCCGTTAAGAATTTCCATAAATACCTCTACGGACGTCGATTCCACCTTCGGACGGATCATGCCGCCCTGAAATGGTTGCTAAATTTTAAGAATCCGGAAGGACAAATAGCTCGATGGATCGAACGACTTCAAACGTACGATTTCCAAATTTACCACCGTCAAGGGAAGGTGCATAATAACGCTGATGCTCTATCAAGAAGATCATGTAAGCCAGATTGTAAACATTGTCATAGAGCGGAAGAGAAAGAAGAGGCGTACGACCTGCGAAATGTAAAAGTAGAAGTACTAGATGGGTGGACGAGTGATGCTATACGCGCAGCTCAACTTCAGGATGAAGATATGTCGCTAATTCTGGAATACAAAGAAAAGAACGAGCGGCCAACTTGGAACAATATTTCCGACAAGAGTGAAACATTTAAAGCCAATTGGGCACAATGGAATTCCTTGTTGGTGGAAGATGGTATTCTTAAGCGTAAATGGGAAGCCGCGGACGGAAAATCCCATCGAATGCAGATTCTAGTCATCATCATCATCATCGGCACTACAACCTAGAACCGGTCTTGGCCTTATTTAGCAAGTCCTGAGGCTTGTTAAATTTTCCATAATGATTTGTTTTTTTTTTTCGGGCAAGGTCATTAGTCTTGCGCCAGAGGCTCCCCGACGAGGAATCGAACCCCGGTCTCCCGCGTGACAGGCGGGTATACTAACCAGTATACTATTGAGGAGCAGATTCTAGTCCCACCATCAAAAGTGAAAGAGGTTCTAACAGAAATGCACGACGGGGCCTCCGGTGGACATTTGGGAGTTAATAAGACACTTTCAAAATTACGATCTCGTTTTTACTGGCTTCACATGAGAGACGACGTCGAGTCTTGGTGTAGGAAGTGCAGAACTTGCCTGCGACCAAAGGACCAACGGCAAAACCAAGGAGCGCTATGAAGCAGTACAACGTGGGTGCCCCTTTCGAGCGAATTCCGATTGATATCTCAGGACCATTCCCAAAAACAAACGACAACAACAAATACATGTTAGTTATCATGGATTATTTCAGCAAGTGGGTAGAAGTTCTTCCAATTCCAAACCAAGAAGCAACAACCATCATTGAGCAGCTAATCAATAATTGGATCAGCAGATATGGAGTTCCCTGTGAGCTTCATTCCGATCAAGGCCGAAATTTCGAATCACAGATATTTCAAGGCACCTGTGTGGCACTGGGCGTAAGGAAAACCAGGACCACACCCTTACATCCGCAGTCAGACGGAATGGTCGAAAGGTTCAACCGAACAATGAAAGAACATTTATCGAAGGTCGTTAGTAATCACCAAAGAGATTGGGACAAATATGTACAAACCTTTCTCATGAGCTATAGATCGGCTAATCACGATACGACTGGCCATTTTCCAGCAAAAATTATATTTGGACGGGAGATACGATTACCAGCCGATCTGCGATTCGGAATACCTCCAGACGCCATAGACAAGACCGAAGACTACGTAGCCGAATGGAGAAATCGCATCGATGAGATTCATCATTTGGTTCGAAAGCAAATCAAGGTATCCAGTGACAGGATGAAAACAAGGTACGACGTTCGAGCCAACGCATCCGGATTTAATGCAGGCGATAACGTATGGCTTTATAACCCTCATCGGCAAAAAGGAAGGTCTCCGAAGTTGCAGCAACATTGGGAAGGACCGTACAAGATTCTCACAAAAATTAACGACGTTGTCTATAGGATTCAGCGAAGACCGAACGCCAAGATGAAAGTGGTACATCGTGACCGACTGGCGACTTTTGTTAGCCCAGGAGATCAGTGAACTTAGTTCGGGACGAACTAATCTAGGCGGAGGGTAGTGTGACGCATATGACAATCAGTACTGGAATCTTTGAGAAAGTCCGAAACAAAGTACTAGATTATTTTAGGAAGTACTGGAGAACTGGAATAGAACATTCAAGACTATGGAACGGGTGGAAACGATACACCAAATCAGAATGAGGAAAAACGGTATAAATACGTCGCACGCAGAGCGGAAGATAAGTTAGAGTGATAAGTAAGAAAGCGAAGCAAGCGATAAGTCTCAAGTTAGAAGTAAGCAGGAAAATACGCGATAAGTACGGAAGCGATAAATCAAGAAATCGTTGTGTACGGTAAAAGTGACGGTTGTGATTAACGGACTAATAAAGTGTTATATTAATTCAAAAATCAATTTAACGGCTCTTATTTATTCAAAAATAATTAATCCAGCGAACCCTAAGCTCGCTACAATATATTAGACCATTTATTCACTTTCAATATATAGATACTTTAAGTTCAGTGTGTATACATACAATTAAACTATATATAGTTCACTTCTTATTCACGTGATTGTAATGTTGCTGTCCAAAACGTTACGTTTCTGCAGCACCAGCACGTTCAGTGAACCAAGGTCCCCACTGAATTACCTTTTGTGCCCCCTTGTTCAATCTGTGCCTTTTATTTTGTGTTGTGTCGTGTTATTTCCAAATTTCGTTGTTTTCTTCAATTTATGCAGTGGGTTTCCTTAAGGTTGCATCGTCTTGAACTCCTTTGTTGGGTTGCTCTCTTCCTAATGTTTTTATCTCTGATCGAAATCAGTTGTTTAGTACTGGTCTACTAATCTGTATCCCTTTGTGTCTTATAACAAATTGATTCTCTTCACCCTTAGTTGCAGCCGCAATAATGTAATTATATTTTAAATAAATATCAGGCTAATATTCAAACAATAGAGGGTGAAATTAATTTTATTTGTTAACAATAACGTATAGGAGGCAGATTTTTTAGTTTGCCGTAAAGGGATATCGATATATATTGGGTAAAGTTGGACGAAGTATTCACTATCAGATTTACTTATTGATGTATAGCTTTTGTTCTGGATTTATTGAATAATTTCATCTTCATAGAAAGCAGGTACTGTTTTCTATTACAGAAAAAAAAAATGCAATTTAATATTTTTCCAATGTAGGAAATGTTTTGATCAAAGATTTTCATTTTCTCATCAGCCAGCGAAAAAATGCGCCGACCGTGGAGTGAATCTCAAATAACCACGATGTCGAGGAGAATTTTCCAGAAACTTTGCCAGTACAAATTGCAATTTCCGTTGAGAAAGGATTTTTTTTTGAATTCCGCTCCTTGGGAAAACAAATGTCGAGGAAATAGTTTCTCTTTGGTTGGTTGGCAGTTTGAGTTCTATTCGAATCTTTCTGCGTCCCTGTTTGATGGATTGGAAGGAGGTATGTTTCAAACTATTCGTCTGCTCTTGGCATCCGTTCCTTCCACAGAGTAAAGTGTTTCCTTTGTCGAGGCATTACATTCAACGTTGGCATACACATAATGCTATCATAAAGGGAAATATAGCCCCTTCAGCTGGTTTGAGGTTCATATCCAACGCCCCGCTTTTCACAATATGCTTGTAGTTTTATTGATAAGAACAAGAGAAACGTAAAAGGATAGCGATAAAAATAAGTTCAATATGTACGTCGGTTGGTTTAGAGGTATGAAACGGATACTAGGGACGGTTGTGTTGTTCTACTTACGTGATTCTGTATCGGTGATACCTCCCTGCGACGGGCCGGACTTGATATACTACCATTCGGTGCTGTGGCTGTGATGGACGTTGTAGTGGTTGACCCATCTCCGTGATATATCGTAAATCCAGCAGATCCTTTATGTCCATTCTGTGTTAGATTGCTTGGTGCATTCGATGTCCTTTGCGTCAGATAATAATAATCATGAAAAGAAGACCCACAAAATAAAACATTTTAGATTCACGGTAGAAAATAACATTTGAATAAATCTAAACGTAAACAGTTCTAGAGAGAGAGATGTGATTTGTGGATATTTTAGCACTGACGATAATGATGAGGGAAGTACCACCCATTGTCGATACAGCAGCCAATGTACCGTGTGACACCCCTTTGCTCACAAGTATTGGTTTGAAGTGAAACGACGATGGAACATTCGGATGGAACTGTTCTTTTTTTTTTGGGGACATGGATTGCGGAATTAATGGGGTAATGGTTAATAAATAAATGTAGTTCGTAATTTGTACTAAAACAATTTTTAGTGACCTACCAGTCGACGAACAAAATTTTAATTGTGTGATAACACTTCTCACGAAAAAAATTGAAATTAATTAGAACTTAAAATTTTTTTTAATAATGTAATTTATTTTAATGAATTTTAATTTTTTCCAAAATATTATTTTTGAAGACATTTATTTTTAATTAACGTTTTTTCTTCTTCAAAATAATGAAACAATTTGTTGTCATTGCAAGACGTTGTGGGATATCCAAGGAAGAGAAAGTTAAGTATTGATAAAGGTACCTAATAAATCACTGGACAGCAGAATATATAGATCGCATCTCAAACCAACGGTTGGTTAACTTTCTTGTAGAACAGCGAATGGGATATGTTTCATTTAGAAGAAAGACTTTAAATCGCATCAGGTAAAAATACGTTACCTTTACTTAACACAATAAGTTGAATATACTATAACGTTAAAAAAATTAGATCACTTATCCGTTAAATTACGAGGGCAGTTTGATAACTTAGTGATTTTTTGAATATACCGCCCAGTAGCTTTAAATGCAACACTGCTCATTTAGTTTGTGTTTGAAAACCATTGTAAGCAGACAACCTCGTGAATTTTATCGAAATGGAAAAAATTGAATTTCGTGTGCTGATTAAGCATAATCAAGCAAAATCCATAAATTAGGCTACGAACTGCTACCTTATCCACCATATTCTCCAGATTTAGTCCTCTGCGACTATATCCTGTTTCCAAACCTGAAGAAATGGCTGAACGGTAAGAGATTTGGGTGGAATGAATTGGTCACCCCAGAAACTAACGCCTTGAGGAATCCTATTATTTGGAAAGAAGACTTGGATACACAGTGACCGAGCGCGGAGATGTTTTCAATTCGCCGATTTAGTTAATTTAAAAAGTTGCTTTTATGAGTCGCGAGTGTTTAAAATATAAAGACTATTTATAAATAAATTCTAGTGATAAAAACAGTCAACACAAAATTAATATATATGAAAATAATAAAATAAAAGAGAACGAAGCCACGAAACGGAAAAACAATAACATGATGTGTGGTTACAGTTAAAACAAAGGGCATCAAAAGCAAACAAACAAAATAAATAATAAAGGTGAAAATTCAACGCTTGAAATTAAGTGGATAAAAACTCGGTGCATAAAATAAAATTAATATAAAAGTGCATAAAAAATCACTTCAGTGCTGTGTGAAAAACAAAATAATAATTAATTAAAATATATCACTTCGGTCGCAAGCGTGGAAAAACAAAATAACAATATATTGCTCGTTATGCAACATTTAGCGGCAGTGTAGTGTGACTGGCTTTTAATTTGCGCTAGACGAGTTCGAGTGCAGGTTACCGAGAAAGTGAATTTTTTTGAGTGTCTGACCAAAAAAAGGGAACAGGCGCGTTTCCTCTTGCACGTAATACTATTGCACCGGTTGACAGTCGAAGGTGCCGCGGGGATTTGTTTTGTTAATACTTGGGTGTGAACTGAGAAATAAACAAATCCAAGGCAAGTGAAAAAAAAAAAAAACACTGAGACAGTGTAGTGTACGAGCTCCAAGCCATGACTCTTGAGTGCGGTGGAGATGAAGACCTAGACTAGATCCGAGCTGAAATCCATTCACATCCCTTCCATGAAGAACAGTATGTCACTGAGGCACCAAAAACTCTCCAAAGATTATAAATCAATCGAGAGTATCGATGCCTGAGGGACGTAAAGAGAGGTGCGAAAAAAGGAAAACAGACACAAGGAATGGAATGAGTAGAGGGTTTTCCCGCACTACACATCACTCGCGTGTATATATCCTCGCACTTTTCACAGCACTAAGACGCGTGTGTGTAGATCAATTTATTTGGCTAGGATCGCACAGATAACTTTGCACTGCACTCGGACGCCTGTGTGAAGATCCGTTTGCTTGTTTACGATCCCACAGTAAGACTTGTGAGACTATTATGACTGTTTGTGGTATAAGAGTCTCGTAATATTAGTTATAGATACATTATGGGCTAAGTTTAAATGACGCAACTATTGCAAAGGATTAATACCAAGATGGATTGATGTCGAGCATCCATTGGAACCCTTAACCCACACCTCGCAGCCGTGTTGAGGTTTTTTACCAGGTCGATACAATGGCACGGGAGTTTCGCATCGTGAAGTGCAATATCTTTGAATTGACATACAAACTTCCTGCAGCATTTGCGCATACCAGGTGAACCGGTCTGAAGTGAGCGTCAAGATACACATGCATCGATAGGAAACGTTTGTTGCGACCGAGCCCTTATATATTTTTTATTTGGTTGTTTTGACATCTGTCTAACATATTTAGTATGCATCAAGTCATTGCACAAACAACATCATTTTTTTTTAATCCTGTTAAAAATGTCGAATTTTGTACCAGAAAATGATGATTTGCGGAAAGCATTAATTTTTTGTTTTCATTTGAAGAAAAGTGCTGCAGAGTCACATCGAATGCTTGTCGAGGCGTATGGTGATCATGCTCTATCGGAAGCAACATATAAAAGATGGTTTTAGCGGTTCAGACATAATGATTTTGATGTGCGTAATGAAGAACGTGGAAGACCACCAAAGAAGTTTGAAGACGCCGAATTGTAGGCAAGATTGGAACAAGATGACAATTTTAAGTCAAAAACAAATGGCACAAATGTTAAATGTTGCACAACAAACAATTTCTGATCGTTTAAAAGCTATGGGAAAGATCCAAAAGTATGGAAACTGGGTGCCACATGAATTGAATGACAGGCAGGTGGAAAAGCGAAACACCACATGTGAAACGTTGCTTCTACGACACGAAAGAAAGTCAGTATTGCATCGAATTGTGACTGGTGATGAAAAATGGATTTATTTAAAAAATCCTAAGCGCAAAAAAACATGGGTACATCCAGGAGAAGCATCAACATCGATTGCAAAGCTTGATCGGTTCGGAAAAAATACAATGCTCTGTGTTTGGCGGGACCAGAAGGGGGTGGTGTATCATGAACTTCTAAAATCGGACGAAACTGTTGATGCGTAACGCTACCGACAACAAATGATCAATTTGAACCATGTATTGATCGAAAAACGACCAGAATGGGCCACAAAACACGGAAAGGTAATTCTGTTGCATGATAATGCACCGAGTCATACAGCAAAACCCGCCAAAGAAACAATAAAAGCTCTTGGCTGGGAAGTGTTACCCCGCCCGCCATATTCACCAGACTTGACTTCTTCCGACTACCATTTGTTTTCATCGATGAGACACGCATTGGCTGAGCAGCATTTCAATTCCTACGAAGAAGTCGAAAATTGGGTCTCCAAATGGGGTGCCTCAAAAGACGACCGGTTTTATTGGCGTGCTATCCACAAATTGCCAGAAAGGTGGTCGAAATGTGTAGAAAGCAATGGCCAATACTTCGAACAAACTGTTGTTTTACTTTTAAAAAAAAAATGTTTTTTATCTTTTAAAAAAAAAATACGCTCACTTCATACCGGTACACCTGGTATATTTAATCACGGGTCAGAAAAATTTGCCCAAGAGAAAACTCGCTATTCACTGATAACGATATTCCGGAAATCGGTCTTAGTTAAAATATATGTAGTTTTTTATGAGTGTGGTAAGGTTATATTTTGGATAAAGCGTACCCTCATTCAACATCTAACGTTCAAACGGTACGGATCGTCCGATCGTCCTGTCCCGCATCCTTTCTTTGAATTGCTCAAACAGTGTGGTCGACACTGAGAACGGCTGTATAGCGTATTGCGAAATATTGAACGGTGTAGTGTGTACGTGTTCAGTGTATGTACGTGTGCTCATTATATACACAGTGTGTGGGCGAACGCGCGTGTGTTATCACACAGTGTAACCGTCATCAAGAACGGTCATAAAAAAAAATAATAACAAAAAAAAATAAATATAAATAAATAAAAAAATAAAATAAATAAATAAAAATAACAATCATTGTGACATAGAGCAGTGCGGACCTACTCGAGCATCATCATCAGCACATCAAAGAAAAGAAACGCACATTTGGCAATGTCACGGCGCCGACTTGAGCGACAGCCGAGTCTTATGACGAAGCGGCACAAGCCAAATACAGATGGCTATAAAAGTGCAAAAGAAAAGAAAAATGAATACATTGGTGCAGGCAACCAATTCAACGAGTTGGTTGACCTTGACACAAGTCAAATTGAATTACCTGCTGATGAAGACAACAATATCACAGGTACGGCAACGGCTCCAGCGGAACTGGATAAACTCCTTGCGGACAACAAAAAAGAGGAATTGCAGAAACAAAAAGAATCAATCCTCAAATTAAAAGACCTAATGCAGCAACAACAAAGGAAAGAAAATACAACAACACAGAGAAAAAATCAGGAACAACATCAGGAATCAAACAAAAGGCAGCAAACAAAGGAGATGCAGCAGCAGCAAAAGAACCAGCATATCGTAACCAACAAAAAGGAAAAGGCGCCGCCTATAATACTTACGTCCATGGAAACAAAGGACGTTATAAAATTAGGTGAGTTAACTTGCAAAAATTTCAAAACAAAAAAAATTAATAATTCTAAAATAAAATTAATGTGCGATGATATTGAAGGATATCGCAAAGTAATGACTGCTTTGGGTAGGACAAAAAGCGAGTACTACACGTACACCCCGAAATCGGAGAAAATAATCTCCATGCTCCTAAAAGGCGTTGATCCATGTTTTTCCCCTGAGGAGTTATTAGAGGAATTAAAAAATGTCGAAACCGACAATTTAAAATTTACAGGTGTGAAACCCTTCTCTACCGCCAACTCCAGAAAACGCAATTGCAAATTGCCTTTCTTTATTGTATCACTGAGTCCCAACAGTAAAGTTCATGCTCTTCGATACATCAAACACCTCAACCGCCAAACAATAAGTTGGGAAAAAATTAGAAAAATCGATTGCGTATTGCAGTGCATGCTCGTCAACGCTTCGGGCACGCGGCATCAAACTGCCATCTGCAATTCAGGTGCGTAAAGTGCCTCTCCGACCATACCATTGGTGAATGCCCCTTGGGCAAGGAACAGCTTCCAGATAGGAAAACACTGTCCTGTGTCCTCTGTAAAAATACAGGTCACACTGCTAATTTTAGAGGATGTCATAAATTTCAACAAATGAAATTAAAATTGGAATCCAAAAAGAAACAAGTTGAAGAAGAGAAAAAAAATGAAAACTCGTTCTTACAACAATTTCGTGGCTCCTTGTGTGTCATATGCACAAATGGCCGGTGCGCCTAAGCAAGCAGCATCCATGGAACATACATATAGTAATGGAAGGATGCCTGCGCCAGAGGCACATTCAGTAAATGTAAATTCACTAATCCACATCGAAAGAAGGGATAATTTAGGCAATCTGCTCCAAGCCGAATGCCCAGATGTGCTCTTGGCTAGCGAAACTAAGCTTAACCAAAGGCATAAAATGGGCTACAAAAATTATAACATAATTAGACGAGATCGACCACACTCTACTCGAGGGGGTGGGGTCGCTATCTTAGAGTCAAGAAAGGTCTTCACCATAAGGTCGTTTACAGCACGGAAGTACACAAATTCCAGCTGCTAGAGGCATGCATTATAGACATTCCGCTAAAAAGTCAAAGGCATCTATATATAGTCGCTGCTTACGCTCCTGAATCTGTTCAAGGTACCCAATTTATCTGTGAAATCGATACGTTTTTCCGAAGTCTCAAGTTGGATTCGGAAAACAATTACTTTTTAATGACAGGTGATTTTAACGCCAAGCACAGTGCCTGGGGCAATCTGACCTCGAACACCAGAGGCAATGCCTTGTTTGATCGGTGGCAAACAAATGCGATCGAGCATAAACTAGAATTGTACGCTACAAGTACACGGTCTTATCCAAGAGGTAACTCCTTCCTCGATTTACTTATGACAGATGATCGAATTCAGTTACCAGATACCGAGGTGACTACTCGAAATTGTCTTCGCACAATTGAGTACGAAAGCGATCATTACGGACTTGGACGCGTAATACACGTGCCAAACGAGTACCATCTACTTGAGCAGTACGACCAGGTACACTCTTTCGATTTCCGAAAAGCACATTGGTCGCGTTTCGATCGCATAGTAAAAAGAGAAATACGCAACATTGGCATAGACCCACCGACTAATAGAAACCTCTGTAATGATGAAATCGATCATTACCTCCTAACTATGAGCGATATTGTTACTAACACAATGAATCGTTCCATCCCCAAAGTAGCTCATATGGATGGCTATACCCACCGATACAGAAATGCAACTATCGATGCTTTGTATCGGCAAAAGAGCACCCTGCTCTCAAAGCTGAAATTGTGCTATAGGCATTTCAGTGACCCAAATAGCAATGAAATCAAAACTGTCAAGTCCTTGATTAAAAATCTTCAAAAACTGATCCGGGATAATTACCGAGCAGTAATAAATGAAGAGTGGAGCAACAGAATTCGAGCTGTCCAAGCAAACGGACCGAACATGTTTTCACAAATCAAGAAAATATGTCGAAGAAAAGATCACAATGACATTCTCTGTCTCCGAATTCCACGGACTCCCGAGAATTGTCAGATAACGTTGAACGCAGGACTCACCTTAGAGCACATCAACTCCAATGATGAGGTAATAGTAGTCGAAGATCCGCAAAGAAAGCGAATTCAATTGGAGCCTGTTTCGAAGCAGTGTACAGAGTTAACGAATCCGTTCATGCTAACACTGAAATTGAAAGCAATGCCCGTCAAAAACATTGCTCGCTGCGCAATAAACTTCACAACTGGCGATTCGAAAACCATAGTTTCATCACATTCGGCGAAAATAATAGGGCGGATTCTCCCGTCAGAAATGAAAATACAAATATGTTTGTGCGCAAGGATGAACTTAGAAACATACTTAGCTCAATAAAAAATAAGAAATCATCTAGAATAGATAGCATTCCAAATGTGGTTCTAAGGCACTTGCCTCGCGAAGCAGTGAACATATACACTACTTTGTTTAACAACGCTCTAAACAATGCACACTATCCAACCCATTGGAAGACTGCAGTAGTCCACCCTATCCCCAAAAGGGTAAGGATAAGAGCAATCCAGCTAATCTGCGCTCGATCAGCCTGCTTCCCAACATCAGCAAGGTATTCGAAAACATTATAAACAAAGCACTGATAGGTTGGCGTGATGAAAACGATATCATCACCAACAACCAGTTTGGCTTTCGAGCGCGACATGATACGGTTGATGCAGCGACGAAACTTGTTTCCGATATACAGTGGAACAAGGCAAAGCGACAATGTACAAGGCGCCTGCTTGGTTGACTTTGAAAAGGCTTTCGAAACCGTATGGTTAGAAGGACTTGTCTATAAGTTAACAAACCTGGGTATGCCGCAATATTTGTTATACATCATTTATGATATGATAATGGACAAACATTTTGTGGTGAAATGCGGGGACATACTCTCCAACAAGACATTCCAAATTAAAAATGGCTTACAGCAGGGAGCTGTGAATTCTCCCATTCTATTCAATATTTACACTAGTGATATAGTGAGTTCTCTCGAAAACGCCATTGCGTACCCCGATGACAAAGTGGTGTACCGAACAGGAGAAAAAATAGAGGACATCAATAGGCACCTTCAAGATGACTTCAACAAAATAAAATAATTTTGCGACGACTGGAAATTAAAGATTAATTTCCAGAAAACTGACACTATCCTTTTCAGAACGCCCCTATTCAGTCCCTCGAGGGATACAAAATACAACTGGAAACACTTTTCTATTGTAGGTAACAATAACCTTCCACTGCAAGTGAAAACTGTAGTTAGATACCTTGGTCTCTGGCTAGGCCAGTATTTATATTTTAATAAGCACGTAGCAGCGTCCCTCTCCGCAGCTAAAAGCGCATATTCTATGACAAGAAGTCTATTCCGGAGTAGTCTTCTTGACCCCAGAGTCAAAACAATTTCGTACTCGGCATTCATCCGACCAGTTTTGGTTTATGGCTGTCCAGTATGGTATAATATATCTCCACTTTATATGGAGAAGTTTCGTGTGTTCGAACGGCAGTGTTTGCGTTCCTGCCTCGGACTTTATAGAACACCAGAGTCGCAATACAAAAAATTCTATCCCAACAAAATCCTGTATAACAAATCAGGGTTAAATAGGATAGACAATTTCATAATTAAAATTATTCGTGGTCACACAGCAAGGGCAATGCGCAGTGACAATAATCTTATCTCGAGAGCATTCTATCCCAACGATATGTATCTGGAGAATACCCTCCAGAATGGGTTTATTCCCCCAGAAGCGTTCCCTTTCTTGGATCAAAAAGGCCTTATCCAAGACGTGCATGGAGTCCCGATTATTTACCACGCTCTCCGTGGTACCAGGGACAAACGAATTCTCCATGATAGTGATATCTCCAATGCCCGAGACCGCATGCGTTTTAGCACGGCGATCAGTGAAAGAGATAAATCAGCCAAAGACCGAACATCTCCCAAATGGTGGTGGCTTCTCAACGAGGAAAGGACTTCACTTCCTCAGATATAGTATGCCTCTTAAGAGCAACGCTCTCCTTTCTCTTGTCCCCCCTCCCCCTGTCCACCTTCCCCTATTACTTTCTATTTTATTTTTTATTTTTTATTTTATTTTTTATTCATTTCGTTTTGAAGTTTTTGTTTGTTATAAAAAAAAATAAAAAAATAATAATAAAAAAAAATTGTAATAATGTATACATATAGATGTAAACGAGGAGTCCCTCTAATATATGACCTATTTCATATATATATATATATATATATACATATATATATATATATATATATATATATATATATATATATATATATATATATATATATATATATATAATATATATATATAAGAAACAAAAAAAAAAAGATGTACGCCGAAAGGCATATATAAAAATCAAGTTGTAATGTGTAATTTAGAGAGCTCGGATAGAGCCAGTAAGTTAATTTAAGGACTGTGATTCTAGAACAGGGTTTAATATTTATCCCTAATAGTATACATGTAAAAACAATTAGGAAAATAAATGTGGTTTAAAAACTAAAAAAAAAAATAAAAAAATAAAGCGTACCCTTAAAAAACACATAGGGAGGTTTTAATTGTCGGCATGGGTTGCATCAGAATAAATGCGTGGGCCATTATGGGGATAGACTGAAAAGTAATGCACAGGTGGTTGCAAAATGCGAATGAAATGGCCTTGAGAAGCGGAAGTCACATTCCCTCATCCAGTGTCTTTTGAGACCTGGAAGTATGATGGGGTATTCTAGTGCTATGACAACGGAACTTACATGGCGTGCTCTTTTCGAATTTTTAATTTCTGAAAAAGTAACTCCTACTGAAATTCATCATTACTTAATGGGTGTTTATGGTGCTGATGCTAATGAATGAAAGAGTCAGAATTGTTGATGAAACACGTAGCAGACGTTCGATAATTACACAAACTCGTTAACGATTTTATGACTGGCGAATCACTCAAAACCGTTTTGCTATCCATAATGGAATATCCAAGAAAGGTGTCTGATTTATTATTGAATAATTGGAATATCGTAAAATCCGTGCACGCTGGGTTCCAGATCGTCTCACAGACGAGAATTGGAATGCCGGGACCAACTTTTGCAGTGCTGCCATGGGGAACGAGGCGACTTCCTTTTGAAATAAGAGAAAAGACAGAGCGGTGATTGTCGACAATTGTCTTCTCGAAACCCGATAAAATTGAAAACACAACCATTTGCAATACACCTTTTTCACCAGTAGCCGTAATTTTAAATGGTGAAGAACAATCCTTTCTGACTCTGACGCGGCTGACATCTATTTGTGTTCTCGGGCACTGAACGAACGCTAATTTCACTGTTCGTTATGTATGCAGTATAAAAAGAGCACATGGTGGGCACTCGGTCTCTCTTTTTCCGGTGGTGAGCATCAGGATTATTAATAGAAATTTAAGATCCTTTGTTAACATTATTATCATAAATAAAGAAAACTAACCTTTTACAACTTCAGATGTGGGATTTAGATCAGAGTTAGTCACGATTTAGCTCAGATTCAGCCGAGAAGCGAAGCCAGCAGAATGAGGAAAGCGGAGAATGATTCAAAGAAGGGTGGCTTAAGGGGAGAAAAAGAGAAGTCCCAGATCCTGCACAAGTTGATAGTCCACAAAGGACTACTCGAAAACGAACCAGGTGAGGGCAGCAAGGAAGTAGGCGATACCAAAGAGGAAACGACACCGGATAACAACGAACAAAACACAGTGAAGAAATTGATGGGCGAAATTGAAGCCATAAAGACCAAGCTGGGGAAAAGCGAACTCATCCGAGCAAATGAATGAAGGGAGGAGACGCCTGCGCTAGAATAAAGAATAAGGCCCACAGAGGAGAAAAGGCTCTGCGAAATTTGAAGTTTGAACAGATTCCACACCCCTCTTATTACCCTGATCGGTATTTTTTTTTTTTTTTTAATTCAAGAGAGACCTCAACGGTAATCATTACACCTCGGTCAGTGAGGTGAGGGCCGCTTTTAAAGCCTGGATTCGAAAAAAGTCTAAAGAATTTTTCTGCGACCGAATAAAAAAACTTGTTACAACATTGGGAGAAAGTTTAAGAATTGTATTTTAATACATTTCTTTCACGTTCTTGTTATTTTGTTTTTATTTGTGCTACACAAGCATGCGTGCATTACTTTTCAGACTACCTTTGTATTGAGTCAAAGCGTTCATATTGTTTTCATATTTGAAATGTTTATGGTCCTTATTCAAACAGCTTTATATTTATGTTGCAATCAATGCAAATTTAATTTTCCACCCTCCGTCAATGTCAAAACTAAATTCCATTACCATTAGTCAGGTCTCTGCTCGTGGCACGTCACACGCAAATAAAAGCATCAATATCTAGATATTATATAATTTAAGCTCCAAGTTAAACAGAGTCAAGCTCTCCACCATTTAGATTTATTGATATGAATTTTGTATTACCGTTAATAATAAATTATAAAGTTAATAATAAACTAAAATTAATAAATAAATAAATAACGAAACAAATAGATAAATAAATAAACAAACAAACAAATAAATAAATAAATCTCTCTCTCTCTCTCTCTCTAATCTAAATAAAAAAATAAAAAAATAAACATATTGTGACGCATGTGCTATACGCGCAGCTCAACTTCAGGATGAAGATATGTCGCTAATTCTGGAATACAAAGAAAAGAACGAGCGGCCAACTTGGAACAATATTTCCGACAAGAGTGAAACATTTAAAGCATATTGGGCACAATGGAATTCCTTGCTGGTGGAAGATGGAAGTCTAAAGCGTAAATGGGAAGCCGCGGATGGAAAATCCCATCGAATGCAGATTCTAGTCCCACCATCAAAAGTGAAGGATGTACTAACAGAAATGTACGACAGGGCCTCCGGTGGACATCTGGGAGTTAATAAGACACTAACGATCTCGATTCTACTAGCTTCACATGAGAGATGACGTCGAGTCTTTGTGTAGGAAGTGCACAACTTGCACTGCGACCAAAGGACCAACAGCAAAACCAAGGAGCGCTATGAAGCAGTACAACGTGGGTGCCCCTTTCGAGCGAATTCCGATTGATATCTTAGTACCATTTCCAAAAACCAACGACAACAACAAATACATGTTGGTCATCATGGATTATTTCAGCAAGTGGGTGGAAGTTCTTCCAATTCCAAACCAAGAAGCAACAACAGTCATTGAGCAGCTTATCAATAATTGAATCAGCAGATATGGAGTTCCTTGTTAGCTTCATTCCGATCAAGACCGAAACTTCGAATCACAAATATTTCAAGGCATCTGTGTGGCACTGGGCGTAAGGAAAACCAGGACCACACCCTTACATCCGCAGTCAGACGGAATGGTCGAAAGGTTCAACCGAACAATGAAAGAGCATTTATCGAAGGTCGTTAGTGATCACCAAAGAGATTGGGACAAATATGTACAAACCTTTCTCATGAGTTATAGATCGGCTAATCACGATACGACAGGCCATTCCCCAACAAGAATTATATTTGGAAGAGAGATACGATTACCAGCCGATCTGCGATTCGGAATACCTCCAGACGCCATAGATAAGACTGAAGACAACGTAGCTGAATGGAGAAATCGCATCGATGAGATTCATCATTTGGTTCGAAAGCAAACCAAGGTATCATGGGACAGGATGAAAACAAGGTACGACATTCGAGCCAACGCATCCGGATTTAATGCAGGCGATAACGTGTGGCTTTATAACCCTCATCGGCAAAAAGAAAGGTCTCCGAAGTTGCAGCAACATTGGGAAGGACCGTATAAGTTTCTCACAAAAATTAACGATGTTGTCTATAGGATTCAGCGAAGACCGAACGCCAAGATGAAAGTGGTACATCGTGACCGACTGGCGACTTTTTGTTAACCCAGGACACCAGTGAACTTAGTTCGGGACGAACTAATCTAGGCGGAGAGTAGTGTGACACATATAACAATCAGTACTAGAATATTCTAGAAACTCCAAAACAAAGTACTAGAATATTCTAGAAAGTACTGGAAAACTGGAGACTATGAACAGTCGAAAATTCGAGGTTATGGAACGGACGGAAACGAAAAGCCGAATCAAAATGAGGAAACGATATAAATACGTCGCACTCAGATCGAAGAAGTAAGAAGTAAGCAGTAAAAGACGCGGTAAGTACGGAAGCGATAAGTCGAGAAATTAATGAGCGTACGGTAAAAGTAATGGTTGTTATTACCGGACTAATAAAGTCTTACATTAATTCAAAACCACTTTAACGGCTCTTATTTATTAAAAATAATTAATCCAGCGAACCCTAAGCTCGCAACAATATAAATATTGTAAGTAAATAAATAAAATAAAAACAAACGGCTGTCTGGTGACAGAAACAAACAATGTCGGGACAAGATGGAAGCAGTATTTTGAAAACCTGCTTAATGTGCGCACCCATCAACCACAAATAAACGCACCAGACGTACATATAGCCGAGCCCCAGATCCCAGAGCCCTCTTTCGACTAAGTTGTAGACGCGATAAATCGACTGAAAAACAACAAGGCTCCCGGAATCGATTGCATACCGGCAGAGCTTTTGAAGCATGGAGAAGAGGCAATCGCTCGAAAGATCCACCAACTGGTTAAAACAATATGGTACAAGGAAGTCATTCCGGAAGAATGGAAAACCTCAATAGTCATCACCATTTTGAAAAAAGGTGACAGATCTGACTGCGAAAATTACAGAGGAATATCATTGCTCCCAATCACATACAAAATATTAACAAATGCCATTCTAGCGAGAATAACACCGTACGCAGAAGAGATACTGGGAGACTACCAATGCGGATTCCGTCGGAACCGGTCAACAAGCGACCAGATGTACACAATAAGGCAACTGCTGGAAAAGAAATGGGAATACGGAGAGACGGTTCACCAACTGTTCGTGGACTTCAAAAAAGCCTACGACTCAGTCGCAAGGCAAAGACTCTACCATATTGTGATTGAGCTGGGGATCCCGAAAAAATATGCCGTCCTCATTCAAATCTGCATGAACGAAAACAAAGGGTGAGTTAGAATAGAAAACCACCCCTCAGAACCATTTGAAATCCGGGACGGACTAAAACAAGGGGATGGTCTCTCACCATGCCTTTTTAACCTTGTCCTCGAGTGTGTTATCAGAAAGGTACAAGACAACAACACGGCCGTATCATCCCTGAACGGAGTCACACAAGTGCTCGCGTATGCGGATGACATCGCCGTTCTGGGCGATAATCTCGAAACTATAAGTAAAAACTGTGAAATCATCATGCAAGCAGCAGGGAAGAGACCGAAAGGACGTTCGCGACGCAGATGGGAGGACAACGTTAGATTGGACCTCGAGGAGATCGGATCGGATGATCGAACGTGGAAGGAGAGCGCACAGGACAGGGAACAATGGCGGAGACGAGTCGGTGAGGTCATGAACTTCCGGGTTCCTACAGGCCAGTAAATAATAATAATAAAAAGTAAATAAATGAATATATTATTCGAGTAATAAATTATAAGAAAATGTTTGTTTTTCGCTGAAGCCTTTTCTTTGGTTGATTTACTATTACCACAACGGAATCCTTCATGCTTCAGAAATGGTGCAAACTTTAGCAAGTATATACACCATATACACTTTACTTCCCTTCATCCGATTGGAAGAAGAATTATGGTTACATCGTCTGAATATTGTACGAAATAACTTTCGATTATTTTAACAGTACTAAGCCCTTGAGTTAGTTTCTCATTACTCATATGTTAAAAAGAATCGAAAGGTCTCTATTATCTAGTTCTAAAAATAGGGAGCCAATGGTGATGGAACGTGATACACCAAATGCGATTGTTATTTTTTTTTATCTAATGGTGTGTCTCCCACTCTATAGCAATCGCTATTAAAGTGATACGGTCTGAGTTAAGGTCAAAAGAGACTGGTAATAAGGTCCCTTAACCGTATCCTAGCATTAGTATTGGGATTAAAGTAATAAGTCGAGCCAAGTAAATGCGACAAGCAGAATGGGAAGTCAAATCAGGAGCCAATTGGTCAACCGTCCGTTGATCGATCCTTGAATTTCGGATAGCCATCTCATCCGACAGGAAGGCATCCGTCCAACAGTGGCATTTGAATAAAAACTATCGAACTAATCCGGTCATTGAATCTTTTATGAAGCCCATACTTGAGTACAAGGGTATTTCTATCCAGGTCTTGACACCCATTTTGTTACTATTCCATTTGGTCGAATGATCTGACAAACAACCCAAAGATTGGTTATTGTATCCCTTTTGTATAGCTAGTATCAGGTTGGAACAAAGTTTTGGCATTCTAAATTACATTCGATTACGGGACAACAAAAGGTTAGCCTGGTGGGGTGTATGCTGTAGGTCGGAATGAAAAATCTCTGAATTGGTAGTGTAAATAAGAAATGACAATCCTGAATGAAAGAATCCTTAAAGTCAATCAAATAATTGATTGTCCTTATCAGGAGGGTATTTCTCTGACTAGAATGAATAAGCATCTGCGAATTGTATCCTTTTGAAATATATAACATTCGGTACTTTTTTGACGAAACCATTATCTTTCTCTATCCCAAGCCCATTGAAATCCAGGGGACTCAGGTCAGTCAGATATTGCTACATTATTTATGGTTGGACGATTTCGTGTTCTTTAAGAACGTGGACAATTGTAACATTACTGCGATGACTGTAAAACATATACTCACCCAGTGGAATTTTTATTCTTGTTTCCTTTCTTCCGTGGACGAACAATGTGATTTTCCATCCATGATCGGATTTTGGAACCGAACATTATTTGACTGGAGGGGTAGGGGTTGTTAGAATGTCTCGGTCTTAGCAGTCTGTTTGGTAAAATCTTCTTTTTTTTGCACACTTAAATTAAATTTAGTAAACTAATTGCACTGAATGTTTCTCTTTTTCTTTTAGTCTTAAGGTTAGCGAGTTTTCAGAACTGTAGCGTTGGCTTATGTTTTTATAATTTACTGGCCGCGGGGACGGATTTTTATTGCCCAATTAGAGATATACCTGGAAAATAAGAGAAAAGAGATCTTTATAGTTACATGAATTGTATATTGTAATCGTGGATAAAACATTTTAAATGTATTAAGCATGTTATTCATTGCACCATATTTGTTGGTAATGTGTAAGTAAAGATTACTTATGTTTATCTAACTTATAATAATAAGCGAGCAGATGCTGAAACTAATATTTTATAATAAATGCTTCTCTACTATATACTCACTCACTGTTACACTGAAAACCCAAAGATAAATTAGTGATTTAATTACGATATCGGTCCTTTTTTATATTAACACTTTCCAAAAAGTATCACCGGCTTTCAGGTTAAATTATGCGGGTATATCGAAAGTCAGAAATGCTTTTGTTTTTGTAAATTGGTAGCACTGTGGTAGAAATATTGGTATGGAATAGTTACGCTTGTATTTTATCAACAATAAACGTACTATGTCTAAATTTATTGATCAAAAATCAATTTTTTTGTGGTGTTGGAATTAAAAGTGTTGAAGACGGCTTCCTGTAGCCAAACTTTTTCAAAATAGTAGTATACTGTAGTATATCGTTCTTGGGGATTTGAATCCAAAAATTGGTCGGGAGCCGGTTTTCAGGCACTACACAGGTTCCCATAGTTTGCATGAGAACACTAATGACAATGGACTACGGGTCATCGAATTGGCAGCATCGAAAAACTTGGTCGTTGCGAGTACCAGGTTTCCGCGTAAAGATATCCACAAAGCCGCCTGGGTATCACCTGATGGAGCCACTCGCAACCAAATTGACCACGTGTTAATAGATCGCCGCCACTCTTCGAGCCTGATGACGGTACGAACGTACCGAGGTGCCAACGTCGACTCGGATCACTATCTTGTTGGTACAGTTTTCCGAGCGCGGATTGCCTTACGTAGACGTATTGCACCCGCGGATCAGGTTCGAATCAACACGGCTGTTTTACGCAATAAGAATACCAGTAACACCTTTGGTTATGCGCCAAGACTCACCCTCGAAGAGCTCGACGGAGGGAGAGTAAGTCCTGGAGGCAGAATGCCGGGCGTAGAAGAGAAATGGACACGCCTTAAGAATACTGTCATTAGTACTGCCAACTCCATCTTAGGCACTAGTCGTAGAGATCGGAACGACTGGTTTGATGATGAGTGCAAACTAGCGACTCAACGTAAGAATGCTGCATACGGGGCAATGCAGCAGTCTCATAGGACGCGGGTACGCGAGGAGAAATACAAAGAGCTCAGAAGATCTGAAAAAAAACTTCACAGACAAAAGAAAAGTGCCTGGGAAAAAACCTTGTCTGTGAAATAGAGAAAAGTAGTAGGCGCAGAAGTTGTACCAAATAATCCGCAGTATGACGCGGTACACACCACGCTGCACTTACTGCAAGGATAAAGAGGATAATCTGATCACCGATCCTGAAGGAATTCTGGAGCGATGGGAAGTGCACTTCAATGAATTGCTAAATGGTCAGCTCACAGAAGAATTGGAGGCTCCACCAATGCAAGACCAAGACCAAATGCTGCCGCCACCAAGCATTGAGGAAGCATTAAAAGCCATTAGACAGCTAAAATCAAATAAAGCCCCCGGAGCTGATGGCATACCAGCTGAGCTGATCAAACAAGGAGGGACAGCGTTACATCACGCAATTCATGAGATCGTGTTGCACGTATGGGAGCAAGAGGAGATGCCGGTAGATTGGCGTCGCGGTATAATTTGCCCCATACATAAGAAATGAGATATCACACTGTGCAGCAACTATAGGGGTATAACATTGCTGAGTACTGCCTATAAGATACTCTCCACTATCCTACAAGACCGGATAGCTAAAGCGATCATTGGTCAATATCATTGTGGCTTCATCCCAGGCAAATCAGCAATTGATCAGATATTCACCCTTAGGCAGGCGATGGGAAAATGTCTGGAATTTAAGATTCCATTATACCATCTGTTTATAGACTTTAAGGCCGCCTACGGCAGCATAGCCAGGGTAGAACTATATAATGCCATGAGAGAATTCGGCATTCCAAACAAATTGATACGACCTTGTAGGTTGACCATGACCAACGTAACTAGTCAAGTAAAACAAGTGGGATTGCTGTCCAAACCAATAAACATCTTTAATGGACTCCGACAAGGGGATGGTCTGGCCTGCCTCCTCTTCAATCTGGCGTTGGAGAAAGCAATCCGTGACTCTGGCGTTACAACAAGAGGGACTATTGTCACCAAGTCCAGCCAGATACTTGCCTACGCAGATGACATCGGCATCATCAGTAGAACCGAATCGGCGGTACAGGAATCCTTCACCCGGATCGAGCAGGCGGCACAAAAACTGGGACTGCATATTGATGAGGGAAAAACTAAGTACATGGTGGCAACTTCTGCGAAGAGTAGACCTAACGTTGGTCAAACTATCGGGGTAGTGGAGCACGAATTTGAAGTAGTGCAATCCTTTAACTACCTTGAGTCAATAGTATCAGCCGACAACAATATGGAAGAAGAAATACGCGAACGGCTGATTAAATCCAACAAAGCCTACTACGGTCTATCAAGGCTCTTTAAATCCCGAAATTTATCCAGAACATCCAAGCTACTACTGTACAAGACCATGGTCTTACCAGTACTCATGTATGGATCCGAGACCTGGGTGCTTAATAAAAGGCACTCTGAGCTCTTGGCCGCGTTCGAGAGAAAAGTTCTTAAGGAGAATTGTTGGCCCCGTATGTGAGGGAGGACGATTCCGGAGACGCTACAACCATGAGTTGTACGCAATCTACCTTGAAGCTAATATTGTAAAAAAAACCAAGCTCGGTAGACTCCGGTGGGTGGGACACCTAGCTCGAATGAGCGAAGAGGAGCCTGCCCGGAAAGTCATTTGACAGCTGCGGGCTATAAAAGGAGAGTGCAACGATGGAACACCCTCCCTCAACACAGAATCCATTTACTCTAATATACGTAAGGAACCGGTTGTTTGTTGAAAAAATTTCCCCAGATATCCTCTTCCTTTCAGAGACCTGGCTCAACCCAAATTCCCGAGTTTCCATTCCCAATTATACTTTTGTTTCTAACCCCAGAACTAATGGATCTCACGGAGGTACCGGCGTTTTAGTACACAAAAAATTTCAATTCAGTCAAATTAGATTCACCGATATATTCAGCATTGAATACACGGCAGTTAAACTTTTTTGTGAGAACAATAAAGTGCTCGTCTTAGCATCAATTTATATTTACCCTTCACGACAACCAGATTTCCCAGATGCTGACATTTCTCAGATAATCCGCTCCGTTTATAATCGGGGGAGACTGGAATGCAGCATTCAATGATAATAAATGCAACAAATATGGTCGTCAGTGGCTCCCGTCTTGTCCATATACATACATTGACTTCCCAATTACAGCCAACTCGAGTCACTAGCTCAGCCAAGTCAACAGTCGACTCTTCCTCAAGTCCGATGATGTTCACTCAGCGGGTCCACTTACAGTCTCCTTTATATTTCCTTCTGACCATGGTTCCGTTCACACCACGATCCAAATCCCTTCTCTCGACCCACCCTACCCATCAAACCCTGTCCCAAATATCTCCAAAACAAAATGGAGAAATGTCAATAGGGACACAGCGATAACTAACTTGTATATCCCGGAAGCATCTAACCTACTCCCTACTGAAATCGATCAAGCATCTGTAATAGAGCAAATTCTAAAGGAGGGTCTCAGCAATAACTCCCCTGTGGCGTCTCTAACAGATACACACACAAAACACAAGTAAATAGTGAAGAACACCGAACGAAAATCGAATAAGAAAATACATCAGAGCCATATACCATAGCGATAACATAACAATTCACATCAGTGGAATATACTTGAGTTTAAAAATGGAATTCTAAAATCGGCCAGTAGCTTGATGTGTTGCACATTGATTCAATTTTTGGTGATTCTAACTGTCATAGCGTCAGTTCGAGTTACACGTTCTTCACTATCATCCCAAACGCTATACCCCGATAAACATTCCTCACAACTATTTAGGAAAGCCTTTGCCCAACATCCTAACTAAATTATTAAGCCTTAAAAAGCAGCTCCGCCGAAAGGTTCATACAAGATAGTGCCCCTTTATTAAAAGCCAGATCCAACTCCTATCGACTCTGATAAATGAGTAGTTGAAAAAGTTCGCAGATGAAAACTACATCTCCACAGGTAACAATATCAAACGAAATCGTAGTCTTTTCAAAAACATCAACCATTTAACTGGTCGTAAATATAAACCCCGAATTGATCATCTCATCAACCCAATCAGCAATAATATTGCGCAATCCGATATGGACATAGCAAATTGCCTCGCAGAACACTTCTCAAAGATTCATCAGCAAAATAATTCCCTCTCAACTTCTGCCTTCGAGGACACCGTAAACGAATACATCTCAAACAGATTATTCTCATCTTTTACTCCTTTCATGGGTGAATTTAACAACACGAGCATAGCTTCACACCCTTTAGACACCACAACTTTTCTAACTGCGGACGAATTATCCGAGATTGTTTAGATCAGGAAATAACAAAAAGTCAGCTGGGTTAGATGGAATCCCACACTTTCTATTTAAAAAGCTACGCCCGCCGAATCTGCTTCCCATCCTCGTTCGTATTAATCATATGATTAATGCATCACACTTCCCAGAGAACTGGAAAACTGCGGTAGTAATTCCTGTTAAGAAGCCCGGTGGTAGTAATAACCCTTGCAAACTGAACGTTCAATTTGCTCACATAAAAAACTTACACATAATCATCGAACCAAAGGTTCACCACAAAAACCCCCTAAGAGCCAAATCTGCAGGCCAGATGCCGTCTTTCAAACGAAATCGCAAAGAATCATAAAAATGCGCGCCAGCAATTTTATGACCCCTTAGAAAAATGGTTACCTAAAACCATTAAAACAACCAGCGCCAGTTTCCGTTTTAACCAAAATAGTTAAAACAAACAACAGGCAAATAAAACAAAATGCACGTTCGCCCGGGCACTATTGATCTTGCTTGCTATCGGTTTCCCACGGAAAAGATCCTTGCCCATTAAGTTAAAACAAACAATAGGCAATAAAACAAAATGCACGTTTGCCTGGGCGCTATTGATCTTTCTCTCTATCGGTTTCCCACGGAAAAAGTCCTTGTCCATTCGGTTAAGGAAAACAACAGGCACAATAAAAGCACTAATGATTTTTCTTTACCCAAAAAGGGATCAGGCAGGAAAAAGGAGATATCCTTTGATCTACCGAAGGATCAAACAAAAGACCGCTGGCTCACAATAGAGATCCGGATACAAGGGATTTTATGTGAGGTCAGCGAGGAAGCAAAAAACGAAAATAACACGTTGCTTTTAGTTAACGTGGAAAAAAGGTTTTCCTCCGATCAAACGATCGATATAGAGTCGGAGTAGGTTTTTGAAATTGACCGAGACGGTCAGCGAGAGTGGAGTGAGTTCGCGTGCACAGAAGTGTCAGTTGTTGGAGGTGATATAGTGTACAAAGGTAATAAGTTCAAGTGACAATTATATATAGCAGAAAGTAATAAGTTAAAATTATGCCTACGTATATAATTAATAAGTTCAAATCTTGCTTAGAAATTAATAGGTTAAACCATGGATAAAAAGACAATATAACATAGAGACATTAGTTAATTATCAAAAAACAAAGTGTGTTTCAATTCCCATATAGTGTGTGTGTGGTGTGCAAAGTGGGTGGTGTAGAAATAAAGATATGTGTTTGATTTCGTGGGATATTTACAGTGAGTGAAATACAAATCATTACATTGTCAAATATTCCTATTAAATACGGTAAGAACGATACTTGAACGCAAGATCTATCAAAATCTTCTCTCATTTGCCAATTAGAACGTTCTCATCCCTAACTCTCAGTTCGGATTCCGTAAGCGACAATCCACATGTCATGCTCTACTAAAACATACACACGATGTTACAACCGGTCTCCAAAACCAAAGCTCTACCGTGTGCGTATCTCTTGATATTTCAAAGGCGTTTGATTGCGTCTGGATCGCAAGGCTTCTGTACAAACTGCACTCCATATTTAGTCTAAACTCTCACACAACAAAGCTCTTAGCCTCTTATCTTTCTGACAAAAAATTCGTTGTGAGAATAAATTCTTCTGCCTCAGAAGCTTACAACATAACCGCGGGTGTTCACCAAGGCTCCATTTTAGGGCCAATCTTAATTCTGCTATATACCTCAGATATTCCTCAACCCATATCTCCTAATGTTGTAATGCTGAATTATGCTGATGATACATTAATATACTCCAGCAGCAAATTTGTTAAGGCTGCAAGAAATCGCATTAAAAACTTCCTTCCTAACCTATCAACATACTTTAATAAGTGGAAAATTCACTTCAACCTAAATGAAACGCAGCTTATAGTGTTCAAGGGCAAAAACGAGCACTCCAAAAACAACACTAGGCTGCCACAACAAAATTAAAATTAAACTAAACACCCTCCAAAACCCTAAAATATCTGGGAATACCTTTTTCTAATAACTTTCCTTTTTCCCGCCACATTAAAAATTCCCTTCATAAAGCCATAATTCAGCTTAATCTCTATAGAAGAGTCATGTGGAAACCTAATAGTCTCTCTCACAATGTCAAACTGCTCATTTACAAACAAATTATCAGACCCACACTCACGAACGATCTCCCTCTAGAGAACGATGGAGTCTGAACAGTTGTTTTAGTTTTGGATGCAATCTACTCTTTTTCCTGTGAAGTGCGATTATTGTATTTTTTTTATACATGTTTATTACTATTACTACTATTTATTGGCGTGTAGGAACCCGGAAGTTCACGTCCTCACCGACTCGACTCCACCATCGTTCCCTGTCATGTGCACTCTCCTTCCACGTTTGACCATCTGATCCGATCTCCTCATGGTCAAACCTAACATTGTCCTCCCATCTCCGTCGCGGCCGTCCTACCTGTCTCTTGCCCGTTGGTCTACCGTCAAGAATTCTACGCACGGTCCTATCGTTGCCCATTCGCGCCACATGTCCGGCCCATGTTAATCTTCGCGACCTGATTACTCTCACTATTGTATGTAGGTTTGCGGTATAGCTCTTCCAATTCGTGGTTGTGGAGTTTCCTCCATTCTCCTGACGAGGACGTCATATTTACCGCCAAAGATACCCCTTAAAACTTTATTCTCGAAAACGCGGAATTTGTTTTTTTCGCCATTTTGTGAGAGCCCATGTTTCGTATCCGTATAGAGCAATCGGAATGATGATTGTTCTATAGACACGGTGTGGGGTACGTGTGATGTGCCAACGTATGGCACGCAGTTCTTTCGTATCCCCATCGATCCGTGGAAAGGGTATTGTTCACACGAGAAGAGGAAACAGATACTCACACCGAAAGTTATTTTAATGTTTATGTTTTCTTTTATTTCGCTTGTTAATTCTTTGTTCTTATAAGTATGAAATCAGGATATATATATGTTGAAGCAGCAGGGAATAAGGTACGCCAACACACTAAGTAAACACTTCACGGTGGCTTTTCCACGAGATAATGCGGTATGCATTATGAAATTGAGCAATGAAAACTTGCTGACCGAAAAGAATTGAAATGGATCTAATTTAAACTCAAACTCCTTTTAACTTTTTAATGGAAATGGTTGTTAATACTCAAAAAGTATAAGCACATGCGACCGCGGCGGTGGTTATCGAATCACTAACTCCAAAAGCGATGAAATCGGATAATTTTAATTTTGCACTTGACAACCAAAAGAGAACATACTTCTGCTCTCTCATTGCCACGTTCTTCGATGTGTGGTAGGTTACATCGGTAAACTGATGATCGAAGAGAGCGGGAAAATGAGAGAACAGAAACACAATGTATGATTAACTTGGGGTGGATTTGGTTGTATGTGCATGAATCAATGTAGTTCTGAGTGGAACTCATTGACCTAATTCGGTAATATGGTGAGTACAGAGTACATTGATCTGTACGAAGACAGAACTATGAAGAGAGGAAAATTAAGCTGATGATATTCACCTGCAAAAAGAGAGCGTTGATCCCCAGCGAATGAAGTGTCTGGAGAAAAGCCGAAGTAACGGGAAATATTACCACGTGATTCAATTGAATGTTTTGATAATTTTCCCCAGCGGTTTTGTAATGATGCGACAACTTCGTCCGGCTGGATTTGGTTGTCGCTAATCGACATGGACAAGAGTTGCCGTATGGCCAAAAAGGGAAGCTAAACTCATTTATGCATTGTCTGCGTGGAACAATGAGTTTAGCTATGTGTCCTTGGTGCTAACATGCTTTACAGGTGAACGGGTAAGTAGGGGGGGGTGGGGTTGGTTTGACGCGCTGTAAGGCGGTCGAAATTGGATGGAATTAGTCGGAAATGGTGGGTGGCTCTCCATGTAGTATAGAGAAACCCCTACAACGGTGCTTTATGTTACGTGATAGCAGTTTACTGACTGCGCGCCAACTAGCGTTGCCGAAATGCAGTCTTTTATTAATTACCTTTTTATACATGTTTATGTTATCTGTAATTGTTGTTTTGGGAATTGTGTTGTCCAGGGTTCGATTTATAGTTTGGTCCATTTGTTGAGTGTATTCCTCAATTTCGACTTTTGTCGGTTTATTGGCAGGTTAATGTCATTCGCACGAAGTTCTCTTGTTAATGATCCGGTGAACTGTGGCCACCGCATTGCCCGGTAGTTGTAGGGCTGTGGGATCACGAATTCCTCCAGATCTACTATTTCGTTTGAAAGCTGTATTACGCACATGAATGCACAGTGGTCATAGTCCTATTCAATTGTCCGTAAGCAATTCCTGTTCCGTCTATTTGTGTTCCGTAGGGTCAGTCGTGTCAATAAACCAGATATCTAAGTACGATCTACTTCTAGGGAACGATTGGTATTCTGTAGCCCATAGGTCAGGTTTATATTCTACATAATACAGATCCGGCGGAGCCGAGTCGGTGAGGTCATGAACTTCCGGGTTCCTACAGGTCAGTATATAATAATAATAATAATAATAATAATAATAATAATAATAATAATAATAATAATAATAATAATAATAATAATAATAATAATAATAATAATAATAATAATAACATAATACAGGCCCAACCAGCTAGCTAACTGATTTCCCCTGGTATTAGATATAAAATTTCCCCAATCTTTATTGTAGGCGTTTATGTCTCCACCTCCGATAAAATAGTTTTTTCCAGGTGCAATTGTAAGCATCCAAAGAGTATCGGGCTCTTCTATAAAAAGGTTATATTGGAGTTCCTCAGATGCATATATCGCAATCGCATACAAACCCCTTCCTTGCTGAAGGGGTATGCGTACGATGCAGGCTTTCAGTACCCGGAGCCTGCGAACTTCTCCTTTTATTTAAAGATTGCGATCCTTTTATAATAAAGATTGCGATACCACCCCCTTGTGAGGAGTTAGGTCGATCTCTTCGTATAATATCGTAGTTTTTGTGCCTTAACTTTTGTTTCCCCCGCCAGTAGTACATCAGGGTTTTCACCTTACAACAGGTTGAAAAGAGTACCTCTTCTCTCAGTTCTTATAAGTGAATTTACATTCACGACAAGAGCTTTGATTGATCTTGTGGTTAGAGGGTTTATATCGAGTTTTTATTGAGACTGGTTAATGCGAGTAGATCTCGTTTATTTGACTTTGCAGCTGTGTCATCTGTCTCTGTAGATTGAGCAGGATTGTGAACACTTCTGCTTGCGTGGTTGCTTCAGTCTGTGTCAGATTATTTTTGGTTACCAGTGTTGTAGACTGTTTGGTTATTCTTCCGCACGACACAATTTGCGCGTGCGACCGCTGCGACGTTAGGGGCATTGTTGTTGTTCGAGATGTCTCTTTTTTCTTTTGCCGGGTCACACTTCTCGACATTAATTCTCGGAATTTAGGCTGTCCTTGATAGTTAACGGGATGTCCCCCATTCCGACATAATGCGCACTTTAGAAGGGTTTTGTCTTCTACCCTATTTTTCCCCAGAGGGAATTGTTCTCCCCTGTGGTCAAGTCCACATTTTACGCAACGATACTGCATTTCACCTTTGGCAGCGGGCACATTGCAGAAAGTCTCGGCTTTTTTTTTTTAATTTGTCCCCTGTGACAATTTGACGATCCAGAACTGTAATTTTCCTTAGACCACCAATTCTGATGCTCGGTGATAATTGGACAAAAAAAAAGGTTTGCGTCCGTTTTTCTCTTCTTGCCTTGGCTGTGGTGTATGTTTTTACCTCGCTAAACTCGAGATCTTTATGCTTTAGCTTTTGAAGCATTTCAAGCAGAACCCACTGTGCTGTTTCAGGGTCGACGCCCTTTAATAGAACGGTTTTGTTCTGCGTCTCTTTTGGCGTGAACGACTAAAGTCCCGCGGTGGCTCTTTTTAAGTCCTGTTTTATTTTATCGTATAGGTTTTAATGGCATACCTGTTACCTGCCATTCTTTTAAATAAAAAATTGTTATCTACAGCTAGCTTACAAAGATCCTTACAATCAATATCAATGGTGTTGATTGGAGGCATCTTTATTTTTTGTTGATTTTTTCTTGCTGCGCGCGATGTTGTTTTGGTAGTTGCTGTTAATTTTGCTGCTGTTGGCCGACTTTTGGCTTCGACTTTTGTTGTTATTTGTTAGCTTTTTGCTGTTTGAGAGCAACTATATTTTTCTTTCGGCGTCTCTCCTCTAGCCGTACTCTTGCCGGCGCAAGTTTTGCTTCCAAGGCATTTATCTACTCTTCTTCATCCCCAGACTCCGCTGATGCAAGAGAAGCGAAAGTATTATAGGGGGAGGGGAGCTCACTGTCCTCCTCTATTTGCTGTTCTTTCTCCATCACAATTTTGGCGGCTTTGTTTCGCGCCACAATTGTATTTTTCGTATACCGTTCCTGTTATTTGTTGTTGCGTTATTTTCTTCGTCCGTTTTCATGGTTTCCGGTTTGTTTTCATTAAAATGAAAAACAAAGGCGACCTGTACGAATCTCGATGCAATCCACTTTCTCGGGAACCTGCACTCGAACTCGCCTAGCGCCGACTAAGAGTCAGGCACCTTACTCCCACGCCAATTGTCAATGTGAATACAGATTGCCTAACGAGCAATATTTATTTATTTTAGAATATATATTGTTATTTTTGTTTTTCGTGCTTTCGACTGAAGTGTTTGTTTCTAATAGTTGATTATTATTTTATTTTCCATACCTCACTGAATTATGCACAATTGTTTTTAGGTTTTATTTTATTTTATGCACTGTGTTTTTATAATTCACTTAGTTTATAGAATTAAATTTTTACGTTTATTATTTGTTTTGTTTTGTTTGTTTGTTTTTTGAATTATTTTGTTTTGACTGTTTTGATTTTGTCCACCACATGTCTATTGAAGTTAACCCTTTGACGTGAATTTGAGTATATTTATTTTATGTCGCACTTGTTACATTAATATTTAGTTTATTTATGTTTGTTAATATATGACCCTTTCTATCCGTTAACACTGCAAAATCCTGGTTACTAATTCCGCTAATCGAAGTGAACACACGTTGTTATTGTTGAATAACGCATTTATTGTACAATAATTTAACAAATGTTGACTTAGGACTAAAATGCTAAATCCTATTTTACAATCTTTTCTTATTCTTAAAATAATTTACTGGCTCTACATGAGTACTCTAAATTACACGATACAATTTTATGTAATGCCTTTCGGCGTACAATAATATTTTAATATTTTTATATTTTTGTATTTTTATATATTTTCTATTACCCGAATATTTTAGAAGTTCTCTCTCTGTATTAAATTTTTTTTTTTTTTTTTTTTTTTTTAATAATAACTTAAGGTAAAGAAGTTTATAAAAAAAAATTATAACAAACATTAACAAAAATGTTAACATAAATAAACTGAACTCACGTCCGTATTCTAGTGTGGTAGCGTATGACTCAAGGTCCTGGCCGTTCAACATATGTTATGGCACTGTGCCCTATGGGTGTATACGTGAAAATATTACCAACAACTTGAACTTGTTATCAATTCCATAATACAAAGTTTATAGTAATCCTATGGTAGATATAAGTGACAAAAGGTAAATTAGATATTAGGCCTCTGTCTGCAAGTTTCACGGTATTCCAAGAGTTGTGAAGAGCCCTGAAAAGGTTGTTAGATATTACAGAATGCGAACTCAATCGGGATTAGGCTCGAAACTAGACATATAATAAACAATTTCACCAATCAGTATCTCGAAAACTGTAATTTTAATGATGTTAATAATGCGGGAATTCAGGATACCAAATAATCTAGAACTATGGATGGGACATTGGCTTTTCCAGTTTCTTGGACTACGTTATTACATCATGATCAATTTTGTCATTTGGCCATCGCTTCCAATCGCCTTAATAATAAATGTTTCAAATACGTAGTAATATTATCCTCCATCCCCAAGATTCTTCTTCGTTCTCTGAATCTAGTATCCTTCACAAAACAGTAATTGGAATACGCTAAACCTCCCTAAACCACTTCTCCTCTGACGCATAAACACCTTCTGCCCAACGAATATTTAACGAATCCTCTCAGGTCTTTGCTTTGCTCCGCACAAATTCTCCTTTATCTAATTCGAACTCGTCGGATGGGGGAAAGAGACTACTACCCTCGAAGGATATTAATTTCGTTCATCACAGCTGGTTGCACTGATTCATGACCAAGCATTAAGTCGAGGGTTGTATCAGGATGACATCGTAGCATTAGTTCCATTTTAACTCTGTCGATTGTGGTCATCTTTAAGTTGTGATTATTTATGGCTTTGATTTGAAGACCTTTGTCTCTGTCGGATGTTGGAAGGCCGAACTGTAGCGATCACCCACAAGGCATGCAGTGTCTGTAGATGGATGAGACCCAACTCTCAGCTGGCGGAAAATATAACGCTGCACAGGTTATTCTGCTTAACATAGTCATAAATTATCATCAAAGCTGACCAAAAAAAAGGGAAGTAGGGTGATTCAGCCCTCAGATACAATTTCACTTGGGCCAGGACGACGTGCTGACAATCCTGGTCACGTACAAGTGATTTTGTATTTTTCCTCGAACTCATTTCAGAAGCATTACTCAGGTGGTAAATAAAACATTCAAATTGTCGAAGGGCGGCCAAATTGCCATTTTACGCAGTCGGGAATATGGCGTGATGTCAAAGCAAGGGTAGCACTTTGGATGGGATGACCTGCTTCCAAAGTTCTGCTCACGAATTCTTAGCTCGTCCACATAATTGGTGCAATTAGTGGCTTAAATGCCTTGGCATTGCGTTTCATATTTCCTAAATGGTTCTGCCATCCGCAGGAGGTTGTAAAACTTCGGGGGAATTAATTAATGTTTTTCTCCAAAGAAGGCTTTTTGTCGCTGGTGTAGTTGTTAGAATGCAGAATATAAGGCGCATATCGAATGATACTCGTCAGTCTGGGTACGGATGTTCCGTAAATGTGCTCATGCAAGTGAATAAGTAGATAATAATATGTATTGTCATAATGTCGGATAATAATATGTATTGTCATAATGTCGGATATTTATTAGGAGTTTGGCATCTCTGCAAGCTACTGACTTAGAGATTGTGTTTTGAAATTACTATTTCTTACCTTTGAAAACGACCGTCTATAGATTCAAAACGTATTACATTAATTCAATCAGTACGTCACTAAATTGTACACACACTTTTTTTTTAAGTTACTAACATGAGTATTAAATAATCGACAATCATTGCATAATCATACAACCGCTGGATAAATTACCAAAGTATTCAATTTAGTTCCCATGATCAGATTTCCCTAGCCAATTCAGCGTCCTATTCGCTTTCCCCAGACATGCCATTCGCTGGGGATCAATGATCTCTTTTCGCAGGTGAATAGCACCAGCTACATTTTCCTCTCCTCCACAATTCTGTCTCCCTACAGTTCAATGCACTCGGAGATCACCACAGCCATCGCACTAGGGCAGTAGGCCATCCTCAGAGGCTGCATTGATACAAGCACACAAGTTAAGTCAGCCCCGAAGTCATTGCGCTCTCTCTTTTGTCCTTTTCATCCTTCGAATGTCCAGAGACTGTCGAATGATGTGCAAGTATTATTCACCTCACTGAGACGTGCAACTGAAAAGATTCATGAGAGAGTGCGATGATGATTGGCTAATAGTTGTGCAAATCGAGAATTACCCAATCATCCCCAATTCAAATCAGTCGTTACACATCCACCACCGGTGATGGTCACAATGCTCTGTGTCATTAATCATCCCTCGTCGCGTACACCTTTGGCGGTAAAGTGTTGCCACTTTGGTGATGAGATTATTTGTCTATGAGAATCCCGATGAAGTACGCCACACGGTGAATACGATGCACCGGAGCGAATGTCGTCACAAATAAAACACGGAAATCGCCTTCTACTTTAACTTTGCTTTTATTTTATTTTGCACTAATCGTTTTAATAGCTTACAGCGGACGAATCCTCGATGATATGAATGTCACACAAGTATTCATTTAAGTCACTTAGTCCTCTCATTTAATCCTTTAACATAATATAATATATGTCTTAGGGACATACTAGCGATGACACACACGTTCTAACGCTTTACGTTTTTACACCGGTGAATTTCACGTAACGCGATTCAATTCCTCCTCGAACGTTCCCTCCTATTCGACTGTCTGTCCTCTCCGCTTGAAAGTTCAATATCGACTGAAATTTTCCTATCCGAAAAATACCCCGATACAGATTGTATCTTTATCTGTGCAGACAACTTTTCTCCTTGGCTCTGCTAACCGAATTTCCGAATCTCTGTTAGCAGCATGTTATTTATTCCCAGGGGTAATTTGGATGCCTGAAAGCGATCAACACATACATCATCATCACCCTCGGTAGTGGTGATAGCATCTCATCTCACGGTTTTCTGTTTGCGCGGCACATCTGGCGCGCAGAACGGAGATGATTGTTAGGACGTATAGTCCGTGGGTTTATTTGCCTTTGTAAACACACCGAAATCCATTACCGGAATAGATCCTTTGTAGATTTTTAGCCTCATACATTTTCCGGATTATCTCGTCGAGATAATTACGGCTGCCTGCAATTTGGTAGCGGTAGGCGATATGCTTTATTGCATGAAGTTGCCGTTTCTTTTGTTTGCCGATGGATTTGATGGTCTTTGTTGCAGACCACCCACACGTGCATCCGTTGGTCGGCTAATTTACCGCCGATAGCGATTCCTTGTAACGTCGTGTAGATGTTCAGGATTTCACATTGTGCAGTGCTGGAATGCGGCGCATTTCAATCCTTGGGAATAAGATGAATGGATGCTTTTACCTTTGTTTCAGGTATGCTACAATCGACTTGTTGAGCTTGATATTGAAAGTTTTGGGACGTTCAGTTCCTTGCTTCTTTTTATATCGGGTTCGCATTTTGCAGCTTCCTATGACCCTTGTTACAGGTATGATTAGGAGCTTTGGGACACGTGTCTGTGGGCACGTGCAATGATAAGGTAAGTATGTTCCTTGAAGGGTAGGAACCTTACCTGGATGAAATTGTGCGTTACCACAGTCGTTATTCAACCTCTGAGTATAGTCAACACGAAGTCGAATATTAATCAACCGCTGCTGGATTCAGTCGAGTTTTTGGAGTGCCTGACCGGAATTAAAAACAAAAGGAATATTAACGTTGTGACGAAGTGATGTTTGGAATTTAAGTGACTAAAATCTAGAAAAACAAAAATAAATATATCTATAGTCCTTAATGTCCAAAGACAATAGGCAAAATAAAAATAAAAAAAAACCTAGTTATGAGTTGGTGTAAAATAAAGGAAAGAAGACATTTACACAACAAAAATCCGCAGTGCGTTTTATTTAACTTATTCTCGTCGGGTGAACAATTTACGACGGAACAATCGGTGATAGAGTGGGAAGGAAGTGAACCGCGTGCCCGTGTCTTGGTGCAATACTTCTATCCCCCAACTTCACTGGAAGAAGTCAAGAGGAGTTAGGTCAGACGATGGCGGAGGCCAGTTAAAATAACAATTTTTCAAAACTAGTTCCCAAAAAAAAAATAAAGCATGCAATAAAGCAACTTTAGCTGGAGCTGTGTAAACTGTGGGGTCAACCTGTTGGAATCAAAAGTTGTTCACATCACTCAGAATATATGTAAAACAGTCCATTACAATGACTCGATAACGTTTTGATTAACGACTACTCCAGCACCGGCTTTGAAAAATAAAAGTTCAATAATTCTTTTTTAGCCAAATTTCACACCAAAGAGTCACGTGGTGGTAGTGTAGGGGGTTCTTTAAAGCTTACCTGAAGAAGCCCCATATTTGCACCCCAATCTCTTTGCAGACCTGCAAACCTTTCTTTGTCTTAAGGACAAACCTAGTGCATTACATAAAATTCCCTACAAGAATTAATAATAAAGATGTTATACACAATCGTCATTGTGTAACCATCTAAACTGCTCCCTAATGACTTGCTACTATTGATTCAGCTGCAATATACCGACCCGCGATCTTTTGTCTAACCGCCAAACTATTACCGCATCTCGCGCATTATCGCCGGAACCGAAATCTTCAGCATTTACAAATGCAAACAAGAACTCGGTTCCTACCGCAGTTGGAGATGCCATAAACATCTAAAAGTTCATTAGCCCCATTTGCCTAATTGCATTGCAGTCTATTTATACATATATCTCATTGATGCCTTCAATGTTCCTGAATTCTTTTCCCATGACCTTCGTGCATGAGTTAACCAATGTGATCTACACAATCACACACGCACGCATACCATGGTCTTCACTATGAGACCCGGTTCTCTATTCCACAAAGAGAGACTTTACGCACCATTAGCCGAGAGAATATTCACCACCGCCCCAAAATATCAGCCACCAGCGAATGCACATCGCTGAGTCGGTCGGTTCTCCTCCAGCTCCCCGTAGCGCTGCGGGGATGCGTACCAATTCAAGAGTCGTAATCGGGTTGCGTTCAGTGGTAAAACTTTTAATTGTTATATTTCTGCAAAATGTTGTGAATTAAAGAAAATACATCAACGAATGTGAGACGAACAACCGACTAACCGCAAATTAGCTTAATCCTAACCAATTGTCAGTGCTAAGTGCTCAACAGAAAATAAATTGCATCCAGTCGTAAAATGTGTGTAATGAGCAGATCTGCTCTATTCCATCCGCTTCCTTTATAATATAATAAGAAAAAAACTAATCAAAAAGAAAGCAAAAAAGGTCATAGTAATAGTTTAGAATCCAAAGTTCGAGTGTGCGTTTAGAGTTGATTTGTTTTACCAACTGCATTAAGTAAAAACAAGGTTTTAATAAAAGAACATTATTTAGTGTTTCCTTTTCCGTGCTGCAGTTTCCTGGGTGTTTTTCCTTTATTCTTTTCCGTTGATGAACGCAATTAGGTGGCCAGTCTTCGGCGGTATGATGATGGGGAAAGAAGTGAACCGTGCCGTACGCCGACACACCCCACTTCTACCCCCACAGTAGTGAAGAGGTTACTCGTGAATTCCTCGTGTTGCATACAAAAACGATCAAGTTTGTGTTTAATCAATACCCCAGATTACTTGTAGGTACCCATAACGTTGCGTAAATCCCAAAATGCCCAAACAGTCAATGAGATCATAAAGTCCAGATCTAGTAAAATAGTATGATGGTACCAAAAATAAAATTATGCTACCCATAAAATAAGTAAGACGCTGGAAACGATATCATTAAGATATCCAAAAATATCTTTGGTAATGTTCATCACGAATGAAGACATGTGTAAATACAACCTGCTTGGTATGGTTGTAGTCCAAAGTAATAAACAAGTGATATTCGAAAGTAATCAACAAATGCAGGCACGTAATCGGGTATCGTAATGCAAAAACACTTGCCTAATTTAGGAAAAAACAAAGAATGCATGCATCTTGAAAGATGTTCATATTACATCCATAGAAAGCATGTCCCGATTGCAATGAACCATAAGTCAAGGGGTAATAAGAATTTGAAAAATTAACCATCGACCTACATTTTATTTTTACACTAACGGGCGCACAAACGGGGATTTTGAAGTACCCTTAAATGTCAGAGAACAGTGCGAGTGGATGGAGAGGAAGTGGATAAGGAAAGGAGGTGTCGATGTATATTGGTCTTGAATATCTGGAGATCACAACGACCGGGAAACACATGATCAGGCAGAATATTCCACATTCGTGTGGTTCGGCTAAAGAATGATGTTAATTGTGCAGCTAATGATGAACCTAAAGTTCACTTTCAACGTGAACTGATGCGCATTTACAGATCGGCGGGTATCGCGGCAAAATGTCTGAAGGGGCGGAACACATTCAGCAAGTTTAGTTAAGCAACGACCGGGGTAATACCTATAGAAAAGAGATAGGCATGATACGTTGCGCCTGTGCTCTAACGACGATCTTGATCGACTTACGGCTGGGTCCCCAATAAGTTTCAGTGCTCGTTTTGCACCCTGTCGAACACGTGTAGTGCAGTTTTGGACATGCCTGACCAAATATGGGAGTTGAACTCCATTTTTGAACGAATATACGCCTTGTAAATAGTGGCCAGGTTGGATGTAGTGAAGTATCTTTTGCATCTCTTAAGGAATCCCATACATTTGGCTGCACTTTTCGCAGCTTCAAATATGTGGTCATTCCAATTAAGAGTCGAATTAATTCGATTGCCGAGGATTGATAATTCCTTGGTTTCGTTGATACAAGTGCCGTTCATAGACAGTATATTTACTTTGGGGTTCACCTTTGACGACAAGAGGCAGCACCGGGTTTTTAAGGCATTGAATTCTACTCGGTTAGATAATCCCCATTGATATATCTTGTTGAGGTCTGAATTAAATGTACCAAGCATAAGTTGCTGGTTGGGAGTGACCTTCGAAGAGTTTGGACTGGAGTGTTCGTATGAGTATCAGAAACTCAACGTGCTATCATCAACAAACGAGTAATTTGGGTTGTGGGTAATTGACAAGATATCATTTATAAAGATAAGGAAGAGAGTGGGTGAGAGTACTGTACCCTGGCGAACACCTGCATAAATTTGATGGGACACAGATTTGACACCATCACGAACCACTTCGATTGAACGGCCAGAAAGATAGTCTCTTATCCATTGGATCAGGGAATTGTCGACTCCATATGAATGCACTTTTGACAAAGGGGCTGGATGCCAAGCTCTGTCGAAGGATTTTGAAATATCCAATGCGACTATCTTGCTTTCACCGAGGTAGTGGATGGAATGGGTCGACTTTTCGGTAAGGTACACTATTAGATCTCCTGTGGACCTGTTGCCACGAAAGCCATATTGAGGGTCGTTGGGGAGGTCATTTGATTCCAGATATTTCGAAAATTGACGGTTGATAAGTGATTCCATTACCTTGGAACGAATAGAAGTTAGTGCTATGAGTCGATAAGAAGAGAGGGACGATTTGTCACTCCTTTTGGGAATTGGCCAGTAGAATAAGACAAATGGAAGAGTTTCCGCAGTGGTTTAGAGAGTGAAGAGGAACATCTCTTCAAGAGGATTGGGGGTATGCCATCCGTACCAGGGGATTTGTGCGCATTTAGGTCTTTGAGTGCGCGGGCAACAGTATGCGTCCGGAAGCGAATCTGGCTCATGGTGTGCTGCTTATGCTCAAGTTGAGGTGGAATTGATGTGGTATCAAGCAGCGTTGAGTTGGCTGCAAAATGTGCAGCAAGTACATTCGCCTTCCCTATTCCAGTGGTAACTTGTTTGTCATCGACTATAAGCGATGGAATGGATGAAGAGACTGAGTTTTGAATGTTTTTCACGAATGCCCAGAAGTTTCTACTACCTGTGGGAGAGTGTAATATTTTTTGTCTCACTCTCTGGTCATGCAAGAGCTTTGCGCGTTGAATATACGCATTGCGGTCATTTTTAGTTCTCTTAAATCTTTTCCGGGTTTCCTCAGTATTGTTTGTTTTATACAACCGGAAGCTCAACCCTTTAGCCTTAATGGCTTCTCTGCACCCGGAATCTAACCACATATTTCTCTTGGGTTTGATACTCTTTACTCTGTGTGGAATAAAGGTCCGCATACCAAGCAGAATCGTGTCTGTCAATGTGTCCGCTATAGAGTCAACATCGTTATTGAGGAAAAATAAAGACCAATTTAACCTCCCAAAAAGTCGTTCAGACCTTCCTAGTTGGCTTTCTCGTAGAACCATACTATTCTTTTGGGAGCTTTCTCATTAATGTTACTGTTGGTTAGAGGAAATTTAGCTGACACGACACAGTGGTCGGAGGTGACCAAGGGCGAAGAGACGGTTTTATTTAAAGAAATGAAAATAAAGAATCGAAAATTATCTTAAAAAGTTAGGCTGCGTGGCTTTGAGTGTTAACAAATATTTTCCCCGATTGTGTCATGGTATTGCGCATTATATTAGTTTAGTTTAGTTTAGTGAGGGCAGAACCCTCATATATTTAGCTTAGTACAATCGATAAAACTTAACAACTGTCTTAAAACTTTTCTTATATATATAAACTATGGTTAGAAAGAAAAAAAAGAAGGGGAGGGGAGGTGTTTGGCGAGTTGGTCAATGGGTTTATCCGTCAATTATCACTCATTCATTCACCTCGCTTAGTACAGGATGTAAGAGTGTAGACAGGGAGTGTGCGTGCTCAGGAGGGGAAAGAGAGGTGATGAAGTTTGAGAGCAGTAGAGGTAAAGTTGAAATCGAAGGAATTCGCGAAATGGGTTCATTAGAGCCATAAGAAGTGCGGTGGGTGGGCTGATAGAAGAGATAAGGGTTTCGCAGGTTACGGGGGTTAGTGTGAAGTGGAATGATGGAGAGCAAACTTGGGCAGTTGATTGTGCCTTAAAGGAGACGGTGGACGAAAAGGATATCGGCATGAGTTCTGCCCTCCTCAAGTGTGTTGAAGATAATCAGATGGAGCCGGCTTGTGTATGGGGGAAGAATCCGAGAATTCGCCCAGTTCAGTCCGCGGAGGGCAAAACGCAGAAAACGACGTTGCACGCTTTCGATTCTGCGTACATGGGACGAGTAGTGTGGAGACCAGACCTGACTGGCGTATTCAAGAAGGGGGCGGACAAAGGCTATGTAGAGAGAACGGGAAACGTAAGGATTAGAGAATTGTTTAGACCAACGTTTCACAAACCCAAGGACAGAGTTGGCCTTAAGAATAATATCATTAATATGCGGGATGAAGCTAAGCTCCCTGTCAAATAAGATCCCGAGGTCGCGTATCGAGGGTACAGATGATATCTGCTGGTTTAATTACATTATTGTCTCCCACCATTGGTTCAATTATCTAAATGTATGTGGACGAAACTACTTCAAAAATACAAATAACATTTATCTCTCGTGATAAATACAAAAAACATTTATCTTTGGTGATAAATACAAATAACATTTATCTTTGGTGATAATAGAAAAAAAAAAAATGAAATGCGCGTCAGTTTAAATAAGGTCTTTAGGGCGCTGTAGCCGTGGGAATCGCTTTCATGTAACAACAAGCATGTAGCTTGGGTTGCCTTTTTCAAATACCCACTAATGACAGCCCACTGGTCTTCCTTGGCTGGACAGTCACTCGCGATGGAAATCCCACTAACGTTACGTCGTTACGTGCAGTGATCGTTTTTTTGAACGCTAAAGGCACTACTCCCATTGTCATTCATTGTTCATTAGTTTGAAGTCTATGGACCACAATTTATGATGATCTAAAAAGTGCGAAAATGGTTCAGAGACTTCAAGCTTGAACGTCAGTGAAAAACAGCGTACCATTCGGTCTTCCATTTTGGACAAAACGGTTGCGAAAGTGGAGAAATAATTCTTTGAAGATCAGTGTCAGTATAACTACGATTAAGAAGATTTTGACAGACCATTTGCATTATCGCAAGACGTGTGGGAGGTGGGTCGCCAAAATGCCTATCGATTGACCATAAACCAGAATGTGTTCAGGCGGCCCGCGAATTCCTTGAGCGTTGTTGGGCGAGGCATTTTTTTAATTTGATTGTCACTGGCGTCGAAACCAGTGTACCCTACCCGTCGTCCGAAGCTACCAAAATACCTCGTCAGTTTCGCATTTCGAAATGTGAAACTTTTTCAAAACAAAAGGAACGGGATGCTGACGAAATGAGTGTGTTTCCATCCCGACAACGCATATACTCATACACCATTTCATTGGGTCAGGAGATCACCCAATTCGGAAGGGACGTCGTTACCCACATCCTCTATTATTCGAGCTTAGTAATCAATGATTATCATCTGTTTCCTGGGTTGAAGTCGCACCGCGATTGAACCAATTTTTTGACCGATGACGAATTGAAAGACGAGGTTGAGCCCTACCGGTGCTATCCGGTAGAAGAGCTGTGGGGTTTTTGATTATATGTACCAGACATGGGCACTAGGTCCACTCAACGCCCCAACACTTACCATTGGTTTCACTGTAAATTGTCCACAAAAATAAACCGAAGTTCGAGCAAGTAGAAAAATAAAAATGCACGCAAGTAGTTAGTTGTTAAGTGTTCTTTATTTTTATCTACGATGTGGCATCGGCACATGCGCTTAAAACTGGGAGTTCACAATGTTAATCACTTAATCCTCTGACGATGGGCGCCTACACTCCTTCAGGATTGTTAAAAGTTTTAATACAAAGTTTACTTAAAAAGAACAACGGATTTCATGACTTGACGACAAAAAAGAAACACTGTACTCCAACTTGCACTCTGGAATCGGGTATCGTGACCGTGTTAAGAACTTGACTACTTTGTAACGCGGCTGGTGAAAAGGTAACGTTAAGCAGCGCGACCGTCCGCTGTGGTGATAGAAATCTGACGCCTCGATGCAATCCACATACGTCAGATTCGACGGTGGTGGATCACATCGATGTGGGAGGAGCGAACAGGCGCAACTTGGCGACAGCCAATGAGCGACCGAGAAGGAGTTAAATGAGAGGATTTCCGATATGTCCGTATAGGACAAGTACGATGTCCCTTAGCCTGCATATCGACAACGAACGATACCGCACCTGTTCAAACAAATGGACGAGCAAAAAGGGGCTGCAGGCATTGTGTTCATGTAATGCCATTGTAGGCGATACATTCTTCGGTGCCGATAGGTCGACGGAAGATTTGGGGTTTGTTTGATTTAGCCGTATGGCTCTGGTGCTCTAAAAAGGAAGATATTTTGTTGACATTAAGTCAACAGAAATCTTGCTGTCGATGGCAAAGGGTCCGCCTGGATGGTTATCTTATTTGGATTAATATGCTGGTACATGGATATGGTGGTGAGGAATTTGCCACCCATGGGAACCATGGACCAGCGTTGGTAAGCAAAACAAACACAGTGAGGTACTGTGTGTTTACTTTGATTTCCAGCAGGGTCATCATAGAGCATGAACGCGGGTATGATTGCCTAAACAACGATCATATTCATGCCCAAATCCCGTGATCGGTTGAAAGCCAATAATAGGGAATGGGTCGCAAGTGTTGCGAACCCAATGCTATAGGGGCAATGGTTCAATTATGGACCGTAGGAAGAATATCGGCTGCAGCTGTGTCCACAATACGCTGCCCAGCGTGCGTTTATCGTTTATTGTGACAAGCTGAGCCGATAGGGGATATGAAATGGTTCATGTATTATAAACCAGACAAATTCGATGTTATTAATGCCTGGTTTGCTTTCAGTGCTGAGGATGAACATGTCATGCTCATGTATGAAAAAATGCTTTGCGCATTGACATGTTCATGGATAAATGCTTGTTATTTGATGAGGTAACCAAATTAGGTTTCGGGGGTATGATGCGTTGGATGTAAGCCTGCCCCGAGGTGAAAGATTGATGTCACGGCTATATGATAGTCTTGCCGGGGACTTATGTTTTCCGATGGGAGGTAATGCGGAGTAGCTTACGCTGCTCATTTGCAGGTAAGTAGAAAGACTTGCCTGGTAAGTGGGAGACAGGTAAAAGGGAATGGGTGGTTCTTTGGAAGTGCGTTAAAGAACCTCCACAGAGCTCTGTGACAATGATATGTGAAAAATGCCACAAATATAGAAAATGTCTGCAAGTATATAATCGATGTACAACTCATTGCCAATAAACGTTCCTATGTGAAAAAAGTGGGAGTTTATTTTACGGAGAAGCTTAAATTATTGTTGTGCCTGAAAAACAAAAGAGACTAAAACAATACAGAGCCGTTGGCTTTGTTCGGTCAGACCGTATTTAAGGTACTACCTAGAATTGGTATTTCCGTTTATTATTGTAATCATAACTATATTCAGTAAAAGCTTTTGCACAAGATGAGTGCACTATTATTATCATAACTCGAAAGTGTATTTTAATAAACTACTAAATAGAATAAAAAAAAAATAATAAGAAAGTTTGAAGTATTTGTACCATTTTTAAAAAATAATGCTACTACAATAATTATATTGCATAATTATAAAAAAATAAATAAAATAATAACGAACACTGTACGCCTTTCATTAGTTAAAAGTGTGGTATAGTGTATTATACTTGTAACAATTGGCGTAGATCCGATAATTATGTTGATTCACGGTCCCATTCGAAGAACCACGAGCTTCACCGCTCATGATAATATGCCTAAAGTCATGGTCGGTTTGCGGCATGATTCCTCAGAAACCTTGTATTGGGGTATTGGGATATGGTGTTCCATAGCTCAAATTCGCTTGAACTGACGCCTCGAACGAGGACTATGATTAGCCAATCTGAAAACAGATGTTAAAATTACACGGTCACCATAAATCGAAGATTTATATGCCCCACCCTATAAAGGTTAAGTATTGCTGTGTTTTCCAAAAGAACAGGAAACGTGTCGCCACTTAATTTTTACTCAAAATATAGTTTTAATCTATATCATCCGCTTTAATACTGTTATGACATAAAACTTTCCATCCCGAGGGGCAATCTAACCTCTTTAAACTGCGGACACTCCAACACAATTGAAAAACTGTTTACGTGTTGAAGAACGTAGCCCTTCCTTCTGTATAACAACATCCAGCTACATCATTGCTCAAAGGGAATATCACGTAATTATTCTTCGTCAGCCCTGAGGAGGACGCAAATTTCAAAAGGCATCTGGAGCACTAAGCGGATGAAATTATACCGAACGACCAACAACGTTTCTACCTATGACGACCAAAAAAGCAACTAGAACATAACATAGTTATAAATTGAAACCCTTTATAGAATAGTCTGCTAGGTGTGCAGTTTGAGTACGGCGCTGGTCCGAGACAAGATGAAGGATAGTGTCTGCGTATCTATCGCAACGACATGCGGATGGATAATGGAAAAGTTGATATTCTTAGGCAATATCGTTAAAAGCTTTTCAGGATATGCCTCAGATTCCCGCCTGCACTCGCCCGAGGTGCTTGTTACTGTTTTGTCTATGTGAACAGATTGCGACAGAGGAAGTATCTTCCTGTGGGACTCCCTCCGGGGAAAGGGAATGGGAAGCGAACTCCTCAACTCTATGGTTGACTGATGTTGGGATTTCAATTTGTTTTTACATCTAGATTAAGTGTCCTTTCCTTTACAGGAGTATGGGGAGCAGTGGATCTATTATTCGTCTGGTCGTGAATGCAAGGATTACAGTTGTAATCCAATAAAAATACGGGATTAATGCATCATTTTGTGAGAAGGATAAGCATGTCCTGAAGATAGTTGTGGCGGTTGTTGAAGTACGGGGTCCCAGCGGGTATGAATAAATGCTGGAGGATAAAGTGGGAATTAAATCAAATGGAACATTGATGAATGTAAGCGATCTTGCACGCCACTGAATTAAATTAATAAAAAGAACGTTATAAAGGACGTTTGACCACCGTGATAAACAATAGGTACACGAGATAGCTTGCTAAACAGAGACGACCGGCAGTTGATTTATGGAGTATGTAATATTGGAAGTTCCCATAAGACGTACTTTAGTCTTATAAGAGACGAAGGGTTGTCATTAGTAATGGTCCACCTCGATAAACACCACTAGGTTTAGAGGACAGGTAAATGTTTGAGGCAGGTCAGGATTATGTTTAATGTATATTTGGGCATGGGCATTTTTTTTTAATTCGAGGTTACTATAACTGTAAGAATATACATCGGCTTGGGGAATAGCAAAGTAGCAATTTGGAAAGAATTAAGGAAACCTTGACGTATTTGCTTTTCGTGTGCAAAGTGCATAAGTACAACAGACAAGCATTAGTATTATACAATCAAATTCGTGAACACACAATGCAAGAGAATGTAGAAGATCACATACTGACTATTTTCATATACTATAACAGTTGCTGCGAAGACTAAATCGTATTGGATATTTCCATACAGTACTATATAAAGATTGCTAATTGTACCTATCCGTCCCAGAATTTTTGCGAAGGATACACTTCTCCGAACATAGCCTTTGTTACACAATTAAGACTGCTGAGTAAATTCGCGAGAGTTGATTCGCATTTAGTAGGCGGGGAAATGCGAAATTGAAGATGAGTGTGCCAACGGGAATGGGCGATCAGGATAAAAAGGGCGCGAATGGGCAGAGGGGTTGTTAGCTTAAAGCGCAGATTATCAGACACCGAAGACGGGACCTGCTTTTACTACCACACTCAAGACTTACCGGTCTTCTATGATTCCTTTCCTACCATCCCTCCATCCCAGTAGTTAGAGAACATTTGAACTAACCCTGTCCACACTATCCTTAGATACCTCCACCCGTTGTACGCCGAAAGGGATTACACAAAATTGTATCGTGTAATTTAGAGTGCTCGTGTAGAGCCAGTAAATTATTTTAAGAATACGAAAAGATTGTAAAATAGGATTTAGCATTTTAGTCCTAAGTCAAAATTTGTTAAATTATTGTACAATAAATGCGTTATTCGACAACAACAACAAACCCCCCCCCCCCCCCCCCCCCCCCCCCCCGTTTCTTTTTCAGACATCTTGAGACCGAGCTCAACATCCTTACGGATGTGAGTGATTCTGATTATCGCAAGATGACCAGAAGCCAGAGACAAGATGATGGACACATCTGTGCTTGTCTCGCTAAAGTCGGTCTCACGACATTTTTTTTAAGTGGTTGTTAGTCAGTGTTTGTTAGTTGTTCGTTTGGTGTGTGTAGATTCTTTAAAGGAAGTCGGTGTTCAGTAGTTTGGTAAAACCAATTCGTTGTGTGCGGTGCTTAAAAGAAAAGTAAATACCAAATGTAAAAATGTGACTGTTACTAAAGAAACGAAAAGACAGAACAGAAAGTGCTTAAAAGAAAAGTAAATACCAAGTGCAAAAATAATAACTAAAGTGACTGTTAAGAAAGAAGCAACAGAACAGAAAGTTACTTCAAAGAAAAGTAAATACCACATACAAAACTAATAATTAATTGAGTGAGTGAATTGAAAACTAAGTGCATGTTAAGAAAGAAACAAAAGGACGAAACAGAAAGTTGCCTAAAAGAAAAGTAAATATCGAATACAAAAATAATAACTAAAGTGAATGTACAAGAACTAAATGAATTTTGCGTGTGCATAAAAATAATACAAATAGAAAAACGTTGTAACAACTTCAACAAGGAACCTTTTTTTTATTGGACCTGAACCACAGTGAAAGGCTAAACCAAAGGATACGAATTTAACGGAGATATAGGATCGCCGCAAGGAAGCAAAGGAAACTGTGGGTACTTTTTAGTTTATTTGTTTTGTTGGCATTCAAATATTAAGTGCAACACTTTCAATACTGCCAATTTTTTTGGAAGCACTTGTCTGTGCATTTTTTTTAAGCTTTTTCAGATGCGCCGATATGGCTCTGACTTTTCGCACCCTTTCCATGAAGCCGAAGGACCAGTCTCCAAATAGGGCACACAACGTAATTCTTTCTTCACTTTGCGTTTACTAGGCTCGTGCGTAATTGGGCACCTATGACATGGTGCAGTTCGAAGCAGCGTGTCCAAATCTGTGATACCGGCGACATTGGAAGATACCAGTTCTACGTAATTTCTCCAAATGTACAACATGACAAAATATGGGCCTTATAGCTTGGATTTTATTATTTATTGGCCTGTAGGAACCCGTAAGTTCATGACCTCACCGACTCGGCTTCGCCATCGCTCCCTGTCCTGGGCACTCTCCTTCCACGCTTGACCATTCGATCCGATCTCCTCAAGGTCAAACCTAACATTGCCTTCCCATCTCCGTCGCGGCTGTCCTACCGGTCTCTTTCCCGTTGGTCTACCGTCAAGAATTCTATGCACGGCCCTATCGTTGCCCATTCGCGCCACGTGTCCGGCCCATCTTAATCTTCGCGACTTGATTACTCTCACTATTGTAGGTTTGCGATATAGCTCTTCCAATTCGTGGTTATGGAGTTTCCTCCATTGTCCTGCCACCTCGTCATATTTACCTCCAAAGATGCCCCTTAAAACTTTATTCTCGAATACGCGGAATTTGTTTCCTTCCCGTTTTGTGAGAGCCCATGTTTCGCATCCACATAGAACAATCTGCATGATTATGGTTCTATAGACACGGAGCTTTATGTTACGCGATAGCAGTCTGGATTTCAGCAGTTAACTGACTGCGTGCCAACTAGCGTTGCCGGAATGCAGTCTCTTGTTAATTTCCTCCGACATTTCGTTACTGGCCGTCAGTATCGTTCCCAGATATTTAAATTCTTTAACTTTTTCAAATATCTTACCTTGACGTTTATATGTGTTACCTGAGGTCCACCTGCTCTCGCCGTAATCATGTATTTTGTTTTGTCTTCATTTATTTCTAGGCCCACCTCTTCTGCCCCTTGCATGATGATTTCACAGTTTTTACTAACAGTCTCTAGATTACCGCCCAGAACGGCGATGTCATCCGCATATGCGAGCACTTGTGTGAGGGATGATGATCGGCCATGTTGTCGTCTTGTACCTTTCTGATGACATACTCGAGCACAAGGTTAAAAAGACAGGGTGATAGACCATCTCCCTACTTTAGTCCGTCCCGGATTTCAAATGGTTCTGAGAGGTGGTTTTCTATTCTGACTCGCCCTTTGTTTTCGTTCATGCAAATTTGAATGAGGGCTGCATATTTTTTTGGGACTCCCAGCTCAACTAGAATATGGTAGAGTCTCTGCCTTGCGACTGAGTCGTAGGCTTTTTTGAAGTCAACGAACAGTCGGTGAACCGTCTCTCCGTATTCCCACTTCTTTTCCAGCAGTTGTCTTATTGTGAACATTTGGTCGCTTGTTGACCGGTTCCTACGGAAGCCACATTGGTAGTCTCCCAGTATCTCTTCTGCGTACGGTGTGATTCTCGCCAGAATGACATTTGTTAATATTTTGTATGCGGTTGGGAGCAATGATATTCCTCTGTAGTTTTCGCAGTCAGATCTGTCGCCTTTTTTGAAAATGGGGATGACTATTGAGGTTTTCCATTCTTCCGGAGTGACTTCCTTATCCCATATTGTTTGGATGAGCTGGTGGATCTTTCGAGCGGTTGCCTCTCCTCCATCCTTCACAAGCTCTGCCGGTATGCAATCGACTCTGGGAGCCTTGTTGCTTTTCAATCGCTTTATTGCGTCTACAACTTCGTTGAGAGACGGCTCTGGGATCTGAGGCTCGGCTGTATGTACGCTTGGTGCATTTATCTGTGGTTTATGGGTGCGTACATTGAGCAGGTTTTCAAAGTACTGCTTCCATCTTGTCACGATATTGTTTGTTTGTGATCAGACAGCCGTTTGCGTCTCGAATTATTTTGGCTCTTCCTCGGTAGCCATTTCTAATTGAATTGATGCCGACATACATACCTCTGATGTTCTTTGCCCTAGAATTTTCTAGGGTTTTTTCGATCCGCGTCTTCTCCCATTCGCGTTTTTTGCGTTTGAGGAGCCTTATAGCTTGGATGCTATCGGTTTTACTCTCCGGTGACACCTGTGCCGCAATAATGGGTAAGGTCTTTTTTTGGTTAATAGAATGTACCGCTGCATACAATGCTCTCTCAAATTGTTTTTAAGGCCCAGGCTTAGAATTTCTAATAGGACTTCTACTGGGCGGAAACTGATATTAAGTCCCTTTATTAAAAATGTCTGAAGCTTATCTTCCCTACTTGTGTATGTAAAGTATTCGGAGTTGGTCTCCTTCAGAATGTCTTTAACTTTACTAGAATCAGTTTTATCTTTAAGTTTTAATGATAATTTATTCCTATTTATTTATATTGTGACGCATATGACAATCAGTACTAGAATATTCTAGAGTCCGAAACAGAGTACTAGAATATTTTTAAAGTAATGGAAAACTGGAGACCGTGAACAGTAGAACATTCAAGACTATGGAACGGACGGAAACGAAACGCCGAATCAGAGTAAGGAAACGGTATAAATACGTCGCACACATATCATGGAGGCGAGTAATAAGTAAGAAAGTAAAGCAAGCGATAAGTGCGGTAGTAAGAAGTAAGCAGTGAAGAAGTAAAAGACGCGATAAGTAAAGAAATCGTTAAGTGTACGGTATAAGTAACACTTTATTAGTTGAAACACTATAAACTTTACGTAGATTTGATTGGTAATAAAGTTCGAGTTGTGATCCTCTCGCAGCCGTTCTCTCTAAAAGACCCCCGGATTACAATGAAACTTAAATAAAGGCTAAAAAAAAATAGTCGAAAAGTCTTCTATTGACCCTTATACAACTAAAGAAGTCATAAACTAAGAATCTATAGCGTTAAGCAAGGATAGTGAAGAAGGTGAATTGAACACACGATGAAACGATTGAAAAGCGAAGCAGTGAAGCATCAGACTACTGACCGTGTTTAGAATTTGATTTCCAAACTCGACTATATTCCACTGGTGTGAATTATTTTTTATTTATCGCTTGATATACGGTTCTGATGTATTTTTCTTATTCGATTTTTAAAGACATATTTTCGTTCGGTGTTCTTCACTATTTTTGCTTGTGAATTGTGTGTGTATCTGTTAGAATCGCTACACCACTCCCGCCGCAGTAACTTCGTTACGATCAGATTCGTATGCGGACGACGGACGAACGAGAGAAACGAGGAAACATCGGAGGCTGTGCTCTACGCGGAAGTCGTGACCGTGTGTGAAGTTCTGCTTTACTATGGGAAGTGTATGCTGCGTGTGTGTACAGATCACGTCGGGGTCACCAATTATATAGCGTTACCCATCAGGCTACTGGCCGTGTTTTAGAATTTGATTTTTAAACTCGACTATACTCCACTGATCTGAATTGTTATGTTATTGCTATGGTATACGGCTCCGATGTATTTTCTTATTCGATTTTTCGTTCGGTGTTCTTCACTATTTTTGCTTGTGAATTGTGTGTGTATCTGTTAGAATCGTTACAAATCCACTACTGCGTGTGATTTACCAAACATTTAGTGTAAAAATGGAATCAATCGTCGTACAGAGTGTTTAAAATACAGTTCGGTGGCAAATTTTCTTACGCTCGTGTTTGTTGGTGTTGAACTGTCCTTCCAATAAAAAAAAAGGACAAGAAATTTAATAAAATGCTTATTCTTAGGAGTAAAATATATACAGATATTGCATTAAGCGCGTTATAAACTGCAAACAAATAAACTGTTTAATAAAATATTTACGAAGTGGTTTTATTTGGAGCATGCGCCAAAGTGAGAGCTATTACATCGTCTACAAGAGTCACAAATACATGTTTGGCGGTTTTGAACCTTTACCGCCACAAATTGCAATGTCAAGATTATTTCAATTGCTTTTATTATACAAAAATAAAATTGTAGAAATTTACGTTAAAAGATTTAAATCACACGTTTTTGTGCAACAACCAATAACGTCGGCATTATCAAGAGGCCAAAGCCAACTGACTTATTCTCTACCGCGAACGACAGAAAAAGCCGAAGCTGTGAAAATGTCTATAGTATTCAAATAATTGGTACGGCTTCACTGATGTTCTCCGCACTCTAGTAGACCCCATTCAATAAGTGTTTGGAGGAATGTCCTCCAAGCACAAGATAAGTAAATATAATTCGCGTAATTACATCAACGTTTTATGTTTATTATTATTATTATTTATTGGCCTGTAGGAACCCGGAAGTTCATGACCTTGTGGCGTATCTACCAACGCCACTGCTACCTTTTCAATCTACCTCAAAATCTTCCCTCCTAAAGCTCCATTAATTTCATCATTTTTACCATGCAAGCGCAATAACTTCCCCAAGCATTCCCCTACCGATTGCATTACCTTTCGGTTATGCAAATAGCATCCAACATCAAGCATCTGCCCATCAAGGACATTCACGCAATTAACGCGTTATATAAATTTCCCTAGAAGAAATTCGGTACGCCAGTACCGCATACATCAATGCATCTCAGCATTGTTCTAAAAGGAAAACATTTCGGTTGCCATACTAGATAACCGAAGTGGATTATAAAAACAATCAGCAGAACCCCTGTCTGCCTGCATTTACTGTCCCACACGTGACCAACATATTTTCATGTTGCACCAGTACTCACGGCGGCTTTTATGCAATCTTCAAAGCACCGGCGCAATTCGCGCCTAGCTGCCAAGAGCCGAATTCAATGCCAGTGTAAATACTCACACTGGAATTCGACCCATGACTCCCTAGGATTGCAATACACAATTAACATGGTTGTAAACACAACCATCATTGTGTAATTATCCCAAATGCATCCTAATCCCAAAGATGCTTTTTAATTAATTTTTATTCCCACGGTTCGACCACCCATGAGCTCGCGTCACGAGCCAACAAGGTGATCCGCGCACAAAAGTAGTTCAGTCGATCAAATAGTTTTAAAGGAGTCGAGTCTCCTGGAGTGCGCCCAAAAAGTCGAGTTCGAGATACGGTGGAGTTCGCCTGCGCGAGTGACGTCGAGTGTGTTTACGTGTAGTTTAGTAAAAATTAATAAATAAATAATACCAAAAAATTATAGACAAGTAACAAACAATGTATAAGTAATTAACTGTTTGATATTCGAAATTTAAAAGTTAAGTAAACACAAGTCAAGACTCTTTTAATTGTGAAGCGTGCGTCCTGTGTCGCTGCCATTAGAAATTGAATTAATGTATAATACAATGCAAAAAAACACCGACCAGTAGTTACAATAAATGACAAAATTCCAACAGTGTAACCAGTGTTTTATTGCATCAAATTCGGTGGAGCAATCCGTGGAGTAGGAGTTAACCAGTGCCAAAGTCGGCACACATACGTTCTACCCCACAACCTCACCGACTCGACTCCGCCATCGTTCCTTGTCCTGTGCACTCTCCTTCCACACTTGACCATCTGATCCGATCTCCTCAACGTCAAACCTTACATTGTCCTCCCATCCCCGTCGCGGTTGTCCTACCGGTCTCTTTCCTGTTGATCTACCGTCAAGAATTCTACGCACGGTCCAATCATCGCCCATTCGCGCTACATGTCCGGCCCATCTTAATCTCCGCGACCTCATTACTCTTACTATTGTAGGTTTGCGGTATAGCTCTTCCAGTTCGTGGTTGTGGAGTTTCCTCCATTGTCCTGCATCCTCGTCATATTTACCGCCAAAAATACTCCATAACACTTTATCTCGAATACGCGGAATTTGTTTTCTCCCTGTTTCGTGAGACCACATGTTTCGCATTCGTATAGAGCAATCGGCATGATTATGGTTCTGTAGAAACGGAGCTTTATGTTACGTGATAGCAGTTTGGATTTCGGCAGTTTACTGACTGCTTGCCAACTAGTGTTGCCGGATTGTAGTATGTTGTTAATTTCCTTCGACATTCCGTTACTGGCCGTCAGTATCGTTCCCTGATATTTAAATTCTTTAACTTTTTCATATATCTTGCCTCTGACGTTTATGTGTTCCCTGAGTTCCATCTGCTCTCGCGGTAATCATGTATTTTGTTTTGTCTTCATTTATTTCTAGGCCCTATTCTATTCTAACTCGCCCATATTAAACTTCGCGACTTACTCTCACTATTGTAGGTTTGCGGTATAGCTCTTCCAATTCGTGGTTGTGAAGTTTCCTCCATTGTCCTGCCTCCTCGTCATATTTACCGCCAAATAAACCCGTTAAAACTTTATTTTCGAATACGCGGAATTTGTTTTCTTCCCGTTTTGTGAGAGCCCATGTTTCGCATCCGTATGGAGTAATCGGCATGATTGTGGTCCTATAGAAACGGAGCTTTATGTTACGTGATAGCAGTTTGGATTTCAGCAGTTTACTGACTGCGTGCCAACTAGCGTTGCCGGAATGCAGTCTTTTCTTAATTTCCTTCTACATTTCGTTACTGGCCGTCAGTCTCGTTCCCAAATATTTAAATTCTTTAACTTTTTCAATTACCTTGCCTCTGAGGTTTATGTGTGTTCCACGAGTTCCACCTGCTCTCACCGTAATCATGTATTTTGTTTTGTCTTCATTTATTTCTAGGCCCATCTTTTATGCGGCTTGTATGATTTCAATGTTTTTATCTACACTTTCTACATTATCGCCCAGAACGGCGATGTCATCCGCATATGCGAGCGGTTGTGTGACCCCGTTCAGGGATGAACCGGCCATGTTGTCATTTTGTACCTTTCTGATGACATAGTCGAGCACAAGGTTAAAAAGATACGATGATAGGCCATCGCCCTGTTTTAGTCCATCCTGGATAATGGTTCTGAGAGGTAGTTTTGTATTCTAACTCGCCCTTTGTTTTCGTTCATACAAATTTGTATGAGAGTGGCATTTTTTTTTTCGCGATTTCCAGCTCAACTACACTATGGTATAGTCTTTGCCTTGCGACTGAGTCGTAGGCTTTTTTGAAGTCAACGAACAGTTGGTGAACCGTCTCTCCGTATTCCCACTTCTTTTCCAGCAGTTGCCTTGTTGTGAACATTTGGTCGCTTGTTGACCGGTTCCGACGGAATCCGCATTGGTAGTCTTCCAGTATTTCTTCTGAGTACAGTGTGATTCTCGCCAGTATGACATTTGTTAATATGTTGTATGTGGTTGGGAGCAATGATATTCCTCTATAATTTTCACAGTCAGATCTGTCGCCTTTTGTGAAAATGGGGACGACAATTGAGGTTTACCATTCTCTCGGAGTGACTGCCTTATCCCATATTGTTTTAATCAGTTGGTGGATCTTTCAAGCGGTTACCTCTCCTCCATGCTTCACAAGCTTTTTTTAAATCGATTTATTGGGTCTACAACTTTGTTGAAAGAGGGCTCTGGGATCTGAGGCTCGGCTGTATGTACGTCTGGTGCGTTTATTTGTGGTTGATGGGTGCGTACATTGAGCAGGTTTGCAAAGTACTGCTTCCATCTTGTCACGATATTGTTTGTTTTCGTGACCAGACAGCCGTTTGCGTCTCGAATTATTTTGGCTCTCCCTCGGTCGCCATTTCTAATTGAATTTATGCCAGCATACATACCTCTGATGTTTTTTGCTCTGGAATTTTCTAGGATTTTTTCCCATTCGCGTTTGAAGTCTCATTGTCTCTTTCCGAATCGTCGCGTATCTTTCTGCGTTGACTTCATCATATCTAAGTGGATCACTCCGAGGCGTTGACGTTCTTCGATCTTCGCCCTGCACTCATCGTCAAACCAAGGTTTGGGCTGAATTGTTTTTTTTTTAATCCTAATACCTTTTGGGCTGTTTGTTTGATTGTGTCTCTGATTGATGTCCATTTAGTATCCACAGTATTGGCTTCTTCTTCCTCACTGCTCCCATTCTCCAGAATGCTAAGTCTATTCGTTAGTTCGTCTTGATAATCAGCCATTTTGCGCAAGTCTTTTAGTTTAACAATGTCGAACTTTTTGCTCTTCTCCCGTGACTGCCCATATGGGATTGCTGTGAGGCGACCCCTGATTTTGCCCATCAATAGAAGATGATCGGAGTCGCAATCTCCTCCTCTGTATGATATTACGTCAAGGATGTTCGGTTGGTGTCTTTTGTCTATGAGGAAGTGGTCTATTTGGTTACGCGTTACGCCATCGGGTGATATCCATGTGGCTTTATGGATTTGCTTGTGCTTGAACATCGTGCTTTTCACTAATAGATCTTTTGACGCGTTTTATTGTAGTAATATTATTATAAAAGACGTATTTTATATTAATCGCATTTAATGTCTTTGTCTTCTCCCTTCTCCTTTATAAAACTGATTTTTTCGCAAATTCGAAAAATGTCTGACTCAATAAAAATGTTTGCTCGCCAAGTAAAGTTCGATGGAGGATGATCGAATAGTTGCCGAGCGTCCTTATCCTGAAATTTCAGTCGAGTGTTTCCAAAGTGTGAAATACATTTACTAGCTGAATTAACGGACTAAAAAATACCCTCCATAAGTAAGTTCCGTCGTTAGGGCGGCCTAAAAATATAATATAACATTTTGAACTTAGAAGGCCGCGTAATTTCAAGCCATTTCACACCCACCAAACAAGGTGTACCATGCTGAGATTTTAATGTAAAGATAATTTCATACACTACATTTAAAAATAGCTAAAGTATTTAAGAATACCCTAACCATTAATGAATGTAATAATAGCTTATGGAGTATTTTTGTAAGTGAACACAAGTGCAGTAAATTTAAATCAAAAAGTGAACGCATTTCTGGTCAGTGGTATAAAAACTTAAAATAGGACTAGATGATGGTTTTTATTATTGCAACTAAACGTTTTATCAAAAAGTTAACTTGCCAACGTATTATGATTTTACAATATTGCAAAAAGGTATGTGTAGTGTATTGAGGAATCATAATACTCACTCAATTTGGCATGGTTACACTTTGGCGGATAAGTATGGTCGAGGTGTCACCGAACTGTTCCGCCGAACATTGTTCACGAATAGAGAAACAACCTGGAACACAGGGGCATTGTCACAAATAAAACGCTGAGAGATCTTTTCACTTTCTATTTTATTGTAAATGTCCCTGTGTTCCAGGTTGTTTCTCTATTCGTGAACAATGTTCGGCGGAACAGTTCGGTGACACTTCGACCATACTTATCCGCCAAAGTGGTGACCCCGACGTGATCTGAACACGCAACCTTCTGATCTGGAGTCAGATTTTGATCGTCAACGCGACGAGGAGGATAGCCAGAGATCCAGATCGAGGAGGGATATATCAACGCCGCGCCATTACTTTAATTTTCGAGCGGTCCGCAAGAGTAGTCTCGCGAGATAACTTAAGTCCCTGTGTGCCATCGTAATAGTGTCGATTTTTCTTTGTGTGCAAGTTAACGCCTCCTTGCTTTGGTGTAGATGTGCTAAAACACCCAGTGATAAAATATTTGTAATTTAGCTAACGGAATGTAACGTTAAAAGAAAAGAACAATTAAAATGAAAATTGAAAGAAAACAAAGATTCGTGTGTTTTGTTTGACATTGCGTCCGCTCTGTGGTGTCCTTTGCCTTCCTGATGTGTGTGAAAAGTGTTCGGCGGGACACTTCCAACGAATTAGAGCAAAACAATTTAACTAAACAAATCCGCTAAACTTCCGCCAAAACACCATGAAAAATACCGAAATATTGCCGCCGTACAGCATTGCTTTTTTGTTGAGCCTAACCCGAATCAATCGATTCCATGGCGTTTTCTCGAGTTGGCAATTTCTTCAATTTTATTGTTATTATTGTTAGGAGCAATTTTGATGTTTAGTTTAGTATGTTTATTTTCAGATCAGAGCACACGGAGTGCCACTTGCCAAACAGCCAATCAAACGAGCAAGTTATTTAAATCAAAAACTGGAGGGCGTATCATTTTGGGAAATGACATTGACAGTTGACCGCTTCGTTCATGTGATTTAACCGCCTTGAGATTTTTTTTCGCTCTGAGCGAGGCGTAAGGTAGCCGCCAATTTTGTCCGATTTTCGCATTTATGCGAAATATAGAAAATTGGATTCACTCAGGCAAGCATGACCGCATGGGTAATTGACAGATGTGTAATTCAAAGACAAACAGCACCCTTGTACTTCTATCCGAACTAGAAGTATCATTGCTTTTCTAAACCCTTCTGCGGTTTTTTTTGTTGAAAAATATCCCTATATGTTCATTCAAAGCTGGAATCCGAGTTCAATATTTGATTAGGTACAGCAAAAAACTTCCGTACCAAGAGATGTGGAATCTATAGAGAAGTCGGACGCAAGTCGTCTTGTAAGTAAAACTGAGGATTTAAGAAATCAGCAGATCAGTTGTTCGAAAATAAAATTCGAGAAAAATATAGTTTGTGTTTTTGGAAAGCTGTGGATAAATTGTCGGAAGATGTCAACTGCAAACCCAAATCCTTTTTTTTTTTTTTTTTTTTTTTTTTGTTTTTTTTTTTATATGTACCGATTTTTTGCAACATCTAAATTGAGAGAGGAAAAAATATTGTAAATGAATTCCAGAAAGTTACACTATATTGTAAATGAAACGTATTTATCAGCAGCAATATTTATTCATCGACTAACATAATATTTCACCCATTTTAACAACAAGCAATAGCTCTCAATAGATACCATGGATGCAACGAGTACTGTGCGAGTCCATTGCATTCATCTTATATAATAATATAATATGCGGTAACATATTTAGTTAACAAGGCGGATGCGATGTCTTAATGCCTTAATGAACGTTAATCAAGACACCGGAGGAAATAGAGGGAGCAGTAATAGCAGCGCGAGCAGCGGTACTAACGACTTCACTCCCAATTTGGAGCAGCTGGCGATTAGACAAATTGTAATGTTACCTAGCAGAAGACCATCTCCACCGAGAGCTGCCACGCATCCAATGAACATGCATTTGAGCTCGCAAATGTAACTCCAGTCGCTGGACTGCCGCCCAATCATATGAACACCTACTTTCGAAACCCACCTCCCCCACCACCGCCCCCCGCCCAGAGTAACAGCTCAAATCGCCAAGCTACTGGCCATCCCGGTTTGAGCCCTCTGAACCACCTGCAGAATATGCAGCCGCTTGATTTTCGAAAAATAAATACCGCAGCGTTGAATGCCTTTCCGCCAGGAATCAAGTCCGGAGACGGATGTCTGAAGATAAGGCGGCGTCCGGACAGTCGCTCTTCAACGCGATGGCAATGTCCGCGCATCATTTGCCATTCTATTTGCCACCATCGCCACCTCCTTCGTCCGGGGGGCAAGGAGGTTTGAATAATGACCAGGTTGCTGCGATAGCAGCTACTGCTGCTGCTTCGGATAATTCTATGCCCCACAGTTTATTGGCGTCACACTTTCCATCTATTAATCTTCCACGAGGCAGATCGCCGGAGTTGAAGAGGGAGAAGTTTGGATCCTCGGGTGCGAACGTATTTAATCTCAGAAACAGTCGCTCAGAGGCGAAAATTTCCCAACAAAACAACCACCACCAGTCACCCGCAAACCAGGGTCCTCAATAGCTTCCACATCACCATCACCAGCCCCATCACCAAGCTCAGCACTATCAGCCAAGCCAGCGGCAAGTAAGTTGGCTGAGTATGGTTTCCCTGGGATCGCACCAGAGTAGGAAGTCTCACTCGCCGGGTGGAAAGCGGCAATGGGGATCCTTGCCTGCGAATCTAGGAACACAATTTATCAACCCGGTCACAGGAAAGAAACGCGTCCACTGCAACGTATGCCTAAAGACCTTCTGCGATAAAGGGCGTTTTAAAAATACGCTTCTCCACAGTGCAACTGCGCGAAATGCACAAATATATGGTTGACGGTTGTAGTATGATGTTCAGTTCAAAGCGATCGCACAACCGACACAGCGCCAATCCAAATCCAAAGTTACACTCACCCCATTTAAGACGGAAAATATCACCACATGATGGACGGAGTGCTCAACCGCATCTCTTGTTACTTTTACGTCATCATCAGATTCCTGGCATGGAACTGAAACACAGCCAGGACTTCTTCAACCGCACCTACATGGACAGCGCAATACTAGGTCGCTATGAAGTTCGAGGGCCGGATGACGTCCATAACCAACAGTAGCTTCATCTATCTGCTCACCAAGAAGACTGTGATGATGACGATGATGAGGATGATAACGAAGACGACCATATCCTCGATGATGATGGTGACGACGACGGTGAGGGAGGTATTGTAGTAGTCGGCGAAGAATCTGACAGCATCCTTGACAAGACTGTCTCAGATGACTACGCTGACAGTGAGGATCAACCGACCGACCAAAGATTCCAAGTCCCCGACGCGGATTATAAAGTGGACACTCAGAGCAACACCGAAGATTCCTTGAGTATAGCCGATTCTTCGTATGGTGTGGGAAAGGACGAATTCGAAAGTTCATTAACTACCCAGCCTATTGCGGGGACCGGTAGCAGCAGTGTTAGTAGTGGAAATAATCGCGACGTCAGACCCAATGCCAGTACGGCGGGGAGCAAACGCAAGCGGAAAAGTCAGAATCCGGCCCGTTGTACGCTGCAATCTGTGGAAAATTCTTGTGATAATTCAATCGAGGAATTTGACATGGCGGACCTGTCTCTCAAACCCCAAGAAGCACAATCCGCCGATGAAGAGTCAGACAATCCGACGCTCGATCTGTCGAAAAGGCCGCGACAATCTATTAGCCCTGCTTCAGCGACCACATCGGAAACGTCCAAAGTGCTTCCTTCGCCTCCTTTAACACCTTCTATACCAGTCAACGGAAGTGAACTCACCGCCGTAAAGTGTCAAAAGAAGTTCTCACCCACCCCTGAAAAAGCTGGTGATCCTGAAAATCTAACGCTAGACCTCTCGGCAAAGAGAAAACCTTTAGATGATATTATAAAGAAAGAACCAGAGGAGTCTGAAGAATCTAAAGCTGAAAGAGGACAGCCTGTGGTGCCTTTGATCAAACTAGAGTCCGTAGATGATCCTGAATTACCCTCGAATAACAATAAAAGCGACAACCCCACAGGGACAGATAACACAGGTCCCAGTTTACCGTCGCCTTCTTTACAAGCACCCGATCAAACACCCCATGTTGCGGATTCGCCCTTGACATTCGGCGAATTCGCAATTAAATGCTACATGTGGCACCACCTAAACGCTATATGTGGCATCACCATAAACAATGTCAGCAATCAGCTGACATTTTAGAGTTATTTCTGTTGGTTGTCAAATGACAACCATTTTTTCTGTTATGTTAATTTCCTTCTTCTTTTTTCAACCTTCAGATAAGCGATACGTTTTTTGTAAATTAATTTTTAATCGAGCTCATCCGTTAAATAAAAACACAAGTGTTAACAAGATAAACAACTCGTATCATTATTCCCGCTTGGATGAAGATATTTATGGAATTGCTGCTTCACATCTAGGTATTCTTGTTCTTTTAAACTATTCATCTTTATCAGTGATCTAGAGTAGGAAACAACGTCGATGCACACCAAAAGAACACCGTTTTCTCAACGCAACCACGCCAGAAGCTCCACCGTGTTACAGACGCTTGTTGGACAGACACACATATTTTTGGTCCTTCGAGCCGGATCCAGTCTGTGGATCCAGGTTCACTGAGCTCGCAGCATACGAACAGAAGCACATGGCCAGCTTCCAAGCAATGGCAAGGAATATCGCACCGAACAATAAAGATCATCTCACCAACGTCCACATTGCTATTTAATAACGTTCTGTCAACATTGTTTTAATAACTTTCCGTCAACATTGTTTAAAGCTTTCCGTCAACATTATTTAAATAACTTTCTGTCAACATTCATTTTGAATCACGTTCTCGAGTACTAATTAATTTTCTGCTGCACAGTCAATTGGGAGATTGGTGTCTATTCGTGAAAGTGCAACGAAATAGTAACTGATGACCGCGATTAATTAATGTCTTAGTATCCATCTGGACGAGTGGTTCAGAACAAAATCGCGATAAGAAGACTTTATTTGTGAATCCTGAAGCCGCCAGATTAGTGGAGCATGAACCAGCTGCCCCAACGACAGCTACAGCTACCGCTGCTCAGACCAGCAGCCATTGTCCATTCTAAGGACCTGCAGCCGCCAGCTTAGTGGCGCATCAACGATCTGGCCAGTGGATCTACTTCCAAACGTCTCAGGTAAGAGAATTTTCAATTACCAACAAATTACGCCAAATTTGTGGCGCAAACAGACGCTGCCCCTAGCAGTTACTCACGACCAACCGTCGCCAAGTTCGTGGTATCCAAATCACACGGAAATGTCGGCACTAATGTCAACGCCCAGAAAACAGAACATGACAGCTACATTCGCCCAGTTCGCCTCCCAGGAACGGATGTCCTGTGCTTATCTCAATCTCGAAAAGAGAGGTCCGCCAACGTTGGTCGCGGTGGACCTACACCAGCACAAGCTCCAGAGTAAATGGGAAGACATCATACGGAACCATGAGGAGATAAAACGCCTGCCCACTCCCAAGATGACCCATGGCCACCGTTACTTCGTGGACAGATTCATCAATCAGGCCGAGGAGATATTTCTGGACAAGGTCACAAAGTTTATTGAGGCAAGGAACGCCGTCACATCCGACCGACCGACCGCATCCAAGACTGCGACGGACATCGTCATTCAACCATCAAATAGTTTGCCGCCATTGACGTCACAACCACCTTGGTGGCCAGGAACTCCATCAACAGCTGGCCTTCGAATGCCAAAGGACCATTCATCCAGCTTACCATCACGAATGATGCCACCGGAACACACAACCCATACGGACAACAAAGGTGTGACAACAGACACCGGAAACCCAGCCAAGGCAGGTGCTGCCGAAGTGAAAGAATTGAAAACTGTAGCAGCACCCACCGCTGACACTACAATACAAAGGAATGCTGCGCCCAGCACGAAAACACCAGCTGCCAGTGCACCAGCACCAACGAAGAAAGATGACACGAAACCCGATGCACCACAAGAAGGAAAGAAGCCTGCTTCAGAGAAACCCGCCGATCAGGGCAATGATATCAAATTAACGAGACTGCTCGATGCCCAGTTTGCGCTCGACCCAGTCTCCCCAACTACTATGGACCAAGCCGATGAGCTCGACATTAGGGAGGTGCCGTCAGTACAGTTGCCAGAAGTCCCCAACAACCAAGGAACCGCACACACTCCCAGTGAAGAAGCACCAGCAGGCCCGTCACCTGGCCGTTCCTCGTGGGTTGCGAACTTACAATTCCGACCCAGAGGAACTAGTCCACCTTGAACCAATCCATTTCACGAAGACGCCATCAACTGTCCAAATGTCACCAGTGACCATGACCAATCACAGAATCCGTTGAATAGCCAGTCTCATCAGCAGTATCCATTGCAACAGCAACAACTACCGAAGCATCAGCAGAAACATTCACCAGGAAATGGACGAGAAGCAGGCCAAACGCATTTGTCATTCATCAACCAATCGGTGATGTCGATCGACCCAGCCAATTGTAATTCGCTGTACTATTCGGAAGGAAATCTTTCATCAACCGATGGTCTCTCAGCAACTGCCAGCCATAAAGGCAACCTAACAGAGACACCGGGTGGCCAACGACAATCATCAAGGACGATGGCTAACACATGTAGCCTCTCCAATGGGGATAGGAGATCGCAATGCCCCGCTTGGCGGCCGGCGCCCCCTATCATTCAAGAATCAACCAGCACGCCTATCAGTAACCAAGACGAGACGGTACTTTCCTCAGCCCAGTAGGCACTGGGTCCGCACCTGTCATTCCGCCAGGACCCGCGGATGGTGCCATGGAAGAAGCCACATCAAACTCAACGTTGCGGCCTCACATGCCAAAGGCCACATCCCATCGGTAAGTTTCGTTTCAGTACTTTCGACCACCAGCCATTACGTGGTCATTGATCGTGGGTTGCGAATTTACAACTCTAACCCAGATCAAATGGTCAGTTCTGTGGCAAAAGGTACCGAACATCGACGACAGAACTATTGTCGTCACCAATCTGTCGACCATCACCAATTCAGGGCGGACGGGTCCCTTCAGACATCCGCATCACTAGAAGTCCACGGCCCTGGGCCTCCGACCCATAGAACAAACGTAGTCGCCAATGATTGGCGAATGCATCTGCAAGCAGTCACTACCAAGTCAGCGGAAAAGAAGCCATCCCATTCCCAAGTCAGTGAGCATTAACAGGCCGCTGACCGAAGTGCCGCTTGCACAGAGATCAACCCGACCATTGTTCTGATGCACGTACCACCGCCGAAGCCCCCACGAAGGCAATCGCCAGGCGTGTTCTGTGAGGCGCATCACTACATCTACGTTTGCGAGGATTTTCGCTGCCTCACACCTGTTCATCGGAAGTCTGTCGCACGAAAAAGGAAACTGTGTCTAAACTGTTTGGGTCGCCATCTCATACGCGACTGCCTTCCCAACAAGGTGTACCGACGATGCAATCGAAGACATCTTACCTTGCTGCATGTGCCAACCGCAGCACCCATCAAGGCATCCAGGGTAAAAGTGACCAGTCCTGTTAACAGCCACTACATGACCGGTTCTTGGCGGTTGCGAATTTACAACTCCAACCCAGAAGAGCTGGTCGACCATACGACTGTTGACAGATCCCCGCATAGGACAAATACAAGACATTGTCGACGTCTGCCCCGAAGACCAGATTTAAGGCACCATTCAACTACCACCATAGACCAGGGAGAACACAATGGCCCGCTTGGCGGGCCGCGCTCCCCAGTATTCAGGGACCGACCGATTCCCAACCGCTACATCCGAATGAACGCTGCGGCCTTACCCACAAACGACCGCATCGTTCCAGCCGCTAACTTCGGACGCGCGCCAATGGGCGCAGCCCCAGATCACATGGCCAGCAACGGTAACCGCATCCAGACCGGGCCGTCCAAGACACCTCTGTCTACAACACTTTTCAGAGCGGGTGGCTCTCTTTTAATCAACCACCGACGTGACGGTGGACTGCACCGGATCGCTACCAACCCACTCACGAGTACCATAGTCAAAATCGGCATTCTTCCATTGGAGGAGATACCCCTCCTGGACCATTCATCTCATCCCGCGACCCAGCTCCGGACGACTACCCCCTGGAGCCAGACGATTCGCCAATGATTGGCGAAGGCGGGCGGAATGTTGCGGATTCGCCCTTGACATTCTGCGAATTCGCAATTAAATGCTACATGTGGCACCACCTAAATGCTATATGTGGCATCACCATAAACAATGTCAGCAATCAGCTGACATTTTAGAGTTATTTCTGTTGGTTGTCAAATGACAACCATTTTTTCTGTTATGTCAATTTCCTTCTTCTTTGTTCAACCCTCAGATAAGCGACACGTTTTTTGTAAATCAATTTTTAATCGAGCTCATCCGTTAAAAAAAAAACAGAAGTGTTAACAAGATAAACAACTCGTATCATTATTCCCGCTGGGATGAAGATATTTATGGAATTGCTGCTTCACATCTAGGTATTCTTGTTCTTTTCAACAATTTATCTTTATCAGTGATCTAGAGTAGGAAACAACGTCGCTGCACACCAAAAGAACACCGTTTTCTCAACGGAACCACGCCAGGAGACACCATCGTGTTCCTGAGCTTCCAGCATCCAACGCGAGGAGCCCCACCGTGTTACAGACGTGTGTGTTCAACGCTTGTTGAACACACTTCAACCGGATGAATTTTCCAGCTGCGATGACTTCGCTGAGGAAGAGGAGGAAGTACCCATCGACAAGGACAACCCTCTTCGTTGCACCGCCTGCGGTCGTGTCTTCCCGAATCACTTCAGCCTCCAAGCGCACTATCAAAATATCCACCACAAACTCCTACACAAATGTAACATTGGTGGCTGCAATGACGCCTTCCCATCGAAACGTAGCCGTGACCGCCACAGCTCCAATTCAAACCTACACCGTAAGCTCTTATCCACAGGCAATTTTGATGACAACGGTCACGAGCATACCTGCAATAATAAGAAATCATTTTGCGGCCTTCCGCCGAAAATTCAAGCGGAATTATTAGCCCGCCTCTACGCCGGCTCTCACGGAATACCACCACTAAATTTCGCCGATGCATTGAAAACGCATTTCCCACCCACGGCAACAACAGGTTTCCCCGCAGAAAGTTGGATGGGCAACGATCCTCGGGTATTCCACAATCCACTGGCGCTATTTCATGGACTTCCTGGATTACCGGGTTTCCCACTTCTGTCATCCCATCTATTATCTGCATCACCCATCAACGGGCTGAATCTATTCAAACGGCGTCCATCATCGGACTCTCATTCCCCGCACTCAATGACCTCGCCACCGGCTGCATCGCCTGCTACAAGCTCAAGTCATCCTCCCTTCCGACAGCTTCCCTACTCCACTCATGACGAGGATCGCTCATCGGCATCCCCCAGTAGAAAGGTAGAAAACCTGGCAGCCAATACTCAACACCAACAGCCTTCAAATCGGGAATACCTGCCCTAGTGGTCCTAGTCCAGGCGACATCGGCTTAAAAATAAACCCAAAAATGGTGCAATAAAATCCCCGGAGTGTTATACTCTCATATCAGCTGCCTCTCCTACATTCTTCCTTCTCCTCGTCTTGTGTACAGAACACATATGACCGCAAATACATAGCACTGTTTCGCTCGCCACTGTAACAAGTAGCTAAATAACCGTTAATTCAGTTAAAAACAACAAATCAAATATTATGTATATGTAATTGTCAAAGTATTAAAAATATATTTATATAGTTCGAACAGGGCGCGTACCTGTCATTAGAATGTGACAAAACAACAACAAAATGTCAGGTATGAAACATGCCCTTTGATAAATAAAGCGTTGAATTCATTTGCCATCATTAAAGATTGTCAATTTTCGATGGAAACTTCAGTTTGGTTGCTTATATTGTTATAAACACAACATCGGCTTAGAGATTTAGATAATACCCAGGAGCCCGTATGAAACGTTAACTTTAAGTGAATACTTCGCCTAGTTTCTTTAATCTCATGGTACTTTCTACGAATTATTCACTTGCCAGCATTTGTCTGTCAAGATGCTTTCATTCATTAATCCTTCTCAGAGAACAGTCTCATGCAATAAAAGAACAATTTGAGTGTTAACAAAAAACGAATGACTCTCATAAGTGCAACCGCAGACAAAGCCCCTACGGATCTTAACAATTTTCATTTCTTATATTCTGCTCTAAGTATAAGAAACAGACTAGTGCCAGCCTCTTCTCGAAGTTCCTTTGAGTGATGTCTTCACATTTCCCACCACTACTTTTTCTGATTCGATATGCAAAAGACAATGTCTAATTTGCATCCCTAATAGAGGAGCGCCACGTAGGGAGCTCTACACAATTCGGCATAGTCGAAGATGCCGTGCAATGTAGAGGAAGCTGATGATACTTGCCGGTCTGTTTGCTATGCCTTTTGCTTACATTTCATTGTACTTAATGTAGGTGTAATACTGTGACAGTGCCCGCAAGGAGGTAGCCGGCATGAAAGTATCATTCAAAAAGAAAATGAGAAAACTCGCTCACAGAAGCCCAAGTGTTGTCGAAGGACGTACACTTAAGAGCCGGGCAATACTCTTGAATTAAACATCCTTTCAATAAAAAAGGAAACGGAATACCATGTGCGGGCATATCCTTAGAGTTATGCACACTCACGTATTATTGTGCTTATCTTAAAGGACTTGTTTCTTGTATTATCTGCAAGTTTGCAGCTTAGAAAATAAGGAGAATCCCAGGGCATGTACAAAAAATAATAAATTACCCTGTTACGTGCCAGTGAACAGTTTATCTTCTACATACAGTAGAGGAGTATGAAATCTCAAGAGATCAAAGTGGAGAGGAATTCTCACCAAGCAGAGATTCACTTCCACACCAATGTTTCGAATGATGAATTGTCTGCCACATTGTGCTGAGGTTCTCATGTATCCCGATGGCGCCGCGGAAATTAAACCACTTTATTGACACGTGTCGCATGCAGGTGTGAATGTTAGATGGCCAACGAAAAGCCAGCCAAAGCGTACTCGCAAAGAGTTTAATGTTTAAAACGTCCGATGACACAATAATATGATCAACTCGGATTTTTCACGCATGGAAAATTGGATGAAAGCACCTCCGTCACTACATGTACAACAGGAAAGTCTTTCATCGTGTGGATTCACGCGCTAAGCTGCCCACTTCCGGTTTTATTGAGTAACACGTTCGAGGGATAAAGTGATTTAGTGAGAGAATGACGAATTTTTGACCTAAAAAAATTCGAAGAGTATGTAGCAGGTGGGTGGAGCGGGTATATACAATCAAATGGTTCTCAAGATTCCATTACGACGTGTCTGGACATCAGTGGTGACTGAATAATTAAAATCAAGTCGTTAAGTTTCGTAAGTGATTTATTATGTATGGATGACGCTTGGATGATGGAAGCTGGAGGAACTAGTAGTGCATACTGATGGCGAAACCGACTGACACGGCTCTTAGGTGGTTTTGAGGCAACGGAAAAGCATTATGATTTTTGCAAATTTTTACACATTTTTTTGCAAACCACCCACACACTGTAGTAACATTTTGTTTTCCTAGACAGACAGTAATTTGTTTGTGGTGCTATGCGGTGAGGAGGAACTACTCGTATTACATGTATGATCAATTTGCGTTCCATATGCCTGCACTGCGCTACAGTACAAATCAAAGATTTGATTATGCTTTTCTCCGACTGGTATTAATTTAGCCTGGAATACTATTAAATGGAAAACATGGTGGATCAGATTACTAACTAAATATTTTGTTTAAAACATGCCTGTTGTCAGTTCAATAGGGTGGCCCGTGATAATATAAAGAAATAATTTTCTGAATTGGCCTTAATAAAAAATTCCTGTTTATTCATTTATTTATTTATTTATTTCCTTATTTATTAAACAAACGCGCTCACAAAAGGGGATTTTGGAGTACCGTTAAATGTCAGAGCACAGTGCGAGCGGAACTGATAGAAGAAATCAGTCGTTACCAACACGTCAACGAGATAAGACGTATACCTGACAACAGGAGAAAGCAAAAGAAAAGAAAGAAAAAATAAATAAATAAATAAATTCGTCGCGCGAGTGTAAGTGAACAAGTGTGGGTTACACAGTGTGGCCGCCACTGAGAGCGGTTGTTAAAAAAAAAAAAAAAAAAAAAAAAAAAAAAAAAAAAGAAATTATGGAAACAAACAAAGTGCTAAAGAGCTCGTCGCCTTTCATGAAAAGGGGCCAGGCAGACCTGAAAGCGATGACACGGAGCCGACTCGAGCGACAGCCGAGTATTATAACAAAGCGGCACAAGCCAAATTCAGACGGTGAAAAAAATGCAAAAGGAAAGAAAAACGAATACACAGGCGCAGGCAACCAATTCAACGAATTGGTTGACCTTGACCAATGTGAAATCGAATTACCTGCTGAGGAAGAAAACAATATCACAGGTACTGCAACAGATCCGGCGGAATTAGAAAAATTCCTTGCGGATATTGACACAAAAAAAGAGGAACTCAATAAACAAAGAGAAGCAATCCTCAAATTAAAAGACCTGGTGCAGCAACAACAAAGCCAAGAAAATACAACAGCACAACGGAAAAATCAGGAACAACATCAGGTAGCAAACAAAAGGCAGCAAAGAATCGAGATGCAGAAGCAGCAAACAAACCAGAACATCGTAACCAACAAAAAGGAAAAGGCGCCGCCTATAATACTCACGTCCATGGAAACAAAGGACATTATAAAATTAGATGAGTTAACTTGCAAAAATTTCAAAACAAAAAAAATTAATAGTTCTAAAATAAAATTAATGTGTGATGATATGGAAGGTTATCGCAAAGTAATGACTGCTTTGGGTAGGACAAAAAGCGAGTACTACACGTACACCCCGAAATCGGAGAAAATAATCTCCATGCTCCTAAAAGGCGTTGATCCATGTTTTTCCCCTGAGGAGGTATTAGAGAAATTAAAAAATGTCGAAACCGAAAATTTAAAATTTACAGGTGTGAAACCCTTCTCTACCGCCAACTCCAGAAAACGCAATTACAAATTGCCTTTCTGTATTGTATCACTGAGTCCCAACAGTAAAGTTGATGCTCTCCGATACATCAAACACCTCAACCACCAAACAATAAGTTGGGAAAAAATTAGAAAAATCGATTGCGTATTGCAGTGTATGCGTTGTCAACGCTTCGGGCACGCGGCATCAAACTGCCACATGCAATTCAGGTGCGTAAAGTGCCTCTCCGGCCATACCATTCGTGAATGCCCCTTGGGCAAGGAACAGCTTCCAGATAGGAAAACACTGTCCTGTGTCCTCTGTAAAAATACAGGTCACACTGCTAATTTTAGAAGATGTTCTAAATTTCAATAAATGAAATTAAAATTGGAATCCAAAAAGAAACAAGTTGAAGAAGAGAAAAAAAATGAAAACTCGTTCTTACAACAATTTCGTGGCTCCTTGTGTGTCATATGCACAAATGGCCGGTGCTCCTAAGCAACCAGCGTACATGGAACACACATATAGTAATGGGAAAATGCCTGCACCAGAGGCACATTCAGAAATAATAACAATGTTATTAACCATGCAAGGACAATTTGCCGAATTTCAAAGAACACTGACTGAACAAAGAGCACGAATAGATACTCTCTATTCAACCCCGTTCTCAAATAACTCTCCACATCAAAATCTTCAACCCTCCGTCTGAACTAAACCCAAAAATTATAGCTGCGAATGTAAATTCACTAATCCACATCGAAAGAAGGGATAATTTAGGCAATCTGCTCCAAGCCGAATGCCCAGATGTGCTCTTGGCTAGCGAAACTAAGCTAAACCAAAGGCACAAAATAGGCTACAAAAATTATAACATAATTAGACGAGATCGACCATACTCTACTCGAGGGGGTGGGGTCGCTATCTTAGTTAAGAAAGGTCTTCACCATAAGGTCGTTTACAGCACGGAAGTACACAAATTCCAGGTGCTAGAGGCATGCATTATAGACATTCCGCTAAAAAGTCAAAGGCATCTATATATAGTCGTTGCTTACGCTCCTGAATCTGTTCAAGGTACCCAATTTATCAGTGAAATCGATACGCTTTTCCGAAGTCTCAAGTTAAATTTGGAAAACAATTACTTTTTAATGGCAGGTGATTTTAACGCCAAGCACAGTGCCTGGGGCAATCTGACCTCGAACACCAGAGACAGTGCCTTGTTTGATTGGTGGCAAACAAATGCGATCGAGCATAAACTAGAATTGTACGCTACAAGTACACCGTCTTATCCAAGAGGTAACTCCTTCCTGGATGTACTTATGACAGATGATCGAATTCAGTTACCAGATACCGAGGTAACTACTCGAAATTGTCTTCGCACAATTGAGTACGATAGCGATCATTACGGACTTGGAGCCGTAATACACGTGCCAAACGAGTACCATCTACTTGAGCAGTACGACCAGGTACACTCTTTCGATTTCCGAAAAGCACATTGGTCGCGTTTCGATCGCATAGTAAAAAGAGAAATACGCAACATTGGCACAGTCCCACCGACTAATAGAAACCTCTGTAATGATGAAATTGATCATTACCTCCCAACTATGAACGATATTGTTACTAACACAATGAATCGTTCCATCCCCAAAGTAGCTCATATGGATGGCTATACCCACCGATACAGAAATGCAACTATCGATACTTTGTATCGGCAAAAGAGTACCCTGCTCTCAAAGCTGAAATTGTGCTATAGGCATTTCAGTGACCCAAATAGCAATGAAATCAAAACAATAAAGTCCTTGATTAAAAATCTTCAAAAACTGATCCGGGATAATTACCGAGCAGTAATAAATGAAGAGTGGAGCAACAGAATTCGAGCTGTCCAAGCAAACGGACCGAACATGTTTTCACACATCAAGAAAATATGTCGAAGAAAAGATCACAATGACATTCCGTCTCCGAATTCCACGGACTCCCGAGAATTGTCAGATAATGCTGCACGCAGAACTCACCTTAGAGCACATCAACTCCAATGATGAAGTAATAGTAGTCGAAGAGCCGCAAAAAAAGGCGAATTCAATTCGAGCCTGTTTCGAAGCAGTGTACAGAGTTAACGAATCAGTTCATGCTAACACTGAAATTGAGGGCAATGCCCGTCAAAGACATTGCTCGCTGCGCAATCAACTTCACAACTGGCGATCCGAAAACCATAGTTTCATCACATTCGGCGAAAATAATAGGGCGGATTCTCCCGTCAGAAATGAAAATACAAATATGTTTGTGCGCAAGGATGAACTTAGAAACATTCTTAGCTCAATAAAAAATAAGAAATCATCTGGAATACATAGCATTCCAAATGTGGTTCTAAGGCATTTGCCTCGGGAAGCAGTGAACATATACACTACTTTGTTTAACAACGCTCTAAACAATGCAAACTATCCAACCCATTGGAAGACTGCAGTAGTCCACCCTATCCCCAAAAAGGGTAAGGAGAAGAGCAATCCAGCTAATCTGCGGTCGATCAGCCTGCTTCCCAACATCAGCAAGGTATTCGAAAAAATTATAAACAAAGCACTAATTGGTGTGATGAAAACGATATCATCCCCAACAACCAGTTTGGCTTTCGAGCGCGACATGATACGGTTCATGCAGCGACGAAACTTGTTTCCGATATACAGTGGAACAAGGCAAAGCGACAATGTACAGGCGCCTGCTTGGTTGACTTTGAAAAGGCTTTCGACACCGTATGGTTACAAGGACTTGTCTATAAGTTAACAAACCTGGGTATGCCGCAATATCTGTTATACATCATTTATGATATGATAATGGACAAACATTTTGTGGTGAAATGCGGGGACATACTCTCCAACAAGACCTTCCAAATTAAAAATGGCCTACAGCAGGGAGCTGTGAATTCTCCCATTCTATTCAATATTTACACTAGTGATATAGTGAGTTCTCTCGAAAACGCCATTGCGTACGCCGATGACATAGTGGTGTACAGAACAGGAGGAAAAATAGACGTCATCAATAGGCACCTCCAAGATGACTTCAACAAAATAAAACAATTTTGCGACGACTGGAAATTAAAGATTAATTTCCAGAAGACCGAGACTATCCTTTTCAGAACGCCCCTATCCAGGGCCTCGAGGGATACGAAATACAACTGGAAACACTTTTCTATTGTAGGTAACAATAACCTTCCACTGCAAGTGAAAACTGTAGTTAGATACCTTGGTATCTGGCTAGACCAGTATTTATATTTTGACAAGCACGTAGCAGCGTCCCTCTTCGCAGCTAAAAGCGCATATTCTATGACAAGAAGTCTATTCCGGAGTAGTCTTCTTGACCCCAGAGTCAAAACAATTTCGTACTCGGCATTCATCCGACCAGTTTTGGTTTATGGCTGTCCAATACGGTATAATATATCTCCACTTTATATGGAGAAGTTTCGTGTGTTCGAACGGCAGTGTTTGCGTTCCTGCCTTGGACTTTATAGAACACCAGAGTCGCAATACAAAAAATTCTATCCCAACAAAATCCTGTATAACAAATCAGGGTTAAATAGGATAGACAATTTCATAATTAAAATTATTCGTGGTCACACAGCAAGGGCAATGCGCAGTGACAATAATCTTATCTCGGGAGCATCCTATCCCGACGATATGTATCTGGAGAATACCCTCCAGAATGGGTTTATTCCCCCAGAAGCGTTTCCTTTCTTGGATCAAAAAGGCCTTATCCAAGACATGCATGGTGTCCCGATTATTTACCACGCTCTCCGTGGTGCCAGGGACAAACGAATTCTCCATGATAGTGATATCTCCAATGCCCCAGACCCCCATAAACGAGGAGTCCCTCTAATATATGACTTATTTCATATATATATGAAAAAAAAAAAAACTGATAGAAGAAAAGGAAATTATAATGCTCTTTGATATCGAACCACTCGAGAACCTACAAACCGTCATTCTATAGAGGTGACCAGCTAACAGCTGACAAAAACGTGCTATAATTACAACCCAACAAATTATTAAAATAGTAAACAACGGAACATATTCGACCGCGAAATCCTACAATGTTTTTCTGTTTCTGCAAATGGCTATAATTTGAGAGGAATATATAGAAAGTTTGTGGGGAAGAGAGTATTGTGCGAGTCACGGGCACTAGGTTCATTTTCCTCCTCCATCATTGATGGACGATAGCTCGGGCGCTAATCGTCCATCAATGAAAGAAATAAATACAGGTACATCATCTCAGCACACCGTTCACCAGAAGTAAATAACTGAAACACGGTTTGGTCTATTGTAGTGGATGATCTTTAATTTATTTAATGGGTATTGTTTGTCCTTTTTAACAATTTTCACTTTTGTATTTAAACAGTGGTCACAAGATAATTACTTTTAATTGTATATTTTTGTTATTTGCTTAATCTGACTTAATTTGCGTTAATCCCAATTTTCACACTTTTTCCAAGAAGGATACTGACACTCGACAGCGACTTAACGTAAACGCACCGGATCGTGCGCGATACGGTGGGTGTCGCCGCGACCGCCTCCATCCGTGGTTGGTAAAAGACTCTGCGATAAACGGCTCGTGTAGAGCCGACTCGCTAGTATGGTGAAATTGTGGTGTGGTGGTAGATATCCTCCTGGCGCAAGACTAATGACCTTGCCCAGACAAAATAAATCATTATGGAAAATTTAACAAGCCTCAGGACTTGCTAAATAAGGCCAAGACCGGTTCCCGATTGTAGTGCCGATGATGATGATGGTAGATATCCTCTCCACTAAGGATATGTTTTTACTTACCACCAGAGAAACGTAAAGTCTCTCTTGGTGGCATAGAAAACCAGATCTCGTAATGAAGATAATGGTGGTATGTGTGTGATCGTTTAGATCTGTATTGTTTACTCATGCGCGAAGGCAATGGCAAAACAAAGCAGCCCGGCGGCAAGGACAAAGGTATCGAGAAGATCGTTGTCTATGAAGCGCATCGCGTCTAAATGAATAGACGACGATGCATCGAAGAAATGTGGCAAGAGAAAAGATGAGACGAGGGCTTCATAAAAGTCTTAGATGCGTGATGCCATTGTGTAAATATACGAATAGACATTGCGAAAGGTGCTAATGGTTGCGATACTTTATACAATGAAAATTGTATATCGTATATTGGGTCGGTGGCTGAAACGAATCTGCTTGCATTTGTATATGCTGGATAATTCGTTTGGTGGCTAAGCACGAAATTGTAATTGTTTGTTCGTTGGAAAACAAATCATGGGTGAATCTATTGCAGCTGGGTAAATAGCCGTGTTGCTATTATGCTGGTGATGCTAAAGCAATTTAGGTATACGATGGGTGGTCGTGTACCGTATCTTGCTGAACGAAATAGGATCGAATTTTTATACATGTGCACATGCGAAGGAATTCGGTTTATGACACTAGACGCTAGTGATTGCTTTTTGTCCCTTGGGAAAAAGGCTGCCGAGGTCGTGGAGTTGCCAGGGACATGCGGTGTGCACGTGGACAGCGGAATTGCTTGGCATACCAGAGTGTCGGATGATTTAGGGATTCATGATTAGTTTGGGAAGAATTCTTATAGGGAATTTGTATGCGAAGAGATGCATGAAAGGTAAGGATTCTTTACAGGGACTTTTAGATTATAAATTGCTCTAATTAATGCGTAAAGCATTTAAGGTGCTAATGTGATTGCATTAGCGAACTTAAGGAAGTTGTGTGTCAGTTATGGGGGTTTTCAGGTAAGTGGGCCGTGGGGTTTGGCGGAACCGCCACAAGTTCATTGCCTGAACCATAGTATAGATTCGTCAGTTGAAGTTAAGCAATAACGCAGCCAGATGCAATAACCTACACCCAGAATCTGCAAGGCGGTAACAAAAAATTACCAATAAAGTCCATTCAATTTTTACGAGAAAGCCAATGGGTCGATCTGAGTAATTTCTTTGGAATTAAAGATTGTCATTTTTTCGTCAAAAATGATCCCGTTGCTACAGGTAACACAATAACATTATTATCTAACGACCATCTATTACTCATCTCATCTTAAGCCCTATTTCTTATTATATCAAACGTTTGTGCCGGGTTGGTGCATTGGAATTAGGAGCCCCACGTCGACCATGGTGACACTCGTAACTTAAGATGAAACTTCTTTCTTCACAGACCAGCAATGCTTGTTTTAAGGGCAAATTAGGTTATAACTGATATCGGTATTTCGGAGGTATAACTGTCGTGTTACAACTCAGTCTCTCTGAAGCCAGATGATATGTTTCATTTCGAGGTATGGGCTATACCTAATGGGCTATTAGGCCGGGAACACTTTTTTTCAAAGACAGACATTTGATAACTCTATAACAGTTTAGATTTGGTTTGTTTGGTTTCCCATTTTCAAATGAATATATCCAACATCAGAGCAATGTTTTCAAACTGTTCAAATTTACTTTGCGCCTGACGAGGAAATTGAATCATCTTCAGGCTGCCACCACATGGCCCTCTGTAAACAATTAACATCATCGAATTTCCATCTAGCAGTTCGCACCTCCTTTGCCGTATTAAAAGAAATAAATAAATAAAAAATAAATAGATAGATAAATAAATAAATAAATAAAAAAAAATTATATATATATATAAAAGATAAAAGTTGCATAGTTAACTATCATCATCATCATCGGCACTACAATCGGGAACCGGTCTTGGCCTTATTTAGCAAGTCCTGGGGCTTGTTAAATTTTCCATAATGATTTGTTTTTTCCGGGCAGGGTCATTAATCTTGCACCAGAGGCTCCCCGACGGGGAATCGAAACCCGGTCTCTCCCGCGACAGGTGGGTATACCAACTACTATACTATCGGGGAGCCCTATGTATATATACATATGTCAATTATTGTGATAGTTATTGTACGCCGAAAAGCATAAGAAAAACAAAATTGATAATGTATAATTTAGAGTGCTTGCGAAGAGCCAGTAAGTTAATGTAAGAATGATATTTATAAAATCGAATTTAACATTAAGTCTTAAGTAAAATCTGTAATTGAATTCTCAATAAATGTAGAGATAAAACGAAAAACAAAAAAAAAAACCGCTTTGCCGTGGGTAAGTGGTAACGGCTCAAAACACGTGCAGCAAATTGATAATACATTCCTGAAAGTATAGAACCCCAGAGTCGCAGTATAATAAATACTATCCGAATAAAGTCCTGTATGACAAATCAGGACTAAACAGGATAGATAACTTCATTATCAAGAATATTCGTGGTCACACAACAAGGGCAATGTGCAGCGAAAACGATCTCATTTCAGGAGCATTCTCTCCCAATGATATGTATATGGAGAGTACTCTCCATAATGGGTTCATTCCCCCAGAAGCGTTCCCTTTCTTGGATAAAAAAGGACTTATCCAAGACAAACGTGGAGTCCCTATTATTTACCACGCTTTCCGTGGTGCCAGGGATAAACGAATTCTCCACGATAACGATATCTCTAATTTTCCAGATCGGCCGCGTTTTAGTATGGTGATCGGTGAAAGAGATAAATCAATAAAAGATCGATCCCATCCCAACTGGTGGTGGATCAGTGATGAAGAAAGGACTACACGTCCCCAAACATAGTATGCCACTCAGGCGCACCCCTTTCCTTCCCCCTATCCACAATTCCCAATTATTTTTATTTTATCTTTTAATTTTGTTTTTAATTTAATTCTAATTTTTTATTTTTTTATTTTAATTTTTATTTGTATTCCTTTATTCCTTGTTTATGTTTGTCCGTTTTGTTTTATTTATTTTGCTTGTCAACCCCCTATATATGTAATTTAAAAAAAAAAAAAATTATAAATAATACAGGATGTAGAAAAAATAGAATAACTTTTAAAAGAGAAAACATATCAATTATTGTGACATGTTGTAAAAACAGTTATTGTACGCCGAAAGGCATATGAAATATGATAATGTGTAATTTAGAGTGCTTGCGAAGAGCCAGTAAGTTAATGTAAGAATGTTATTTGTAAAATAGATGGTAACATTTAGTCTTAAGTGAAATATGTAATTGAATTGTTGAATAAATGTGGATATAAAACAAAAAAACATTCCTGAAATTCGGTCATGTAGAAGAACATAAATCTATATGAGAGTAAACATAATACATCTGACAATGATCGGTCATGTTTTTTTTTTTTTTTTTTTTTTTTTGACGAAAAAAGGAGGCCGATAGCGGGTAGAACAGGTTTCTTGGTCTCGTTATCACCGAAATCTGTTTATGAAATGATATGACCATGAGTCTAGACAGATTTGCTTAGCGCTTCGGTTTGTTGTATGTCTGGCGAGTGGACAAGTCGATGCTTGGTCGTGAATGAGTTAGGTATTATTTTGGGGATGGTGTTGAGATCTCTTTCAATTTTCGTTAATTAATTTGGTTGCCTGTTTGGGACTTGTTGAAGTAGCTTCCAAAGACAGGAGCAGCCGTAAAATAGTCTACTGGAATCAGTTACAGTTCTACGTAGTGATCGGAATCATATGTTAATTAAGATATACAAACTGCAATCGAAAAAATTGTAATCGTTGCGTGCGCTCGTCCGTAGTTTTATGACATCGCATCATTCCAAAGCTTCATTAACTATCGAATCATTGCCAATCAAGTGATCCTTTCAATTTTGGATACGGTGAGATCAGTGGCGTACACGGAGACCATGCAACGCAACAGGAAAGTATTGTACATGAGCGCAGATATTTCGAGAGACGTACGAGTTAACAAACAGAATCAGAAGCAACACATCAAAAACAAACATCGAGATTGATAAGCCACGATTCAACTCTGGTATAAATATCTTTGCATGACACCGTCTGGTATTCTATTCTTCGCCGTAGTTACAAACCGTAAACATAGAATCCGCTCGACTTGAGCTTAGATAAGCAGAAGTGTATTAATGAAGGTACCATGAAACTATATTTTTTGTGTTTACTTTAGTTGAGTGTAATAACTGGAAATCCTGCCAGGAGTGTTGTTATTAGCTAGTGAACAATAAAACTGCATAGTATATCCATCACTCAGATGATACATAACTCCAAACAGCGGACCAAATTAACAAATAAATCAACATAGCTAATTCTCCACCTTGCGTAGTAGACTGAATGAAGGCTGAGAAACCAAGCAAGGATAAAAAGTAGAAGAGAATAAACGCACTATATCGTGAAAGAAAATTCATCCGACGAAGAAAATTCACAAATAAAGCACAGTAAATCTACAGATACAGGCTTAAAGAAGCAATGTACCAGCGACGCCATGATGACTAACGACACAATAACAATGAAAGCTGAGATTGAATTATTAAAGCAACACCTAACTTCGATGCAGCAAACAGTGGTGGCCATAACGACTGCACCAAGCACGATAAGAGGTAATATTATAGAATATCAGGATCTAGTTTAAAATGTGAGAAAACCAGAATCAGTGAATCTTGTCATCTTTAAAACGATTCCCACTCTCAATGGAGACAGACGTGTATATATGTCATGGAAAAAGATTTTTTTTTTTTTTTTTTTTTTTTTTTATTAGACTTCTCTCGGGAGAGGCGAACCTATAGCGCCGAGTGGGCGCCCCGAGATGCCAACAAATAAGTGTTGAGTTCTTTTTGAACAGTTCCAGCTTGTAACGCTCCGGGAACACTTGCGTAGGAAGAGAGTTCCACAGCTTCCCCGCTCTGTAACGGAACGAGTTCTGATGCAGGGATGTTCGCGCCGTCGGGAGATGAACCACAAACAGGTGCGATCCGTCGGATTGTCTTGTGGAGCGCATATAAGCCGAATTGCGTGGTGCAATACTACGAATCTCCGAAGAACAGTACCCGTGATAATATCTGTAAAACAGACACAGGTCGGTTACGCGCCTTCGATGTGATAGCGACTGTAGGCCCGACGTCAACGTCGAGTCCCCGGTCAGGGCTCTCAAGTAGGTCGAGGGTATGTTTAGGAGCCGAGCTCCAAACATGAGAGCAATATTCGAGCGCGGGTCTAATTTGGGATTTATAAAGGAGAAGAAGTTGGGCCGGAGTAAAATATTTCTTGGCTCTAAAAAGATAGCTCAGTTTTCCTGAGGCTGATCTAGCGATGCCCGACACGTATTTATGGCATGATACATTCCCACACACCGTGACGCCGAGCAATTTCATGCTTTTCCCAGATTCGAGGGCCTGTTCATTCATCATCAGCTGTGGAACCGATGATCCACTTTTCTTTGTGAATGCTGTATATTGTGTCTTCGCATTGAAGTCGACGAGATTGGCTTTTCCCCGCAGAACCTTATCCAGACCCCGATTCAGGGAGTTGAACTGCCTACATCTCAGTTGGTACGACGTTGATGCACTAATTGGTCGATCAGTTGAAAAAGAGGACACAAGCGTACTATCATCCACGAAACTGAACACTTTGTTATCCGTTGATTCCAACAAACACTAATATACGTCAAAACCTTCTTTCTAAACCATCTTCCTCTAATTCCACTCGCACTGTGCTTTGACATTTATTAGCGCGTCATATTACCTTTACCTGTGGGCGGTGAATAAAGATATACATATTTCGAATATCAAATATGTCGAATGGTTAAGTGTATGTGTGTAGTGCTCTGAAAAGCCCTACCATCTCCTTTCCCCACTCATATATCCAAATCCCTATACCCAAACTCATATTTACAAAATGCATTACCCCGATCCAACCAAATTCGCGATAAACGAATCAAATATTCGTTTATCACTCTTACATCCAATTCCCCATAATTATAAAACAAAAATCAAACGCATGGCAAATTGAAACATATGTTCAATTACCATCCGTAAACAAAACCCGAATCCCAATGCATATCTTCATATGCAAACAATCCCATATTAAAATATATTCATTTCCTTCTCATACACACAATTCTAAAATCCTTATCTCCATCTGGATTGTAGCCAGATGTGTGCATTTTAAAAATAGATATCCCATTCCTTTTCTCCAGTTTCTCACATACAAATCTCAATGAAGATTTGTATAAAACGGCGATGAATTTTGTATTCAAGGATCAACCACAGGACAAGATGAAATATCTCGGGGTCACGTATACCCCAAAAATGAATTTCATCAAACATGTGACCCACATTCTCCAAAGGGGCCTCGGTCGGTCTAAGCAACTGCACAACATCCTGAAGTGGAGGAACAAAGTTGACACCAAAGTTAAGCTTCTCTGCTATAGGCAGCTAATCCGATCTGGAATATCGTACGCCTTTCCCATATGGTCCTGCAAATATTCGGCTCAAATGGAAAGACTTCGAGTTTTCGAAAGGAAACTCCTCAGAAGATGCACCAATCATTCTAGAAGGCCTGACGGTCGTCATTACCCCAACTCTCACCTATACGAAGGCGCCTCCATTACCCCTATCGACGAGTACTTGCTTCAATTAGCATATAAGTACCTCGAAAACATTCAGAACAGCGAGAACCTACTTCTACGGGACTCTTGCGTTCTTGACCCTTCCCTCTCTCGATCTCTTCGGATCAAACCCCCACAATTTCTTCTTCAGTACAAAACTGAAGAAAGTACCCTTCCCAACAACATTCCCCTCTATAATAGAGGATTCCTGGACCCATCCCATGGGGTCTACTATTCACAAACCAAACACACGAACGCACAGTACAAGACGGCACAAACACAAACATACACACCGACCAAAGAACAGATTACCACACGCCAAAGACGTGATCTGCGTTTACTACCGCACCCAAGACCCACCGGTCTTGTATGATTTCTTTCCCACCATCCCTCTATAAAAGTAGTTAGAGAACACTTGGACTAACACTGTCCACACTATCCTTGGATACCCCCCGTTTTTTCTTCTCTTTTCAGATGCCGCGAGACCGAGCCCAACATCCTCACGGATGTGGGTGATTCTGGTTATCGCAAGATGACCAGAAGTCAGAGACAAGATGAAGGACACATATGTCCTGTCTCGCTAAATTCGGCCTTCTCGCCACAATTTTTTTTTTTTTTATTCAAGGATCAGTCTCGATTGGCATCCGAAGCGGTAGGATGCCAGTAAATAATATTAAAAAAAATAAATTTAAACTCAAAAGACAAAAATTGCCTTTTTAATTTGGCCTACCCGATTCCCAGGAACCAATGAAACGATCGGTTGTCACTCTTCCCGGAGGCCCCGGAAGCACGGTGGCGACCGCAACGGGTCCCCTCAGGAGGAGACAAGCTGTCTGAGAGAAGGACCACTACATGTGTTGTTGGTGTGGTAAACGGATAATACACCGACTTCTTTATGTTAGGTCCCAGCACGGAAACGGGCTCACACAAAGCCCCACTACTGCTGCTGCGAAATGTCCACTAAAGAAACCAAATGAAACACGGCTGTTTGCTTGTAATCAGTATTCTTTATTTTTGACACTGTCCCTTTCGTCTTAATTAGCAACTTTTCTAGTAGATTTGTTTTCTTCTTAATTAGGAACTAACAACAAGATTTAAAAATTTTTCTGATAGACTGCTTTTATAGATTAGCAAGCACATTTATTATTTCATTAGATTAACACACTTAATGCTATCTTTGATCGGGGTCGTTAGAATCTTAAATCGGCACTTTGTTTCAACAAAACGTAAAGATTATTCATAAGTCGATTTAACTAACACTATGTGAGCGTCCTACCCTTCGATTAAGCGTGCGCGAATTCACTTAAACTCGGCACTGAAAAACGAACTCAAATCACGCATGCTATCCACTTTGAAAATGTTTGTTCGTTGCTCCGAACGAAAGGACTCCACGACTCTCCCGCTGTACGTTAAAATTTATGTTTGCCCTGTAGACACCAGACGTTGGTGATCGCGACCGATCCCGGTTGTGGCTAAATCTCGACTACGTTGTAAAAATGTGACCGTCCACGGCGGTGGTTGAAATACGACTCCTCATTAAAAATGACGTGTGCTGAGTCAGTCGTCCACTAAGGGTGGGTTTCGGTACTCGCGAGAAACGTGAAGTTTCTCTTGCGGTGACCAATCAGAGAGGATCTGTGGGGAAGAAGTATAGTGCCGACGTACGGCACGCGGTTCCCTTCTCCACCCATCATAATTCCACTTTAAATAGTTCCGGATACAACGACAGGATAAAAGTACAAACAGAAACTCCACAACACTCCGCTGTTCGAACAACGATAGACTACCGTTCACTAGAAAAACATGGTGAATCTAGACCAAGGACGTCCACAAGCAGTAAAACACACAAGGCTTAATAGGTCAAACTGGTTTTTATTTAACTTTATTTGATAGTACAAAATTAATGATGCCCGGGCACTTAGTGTTTTCGATTTATCTAAAATGGTTTAAACTTTCTCTTTTTTAGTGTAGATTAGTCTATTGTTGCCACTTCACTAAATTGCCGTGCACTTGTTTAATTTAAACTCGAAAGACAATATATTCGGATTGAAAACTTAAAAAAACTTAGCTTAATGGGAACAACACTTAACGATGCAAGTTTTGACTTAACTCAGATCACCGTTCGGAATTACCCTTTGACTAAGGGATTTACGCATCCTCGGCGCGCGACGAGGAGCGGGAGATGAACCGACCGGCTCGGTCGGGCGATGGTAAAAAAACACCTCGAGGATAGAACTCTGGCTTGAATTCAATCCTCAGTTAAGGGTGTGATACGGAGGAGAAAGAGAACATTTTCTCTTAAAGGTGTGGCCACCAAGGAAATGCGATCTTTCCTTACTGGGTGTGACCAATGGACGGCGATCTCTTTATGCAGTAGTGTGTATGTGTGATCGTACACATCACCGTGTTTATCGATGCATTTCAGCAAAGGATAAACGAAACCTACAACGAGGAAAAAAGAACAGGGAGAAGCGACCCAAGGCTGTAATTAGGGTCAGCTAAATAAATAAGCTGCAACTCATTAAATGGGAAATGCATTTGGGATACCTCAAACAATTTGGATTGTTTATCGTATCGCCAGAATGCCCGCGGAAGAACAGCGTTCTTTTGTTTGCACATGATGCGTGCTAAAGAATTTGGTTTTAGCGTCTATTTCGCTAATTGTATGCAGCTGCGTCAATAAGCTGCTGGGAGTTGCTTTGTCGTTGGGTGAAAAGGTCGCCAGCCAATGTGTATGTAGGGAAATTTATTGTATACATGGTGAGACTGGGAATAAGCGACGCAATGATCATTATCCCTGGTTATGATGGTTACATGGTACTGTAACCGATAGGTTTTCCTTCATGGATATGCTGTTTGTTCCATAAATAATTCTTCTAGGAAAGTAAATATGATGCATTGATTTATGAATGCCAAGAATTCTTTGTTGGGAAAAATTTGCTGATGCGTAGATGCATGGCAAATGCCTTTGCTGGTGAAATTCTTTTCAGGAATTTCCAGGTAATGCATTGGAAGCATTAACTGTCCTTGGAGAAGGAAATGTTTTCAGGCGCTAATGCTAAGGCATTAATGGGAAACAAAGGAGTTTGGCGAGCTTCAGCACAGGAGGCTTGGGGGTAATTGGACAAGTAGACAGTGTCGTTTGGCGGAACCGCCACAGATATCTCCGAGTTGATCACGGGGAGGATGCGTGGTTGCTCGTGTTGCCAGGCAGTGGGCAAACGAAAACGAGAAAAAGGGAATTGATGCAAGGGCACCATGGTGGCATTCATGCAGCTGCACAAAACGTCATAAGGGCAACTTGTGCTGCGAGCAAATGGGATACTTGCACCATGATGCGTGTGCACGGCATCGTTCACCGTGCAAAGAATGGCATTCCATGTGTGCGTGTTCTCGTGTAGGGGAATTTTATTCTCGGCGGTTGGGCTCGAGATGCGCGGAATAGTTTTGTCGGTTGGACAAAAGCTGGGGTGACTGTAAGTAAGTAGGGGAAATGGGCGGCAACTACCAATCAATACAAACAATTTGAATTAGAGAAGTTATAGGCGTTGCGACGATAGTGATGAACGTGTGATTCGAACCGACGCCATGATGGTTAGAATCAGTAAAAATGTAACCAATGCTCAACACAGCAGGCCACTACCACGATCGATCGGTATTCTCAAATACACTCAACGGATGTCACATTACTATATTTTTGCTATGGCATACGGCTCTGATGTTTTTGCTTATCCGATTTTCGTTCAGTGCTGCTCTTCAATATGTGCATGTGTATTGGGTGTGTATCTGTTAGAAACGCCAAATAGTCTTTAGTATTATATCAACAATCGCAAGGGTAGCTGCAAATGATATAGGAATTCCTTACATAATTGTAAATGGCTGCAGTAAAGATGCAGCCACACCAACTACCTCGTCAATTTCCACCAGAATAATTTTCTTTCAGTTTTCTGCCATGCATTAAATATTTTCTGCCACCATTTATGTACAGCAATTTTACAACCAACGTTACCGCTAGCGTTTAGTTGAAAATCTGTCCGAACAACTACAAAAGATTATTTAGTAACTAAAATATATAATCTAATAAGTCGCAATCAGGTGAAATAATCTATAGACTAAGAAGCCACCATTGTAACTACCTGTTCTCGACACCACGAAATCACAAAAGCTGTTTTGTTCAAATACAAAAATTCACAAACTAAATCACACAACAATTTAACAGTCTGAAAGCGTTGTTGTGAAGAATCATGTTTACGAAGAACGTCACTTTTTCAATACTAGCAATCTTTATCCTTATCGGTTTTTCCTAGTATTACTATTTCTTTTTGAGCAACATTGAAATCCTTACTTAGGCAAAACAGGAAACCCTAGAAATTAAGTTCAAATCTTATTCTTCACCAGTTACAGAATCAAAAATATTCTTGTTTTTGTAATTGCTTAAAGTACTGTGCAACTTCCTGCCAGCCGAACCATTGACCTGCGATTGCTTATTATTACATCAGTGCTCTTCATTAGCCAATATCTCACCTTGGGCCAGAAAAATGCAGCGCTAGGGCGTGATCCAGAGTAATTTGCACCCACACAGAAGCATCCGATCGCGCACAATTTCCACCGACCGCACACAATTTCCATAAAATATCTACAGCTGAGTAATTAAAAAAAAACTCCACCGTTTTGTGTGCAACATCTCGAATGAATTCATCTTTGTAAGGAACCCTGAAGGGGGAACGAAAGCAACAAACCGACCGCTGAAGGCAATTTAATCACGAGTATCTGCTCTTAATATAAACTTCACTCCCCACAAACGAGATACTAAGCCCCGCGAGTAACCGAAACCATTTATAATCGACTCCAATTGAATCTTAATTAACATTTGCAATGCACGTACGTTGTTCATTAAGCAACCGTGGAATGTGTCTGCTGCAATCACAGCGCACAACCGTTTCAGGGAGTTCAATATTTCACCGGCTGGTTTTTGGTTCTTTTTTTGTGTTTCTGGTGACGGCATTCAATTTCGAAAACAGAGTTTTCGTGGGACTAGCAAAACAAATTTGAACTTCACCTTGGAGATGGGCGTAGGACGAACGCGAATTTCGTGCCCCACACAGCGGATGAGATTATGAGCTGCGATGATCCAACGGGCGGTGGGTGAGGTGGCTACTCACTGCTAATGAATCTCCGGCGACGGATATCGTTGTTTGCGTTGCTATACTTACAAAATAATATTTATTAATTCCTTCTGTCGGTTTTTCGCTTCTTGGCACCATTCCGCGAGTATCTCGTTCTTCAGTTTCTCATCAAATCCATAATTTGGGCGGTTGGAACAGTGGATGTAGCCTCAGTACAAACTGAACTAGAACGCTAGCCAAATGTAAACAGATCCAGTAGCCATTGATGACGCACAGAGTCGTTTATTTTTATCCGAAAGTATCTTCTGCGTTTGAAAAAGTAAACTTGTGCCGATTTGTAATTCAATTTTAATTTTGTTCGGATGTCAGGATTGAAGTTCTCCAGACACTTGAAAAATAATTAAGTAGACAAGGAACAGTCGTTCCGGCGGAGAGCTAGAGTTGCTGGGGAAATGCGCTTTAATTCATATGAAAGATTCTTCTGTGGGAAACAGAACGTGGGTCTATGAAAAGAAATGATTATCGGAAAATGTTCCTACAGCAGGTAATATGTTTGTTTATGAAACTCATTCACTGAGGGGATAATGCAGGGAAACAGACCCTTGGGCAAATAAATAACGAAGTGGGAGTTTGATACCGAAATGTGTTAACTCACTCGCCTTCAGTGGCAGTTGTTTATTCCTCAATAGAAACATTACTTTGTGTAGTGGGCGCAATCTAAAGACGGTTGTATCTATTGAACTAACTAAACCTATCGCCGTATATTCTGATAAGACCCTGTTAGATATTCGTTTTTAAATACTTCTCTCAGGAGAGGAGTACAATTGTTATTTATAGCCGAAAATTTATTCTAATAGATAACCACTAGATATGAATGTTACATATACACCTATGGCACTTAATAGGAAAACCCTTAAATTCAAGAAGAGGGATGACTTATTGTATAAGTAATAAGCCTCAATGGCTGAGTTGGTAAGGTGGTTGTGTCTTGCGTGTTCGGCACAATTACTGAGCGGTAGGTAGGATCCCAAAGCCCATCCGATCGGTGAAATACCATTCCATTAAGCTATAGGTTTCGTCAAATGCTTGGGAGAAATCCTTAAGTATCTTTCGGAGTTTGGCTGATGGATCCAGTAGAGAAAAAGGAGCATCTGAGGGCGCTGACTCAACGTTAGAGGTTCGCCTTTCCTAGGAGAAGTAGAATTTAAAAAAAAATCTCTTCTCTCCTCTGGTAAAGGGTTCACGTAACACAATTGCAAAAATTATCTGGAGCGGAGAAATTTAAAAACGGCGCGTTTGCAAACGCTCTGTTTCGGTAAGGCACAAAACGACCGTTAGTTGCATGAAAACAATAACCTCAAATTTAAATGTCACTCGTAGCTAAAGTGTCAACTGAAGCGTGTCGGCAGGATGTAATATTGTTTTTTTAAATTGTTTTTGACGTGATTTCTTTCTGAAAATAATCGTTAGTATATTTAAAACTTTATTTTTTTATTTAAACTATTATTTATTTTAATTTATATCAATAAAATATTTTTTAGACGAATGGATAAATTTTTGAGTGGTTGCAGAATAAGTTGGACATGTTTTCCCTGTCAAAAGATTTCTGGGCCACAGACAATATTGAAGCAAGTAAGAATCTTTTTATTGAACACTTGGATGGTTTAGTGCTGCATTTTTCAAATTATTTTAAAGACCTTGGTTTCTCAAAGTTTTTGTGGGTATAGAATCCATTTATCGACAATGAGGATGACGAATTTGAGTTGACAGCCATTGAAAAGGAAAAACTGATAGAATTATCATGCGATAGCCTACTAAAACCAAAGTTTCAAAATGAAACCTTAATTCAATTTTGGTGAATCTTAGCGGAAAGTATGAATCTTTGTATTGAAAAGCAATGCAAGTGCTTCTGTGGCGGTTCCACTACTTACCTTTTCAATCACCCCAATAACTTCCTCCCAAAGCTCCAGAAATCTCATAGTTTTTCGCTTATGCAATTGCATTAGCACCTTCAAGCATTCCTCCCATCAAGGGCATTCACGCATTTAATGCGTTATTCACTTTCCCTCAAAGAAATCGGTACACCATTCTCGCATGCATCAAGGCATCTCGGCATTTTTCTGAAAAGAAAAACATTTCGGTTGCCGTATTAGATAACCGCAATAAACTATGGAAACAATCAACGCCACCCTGCCTGCCTACGTTTTCTGTCTCACACATGCGCGGCAGATTTTCCTAGTTTATCTGTATCCACGGCGGGTTTTATCCAACCAACAAAGCATAGCGCATCTCGCGCCTAGCTGCCAAGAACCAAATTCTCTAGTAGTGTAAATATTCACACTAGAATCTGACCCTTGAGTCGCCATAGATGCCATATACAATCGGCATAGATGATATACACAACCGTCATTGTGTAACCATCTAAATTGCTTCTCAATGACTTGCAACTATTGATTCAACTGAAAGCACTTCTCCCAGAAATGCTCCTTTGTTTGAATATCCAAACAATCACCAACTTCGCGCTTAGCCGCCGGATTCGAATTCAATAGCATAAACAAATGCAAATAAAGAATCCGATTCTTACAAAGACCAAAGATAAGATATACAAATTGTATGATGTATTCCAAACCTATTAGCACCTAATGAGTGGCAGCGCATTTATTTAGCTGAACCCTCATTACAGAACGATGCCTTAGGTCGCTTCTCCCTTTGTTGTTTTTCCCTTGTTTAAGGTTTCGTTTATCCTTTGCCGAAACGCATCGATAAACACTATGATCTACACGATCACACATACACATACATTACCAAGTCCTTCTTCCTTGTTTTCCCCACGAGAGAAAGACTTCGTCTCTCGAGGAAACTCACGCCAGTTGCGAAGGTGCTCTGCATTGAGCAGAGCAACGCGGAGTCTCATTCAACCACCAACGATCGCACATCGCTGGTTCGCGTCTCCCCGTCGAAGTCAGACACAGACAATTACGTTATCCTTGAAACTGTGCAACTTAATTTAACAATAGTTTTGTGAAAACCAATAAACCATTTGTAAATTGCATTAACTGTTCGAGTGTCAAAATTTAGTGGTAAATCAAAATAAACAACATTCATACGAAACAATACCACCGTACGTTTTATTTCTTGCTTGGTGAACGATTGTCCGAGATATTCCGTGGAGTTTCTTTTCTCATTGTATTGAACAGTGAACTTTCGATCGTTGGAAAATAGGTGGAGTATTTCATGACCGTGACAATGAGTTAAAAGTGCATCTCACACATGAACATGATAGGAAATCTTTGTGAACCTGTGCCAAAGCCGGCACATGACGAAGACATTTCCTACACTTCTACCGTTTAAAACGTCGTATTTATGCGAAACGGGCTTTTCGCCAGTGGCTGCAATAAAAACCAAATATTGAGCCAGGTTAATAGTCGAAAAAGAGATACGAGTCGCACTCTACACATTGCCCCCAGATTTGATAAACTTTGTGCCAGTAAACAACAACAACCCTCGCATTAAATTTTTATGCGATAGATGTTGTTGGTTTAAATGTTTAAAAATAATTTTATATAAAAATAAATATACACGTATGTGTATGTTATAGCTAAACCTTGTGATTATTCTGTTGATTGTAGTTTTCAGTTTTTTTGGAATAAAGTTTTTATTTTTGAAAACGTGTCTATATTATTTAATCTATTAAAACAATAAAAGGTACGGGAGGCGCGGGAAAAAAAATTTTTTTCGGGGAGGCGTAGTAGCATAAAGGTTGGAAACCGCTGCTCTAGACACAAATAAGCAATCAAAACGATCGGTTTTTGAATGCGAACGACTTCTGAAGATTGGCCCCTGCTATATTTTGAGATACACACAGAATGGTCTACATTGATTAGTTGGAAAAACGAAAGCACATAACTCATCTAAAAATCTTTTCCTAGGGAGTTATTGAACGACTCTCGTATGCAACAAAGGCAAAGATACGGAATATCACTACTCTCGTTTTGAAACTACCAATCAGAAAAGCTACAAGAAAACTTCGCCAGGTTATTCTTAGGCAACCAGGAAACCTTTGAAAAACTGATATCGACCCATTTCATAATTACCACCAGAATTGCTATGAACGCGCACAGTCCCCTATTTTCGATTCTACTGGCTTACACCAGAGGCAAGCAAACAACGGTTGCTAACCTACCCTATTGCAGTAGCTCATAAAGTGGTATCGCAGTAACTCACGTACCCATATCAGGATTACTACCTCCTAATTCCGTACACTCCTGTGCTATATCGAAGAATACGTATTTCGAAACATGAATGTATGGAGACTAATCCAAAAGGGTTGAGAAACTGCGGCATACCAATGAGATAACATCCACGTTAATTAGAATACAATATCCAGATAGAGCAGCCTAGTTGGTGACGTCTTGAGCCACTGGGTTATAAGTTATAATAAAAATAATATCCAGATATTTTCATTTAATTTTTCCAACTTTTTTTATTGCCGTTTTTTTTTTTTTATGGATATTATTCTATATTATAGGCCAGACAAAAAATGCTTAAATTCTAGCTTAATTACACCATAACTTACTGGTCCTACGCATACGCTGTAACTTCAACATTACATTAATATTGTGTAGTTTGCCTTTCGGCGACAGAACTTTGTTTGTGGCTGTATTTATGACTATTTGTATGACAAAGAAAAATAAGGAAAACCTTGTGCTGGATTTTTTTTAATTAAAATTTAGCTTTACTTTTTTTTTAATGCTCAAAACACTTTAACCTAAATTTTATACAACCTTAATTCTAGAAAAGCTAAGTCTGCGTAAGCTAGCTGATGATGCAGTGATTCTGCGGACATTGGTATACAGGTGTTTATTTGCCATTCAACCACCAGAACTGTTGATGCTGTTTAATATTATCGTCCCGGTCTCTGTGACGCGTAAGAGCTACTGAAGCGCAAGAGCTCTGCTTCGGTGCGCGTGACTTTCCGGTCGTAGCACAATCGCCCGTCTACGGATGATCTACTTACATGACAGATCAGCGGAATTCCGGATCCATCCTGTATAAGCCATGTCCAAATCAAGGAATGCCTCTCCACGCCCTCATAGTACAGAGTGTTTGGATAATAAGACCTGAAAATTAGGTCATTGGAAGAGGTTATTGCTCTGGCAATATGCCCTCTGATTAATTTGAACATAAAATTATCCACCTTATTTACGTTGGCTTAATTATATAAAATCTTATTTGGATTTTATAGTTAGATTCCGGTGTTCAATATAATCTGAGACAACTTCTGAGACACTTCCTTCCGAACACCCGAAACTTTTCTATCAAATTTGGACCTATGTTAAACCATACTGGGCAACCATATGGTTTCTATATGTCTTATTCTACTGGCCGTTTCCCAAATATATGGAAGTCAGCGAACATTCAGCCAATTCCCAAAAAGGGTGACAAATCGTCCCTCTCTTCTTATCGATCCATAATCCTAACTTCCATTCTCTCCAAGGTAATGGAATCGCAGGTTAACCGTCAACTTTCGAAATATCTGGAATCAAATGACCTTCCCTATGACCGCCAATATGGCTTTCGTAGCAACAGGTCCACAGGAGATCTGATGGTGTACCTTATCGAAAAGTGGAGTCATTCCATCTACTACTTCAGAGAAAGCGAAGTTGTTGCACTGGATATCTCGAAAACCTACGGCAGAGTTTGGCGTCCAGCCCTGTTATCAAGATTACATTCATATGGAGTGGACAATTTCCTGATTCAATGGATAAGAGACTTATATTTCTGGCCATTCAATCCAAGTGGTTCTGGATGGTGTCAAATCTGTCTCCCATCAAATTAATGCAGGTGTTCCCCAAGGTTCTGTACTCTCACCCACTCTCTTCCTCATCTTTATAAATTATCTCTTGTCCGTTACTCACAACCCATTTCACTCGTTTGCCGATGATAGCACATGGAGTTTCTCATACTCATACGAACATTCCCGACCAAACTCTTCGAACGTCGATACCAATCGACAGATTACGCTTAATACACTGAATTCCCACCCCAACAAGATATATCAATGGAGATTATCTAATCGAATAGAGTTCAATGTCCTAAAAACTCAGTGCTGTCTCGTGTCGTCAAAGGTGAACCCCAAAGTAAATATACTGTCGATGAATGGCACTTCCATCGATGAAGCCAAGGAACTATCAATCCTCGGCACTCGAATTAATTCGACTCTTAATTGGAATGAGCACATATTTGAAGCTGCGAAAAGTGCGACCAAATGCATGGGGTTCCTTAAGAGATGCAAAAGATACCTCACTCCATCCAATCTGGACACTGTCATTTACAAGTCGTATATCGTCCAAAAATGGAGTTAAACTCCCATATTTGGGCAGGCGCATCCAAAACTGCACTACACGTGCTCGATAGAATGCAAAAACGAGCAGTGAAACTTATTGGGAACCCAGCTGCGAGTCGATCAATTCCGTCGTTAGAACATAGGCGCAACGTATCATGCCTATCTCCCTTCTATATGTATTATCACGGTCGTTGCTCACTTGAAATTGGTCAATGTGTTCCGCCTCCTCAGACATTTTCCCGCGATACCCGCCAATCTGAGAATGCGCACCAGTTCACGTTGAAAGTCAACTTCACGCACACAAACAAATATAGATAGCCATTCTTTAGCCGAACCACACGAATGTGGAATGTTCTACCTGATCATATGTTTCCTCGTCGTTGTAATATCCAGACATTTGAGACCAATGTACATCGATACCTCCTCTCCTTGTCGACATCCTCTCCTTCCGCTCACACTGTGCTCTGACAGGCTCCAAAAAAGGCAAAGAAGGTGAAATCTGCTGGAAAGGTTATGGCTACTGTGTTTTGGGATACACCTGATATTATCTTCATCGATTATTTGGAAAAGAGACAGACGATAATTGGACAGTATTATTCGTCATTATTATGTCAGCTAAATGAGAAAAAGAAAGAATATCGTCCTCGTTTTCTAAACACTGATTGAGCTGCCCTCGTATCATTCCAAGGAATTCGGTTTATTTGCGCCCGAAGGCAATTCGATGGATCTCACCCATCTACGCCCATATACCAAATTCATTTTGTTACATATGGAACTTCGTCCATAGCAAGTGTTTCAAAGCCTCACAATCTACAACTGTTCAAGGACATCTCCAAAAGTTACCTAATAACATCTCAGGGCACTGATTCAGTGTTATATATATTAAACTTAGCCGTGGCTCGACAATAACTTTTCATATATTCACGTAACATTGTGGGAGCTGGTGGAGCATAGAATTAATTCGGCCCGGTTTATGCTACACATTAGATGCGATTGCCGTAGGTTCTTGTTAGTCTTTGAAACATTAAAACATATTGAACTAGTGTTGCAGTCCGTATGCCTATTCATAATACAGTGATCCATGATGTTTCTTCAGTGTTCACGGAGTTTATGTTCTTCGACCCCGAGAGCCCAGTAGCACTAAATCACTGTGCGCGCGTTTGTGTAAAAAAAAAAAAGAAAGTATAATCATCGGCCTGATTAACGGCATGTAGCATATGACTTTCACCCTACTGTCAACTTGGTTACTGTGGAATAGCCTCCTTGCCATACCAAGAGATTTAACTACACTCTTGGTTTCCAGTTTACCTTCATGCGGTCCACGATAACTAATTTTCGCCTGTTTTTCCTTGTGTCGTTCGTGGCTCTATATAATGGGGTTATAAATACGATGGCTTCACATTTCTATAAGTTGATCTTAAGTTTCCAGTCATTGCATTAACCCTGCACTTCGTTGAACTCTCGCTGTAGTAAACTATTTATGATCTCAACTTTCGTTCTGTAAATTATGAGATCGCCCGCGTACCCAATACCATGCGCAAAGGCATCTTATAAGTCGTTAATGTAAATGTTAAAATGAATCGGAGAAAGTACCGCTCCCTGTTGCAAGCCATTCTTGATATTATACGTTTTATAAGAGCTTATAGCGTTTGAAATAACAGTGAAGAAGATCGTGTGACTCGAACTGACGCTATGACAGTTTGAATCACGAAAAAAATTGAACCTAAGCATTACCCATCAGGCTACTGACCGTGTTTTGAATTTGATTTTTAAACTCGACTATACTCCACTGATGTGATGTTATCGCTAAGGTATACGGTTCTGATGTATTTTCTTATTCGATTTTTCGTTCGGTGCTCTTCACTATTTTTGCTTGTGAATTGTGTGTATCTGTTAGAGATGCCACACCACTCCCTCCGCAGTAACTTCGTTACGATCAGATTCGCATGCGAACGACGGGCGAACGAGAGAACGAGAAAACGTCGGAGGCTGGGCTCTAGGCGGAAGTCGTGACCGTGTGTGAACTTCTGCTTACTATGGGAAAGTGTATGCTGTGTGTACAGACCACGTCGTAGTCACCAATTATAGCGTTTGAAATAATAGTGAAGAAGATCGTGTGATTCGAACTGACGCTATGACAGTTTGTATCACGAAAAAAATTGAACCTAAGCGTTATCCATCAGGCTACTGACCGTGTTTAGAATTTGATTTTTAAACTCGATTATACTCCACTGATGTGAATTGTTATGTTATCGCTAGGTATACGGTTCTGATGTATTTTCTTATTCGATTTTCGTTCGGTGTCCTTCACTATTTTTGCTTGTGAATTGTGTGTATCTGTTAGAGATGCCACAAGGTCACATTCCCACTTTTGACCACGAACCTCCTGTCCTTTAATATATCATAAAGAACATATAGTAAAGCCTTATATATGCTTTTTCTGACCAGTTTGTAATATAACCCTTCGATCCAGACGGTATCAAAGGCTTTTTTCAAGTCGATCAGACAGGCGTCTGTGCATTGGTTCTTACATTTATTCCACTGTATGTCGGAGACCAGTTTAGCTGCGGCATGTGTGGTTTCATGACCCGTCTTAAAGGCAAACTGGTTATTCGGAATAATGTTGTTGTCGTCTACCCATTTTAGTAGAGCTTAGTTAATGGTTTTTTCGAATACTTTACTGATACTTGGGAGTAAACTAATCGAACGTATGTTCCTTCGGTTTGTACAGTCTTTGCCCATTTTGGGATGGGCTGTATGATTTTCGTTTTCCAACGCGCGGGAAAATATGCATTATTTAATGCGTTGTTAAACAGGACCGTCTATATATCTATTGCCATTGGGGGGAAGTTCTTGAGTACGATGTAAGGTACCCCATCTATTCCCACTGACTTTTTGCTTCTCAATGAGTCGAAGATACTCTAGATCCTTACCCTCGTAAATTAAGGGCTATCAGCCACACCATTGGCATCAATGTCATTTGACAAATTATCGTCACGGGATTCTCCGATTGCCAAAGTGAAATTTCATTTCGGAGGTGCAGGTGATTCACTAGAGCTCTGTCCTCCAAGTCGTGATTTCTGTGAATGTCTTCATTCACCTTGTACAATTCCTGAAAGACAGCTCCCACAGCGTTCACCTTTTCCAGAGGATCTTTTGTCACAAGATATCTAAAAACGATCTACCTTTAGGGAACGATGGATATTCCATAGCTCGTACGTCCGTTTTATATTCTATATGATACAGATCTAACCAATCAGCCAGCTGATTTCATCTGGTATTAGATATATTATTTCCCCAATTTTTATGCTTGGCGTTCATATCTCCACCTACGATAAAGTAGTTTTTGTACAGGTTCAATTGTAAGCATCGAAAGAGTGTCTCGAGCTCTGCTATAAGAAGGCTATGTTGGTGCTCCTCAGGTGAATAGACCGCAATTGCACACAATACCCTAACTTGCTGAAGGGGCATGCGTACGAAACAGGCTTCCAGCACCCGGCACCTGGGCACTTCTCCACTATATATAACTTTGTGATGGATTCCTATTCAAGTAAAGATTTTCCAGGTTGGTCCCCGAGTTCAGCAGTTTGGCAACTTATAAGCCTAAGTCTGAGATATTCGCAACACAGGTTCTTATACCACTAAATTCGAAAGAAATAGTAAGAATAAAATATAAGGAGACGATAAAAAGTGGCTAAAAAGTATCATAACCAGGGCAGACGACAAACAGACGTTTAAAAAACATCATCATCCATTGGTGGCGCTCAACGCAATTGTTAGTCTATCACCTACTCTCGTAAATGACTTCCTATCACCCCCAAAGCGTTTGGGGTCACTTTTAAGAGGCAGCTTTGTGGCGGTCCCGCCAAACCCCACTGCTACTTACGTGAACAACCCCCATAACGGCTACCCAACATTCTTAATTTCCTGCTAATGCAATCGCATTAGCACCTGTAAATGCTTCACGCATCAAACTTATCAAATTTATTTATTTAAAAGCTTTTGGAAAAGAATTCTTACCTTCATTCATTCATTCGAATCCAAAAATTCCCAATAAGAATTCTATCCAAATTTATCACAGATCCCAATCATACATACTCATTACCTAGTAATTCCTGTAAAGAATTTCTCCCACAAGGGCATTCAGGCATCAATGCATCTCTGCATTGACGACCAAGAACCGAATTCTTGTTTAGTGTAAACACTCATATTAGAGTTCGACCCTGGAGTCGCCTTAGATGCCCTGTACAATTGGCATAAATGTTATACAAACCGCCATTGTGTAACCATCTGAATTGCTTCGCAATGATTTGCAACTATCGATACAGCTGCAAGCACTTTACCCAGAAATGCTCCTTTGTTTGAATCTTCAAACAATCATCGACTTCGCGCATAGCCGCCGGATTGAATTCAAAGCATAAACAATGCAAATATAGAATCCGTTTCTTACAACGAATTACCCCGCATATACAAATGCAAGCAAGGGATCCGTTTCGGCCACCGACTCAAGATACGATATACAATTTTCATTGTACAAAGTATCGCAACCCATTAGCAACTTTTCCCAATGTCTATTCGTCTATTTACACAATCTAAGAATGTTATGATGCCCTCGTCCCATCTTTTCTTTTAGCACATTTCTTCGATGCATCGTCGTCTATTTATTTAGCCGCGATGCACATCATAAACCACGATCTCCCCGATTCCTTTGTCCTTGCCATCTGCCTGCTTTGTTTTTCCATTGCCTTCGCTCATGAGTAAACAACACAGATCTAAACGATCACACATACCACCATGATCTCCATTACGAGATCTGGTTTTCTATTCCACCAAGAGAGACTTTACGTTTCTCTGGTGGTAAGTGGAAACATATCCTTAGTGCAGAGGATATCTACCACCACACCACCAAACTCACCCCAAACGAGGGTTGAATCATGGAGTCCTATTACAACCACCGTTCGCGGCGGTCGGTTCGCCTCCCGCTCTCCGTAGCGCTGCGGAGACGCGATATATACACGGAGTCTTGTTGTAGTGTTGAGTACGTTGGCCAAAAAGTGTCACAGCCACCGAAGCTGATATTCACATCGTGGTTCAGTTTATACCAATTAACTTTGACGTGTTGATAAGTGTGTAATGTAATTGTTCTTTCCCTCACTCGCTGGGAATTTTCCCCCAGGACCTCTCTAATTGTAAAGTGGAATTTTCTAACGTGTGAAATATTTGAATTGAGATCCGTCGTGAAATAAAAAACATTAATAATAACAAACTAAGTCTGTGTGTTTAATTTTCCGCAGTTCCTGGGTGTATTTATTTCTTTCGTTTGTGGATAATTTGCGGCGGAACTTTCGTTCAGTGGATGATGGAGGAAGGAAGTGAACCGAGTGCTCGTGTCCGGTACATACTTCTTCCTCACAGCTTGACTTCGCATCGTACTATGAGCAAAAAATATCCAAGGAAAATTGAGAATACCGAACAAAAAAACATCTAAAAAGTTTTCCGAACCCTACATAACCAAGTATTAGGTGTACAACTTTGCTCCCGCCGTTTTTTTCCCCGAAATTCGAGGCTTTATTGTAAACAAATCGCCGTTCTTGGAGCGTTGAAACCGCTCTCGGCAAGGTCTTTCACTAATAGCGACCTCACCATAGGTATTTGAGAGCATTCGATGAGCCTCAGCCGCAGATTTCTTCATATTAAAGCAGACAATTAAAACCTCCCGCAAATGACGAGAATTTGGCTCGTAAGCTGACATGTTTAATCGAGAATAACTTTATGATGCAGACACAAATCGACTAATATTTCGATGGCGTTATGTTTACAAATACCTAAGCTTATTGTATGACATCTATGATCTATTTATTTCAACTACCACTTACCGCTACAGTCATCTATTGCAAAACGGCGGAAGCAAAGTTGTACACCTATTATCTCTACATGACATTCAATCGTCCAATTCTTCAGAACGTAAGTCAAAAATGAAACAAAAGATATTTTAAAAAATTATAGCGATATTTTGCTAACAGTTTTGATTTTGGAATATGGAATCTGTGCAACCGCGGGTCGATGAAAGTGTGACAAAAAATAGTTAAAGTTAAAGATAAAAAAAAATCTCATTAAAAATATCGCCCTTATCCCACACGATCGCTTCTGCTCCACTCCCTTTATATTGAAAATTATTGTAGGCTACGATTATAAATAACACTGAAGTTGGAGTATGTTAAGATTTGTATTAAACTGAATAGATAAATTAACATATATTTTATTTACATCACTCAAAATTGGCTTTCGCCCGTTTCTTATAAAAACAAAGTAGAATTATAATATAAATAGCAAAAATTACTTGTTCTCCTATGCAAAGACACCAATCGATGTCATGAATACAAATATGACGAAATTTTCGATTTAAATTGCGCTGGTATATCGCATTTCATTTTTTTCTAACTCAGTAGCAAAAGCTGTGACAAATTTCATGTTATACTTTCACTTGTGAAGTCAAATATCTAAATTTATTGGGCAAAGGAATTGCATTAAATTTTATGGGTAATGAAATTTATGTTGCAGAAGTCTTTCGGCACAGAGGCCTTGTCGAAAACACTAGCGTATGATTGGCATAAAATGTTCAAAGAGAGGATACGACCGCAATCATCAACAAATACACAGCACGTCAAGTAGATCAGAGAATTGGTGTTCATAGGTCATCGATTGACAACAAGATGCGTTACTGATAGTATTGGATCAGTAAATAGCATTGGCAAAAGGTGTTCTGTGTTAGTTCCAAACCATCAATATTTTCTGAAACGGACATTAGTTCTTCGAGAATTTACCGGTAAATTCGACCAAAATTGTTCCAGAACCACTGTATTCCCCTGATTTAGCACCAGATGATTTTTGTCTATTCCCTAAACTTAAAAGACCGTTCCGAGAACACCGTTTCTATACGAGTGCAGACATAGAAGCCGAAGCACTACGCGCTTTGAATATCATCTGGAAATACACTTTAACTTTCGAAAATCGGTAGTAACGGTGGCATAAGTTTTGTTTAATTATTATTATTAATAAATCAAGATTTTAAAAGTTATAACCAAATTCCGGGTCATATTTATACACAACAGCAGAGTAACTGACAAATGCGATACATGGAGTGAGACCAAGAAAAATACGTGATAAAAATCGATGCAAATAACACAAACCCATTCATTTATAAACTAATTCAAAGCCATTCAAATAAGGAACTTCAGTTAATTTGTTAATTCATCGATATCTACATGATTTCTTGGGAGAGTGAACGAGAGAGAGCCAGACAAGGAAGGTTTGGCACTTGCATCAAATGTAATAAGGTGAGGTTGATAAAAGCAGAAATATTTTACAATCAGCGGCTAAAATCTCACTAGAACTATATAGTCAAATGATATTTGTTACATCTTGTTCGACCGAGAATGTGCTTAACATAGTCTCCATTGGTTAGAATGAATATTCAATACAAAAAAAGAACGGCCTGGTAGATCATAAAGAATATACTAAATAGTTACTTGGCCTTCGTTCGTTCTAATTTATAAACCTAAACCTTGCTGCTGGTGATAGCTCCGCAGTAAACAAACTAAACCTCGATCAGGTTATTGATCTTCACGCAATAGAGGCCAGCAATCAACTTAAGTTTACCCATGTGTTTTGAAACCCCCTTATGGGGCTGTTAAATTTTATGGTTGCAGTTATGGTAATGCACGTTGCTAATATAATTTGTAAGGAGTTTGAATACCAATCTTAAGCTGAATTTAGTACTTCTTGGTGAAGGTAAAACCACCAGAATCTTTATTGGTTCAAGTCTTTGCAGACCGCACTAGAAGATGTGTATTCTTCGGCAAGCAATATTATACAATTAAACGGAATATTTCCTATGAACATGTCATTGGTGACTTTATATAAATGTATTTTAATTTTACTCCAACCTAATTGATATCCAAATTCATTCTAGTCCGCTCTGCTTTTTATGTCGACAAAATTCTGTGCTGTATCTTTATTTTCTTCGTTTATGCTTAGTGGAAACACCGATAAAAATGTACTTCCCGGTTATCCACATCTTCCGTAAGCATGAGAGCCCGTGTCATTTTTATTGTGTACATAAATCTTTTTGTTTTATATAAGACGGTTATACAACCACTTATTGATGGTCAATATTTGATCTCTGAACACATTTCTTGGGTATTAAAAGCTTCGGTTGAGCTGTTGCGTTATTGATACGAATACGACTAGAGTCAATATTGATGTAGTTAGACAATAAGGCGGTCAACTTAGTTGGTTTTTTGACATTATGCAAGTAGCTTAATTGGCAATTCAACCCATGAACAGTGTTTATCAACAAAGGGAAATCGTTGAGCTTTGTGCACAGTGCGGGACAGATAGATGATTTTTTTAATTTACTTTTCTCAGTAAAGACGAACCTAGCCCTGACTTTTTTTTTCTTGACTGGTTCTAATAGCCAAGATCTCCAAAAAATAATTAAGGATTTCTCCACCTCATTTCACGGAGCCTATAGGTTTATAATGTGGTATTTCACCTGACGACTGAGTATTGAGACCAATGCGGCTTCGAGAGTAGGGCGTTGGAATATACTCTCAACTAGGCCAGTTTGTCGTAAGAGGCGACTAAAGGCCGAATGCTAGGTGGGGTCCCAACGCCCTTTCACCCGGTGAAATACCATCCCTTCAAGCTAAATGCTCCTTGAAATGGCCGGGGGAAATCCCTGGCCATCTTTCGGAGCTTGGTTGATTCGCCGGTTTGAGAAACGGTTGGCTTAGGTGGTAGTCGTTCCCCCAAGGTGAGATACCATCCCATCACGCTGTACATTTTGCGACATCGACAAGAGACATTTTTGGTTATGTTCCGGATCTCAGGGGGGGACCATGTCTGGGGGAACATCATGCAAATATTTTGATAAATAACTGAACTTAAAGAAATTCTTCAACGCGTAACCGGGTTTGTTCCTGAAACTCTGTCGACGTTCCTAATTCCTAAACCCTAATTCTATTGAGCAAATGGTAAGGGAGATAAAGATTACATATCACCACAAGATTTCTACTGACGAGAAGCCGCAGGGAGGACATTATGCAAATATTTTGATAAATAACCGAACTTTAAAAAATTCGTCACAGTCGTTTTCGAAATACTGTCGACGTTCGACTGATAATGGCATTGTGTAACATCAGGGGCATCGGTTTCACCAATACGAATGTAAACGCCCTCCACCAATATTTGCAAACAGCGAAACATGATATACTTGTCCCAACTGAAATCCAGGTCAATTCATCACCTTATACGATATATATTCGTTGCTCTGAATACGACTTGCATTCGAGATTCCGTTTTAAGGCTGGAGTCTGCACCTTCACGCGGTCCGATCTAGCAAGGATGGAGGCGTTAGAACCCAATAAGTTGTATATCATGTGGTTGACGGTTGTGCTGAGGAATTCTGTTAAATTTCTTTCTCGTCTTTACCGCTCTCCGAATAACGCTCGACCAGCGACATTTTTCGAACATCTTTCACATACCGTCGACTGGATACAGATCAACCACCCAGCTTCTGAAATGGTTGTCCTTGGCGATTTTAATGTGCACAATTCCGGCTGGTTGTTACAATTTAACAGAACCGACGAGGGTGGCAGGCTGGCGGAGATGTTTGCTGTTAGCCCCAACTTGACTCAACTGGTGGAGGAACCGACGCGAGTGCCGGATACCCGAGGTGATTATGCGAACACCCTGGATCTGTTGTCGACATCCGAGCCGAGCATTTATACCGTGGAAGTTGCTGCGCTACTGGGAAATTCAGATCACTGCTTGGCATCGGTCGCGCAACCACTTGCATTTTGAACGAATAACAACTTGGCCATGTATGGAGGCATTGCGCTGCTAACTGGGACGACATGTGAGATTTTTTCGCATCCTTTTTGTGGTCGGAGGTGTGCTTTGGAGACTCCGATGTTAACGCATGCGCGGAGTCGGGCACGAAGATTATTCTGCTCGGAATGGAAATTTACATTCAATATTCCATCGAACGAAATCCATCTGATAAACCTTGGTTTGATAAAAAATGGGAGTAGGTTAAAGCGGCAAAAAAAATAGAGCTTTTAAACAATGATTAGAATCAATCGGATGTTAACAGAGCGAATTGTGTTAGAATAGAAACGCATGCAACCATGCGATTGATACCACAATGAAAGCTTAGAACGATAGAGTGCCCAATAAACCCCTGACTGCCCAACTGATTCGCGTTCCTTCTGGTCAATGGCAAGGGCTGGTAGCAATAACTTCGCTTACTCCTCTTTTCCCCCACAGTGACGGGCAGCCAGACGTTAGCCACAACTTGAAAAGATAAAGCTAATTCATTCGCGAATTCAAACCTCGATGTTGGTCTTTTGGAGCCACCTGCAATCGCGCCGATATGGTCTTCGGTGCAGGATCTGAAGCTCCGCCCGCATACTATTGGGATGTAAAACATGAAATGTCCGATTTTCATTCAGTCGGAAATAAGAAGTTCCCGATTGAACATCCGTGCCAGAATGTTAAATTTGCTTTTTTTATAAAGTAAAGTTTTCTTTTTTTATAAAGTAAAGTTTTCTTTTTTTATCAAGTAAAGTTTTCTTTTTTTATAAATTCAAGCATACGTGACGTGTGAGCATTTTAGCGTTCGTCACAAGTACCGTTTTTTTTTCTAGGAATTGTTTACTATGGTGTCGGCAGTTCAAATTCAAACCCTCTTCCTTTATGAATTTAAAATGGGACATAATGCGTCATTGGCAATGAAAAACATTAATGACGCATTTCAGGATGTAGCGGTAAACGAACGCACTATACGACGTTGGTTTGGAAAGTTCCGTTCGGGAGATCATCCTCGAAAATGAACCACGTGGGAGCCGGAAACATTAGTTGACGGCGATGTTGTAGGAGCAACGGTGGATTCAGACCCAACGAAAACGGCGTGGAAGGTTGCACAAAGTATGCGAGTATCCCCAATGACAATAAGTCGACACTTTTCGCTCATAGGAAATGCAATTTTTAGATATTGTATTAAATGAAATAAGATAAAATCATTCAACCCAGTATTTGATATCAGATAACCTTCATTACTCCTCTCGATAGCACATTGGCGATTGGAATGTATTGTTAATCATCCGCTACTAGGCTTTCTTTGAGAGTAGAACTTCTGGTAAGGCACAGACAAGTGACCAGAAGGCAAAAGACGAGTCCGCACAGGACCAGTTACCTTTGAGATGTAAGTGACTGCACAACCGATATCAAACAGTGGTATGAGTTTCCCAATAGCGTAGTCGTTTCCACAAAATAAATGCTTGGTTTCGGTACTTGCTTGGTTCCTCTACCAATAGAGTTAAATTGCGGCTAACCGTGAACGTCTCGGCCAGCCTCCCAACCTCGTCGGTCCTATTAGAATATACTAGCCACCCGGAGTTGTGTACGTTAAAGTCGCCAAGAATGATAATCTCAGAAGTCGTGTGGTTGATTTGTATTCAGTCTCTGTTGTTACAAAATGCGGTTACTAGTTGACTGATGACATCTTGGGCGGACCGATTAGGCAGAGACGAGTTGTTTGTAGTTCGGCTTTTTATCAAATGATTTGTATGATGCACCCCCCCCCCCCCCTCCCACCCGGGGGTTCTTCAAACTACTTCCAGGATAATGGGTTGCTATCTCACATTGAGACCGGCTTACTACCTATAGCTACTTTGTTTTTTTTCAAACCGCTCTTTGGCGTTTGTAACGGATACACACACAATACACAAGCAAATAGTGAAGAACACCGGACGAAAATCGAATAAGAAAATGCAACAGTGCCTTATACCACAGCGATAACATAACAAATTCACATCAGTCGGATGTATTTGAGTTTAGAAATCGAATTCGTACACACGGCGGTGGCCTCATGGGCTGCGCTTTGTTATATAATTACGTTCATTTAATTATCACTCCCCCTTTGAATAATTAACATCTCGTGTCTTCTCATACATATCCTTCCCTTCCCTCCAAATCACTAACTTCCCTTTACAATGGAATATCCCCAAATACAATAGTAGATAATTTAAATAAAAGTAAAACACCCATTTTAAAACCCGACTTACATTGCAATAGAAAAATTCGTGTTATTAGCCATAGTCGCCCCCTATTAACCAATTCCGCTTCCTAGAATAACTATCGTGGAAGCGGAACGAAAAAGGATATGTGCCGAAAAGACACGAGATTCGTTCTTGTTAAATGTGCGTTGAGTGAGTGCAGTCGGGTGCTCCGCACAAATATTTAAATGAGCTTTATTTTTTGTTCAATCGATTCGTGTGCGCGTGCGGTTCGTGTAGAAGCAAATTAAAGTAAAAAGAATTTAAAATTAAAAGAGAAAAAAAAGGAGAAAAGAAAGGATTTGAAAAGGAATTGTGTTTTAACAATTAATACATGTTTGTGACTATGAAAAGAAAATAAATATTAATTGAAATTGTGTTTCAACAATTAACTGGTGTTTTAAAATAATTAATTGACCGGCAATCAGAAAGACGCGGGTTCGGTTCCCACTTGAGGGTTGATGGATATTTTTTCTGTTGTTTTTAAAAGAATATGATTGTGATGTTTGTTTCTTCTTGTATTTCTGATGTAGGTCCCAACCCATAGGACCTAAAGTTAGCTTTTATCTTATTTTCAATGAAAAATTTGGTGGTTTTCGTGAGTCTGCTTTATAAACTCCGGTAGTTAACTGATACATAATTTAATAACGCAGACGTTAACACAAACATATAAAATATAATAATTGTTAAATTATCCTTTAACAGCTTTGGTTCAATTCTTGGTCATTCTAACTGTCATAACGTCAGTTCGAATCACACCAATCAAAGATGAAAGTGAATTTCTCATACAGTTTTGCAAGCCCAACGTGTCCCAAATGTTATTTCTATATGGCAAAGTAAGTTTCTATCAAAAATCAATCTCATACCCTTATTTGTTGTTTTCTTGTCATAACCAAGTCCATTAAAATAAGCATAAACGTATCATTCATAAACTTCGAATCGAACTGACATGTAGTGATTTATTAGATTTATGGACTATAACGTTTTCGTAGTTACTTATATTCGGCTTTCAGGCAATTTTTACGACAAACCGGTCCAACTGTGGAGATATTTTAACGCCCCATCACACAGCTGTAGCGTTCTACGAACGCACAATTCCGCGCAGGTAAGGTTCCTACCTTCAAAGAACTTACTTACCTGATAACGCAGCGCACGTGCCCACAGACACGCGGCCAATAGTCATTACAATACCTGTAACAAAGGTCATAGGAGGCTGCAAAATGCGAACCGATATAAAAAGAAGCAAGGAACTGAACGTCCCAAAGCTTTCAATAGCAAGCAACAAGTCGAGTGTAGCATACCTGAAACAAAGGTAAAAGCATTCATTCATCATATCCATAAAGATTGAAATGCGCCGCACTCCAACACTGCACAATCGAAAATCCTGAACATCTACACGATGTTACAAGGATTCGCTATCACCAGCAAATTCTCCGAATAACGGACGCACTTGCGGGTGGTCTACCACAAAGACCACCAAATCTATCACCCAACAAAAGAAACGGCAACCGTAATTATCTCAACAAGATAATTCAAAATGTATGAGGTTTAAAACCTACAAGGGAACTACTCCTATCCCACGGTGTCTGTTTGTATTTCACACCCATTAGAAAGATCTAATGGATTTCGGGTGTATTGACAAAAGTCAAACAAAACCCACGAACCATACATCCATGCAAATTGCAGGATATCTTTCGGCCGCGCGCCAGATGTGCTATGCAAGTAGAAGCGGCACACAACCGACAACCGTCGATCCGAACTTCGATCACCACCACGGACGGTGATAATGATATAAGGATGTATGCGTCGATGGACTTTCTCCTTTTCAGGCACCTAAATTACCCATGGGCATTAATAACATGCCGCTAACAGATACTGTGGAAAATTCTGTTAGAGGATGAAATGAAAGATTTCTTCTGGGAGACATAGGTACGATCTGTAGCAGGATATTGTTGGGGGTTGAGATAGGCAGTCTGAATGTATTCGTCAACGAGACGACAGTCCGAACGAGGAGGAAGAAAAGAATTAATTTGAGTAGCTGGTGCTCCGAACGCGTATCGTAAATTAATGTAACTTGACCGAGTAACTCGTACTTCGTTCGCGTGGCTTATTGCGTTTGCTTAGAACATAGTTGTGACATTCACCACCGAATTTTCATATAGTGTAAATATAAACAATTAGTGTCATTAAAATAAAAGATTAAATCCCAAACCAATCTTCGTGTTTCATTGTGCTATTCGCGTTGTGGATTCTCTTGTGTGCTAGCAGTGTTCGGCGGAACGCTGTCACCAAAGCCTTCATCAGAAGGCCGACAAACTTCTGCTAAAAGTGTCAACCGGCCAATTAAAAACCAACATCCGCCAAACAGCCCTGAATTGGCATTCTTCCATCTGATCTGTTGAGGTGTTGACTTTGAAAACGAAGCGTTGTCGATCTGGATAAATTTACTCTAATTCTTCGATTTTGCGCGATGCATTTAAACTGGTTTTCAGGAAAGTTCCACGTCGATACAGGATGCTAATTCTCTGGAAGACGCCACCTACCACAGTGTCCCAATTTCCTGGAAGATATTACAAGCCACAGGCCGTCAATTCTAAGAAAGTGTACACAGTAGTAGTACTAGGACGATTCCGGAGACGCTACAACCATGAGTTGTACGCAATCTACCTTGAAGCTAATGTTGTAAGAAAAATCAATCTCGGCAGACTCCGGTGGGCGGGACAACTAGCTCGAATGAGCCCAGAAACCTGCCCGGAAAGTTATTTGTGGCAGGATGTATGGAAGGAGACAGCGCGGCAGACCTTATCTGTGATGGAGGGATGGCGTAGACTAAGATGCCCAGAGCTTGGGAATGCCAAACTTGATGACATCGGCTCGAAGTCGGGACCGGTGGAAATATTTGTTAAATAAGGCCAAGACCGGATCCCGGTTGTACTGCCGATGATGATGACGATGATGATGTACATAGTAGTTTTGAGTATTGCTTAATAGGTGTATTTTTAAATACGTTGATTTTCATGTAAGATCTTCCATTAATAAGAATAAGAATTTACTTCGTTTGGGCTGTGATGAAAAAGTTTGAATCAAAGCACGACACACCAGAACACGGTTGTGTGCTCACAACGACGTGTCAACTCGCTAGTTAAGCTGTGATTTTGTTACATGATTGCTCTGGTATGTGACAGTAACGCATTTTTTCAATCTTCTTGTGCATTGTGATCTTCGTTTCGGTTGTGTAAGAGTAATCTGTTTCAGTCGTCATAAACTTATATTGTAAAATGTCGTCCATTCAGTCAAGTCTAGTCTAGAAGTACGACCTTTAAATATATGTTAAAAATCAGCGGACTACCGAAATTGTTTTCAATAATGCCATTCATTTACCGACAGAAAAACTCCCTTCCCCTAACCAAGCCGGTAGGATGAGGTAAATTTCATTTTGCGTTTTTGGATGTCTTTGAATTAGTTGACAATGTTTTCCACCCTATTTATTGTGGAAGAATTGCGTAGGCTTGTTGGACAAATATTTTTTGAGTATGCAAGTTGTAAGTAATGTGCCCTGTAGTGCTCCAGAAAGCCCTACCATTAATATCCTCCCCCCTACATACATATCCCATCATCCTAATTTTATTCATTTAAATCCCATGAATCCTAAACAATTCCATAACCAATAACGAGCAACCATAGCAGCTGCTCGATATGACATATAAATAAGCCAAAAGTTTCCATAACCAATATCGAGCAACCATAGCAGCTGCTCGATATAACATCCAAAAAATCTAAACAATTCCATAACCAATATCGAGCAACGATAGCAGCTGCTCGATATGACATATAAATAATCCAAAAATTTCCATAACCAATATCGAGCAATCAAAGCAGCTGCTCGATATAACATATGTTACAAATAATCTAAAAGTTTCCATAACCAATATCGAGCAACCATAGCAGCTGCTCGATATAACATCCAAAAAATCTAAACAATTCCATAACCAATATCGAGCAACCATAGCAACTGCTCGAAATAACAAGCACCCAAATAATCTAAACGATTTCCGAATCAGCAGCTGCTCAAAATAACAAACTCCTATGCATCCCAATCCGAAAACCCTAGCAGCATATTGATACAATCAGCAAAATCCATATCGAACAACAGTGGCATCTGCTCGAATATGATTGGCCAAACCAACTTTCATGTGTTTCAGGGTTCAGGTATAAAAAGGAAAACTAATATGTTTTCAGGTAGCTTTAAGTTTTGCCGGCCGACCATGATCATTCGATCATTGTGGTCTTTCCTTTTTTTTCAATTTGACATTAGATTTTTTCACGTTGTACGACGCACGTCATAAGCAGGCAGCCAATAAAAATAAAATAAAACTATTTCACATTTCAATCGGAAAGTTAGTGTTATTATTCATTTAAACTTACTACGCATGCTACGCTCTTCCCTCGAATTATAGAGGAAGCACGGCGCAGCATTACAGCCCCTACCAAACTTCGACCGACGTTGAAATACATCGAATATCCACTGAGTCTGTGTTTTTCGACTCTATAGGGATGTTATTAACGGGGTATTCGGGTCTAGAAATTTGAAAAAATCATTTTTTTTTCATATTTTCAAAGCTTAACCCTCTAAAAACATGTCTTTAATAGGATTTTAGAAAATTCAAATTATTTTCGGAGGTATGGCTGTTTTGCTGACGCGCCGTCTAAACCGGCTCGGCCGGAACGAATCGAACAAAAGACATTAGGGACTTTCTGTCAACCTGCAACCCTGTTTCCTCGTAAAATCTTTATATATGTATTGGAATACAATAACTGAAGGTAACGTTTATGTATTTTTAAATTATCTTTTACATGTAGTGTGAGCTTACATCCAGTAGCGAACAGTTGAATTCTAACCTTCCAGCCAAGTGAACGTGAGTCTCTAAGCTCTTTGATTTGGACTTGCGCGGCGAAACATATTCATTCCGGAACTCAGGTCATTGAAATTGCTGCGTTTATTGCTGTTTGCATATTCAATGAAGGCTACATTCCTCTTTTAAAAATAATGATGCTTATGGGAGTCTAAATTGGTCCAGAAGCTTATTCATTCGCTGGGAAACGAGACAATGCCTGAACCGCTCAGAGATACGAGCGTCTAACGCATCAAAGGAAGCCAGAACTGCTCGGTTGGAAGAGAGAAGCACGAAACATGCTTATTTCGAAGTCGAGGAATGTCCAATGTATGCAGCAGGAATGGCAGATTGAATAAACTTAAACCAAAAATATCATTTCATGACTTAGACCGCGAGAAACTTTACGTGCAACTTTAAACGCGTTTTTCTCGAAACTGTCTTTTAAAACAATACCCATGATTTTTCAAGTTCTACTCAACCGATTCACCTCAAATTTAGTATATGTCTTCTTTATAGGCTTTTTTATTGCATAAACTATCCTCATCCCCAAATTTCAATGTTAACTATTTTTAAGAAATTCGAAAACTAAAAAAAAAGTGGTACAAAAATAAATTTTTTTTTCAGGCAGTCGCCATTTTGTAAAAAAAAATTTTTTTTTTCAATTTTTTTTAATTCCAACGATAGAGGCATTTCTGTAAATTAATAATCTTTTTTTTTCAGATTGCTTGGAGGGTTGAATCATGGGTATGGTCGCGTGCCAACTTTTTGAGATCCCCCACTTCATCAGCTGCTAACTTTTTGAATTTCGAATTTTTTACTTTCAATTTTTTTTATTGTATTCTTGAAATATTAATAAACATCCTATAAAAAAATTAATAGTAAAAATATTGATTGCTTTTTTATAACAGCACTTCAAAAATTGCGTTAAATTCGTGCGTCTAGACTAGAATACCCGCTTAAGACAACACAGCTACCTTTCAATTTCTGTAGTACGCTTTTGGAATGTCCAGTTCGACAACCTTACTTTCGTTAAAGCAAAGGCCGCTCAATCCAGGTGATGCTGGATATTGTCAAATTTAACTTCAATCAAATTAATGATAGTGCAACAAAATGCACCCCGGGCTTAAAGCCCGTTAGGAAATCTAAACCACGAAGAAACTGGTGAGAAGCTTATCAGAGTACTGTCGCGAGTGGATAAGAGTAGATATTCTCAACTACTGAAGGGAACATGCTGTGTTAATTGCTGTGCTATAAGGGTCTGATGGCTCAATTCTTCGATTTTCTTTTGGTGCTGTTCTTCACCATTGTCATGTATCGTCGGTCACGGTCTCACCTACTTTACGCGATCTCTTGTCCCTTACCCACAACCCAATTCATCCATTTCTCATAACAACCTCCTGAAACCTCATTGTCAATCAGGAACATCCATTGAACTCTTTGTGTTCCGAGATCTATAAAACATATCAATGGCGATTATCTAACCGAGTAGAATTCAATGCCTCCAAAACCCAGTATTGCCTGTTGGAGTCAAACACGACCCTCGGTGTAGACACGCTGTTGAATGCCAGCCGCATCGCCGTCGGAAAGGAACTATCACTTCTTGACACTCGAATTAATTCGATTTCGAATTGGCACGACCACATTTTCGAAGTAGCGAAATTGCGGGCAAATGTATAGAATTACTTAGTACTAGCAATAAATGCTGCACGCTACAGTTGAGAAGCCGTATATTCATTAAAATGTGGAATTATATTCCTGTTTTTGACCAGGCGGATGAAGAACTATGCTGCATGTGCTAGATAGGATCTAAAACCTAGCGGCGGAAGTCCTTGGGGATCCAGTCACAAGTCTTTCAATACCACCATTGGCTCATAATGGGAACATATCTTAACTATCTCTTTTCTATAGCTATTTCCACGGTCGTTACTCAACTGTACTGGTGAATGCATTCCACCTCTCTAAATATTAGATTGAAGAAAAGAGTATACATTAATTTGTCGCTGGATGGCTGTAGTTATATATATTTCGTAAAGTATTAATCAAAAAACTTCAGACTTGTGCTTGTGATTTCTGTACTAAAATTCTTGACAGCTTTTTGATTGCCCAATTCAATTGTCAGTTATAGGATATAACATAAGGAAATCAACAACAAAAATATTCGGTATTCTTTACTTTTACTTTGATAAAGATGAAAATGCTAGCCAGGCGACTGAAATAGTGAATGATGCTTTTTTTCCGATACTTTCACAGCCAATTTCCTTTTGCCTAACCTACGCTTTTCTCGCACTCAGAGAGTGTCCACAGGTTATCATTCAATTTTAGGCGTCCGGATAGAAACAGAGAACCGTCTTTTGGCTGAGCTACATGATTGTGAAATTCTCTGGCTCAATATGTGTTTTCTTATCCTTATGATCTTCAGATATTCAAGGCTAATGTAAGTAGATACTTCCTTTACTTGTCTTCTTCCCCTTATTCCACATTGACAGTATATTGACAGTAAGGACCTCAAAACACCTTTCGTGCACATATTTTGTGTAAACATTTTTTTCAAGATTTGGTCAGCAAGGATTCTTCTTTTTAAAAATATTGCAAATATTAATTCTCGAAAACCGTTTTCTCTATCACGATGTAACAAATTCACTAGATGACCCTCTTCTCTTTGATATAGTTTTCAAAAAACTTTAACTAGTCATCTTCCACTCGCATTGTGCATTGACATTTAAGGGTAATTATAAAACGATTTCATGTGAACAAGACATTCTTCAAAGCCTATACTTCTGGGATAGTTAATTTGCATTTAGCCAGTGTAGACACATCCTATAAAAATGAAATGTACGCCAATTTCCTAATCGTATTGGCAGTAGCCCTGATATCTTGTACCCACATCACCCGTATTCCCAATTCAATGACACATCTAATATACCCCACACTGCTGGCTTAACATCTTCGGCATGGTTCACATCTGTTCATCCCAAATCCAGACAATAGAATCTCCATATCAATTAGGGACATAAATTGCTTTGGGTAACTATCAATTATATCTGAAATCCAGCGACGCTCGTTACACAACATCAAATGGAGCATGAAATGTATTCGGTAAGTACATGTTCATCCAAATTTAATGACATCCTGCTACAATCTAAATTGCTCCATTTATAACATTTATAGGATTTTTTGTATGGATTCTCGTCACACCAAACCCCCGACCCTTTCGAACAACCCAAATGTCATATCCCAATTGAGTGTGAAGTTCTGCCTCCAGCCGATGCGAAGGAATGAATACAAATTCATGTCGTTTAGCAGGGTTATTCACACATCGTTACGTAGAAAAATGCAGATATATTCCAAAGCCCCCTTCCGCAGCCTAAAATAGTTCACGCCAACGGAAATTAAAAAAAGGAAACAACGCCATGCATATATTCACCTCGTCTCGACCCCTCGGTGACCGGCATCCATTTTCGCATTCTCTGTATCCGTCATCAAACTGGATGCCGTGCATTGTCGGGACATCTGCATGGCAATCCATTTGCGGCATTGCAGCCGATCCAAGTCCCTTAGGGGGATGCACCCTTGGTGGCGCACTCGGGTTCAAAACGCATTTACTCAACGATGTACTCGAATCTGCGATTCCCAGAGACACTTCCGCGACAACTCACTGTTTTAAAATCTTGAACCACTGCACCTTGCACTGCACTTGGAGTGCTTCTCCACGTCCATCATCTCCCTTCAGACGCACTATCACCACACTATAACGGCTTCTTATTCATCTGCGGGTGATTAGAAACACGCGGATCTGACACTTGATTGATCACTGAAAACCGAGACGCGGTGAGACTGTTCTGAACGTCTAGATCTGTAAAGTCTTAGAGCCCCCAATTGGGTAAGCGAAAATTCCCGCAAACTTGCTTGAGTCTTGCCAAATGAAGAACGAACCTTGTAGTCCCGGAGGCGCTCCTTGTCTACGGTACCATGTGGAAAAGTCAGTCGTCCGATTCAGACTGATTTCTGCTGCCTGCTCGGTGGGGCTTGACGCCGCGAGACCGCACATTACTTCGTTGTAGGGAGAAGTGGACGTGGGGATTCAATGCGGAAATACTGCGCAGAAGTACTTGTGGTGTTGACTGATAAGGCCAGAGCTTTGGCAGTGGCAATGTGGTGAAAAGCTTTGCCAATAACAGAATTATCTATCCAGCAGCAGCGATGTTAACAGAGGGCGAGTGAGTAGTGTTCTGTGGAGAGAATGGAGCCGTCGCAAGAAATTATATTTTTGTGGAACCAGGAGTGTTGTTTGGCTTCTATCACTTTGCTTGGGCAACAGAACTACTCTTGGGTGGCCAATGCAACTACACACACGATTGCAAATACCCACTCGCAAGGACAAGGTCCTTGTTAGGTGGAAAAGGATACAAACGAGGAAAAGTGCTACTGATGATGTTTGCACGGTAGCATTATTTGTTTGATTAGCTCTTGGAAAGGGAGTCCTTTCACAACAATGTTTGATACTCGTAACTTCATAATCAAATGTTAGCAGTCTATATTCTATACAACGGATATATAACGTGTGAAGACCATCAACTATTTAGTACCCGAAATTATGAGCCTGCAGGATTTAACAATTAATTTAACGTAATCAATAAATTTAACCAATAGAGGACTTATCTCTTGGGATCATTTGCTCTGCACATATTTTATTTGTTACTTTATCAAGTGATGCCTGATACTGCAGGATGTTTTTTATGTGCCAGATCGATGTTTTATTTTAATAACTTCTAAATAAAATACAGATTTATAGTTTATATTTGACTGATCAAATAATTGGTCTTTAGCATTACAAATGAAATGTCGATTAAGTGGTCGTGGCGTAAATGTGAGCTCTTTTAACTACACTTTTCATTACACTTCGCAGACTTCCGGTGTTATTTCACCAACTTCTTTTTGAATATAGTTTTTAAGCATTGGAAGCATTGTATACATTTTCTTTCAAGTGCTCCCATAGAAATAACTCAAGAATTGTCAACTTATCACCAGTTTTTGACATTATTCGGCCGAGAATAATTTCTGGGAAAATTTGTGGCACCAAATGCGTTTGAATGTTTGCTTGGAGTTCGAGAAGATGGGGCACTGCAAAAATGAAAACCGGTCCCAACTCTACTGGCAGTGCGGAACAACGCCCATATCGCAAAAGATTGCATCAACCAAGCGGCGTGCAAGCCATCCGGCTGCCTCTAAGAGCTGCCCAGTACTAACAAGAATATTAAAGCAAAAATCATGATGAAGGTTATACAAATTAATCTAAAACATTATGAGACGCTACAGGATATCCTAAAACAAATGGCCAGGGAGGAGGACGCAAGCGTTCTTGATAGCTCTTGATAGCAACTTTTGAATTAGTTATGAGACCGAACAAGTAGCCTCATAAATATGGGAAAGATATTGTGGCGGTTTCCATGAACGCCACTACTCACCTTCCCAAATTACCTAAAAGCTTCCAGTCCGGAAGCACCCACAACCCCATTATTCTTGGCTAATGCAATGGCATTAGCACCCACAAAGCTACACGCATTAAGGTTATCTAATGCATAACCTTAAAGTCTCTGTAAAAAGAATTTCTCCCATAAGGGCATTTTCCATGCATCAACGCATCGGCAACATTTTCCTAAAAGAATTCTCAAGCATTCATAGTTCATATGCATTTTCTGAGAAGAATTCTTTATAGACCAGCATCATTGAAAAGAAACAATTCGGTTCACATATAATGTAACCACATAATCAGGGAATTTTATCCTTGCGTCGGCTATTCCCAGCCTCACCATGTGCACAACAATATTCTCACATACACATTGGCTGGCGATCCCCTTGTCCAACGACCAAAGCAGCGTCGGGCAGCTTGTTTGTCCAGCTGGAATATAGCCGACCACGATATCTTGTCTAACGAACAAACAATCATCACTTTCGTGCTTTGCCACAAACGAATTACCCTGCATATACAAATGCAGACAAGGGATTCGTTTCTTCCACCGACCAAAGATACGATATGCAATTTTCATTGTGTAAAGTATCCCAATCCATTAGCACCTTTTCCTATTGGCTATGCGTCTATTTACGGAACTGCACCACTCACCCAAGACTTTTATGATGCTCTGGTCCCATCTTTCCTTTTAGCACCATTTCTCCGATGCATTGCCGTCTATTATAGCTACAATACACATCGTAAACAATGATCTGTACGATCCCTTTGTCTTTCGATTTTTCAACTTCGTTCTCATGGCCTAGTTGCATGAGAAAACAAATGTGATCTTCACGATCACACATACACCCATACCACCATGATCTTCATTGCAAGATCTGGTTTTCTATTCCACAAAGAGAGACTTTACGTTTATCTTGTGGTAAGTAAAACATATCGTAGCCGAGAGGATATTCACCCCCACCCCAAATCAGAGCAGTAGCGAATGTATATCGCGGAGTCGTATTTCAATCACCGATCCGGTCGGTTCGTCTTCCACTCCCCGGGGCGCCCAGGGACACGTACACCCTGGAGTCGGGATTAGATTAATTAAATACAATATGTTCAATTAAAAGTAATTTTCCTTGTGTCCCCAGTATAATGCCATATAAGTAGAGTACACTATCTTACATTTTTTTGGTGCATTCGTTTCATAGTCAGTGTAATCAGAATCTGTTTCATGTAACCTAATTAAATGTAGTAAGATTTGTTGTGAATAAAAAGAACCTTTAACAATAAACAAAAAGTGTCTTTCAATTAATTACTTCTTGTGGATGGTGTGTTGCGAAGTTTTCTTTTGGTGTTCGGCGGAACCTTCTTTTAGTGACGATGGGAGTGGAAGGGAATCCGGTGCAGTACCCCTGCACACTTAATTCCTCCCCACAACATGCCCTTCAAAACATTGATGAATACTGAAGTCAACGTCTGCAGCTGTTATGCATGGCCTAGTTAGACCACAAACGAATATCAAACTATGCTAAGCAATCTCATGGTAGATGCGAGAGACGGAAAGTCCATTATCATTGTCGGTGACTTTGATCCATGGGCGACCGAGTGGGGTAGCAAATGTACCAACATTAGGAAACGCCGGCTATGGGAAACGCTTACACCGGTGGAAGCTATCGTCGCAAGCACTGGCAAGGCGAACACATACCGCAAAGCAGGAAGAGGGTCAGAAAAGACACCACCACGAATGAAGAAAACCATGTTAGTTCCTGATGCGTGAAAATTTCAATAGGTAGTACTCTTGCCAAAAGGAACAAATAAACAACCAGATAACCCATCCCACAATTGCTCAATATTTCTCATAGGAACAATCAGGAAAACCCTGAAGAAGATTATATATGGTAGATTCCTCGGCATGGCGGATAATGCAGCGCTATCGCATCACGATCGACCATCGACGACATTAAAACAGTGGTCAATATGGGAGCCGAAACAATAAAAGGTAAAAGATGGGACGACGGAGCAAAGAAATACTCTACCATGATAACATTGGACATCAAAAATGCATTTGATTACGTCAGCCCTTAGCCCAATGGGCACTGCGCCCTATCACCTAAAAATTATCATAAACCACTTCACCAATGCAAAGCTGACGTATGATACGGAGGAGGGCAAAAAAGATATGATATCTCGGCAGGAGTTCCTCAAGGGTCAGTACATGGCCGGATCCTGTGGTATACATGGGTGGCCTGAAAAGTTTCCGACCCAACAAAGATACAAGACTTTTTCCTTAGAATTTATTTTTATTTTTCTACATACTCTCCTTGTAACTCTACGCAATTTTCCCAGCGATGCTTCCATCTCTCTAACCTGTCCAAATAGTACTCGGCGTTTTTCTCTACGAACTAACTGTTCACGAAGATGATTGCCTCCTCATTTGACGAAAATATCTGCTCTCCGAGCGACATTTTTACATTAGGGAACAAAGAGAAGCCGCTTGGGGCTAGATCTGGTGAGTAATGTGGATGGTCTAGCAGTTCAAACAGTAATTCGTGGATTTTCGCCATTGCAGCCACTGAGGTGTGGGACGGCGTTTTTGGTCTAACGTGAGCAAACGCGGCACCCAACACGCGAACAGCTTTCTCATCCCTAGATCTTCATTTAATATGTGACAAACACGTTCTTTGGACATTTTCATATCCTCTGCTATCTCTCTCACTTTAATTCGGCGGTCGTCTAGCGCAGTTTGGTGAACTTTAGCGATGTTACCGTCAGTTGTTGCAGTTTTTGGACGTCCCGAACGTTCATCGTCTCCCAAACGCTCACGGCCTTGTTTAAATTCAGTTGCCCATAATTTCGCTGTGGTAAATGATTTTGCAGAATCCCCATACACAGAGTCCAACTCATCTTTGATTTCTGTAGGCGTATTGCCTGTCAAAAACAAAATATTAATGACAGCTCGATACTCAATTTTGTCCAGTTTTACAAAAACACTCACATCGACTCACTCAAACGACTGTCAAATAAAATCTACGCCTCCAAAATAGCTGAAATTTTCGCGAGTAACTACCAATAGATGCATAACTACATTCCTATGTTTTATTGACGAGTGCTGCTACCTTCACGTTGAGGTCGGAAGGTTTTCAGTCACCCTCGTATTATTTAGGATGAAATTTTACAAATAAAACCACCACATGGATTGAAAATGTTTGGCTTTTCAGACTACATTGCCTTTATAACAATCGCTAAACGTATAAACGACGTGAAAGCCGTCACTAATAAGGTAATTCGACTAATTAAAGATTGGCCCCAATCGGCCAGTGTAGAACTAGACGACCACAAAACGTTAGCAGTCCTAATAAGTAGTCGGTAATGTGTGGAATATGCTAACTTCCATATCGGAAATCAGAACGTGCCATCAAAGCAAGCGGTTAAGTACTTGAGTGTTAAGCTCGAAAACAGACTAAGATTTAAGTCCCACGTAGAGCAGGCGACTATGAAAACCACTAGCATACAGGTAGCCCCATCCGGTATATAGCCAGACATCGGTGGACCAGGATATAGTAAGGGAATTATACTATCAATTGTGGTCAGATCCGTAGTAGCCTACGCCACGCTAATGTGGGCAGAAGATCTATGAAGAAACCATCTGAAAAGAATGATGACAGCAACATACAGGTTTTGCACTTTAAGGGCGATGTGTGGCTTTAGGACGATTTCCAATGAAGCAGCATTTGTTATAGCCCGACCATTATCATCATCACCATCGGCACTACAACCAGGATCCGATCTTGGCCTTATTTAGCACGTCTCGAAGCTTGTTAAATTTCCCATAATAATTTGTTTTTACGGGAAAGATTATTAGCCTTGCGCCACATAGCCGGACCTCTACCCATAGATATCCTAGCTATGGAGATGCTTCGGATCTATTACAAGGGGTAAAGTGCCTTTTTCTATAAAGCTAGAAGAAAGAGAGGCTTCTCTTGCCTTGAAAAAGGTCCGATGGAACACGGGTTTAAAAGGCAGATGGACCTTTAAGCTCATCCCATCCGTAGAAGTTTGGATAAAGAGCTTTGGCGATTCCGCCAAACCCCACTGCTACTTACCTAAAGAACCCCCATAACGACTACCCAACTTTCTTAATTTCCTGCTAATGCAATCGCATTAGCACCTGTAAATGCTTCACGCATCAAGCTTATCAAATTTATTTATTTAAAAGCTTTTGGAAAAGAATTCTTACCTTCATTCTTCATTCATTCGAATCCAAAAATTCCCAATAAGAATTCTATCAAAATTTATCACAGATCCCAATCATACATACGCATTACCTAGGAATTCCTGTAAAGAATTTCTCCCACAAGGGCATTCAGGCATCAATGCATCTCTGCATTGGCGACCAAGAACCGAATTCTTGTTTAGTGTAAACACTCACATTAGAGTTCGACCCTGGAGTCGCCTTAGATGCCATGTACAATTGCCATAGATGTTATACAAACCGCCATTGTGTAACCATCTGAATTGCTTCGCAATGATTTGCAACTATCGATACAGCTGCAAGCACGTTACCCAGAAATGCTCCTTTGTTTGAATCTTCAAACAATCATCGACTTCGCGCATAGCCGCCGGATTGAATTCAAAGCATAACAATGCAAATATAGAATCCGTTTCTCACAACGAACTACCCCGCATATACAAATGCAAGCAAAGGATCCGTTTCGGCCACCGACTCAAGCGATATACAATTTTCATTGTATAAAGTATCGCAACTCATTAGCAACTTTTCCCAATGTCTATTCGACTATTTACACAAGGGCATCACTCATCTAAGACTGTTATGATGCCCTCGTCCAATCTTTTCTTGAAGCACATTTCTTCGATGCATCGATCCACGATCTCCCCGATTCCTTTGCCTGCTTTGTTTTTCTATTGCCTTAGAGCATGAGTAAACAACACCGATCTAAACGGCCACACACATACCACCACGATCTCCATTACGAAATCTGGTTTTCTATTTCACCAAGAGAGACTTTACGTTTCTCTGGTGGTAAGAGATGAGACGGACAGTTACTCTGGTAGAATTAATAGAATACATTCTGAGTTCCAAACAGGCAGGGTCCGTAGACATGATGCAGCAGTTACTGCGACTGGGTAAACTCCATCCCCCCCGAGATGGAATATTTAAAAGAAAGTTTCGCGGTGATCAACAGGAATATGTGCCTGGCGGGAGGTGGTTTTAGTCGGTAATAATCCGGCAGCGCCTGGATTGTTTCAGAGGTATCTTTTGAAGATTTCCGCATTCCTACCGAAACCAAAAAAAAAAGAAAACGCTGGTGAGATCTCAGTTAAAACTCGAGATCAACCATCCCCCTTACTTTTTTCAACTCAACTTTTCTTTTTTCTTGTCCGAAATTCCAACAACTAAAAGCCAAGTTGGAATTTAAAAAAAAACAACAACTTGAAGAAGAGAAACGAATGAAGGTACGTTCTTATAATAACTTCGTTGCACCTAGTGTATCATTCGCTCAAATTGCCGGTAGTCCATTAAACTCAAACTTCGCGGCACAGGGAAGTAATGTCACAAAATCTTCCGCACCTAGCATATCATTTTCTCAAATGGCTAATAATGCAATTAATACAATGGCGGAGGCACTTCCACGCCACGTCATAAAAGCGGCCGCTTCAGAGGCAAATTCAGATATAAGAGCAATCCTGTTAGCCATACAAGGACAGATTGCTGGATTTGAAAAATAAAGCGGCCCGAATGGATATTATTTATTCTTCCTTGTTCTCAGACAACCCAACATAGCACAAATAACGAACTATACAACTAATTTAACACTAAAAATTATTGCTGTGAATGTGAATTCACTAATCCACGTGGAAAGAAGGGATAATCTTGCTAACCTGCTTGAAGCCGAACGCCCTGATGTGCTTCTAGCTAGCGAAACAAAGCTAAACCAGAGGCAAAAATTGGGCTACAAAAACTATAAAGTCATTAGACGAGATCGTCCACACGCCAGACAAGGAGGTGGAGTTGCTGTCTTAATTAAGACAGCCCTTCACCACAAGGTCGTTTACAGCACAGCTGTACACAAATTTCAGCTGCTGAAAGCTTGCATTATAGATATACCATTGAAAAGTCAAAGGAATCTTACGTGGTATTGTGGGGGGTTTCTCTATTCTACATGAGAAACAACCCACAATTCCAACCAACATTTCCACCTAATTTCGGCCGCTTTCAGTGCGTCATACTTACACATTTCCATTATATGTATTCCCCTGTAAAACAGTTCAAACGGATGTATAGCTAAACTCATCATCCTTTGCAGATAATGCATAATTGAGTTTAGCTACATAAATGTCATACGGCAACTCCATTCTTGCTAATCATGAGTTTCCCATCGGAAATCTCATAATGTCGGTTAGCAACAACAAGTCTAAAAGAACGACGCTGTTGCAACATAGCAAAATAGCTGGGGTAATTTCAGCGTCTTAGAGTCTGGTTCTCACGCAAATTATTTCCCAAACATCAGCGGCGTCCTATCGATTTTCCCACAGATCACCCATTCGCTTGGGATCAATGATCTCTCTTTGCAGGGGAGTAACATCCGCTAGGGTTCCCTCTCATTCGTATTTCTTTCCACGGTTCAATGCGCTTTAACTACACCATAGCCGTACCACTGGGTCAGTAGGTCGTGTCAGTAGCTGCATCTGATACCAACACACACAACCAAAGCTACCCCGAGATCACAGCATATCATGTTTTCTGTTCTCTCATTCTTCGTGTCCGTCAATTACCCTATTAACAAAAGTTACTTATACTTTGACGGGCGTGAGGTTGAGAGAGCAGAGGCGTGGTCTCTTTTGGTTGTCTTGTGTGTAGAAAGAAATATGAATTTCAACCCTAATTCACACCAGTCACTATTCAATCACCATCGCGTGTAGTCACGCTGCCGCAGGAGTCGCTATTTGTATCTGAACCTGGTTGTGTCTGCGGATGAGATAGTTCGTTTAGTTCACGGCACAAAAAGTCCAAGGAGTCGTTCGATAGAGTTGGTGTACAAGTAAAGTTTTTTTTTAGTTCCCGAAGCCTATTATTGACGGTTCACCTATATTCGCGATTTGCGTACGACCGACCAGCTGAACAGTCTGGCGTTTCCGTCGCGTACTGCATTCCCTGCTTGACAGAAGTGAAATAGTAAATCTCTGATTAATCCAGTGAGACTGTGATTCATGTTGGCAAATACAATTAGGACCAATTTTTAGCTGTGTAATTAAGTTCAATCGCTATTGTGCCATTCACCAGAAATAAAATTAAATAAATAAGAACGTGTTTTTTTCATTTCTTTCTGCGGATCATCGTAATGCACTATTCAACTGGTGGCCAGCAAATGCAACAGAATATAAACTAGAATTGTACGCTGCAAGTACACCATCTTATCCAAGAGGAAACTCCATTCTGGACTTACTTATGATGGACGAGAGACTACAATTATTAGACACGGACCTAAATACTCAAAATTGCCCTTGCACAATTGGGTATGATAGTAACCATTACGGCCTCGGTGCCGTTTTACATGTTCCAAACGAGCATGCAATACTTAAGCAGTACGACCAGATACATTCGTTCGTTTTCCGAAAAGCACACTGGTCGCACTTTGATCGCATAATAAAAAGAGAACTAGCTCCAATGGCGCAGATCCTTCGACTAATAGAAACCTTCGAAATGAGGAAATGGAATGAATGGACAACATTGTCATCAAAACAATGCACCGTCCCATTCCAAGCAGTTCAGCAATCCTTATAGCCAAGAAATAAAGACAATTAAGTCATTGATTAAAAACGTTCAAAAGCTGATCCGTGATAACTACAGATCAGTAATTAATGAAGAATGGAAACGTAAAATTCTCTCCATTAAAACCAGTGGTGGGAATATGTTTCCGCAAATAAATAAAGTATTTAGAAGAAAAGATCATAATGACATTCCCTGCCTTTGAGTCCCGAGAATTGTAATTGAAATTGTCAAATATAATAGTAGTCGAGGATCCGCAAGAGAAAGCGAACTCAATTGGCGCCTGTTTCGAGGCAGTACACAAAGTGAATGAATCCATTCATTCTAACTTCGACATCCAAAACAGAGCAATCCAAAACCATATTTCTCTGCTCAATGAAGCAAATTTGGCATTCCGAAAACAAAAGTTTCACCATCTTCAGTGAAAACAATAGAGCGGAATCGCCGCTTAGAACTTTGCACACAAATATATTTGTGAACAAGAAGGAACTCATGGACCTCAGATCCGTTAAAAACAAGAAATCCTCTGGAACAGATGGTATTCCGAATACAGTTCTTAAACATTTGCCTCCGGAAGCGGTGAAAATGTACACTACCTTGTTCAATATTGCTCTAAACCGGGGATGAGCAAAACGCGGGCCGCGGGCCGCTTGCGGCCCGTTAAACGTGTTTATGCGGCCCGCCAAGCCTTTCTAAAATTGAATTTATTTTATCGACTTTCTCCCATTCTTTGTTCTTAAATACCATATTTTTATTATTAACTATTAATTCGTTATAGTTTTGTAATTATCTGCATACTTGGCAGCACTGTTTGTTTTCGTTACTGCCAGTTTTCGTTCGTTGTTTGAGTTTACAAATCTGTGTTTATCCTTTCGTTTGCTCTCGGTAAATTAAATTTTTCGAATATTAAATCTTGTCGGTTTATTAAACATATCCAATAAAAGGAATTGTGAAAAAATAAACATTGCGTGTATTTGTTTTATTTGTCGTCGCTCGTGTCGGGTAAATGCACCGGGCGTAAAAAAATTAATTATAATAAAGTGGTAGTACATGCTAAACAGAAGCAATTTTTTGTGACGAGTTACTTACTTGTCAGCGACTTGTGTGCTTGTTTGTGTTGGCTTCTGTCACACAATCAGTCAGACTGGTGATTCTTGAAAGGCGTGAGTGCAATATTATTGTAAAAAGGTAATATTAGAGTTTTTTCATTAAAAATTTTGTTTTATTACATTTTATTTTTAACTTTCAATTTTTTAACCCATACTAGCATGTCGGAAAACAAACAAAAAAACGAAAGGTTGCGGCTGAGCACAGGCATTTCCAAGAAAAGTGGAAATTTGATTATTTTTTCACTTTCTTTAGAGATAAAGCTGTATGCTTAATATGCTCAGAGACTGACTCGGCATTAAAAGAATATAACATAAAAAGGACTTACGACAGAAAACATGAACAACAATATAAAAAATTAACAGGACAACTAAGGATGGATAAGTTTAATCAAATGGAGAAAACCGTGGATAACAACGGGATATTTTTAAAAATCAAGGTTTTTTATCAAATACGGCAGTAAAGGCTAGTTTTGTTGTCAGTCAAATACTAGCAAAAAAAAATGAAACCCTTTGCGGATGGAGAGATGATAAAGGAATGTCTGACTGCTGTTGCAGAAATTGCATTTCCTGATCAAATAAATATTATTTCAAACATTAGTTTATCAAGATTCACCATTGCAAGGAGAATTGAAGACTTTTTAGAGAGCATAGCAACAACGCTTCGTGAACGCATTGCAAAATTCGAATACTGTTTTTTGGCGCTTGATGAGAGTTGTGATATTAGCGATACAGCACAACTGGCTATATTTGTACGTGGTATTGACACTAAGTTTAATATCACCGAAGAATTGTGTTCACTAATTCCAATGCAAGGGACTACAACCGGCAAAGACCTGTACGATGAACTAAAGTCTGTGTTGGAAACATTTTCAATTTTATTAGAAAAGATTATTGGTATATCGACAGATGAAGCATGAGCAATGTCGAGCATGGAGGTAGGAGTATCGGGAAGGCTATTTCAAGACATTAATAAGGTCACCGGAAGGGAAATATTCGTTAACCACTGCATAATTCACCAGGAAAATTTGTGTGCGAAAAGATTGAGTTTGCACAGTATGTCACAGTACCAATAATTAAACTAATCAATTTTATAAAGTCGCGCGCGTTAAATCACCGTGAATTTAAAGAATTTCTAAAAGATTTAGAAACTGAATATGGAGACGTGGTTTTTAATACCGAAGTACGTTGGCTTAGTAGAGGTGCAATGCTAAAAAGAGTATACAACTTAAAAAGCGAAATACAATTGTTCCTGGATATGAAGGGATATGCTTTTCCTCATTTTGGTAATAAAGAATGGATGAGTGATTTTGGGTTTCTTATCGACATGACTCAGCATCTCAATGATCTTAATGTGGAACTTCAGGGCAAAGGACAGTTTATTAACAATTTGTATGATAAAATTCAGGGCTTTCATCGCAAACTAAAATTGTGGAAACAACATCTTTTGCAGAATAATATGTCTCACTTTCCACATTTTGAAAAAGAAAACGTTACTACTTCTCAAAAATACGCACAATATATAGACATTTTAATCAACGAATTTCAATTACGATTCCAAATATTCAATTACGATTCCAAATATTCAAAGCTGAGAAGAAATGGCTTACAGCTGGTTTCCATGAAATTGTTTTCCTATATATATATACAGTTCCCGAAGACTTTCAAATGAAACTGATTGACATGCAGAATAATACCGAGTTAAAAAATGTATTTTTCTGAGTAAACATCGAAAATTTTTATAAATCGTATGTGAGCCCTGAGACATTTCCGCTTTTGACGAAAAATGCAAAGCGATGTCTCTTTTCGGAAGTACATATGTTTGCGAACAATTATTTTCAACCATGAAATTAATCAAGAATGATCACCGATCAAGACTGGGTGATGCACGATTAGAAAGCTGCGTGCGTGTAACTACCTCATCGATTCCGGCTGATATTGATCAGCTTGTATTGAAAAAACTGTCAAACTTCTCATTAAAAATTTCAAGTAAATTCGTTTTTCTGTTCTATTATTTATTTTGCATTAAAATTTGTATATGAAATCTTTACTATTTTGTAAATTTTATATTTTTTTATTCTAATGTTTATGTAAATAAAGTTTTGTAATTATTAATGTGTTATTTTATGTGGGGCCCGCGAAAAAAATTTACAATTTAAATTAGCCCGTTGATTAAAAGGTTGATCACCCTTGCTCTAAAGAATGCATACTTTCCAAGACGTTGGAAAATAGCAGTAGTCCACATCCCATCCCCAAAAAGGGCAAGGACAGGAGCAATCTCGCCAATCTTCGCTCGATTAGTCTGCTGCCAAACATTAGCAAAATATTCGAAAAAATCATAAATAAGGCATTGATAAACTGGTGTGATGAAAACGGCATCATACCGAACAACCAGTTTGGCTTTAGAGGGGGCACGACACAGTTCATGCAGATACAAAACTTGTTTCCGATATACAGTGGAACAAGGCAAAACGACAATGCACAGGCGTATGTTTGGTTGACTTTGAAAGTTAGAAGGACTTGTATATAAGTTATCAAATCTAGGTTTGCCTGAATACCTGTTATACATCATTTACGACATGATAATGGATAAACAATTTGTGGTAAAATGTGGGGACAAAATCTCCAATAAAACTTTCCATATTAAAAATGGCTTACAGCTGGATGTCTTCAATATGTATACTAGTGATCTAGTTGGGTCTCTTAATCATGCCATTGCGTATGCCGACGATACTGTAGTGTACAGATCAGGAAAAAAAATCGATGCGATTAACAGACTTCTTCAAGACCACTTCAATATAATAAAACGCTTTTGTGACGATTGGAAATTGAAAATCAACTTCCAACAGTAACTATCCTTTTCAGAACACCTCTTTCTACAGCTTTAAGAGATACAAGGCATAATTGGAAAAACTTTTCCATTGTAGGAAGTAATAATCTTCCGCAGCCAATTAAAACTTGGTATTTGGATGGACCAATACCTATACTTTGATAAGCAGCTAAAAGTGCATATGCAATGACAAGAAGTCTGTTTCGAAATAGTCTCCTAGATCAACAAGTTAAAATAATTTCGTACTCAGCATTTATTGGTCCAATATTAGTGTATGGTTGCCCGGTATGGTTTAACGTTTCCCCATCCTACATGGAAAAGTTTCGCATTTTCGAGAGGCAGTGCTTGCGTTCCTGCCTCGGATTACATAGACCACCTGAGTCAATACAGGAAATTCTATCCTAATAGGACACTATATGACAAATCAGGACTGAATAGAATAGACAATTTCATTATCAAAATTATTCGTGGTCACACTGCAAAGGCAATGTGCACCGAAAATAATCTTATCTCGGGAGCATACTACCCCAATGACATGTATCTGGAGAATACACTCTAAAATGGGTTTATCCTTTCGGGGTTAAGGTATGGACGCCGACGTACGGCACGGGGTTCACTCTCACCCACCGACAGAAATTCGGGGAACGGCGAATAGTTGCGGGTAATATCGAGCCAGGGAACAGCCATCAGTGTGGGGGTGGAGGCGTACGGAGGTCAGCAGGGACACGGATTCACTTCCTCACCACTACGTTCGTTGATGCTCCACAAAATTGTCCCAGAAGAATGCCCAAAATAGGTCGAAGGAGGCAAATAAAATGCACTGATAATATTTACTACGGTTTATTTTTCTGTCTTCTAAGCTTCACAAGTCAGAAGGAAACATAACATTTACTATGGTTTATTTTTTGGTCTCTTAAATTTTACAAGCCAGCGGGGGCGTGTAGCATTGCCATTGATAAAAACTTAAAGGGAAACATAAAATTGTCATTAACAAAACTTAAGGGGGACTTGGCGGTTTCGTTTTACAGCTTCACAACATCGCCATTAATAAAAACTTAAGAAACTTGGCGGACTTATTTTATAGTCTCACAACATCGTCGCTAATAAGTACTTAAGGGAAAAGCGCAATTAAGTGTTATCTTGTTTGTTAAATTTTGCGTGCGCGACCACTTGTTCTACGACTATCGTTACACTGTTTATTAAGTTCTCTTTCCTTGACCGATATACCGGCGCGGGTTTCCCACTCGATTCAATTCTTTGGGTTCGCTAAAACTCGACTCGGCTAGCTTGGAGACCGACACACTACGGGGAAAGGAAGAGGGAACGACGCGCACTCTGTAGTGGTTGGAGAACGACCTCGGGCTAATTGCAAGAGCGGTTTGTGCTCGGTGGAGGTTATGACTCGACTGACTAATTATTAAAAGGAAAAGGTTCATCGCGTCGTGGCAGTGGAGTCATAGCTAAAATAAACTCACTGCCACTTACGAGGAATTTTGAGAAGAGTTGCTATGCTTGCATAGGAATTTAGTTCCAGCGAATCCTCGCCGTATAAGCTGAGTTGGATTCGTTGGTTGTGTGTACCGGTAAATTGGCATAGCCAAGTATGATCAAGGGTCTTGATCTTTGTTATTGTTTCGTGGAAAATTAGCTGTCGCTTGGTTGCAGACGAGAAGTATAGTTTAAGGAGGAAATGAACCGAAGTGGTTTTCGGGGGAAATTGGAATTGCTTGGGTGCAAGCAAGGAATATCATATAGATAAGATATTAACCGAAGTAATTTCGGGGAAATGTATGCGGCACGGTGTAGTTGGTGGTGATGATTAATCTTCCGTTGTGGGTTTGAATATGCGTTTTATTACAGCATATACATTTCCGGGGAAATTGGAATTGCTTGGTCGCAAGCAAGGAATATGGTTTAGATAAAGAATTGACCGAAGCAATTTTGGGAAAATGTATGCGGGGTTGATTTAGAATATATTCTCTGGAATTCTATTCTGTTGCGGGTTTTGGAGAGTGTTTTATTGCAAAGTTTGGAATGTATGCTATTGCGGATTTTGCATGGGGAGTTGGGTTAAAGTGACGCGCTGTTAGCAGACAAGGTTGGTTAGAATTGTGGGTTGGTTCTCCATGTGGTATAGAGAACCCCCGCAATCCCACCTGAAGAGTTCCCTCTCTTGGATAGAAAAGGTCTTATCCAAAACCACTACGGAGTCCTCATTATTTACCACGCTTTTCATGGTGCCAGGGACAAACGGATTCTTTATAACAGTGATATATCAAATGCTGCAGTTCACTTGCGCTTTACCATGGCAAGAGGCGATCGCGATAAATCTATAAATGGCCGATCCCATCCCAACTGGTGGTGGATTGACAATGAAAAAAGGACTTAAATCCCCAAATATAGTAAGATTTTCACACGCTACGCTTTCCCTTCCCATTCCTCATTTCCTTTTTCATATATATTTATTCTTCCTTTTCGTTTAAAAATCTGTGTATGTTAACATTTCGTTAATGTTAATATTTTTTTTTGTTAACTTTTTATTATATCTTGTTATTAAAAAAACAAAAAAGAAAAAAAAAGATAACTTCCAGGAAATACCATATACAAAAATCTAAAAATATAAAAATATAAAAATGTTATGGTACCCCGAAAGGCATTACACAAAATTGTGTAGAGCCAGTAAATTATTTTAAGAATAAGAAAAGATTGTAAAATAGGATTTAGCATTTTAGTCCTAAGTCAACATTTGTTAACTTATTGTACAATAAATGCGTTATTCAACAACAACAACAACAACCGAATTTGTCCCTCAAATAAATAAAGTCTTTCGAAGGAAAGGTTATAATGACATCCCATGTCTGCGAGTTCCGCAGACTCCCGAGAATTGTCAAACTGCTGAACGCAGGACTTACCCTGGAACACATTAACTCTAACGAAGAGTTCACAATAGTCGAGAATCCGCAAAAAAAAAAACACTGGTGCTTGTTTCGAAGCAGTGTATAGATTGAACGAATCGAGGCATTCTAACCTTGACCTGGAAAAGATGGCTCTCCAAAAACGCATTTCGTTACGCAATGAACTTAACAATTGGCATCTCTTAAGTCGACGTTTCACTATCTTTAGTGAAAATAATAGAACGGATTCCCCGCTTAGAAATCTAAATACTAGTATACTTGTACACAAAAATGAACTGACGGACATTCTTAGATCCTTTAAGAACAAAAAATCTTCTGGAATAGATAGTATTCCAAACATTGTTCTAAAGCATGTACCTCTTGAAGTAGTAAAGGTTTACACTATTTTGTCAATAACGCTCTAAATACTGCATATTATCCAACCCAATAAAAATCTGCAGTAGTCCATCCCATCCCCAAAAAGGGCAAGGACAGGAACAATCCAGCCAATCTCGGCTCGATTAGTTTGCTTCCGAACATCAGCAAGATATTCGAGAAAATTATAAATAAATCATTGACTAACTGGTGTGAGGGAAATGGTATTATTCCGAACAACCAGTTTGGTTTTCGATGGCAACATGACACAGTTCATGCTGCCACAAAACTTGTTTCCGACATACACTGGATCAAGGCGAAGAGACAATGGACAGGGGCCTGTTTGGTTGACTTTGAAAAGGCTTTCGACACCGTATGGCTAGAAGGTCTGGTATACGAGGGTTGCCTTTTATATTTCGGGATTAGAAAACAAAAACAAATATTGATCATCGAAAATCACTTTATTGTTTTCCAAAATATTCCCCATGAAGATCTATACACTTTTGCATGCGTTTGAACCAATTGTCGAAGCACTTTTGCCACTCTGATTGAGGTATCTCCAACACATGCATTCTGAATGCAGCAACCGCTTCTTCAGGTGTCGAAAAACGTTGACCTCTCAGTTTGGTTTTTACGTACGGGAATAAAAAGAAGTCATTCGGTGCCAAGTCAGGACTATACGGCGGATGACCCATCAAATCGATGTTTTGGCTGCTCAAAAATGCGGTTGTCGCAGCCGATGTGTGAGAGCTCGCATTGTCGTGGTGAAGAGTGATCCGTCTTCGGCGGTTGGTTTTCCTGATTTCTTGGAAGACAACTGGCAAACAAATGGTTGTGTACCACAGAATTGACTGTTCTGCGTTGTTCTAGTGGTACGGTTGCGACATGTCCAGTTTTTCCGAAAAAACAGGCGACCATTTGCTTGGAAGTGCTTCGTGCGCGAACAACTTTTGTTGGATTTGGCTCATCTTGAAACACCCAGACAGTCGACTGCTGTTTACTTTCGGACTCATACGCGTAAATCCACGATTCAGCACCTGTCACGATGTCATAGACGTGTTTCGAAGCACCGCGACCGTATTTTTTGAGCATTTCTTTCGACCAATTGACACGAGCCTTTTTTGGGCGATTGACAAATTGTGTGGGATCCAACGCGAACAATTTTTTTTGACAGTCACTAACGCCTAAGGTTGTCTCAATCTCACGATAGGTCACATGACGATCTTCCAATATCAGTGTTCGCGCACAGCATCAATGGTTTTCAGAACAACAACTGATTTTGGACGACCTTCACGAAATTCATCTTGGAGTGAACTACGACCACGATTGAATTCACCATACCATCGATAAACACTGGTCCTTGATGGAGCTTCAGCGCCAAAAATTGAATTAAATTCATCCATGCACTGTTGCTGAGTTAATCCACCCCGAAAGTTGTAAAAAATAATCGCACGAAAATGTTGACGATTTAATTCCATTTTTGGGCCGAGATGAATCTTTTAAGTTACTGTAAACAACACAAATAGCGCTCGTATGTCAAAACGTTCTGAGTGCGTATAACCTCAAGAATGTCCAAGTTTACGACAAGGCTGTCAATTGCCGGATTGCAACGCTAGGGTTGCCAAATCCCGAAACATAAGAGGCAACCCTCGTATAAGTTATCAAATCTAGGTATGCCCGAATATTTATTATACATTATCTACGATATGATAATGGGTAAACAATTTGTAGTGAAATGTGGAGATATAATCTCTAACAAGACTTTCCACATCAAAAACGGTCTACAACAGGGAGCAGTGAATTCTCCCATTTTATTTAACATTTACACTAGTGGTCTAGCGGGTTCTCTCAACCATGCAATTGCGTATGGCGACGACATTGTGGTGTATAGATCTGGAGAAAAGATTGATGTCATCAACAGACTTCTGCAAGATGATTTCAACAAAATCAAACGTTTTTGCGACGACTGGAAATTAAAAATAAATTTCCAGAAAACAGAGACTATCCTTTTCAGAACGCCACTGTCCAGTGCATCAAGGGATACAAAACGGAATTGGAAAACATTTTCCATTGCAGGAAGTAATAATCTTCTTCTACAAGTAAAAACTGTAGCCATCATCATCATCATCATCGGCACTACAACCGGGAACCGGTCTTGGCCTTATTTAGCAAGTCCTGAGGCTTGTTAAATTTTTCCATAATGATTTGTTTTTTCCGGGCAAAGTCATTAGTCTCGCGCCAGCAAAAAAAAAAACTGTAGTCAGATACCTTGGAATCTGGCTTGATCAATATCTTTATTTTGATAAGCATACAGCAGCTGCTCTTACAGCAGCTAAAACGCATATGCAATGACACGAAGACTCTTCCGTAGTAGTCTTCTGAACCCCAAGGTGAAAATAATTTCATACTCGGCATTCATCAGACCAATATTAGTGTATGGCTGCTCGGTTTGGTACAACATATCCCCATTTTACATGGAGAAGTTTCGGACGTTCGGGAGGCAGTGTTTGCATTCCTGCTCCGGAATGTATAGAACCCCAGAGTCGCAGTATACGAAATACTACCCCAATAAAGTCCTGTACGACAAATAAGGACTAAACAGAATAGATAACTTCATTATCAAGATTATTCGTGGGCACACAACTAGGGCAAGGTGCAGTAAAAATGAACTCATTTCCGGAGCATTCTATCCCAAGGATATGCATCTGGGGAGTGCTCTCCAGAATGGGGTCATTCCCCCAAAAGCGTTCCCTTTCTTGGATGAAAATGGACTTATCCAAAACAAACGTGGAGTCCCTATCATTTACCACGCTTTCCGTGGTGCCAGGGATAAACGAATTCTCCATGATACTGATATCTCTAATATTCCAGATCGCCTGCGTTTTAGTATGGTGACCGGTGAAAGAGATAATTCAATAAAGGGCGATCTCATCCCAACTGCTGCTGGATCAGTAAAGAAGAAAGAACTATACGTCCCCAAACATAGTATGCCTCTGAGGCGCACCGCTTTCCTCCCCCCTATCGCTATTCAAAATAATTTAATATAATTTTTTTTTTTATAATTATTTGTATTCCTTGTTTATGTTTGTACGTTTTGTTTCGTTTTTTATTTTTGTATTTTTGCTTGTCAACCCCCCTATATATGTAGAAGTGATGAAGAAAGGACTACATGTCCTCAAACACAGTGTTTATTAGTTATAGAGGTATAAGGCCCCTTTTGACCTTCCTCTTTTGATTATAAATTACTCCTATCTGACAAACGGGCGTCAGGGCACATAAACCCGTGACCTAATTTATTATTATTTATTTTAAGTTTTCACCAGGGCACATAAACCCGTGACGTGATTTTTGTTATTTACACATAGGCTCTTCAACCTATGCGTTAGTGAATTATTTGGTGATCCAACAGCCGATCGAGGAATTCATAAGGTGTTGGTAAAAATGCTGAAAAGAAGCGGTGGACCTCAAACAAATGGTAGACGTTTATGTCGTGACAAATGAGAGAAGAATCACATTTATTCTAAAAATATTTCGCCTTATATACAAAATCTAAGAATAAACTTACTACCTAATAATTCTGGTACAGTTGGAAAACAAGATTTTTTCCAATGTACCTACAATAAAAATACAAACCAGTCATATAATCATATGGCGACGACCAAATATCAAAAGATACATTTTCTTACTACGTCAAAGTGACGGGTCGCACATTTTCTTAATTACCTAATTCCTTTGTTCATTTTGTGAATCACTACAAACCGATACCGCCGTGGCTGCATCCGGGAAAACCCTTAATGGAAATCCCTTTGCCTGCGTCATAAAACATGTGCGCATCGAGGTCGTTTCATGAGACGAGAATTATCTGCTAAGATAATTGCCGTAGAAAAGGGAACCGTCATAAAAATTGGTATTGTGTGAAAAGATAATTGGAAAAACTCAAAAGGATAATTTTGTACTCACGTGGTGATGTACGATGTTTGTAGTGACACATAAAATGAACTTATCCTATGATTCGATAAACAAGATGATACAAATACTGAATTTAACAAATGATACAAATACTTAAATTAACACACAGTATGCCTCTCATGCGTACGGCTTTACCTTATATCCCCAATTCCTAATCATTTTTTTATATGTATTTATATCAACAAAAAAAAGATATAGAAAGAATAGAACATATTTTAAAAAGAAAACATCTATTATTGTGCTATGTCATAAAAACAACAGCGATTGTACACCGAAAGGCATAATAAATGTCCCAGTATTTTACCAATATGCTCGAGGATTTCTATGATAGAGGCATAATGAAATCATCCTCGAAATAGCAATACGTTATTGAACAAGACGGTGCATATTTGACACAAATCGGATCATTCTAATTATGCTCAACAAAGCCTTCAATTTTATGCAAAATAATGGATTTCTTTTCATTGCACAATTTATTTATTTTTTCTGTAATCCAAAAATGACAAAACATAAATACATTACTTTCCCCGCCCAGTAGGCTTTGAAAAAGTGGAAGATGACCACCAATCAACTATCGTTGATGAGGGTTCCACCAAGGAGGAGATTAGTAAGGAATGTGGATGTTGGACGGCTAGTCCTGGAGACAATCGCTGTCAATAAAGGCAGTTCAGAGAGGTCCCAATTAAAGACGCGTTCACATGAAATGCAATATATCGATTAAAATATGAACAATCCACAGATTGAAGCTGTTAGAACATTGGAGGCAATCAGAAAATGCGGGTACCTGTAAAACATCGACGGGTAGCTAAGAAAGAATTGCAACTTGAACCAATATTGCTAATGCGTATTATTATTATTATTATTATTATTTATTGGCCTGTAAGAACCCGGAAGTTCATGACCTCACCGACTCGGCTTCGCCATCGTTCCCTGTTCTGGGCACTCTCCTTCCACGCTTGACCATTCGATCCGATCTCCTCAAGGTCAAACCTAACATTGTCCTCCCATCTCCGCCGCGGCCGTCCTACCGGTGTCTTTCCCGTTGGTCTACCGTCAAGAATTCTATGCACGGTCCTATCGTTCCCCATTCTCGCCACGTGTCCGGCCCATCCTAATCTTCGCGACTTGATTACTCTCACTATTGTAGGTTTGCGATATAGCTCTTCCAATTCGTGGTTATGGAGTCTCCTCCATTCTCCTGCCTCCTCGTCATATTTACCTCCAAAGATGCCCCTCAAAACTTTATTCTCGAATACGCGGAATTTGTTTTCTTCCCGTTTTGTGAGAGCCCGTGTTTCGCATCCATATAGAACAATCGGCATGATTATGGTTCTATAGACACGGAGCTTTATGTTACGTGATAGCAGTCTGGATTTCAGCAGTTTACTGACTGCGTGCCAACTCTCGTTGCCGGAATGCAGTCTCTTGTTAATTTCCTTCGACATTTCGTTACTGGCCGTCAGTATCGTTCCCAGATATTTAAATTCTTTAACATTTTCAAATATCTTACCTCTGACGTTTATATGTGTTACCTGAGGTCCACCTGGTCTCGCCATAATCATGTATTTTGTTTTGTCTTCATTTATTTCTAGGCCCACCTCTTCTGCCGCTTGCATGATGATTTCACAGTTTTTATTAACAGTCTCTAGATTATCGCCCAGAACGGCGATGTCATCCGCATATGCGAGCACTTGTGTGACCCCGTTCAGGGATGATCCGGCTATGTTGTCGTCTTGTATCTTTCTGATGACATACTCGAGCACAAGGTTAAAGAGACACGGTGATAGACCATCTCCCTGCTTTAGTCCGTCCCGGATTTCAAATGGTTCTGAGAGGTGGTTTTCTATTCTGACTCGCCCTTTGTTTTCGTTCATGCAAATTTGAATGAGGTCGGCATATTTTTTTGAGACTCCCAGCTCAACTAGAATATGGTAGAGTCTCTGCCTTGCGACTGAGTCGTAGGCTTTTTTGAAGTCAACGAACAGTTGGTGAACCGTCTCTCCGTATTCCCACTTCTTTTCCAGCAGTTGTCTTATTGTGAACATTTGGTCGCTTGTTGACCGGTTCCTACGGAATCCACATTGGTAGTCTCCCAGTATCTCTTCTGCGTATGGTGTGATTCTTGCCAGGATGACATTTGTTAATATTTTGTATGCGGTTGGGAGCAATGATATTCCTCTGTAGTTTTCGCAGTCAGATCTGTCGCCTTTTTTGAAAATGGGGATGACTATTGAGGTTTTCCATTCTTCCGGAGTGACTTCCTTATCCCATATTGTTTGGATGAGCTGGTGGATCTTTCGAGCGGTTGCCTCTCCTCCATGCTTCACAAGCTCTGCCGGTATGCAGTCGACTCCGGGAGCCTTGTTGTTTTTCAATCGCTTTATTGCGTCTACAACTTCGTTGAGAGACGGCTCTGGGATCGGAGGCTAGGCTGTATGTACGCTTGGTGCATTTATCTGTGGTTGATGGGTGCGTACATTGAGCAGATTTTCAAAGTACTGCTTCCATCTTGTCACGACATTGTTTGTTTCTGTGACCAGACAGCCGTTTGCGTCTCGAATTATTTTGGCTCTTCCTCGGTAGCCATTTCTAATTGAATTTATGCCGACATACATACCTCTGATGTTCTTTGCCCTAGAATTTTCTAGGATTTTTTCGATTCGAGTCTTCTCCCATTCGCGTTTTTTGCGTTTGAAGAGTCTCATTGCCTCTCTCCGAATTGTCGCGTATCTTTCTGCGTTGACTTCATCATATCTTTCTAAGTGGATCACTCTGAGGCGTTTACGTTCTTCTATCTTCGCCCTGCACTCATCGTCAAACCAAGGTTTGGACTTCATTGTTTTCTTAAATACTAATACCTTTTGGGCTGTTAGTTTGATTATGTCTCTGATCGATGTCCATTTAGTGTTCACACTATTAGCTTCCTCTTCCTCACTGCTCACTATGCGTATAGTTACATGAAAGCTTAATAGAAAAAAAGACACCGAAGTAATTGCTTCCCTCACAAATTAATATAAGTATTGTATTAATATTAAAAAAAAAAAATTGCGTTAGAAGAGGACGAAATCAGGCATCAGGAAATGGGCCGCCAATACACTAGAAAAAGTCGGAAATTGTGGAATTCCCAATTGAAGACTTAGATTGCTGCTGACTGAAGACACCCTACGTTCGGGATGCCACCAGTGCGATAATGTGTAGTTATCACACACTAGGGTTCCCAACATCTCTGCTCATTCAACTGCGCCACAATAATGCAATGCCAACAAATAAATCTGTGAAATGGCTATGAAAAGATGTACGATACGCACAACTACAGTAATTTTCCACTACACTACTTTTTACCGCATATCCCCCAATCTGACAGTTACCCACTTTAGCACATTCAACACCGAATTCCAATTTAAAAGTTCACCTGCATCGAATACTGATAGCAGAAGCACCGGATTTGTAGAATTTATTAGCTGAAAATTTGCAAACATGATGCGTAAGTACAAAACTTACCCCTTTATCTAAGGCATACTTCATTCATAATGTGTTCTCCCCATTTCAACCCTTCGCTCAACCACTCTTACGAAGCAGTCAGGCAACTTAGACAAAAGTGAAAAAACGCAGAGTATCGATTTTATGGAAATCATTTTCAGTAATTTATTCAGAACGGGAAATCGACGCAAACCGAGTACAGTAGTAGCACACTATCATTCATCAGGACAACACCCCATCCCCGTGTTTACCTGAATGCATCTTGGAACAAAAAATCCTCCTTGCAAAAGCAGATACAATTTAACGGCCAGCTTCGGAAATATCAGCCCTTAGGTAAAACGAGGACTCGTCCTGTGTTGCCGGAGAGGCAAATACGAAACGACGTGGCAAACGGAGTTTCAGTGGAAAATCGCTTTTCTGGAAAAGTTGCTCCACGTGAAAGAGATTATCTTAAAGGGGGTGTATAATAACAATCAATACTTCAGAGGGAACGAAGGATTCTGTGGCATCCGGCAAATTTAGGCATCTGCATTCACTGTGTTTTTGGCTTTTAGCTCTTCCGTTCGAATGAATTTTCCGTTTGAGTATTTACCTTAATTAAGAACCAAATACGTTGTCTGGCATAAAGACTGCACTAGGATAAAGCTTTCATGAGAAAAGTTAAAAAAAAAAAATAGAGAATACAAAATTGGACGTCGAAAAGTCACTTGAAATTTCGTGTCAGGCCACCAGACTGACTACAGTTCTGCAGGTTCTTTTGTTTGTGTTTCCCCGACATCATGCTTTACTATCCTGGGGCCCATATGAAGGCCACTACCACCAACTTGTGGTCATTAAACCTCGCAGATCCTGAATAACGGTTGGCATTTTTTGTTTATTTTAAGCCAACTAAAGCAGAACGGCCCGGGTAATGAGGACAAACGACAATGAAACAAAAGGATGCCACAACGATACTAAAAGTGTTTGCCATCGGTCTTGTTTCGAGCTGATGATTCTTTCAAGAGATGCTACACTTCGTCTGCGTGTATGTTGATGAATTTAATAAATTATGATCTTTATGGTGGCGGTAACATCTCATGATGAGCTGATTTTGCAGAGGACCCTCGACGAGCGATGCGAGTATGAGTAAAAACGATACGATAATTAGCCAACGTTTATGTTGAGACGTAATTCCAACCGATGCTCCAGAAATGATGTGTGCAGATGTGAGAGTATTTGTGTCAGTACATGAATTCACCTCGTAAAATTCTTTAGTGTATGGGTCGTTAGCTTTAGTTATACCTAATGCAGAATTAAATGTTTACAGTGGTGAAAGTGGAGTGACAGGATCTAATGGAACTGACAAAACGGAAGTCCAAATTAGACATAATAAATCGGGGGAAAGGAAATATTAGAAAACTTTTAAGAAAGACAGAATAATACTAAAATATATTTGAAATTTAAGGGATTGATTTCATATCGAATTCGTAGGACAGTTATTGTTCTTAAGTTGAACATTCATTTAAAGCCAATGGATGTTTAGCGTTTGGTAAACACTAGTTGCTGATGCCAACTCGTCTTAATCATATCTCTACAGTAATACTTCGTCATTCTTCTGTATATATGCAAATGCCGATCCACATATAGCTGCGAACATAAAAATAGTGTCACCAAGAAAAAAAAAACAATAGAAATTCTAATCGAATCCTAAGCCACCAAAATCATCATCGAAGTTAATAGATTTAGAACACATTTTGTTTTCAATTAGGTGAGAAACAAAGTATCAATGCATTAGACCGTTTTTTTTATTTTTTTTTATTTTTTTTTTCAATTTTTTTTTTTATTTTTTTAAATATTTTTTTTATTTTTTTAAATTTTTTTTTAATATTTTTTATTTTTTATTTACTTCTCCCAGGAAAGAGCGAACCTCTCGCGCTGAGTCAGCACCTTGAGATGCTATTTCTTCTCGACCGGGTCCATCAGTTAAGCTCAGAAAGATAATCAAGGATTTCTCCACACCATTTCACGGAGTCTATAATTGAATGGGGTGGTATTTCACCGGGCGGCTGGGCTTTGAGACCCAACCTACCACTCAGTAATTGTGCCGAACTGCACAATAGCAAGAGTCGTCAGCTGAACCTACGTTTGCACAATCAAACTCAATACACAACATCCTTACCAAATCAGCTATTGACAAGGATTCAATTTTATTCGTCTGAACACAAGGATATCGCAAGTCGCTACTTAAGCTGTGTGATTGCTACGAAAATGTTCTGGGCACGGAACTGATGAATCTACTTACTGGTAAAGTGTAACAAATAATAACAATTCTTTATAGCCACAGGGAGAAAATGGAAGTGGCATTTGCTTAATTTCTATGTATTCAATAAAGAGTGTAGTTTTTGAATAAAAGTACGTCACTTTGAAATACTAACAATATTTTGATTATACGATGCGGAGGTATTAGAGGTATTAGAGTCACCACGGGTGCATTAACTGAACCGTCATAATCTCAAAACAACTGCAATCGTGACACCAATACGCAGCGCAATTGTCAAAAATATTCTTAATGGGCACTGGACGATGGAAATCAATCCGTTCTTTGGATACTAAAAGTTGGTAGTGTATGAAGTCGGCGCAAAATGCAATGTACAGGAGAAATCCAACTAAGGTTGCGTGACACTGATGAGAAGAAGACACTCAAAGGAGCTTGCTGCTAGGATGCTCGACATCATTCAACAGCCTCAGGAGGTGTTGTTTCGAAAATTGTGCTCGGTTGTTGTGAAAACAGTATCCATCGAATCGACGAGCGCTATACCATAAGTCTTACTTAATAAGTCGCCAAGACAGAGCAGCTTAAGCAGCCTTAAGCCGGTCTTAAAGCAAATCCAGAGCGGATCTCCAAAAAATGGTTGTGATTATTTAAAAAACAAGGGGGGGGGGGGGGGGGGGGTAACTGTGTTCTCAATGGCTTTATAGATAATGTGGTTCACATTTACAGAACAGCTCCGAAAGTTGAGATGATAAATTGTTTACTACAGTGAGACTTCAACAACGTGCAGGGCTATTGCGACGACTGGAAACTTAAGATCCACTTCCAGAAATGTGAAGTCATCCTATTTAGAACCCCATTATATAAAGCCACGAACGACACAAGAAAAAACTGGCGAAAGTTAGTTATCGTAGGACCGCATGGAGGTAAACTGGAAACCAAGAGCGTAGTTAAATACCTTGGCATCTGGCTAGATCAATATCTGTATTTTAACAGACATGTAGAGTCTGATTTGGTCGAAGCGAGGAAAACGTTTGCTATAACAAGGAGCTTTCACAATAGCCAACTTGACAGCAGGATAAAAATTATATGCTAGATGACGCTAATCAGGCCAATGCTTATATACCGTTGCCCAGTTTGGTTTAACATATGTCTAAATTTGATGGAAAAGATTCGGGTGTTCGAAAGGAAGTGTCTCAGAAGTTGCCTTAGATTATATCGGACACCGGAATCGGACTATAAAAAGTATTATTCAAATGAGACTTTATATACGAGGTTTGAGACGCAACCTGTATGGGTTTAGACCTTTTTTGCGATGATAGTGAAGACAAAACCATTCTAACAAGCGCTATGGTGGTTAAAATCACTAAAAGATCGACCAGTGCTTAACACATCATACCACTGTCGCAGTACGAATTCGATCGATAATCTCAAGTACGTAAGCGCGTAATCAGCAATAACTTTGGTTTCGCTTCTTTTGTTGTCACGATCAGCACAACTCTACACACAAATTGGAAAGAGAAAGTCAGCATTTCCGCAAATTCGAATTTTGCGTATCTAATTGTCTCAAATTCAATCTTGTTCCTTTAGGACGACCAGTGAGTAGGGCGTTAGAAAATAATCACAGCTAGGCCGGTGATATAAGTACCATCCTGCAGCCCGGTGAAATACCACATCATCAAGCTATAGGCTCCGTGAAATGATCGGGGGAATTCCCTGGTCATCTTTCGGAGGTTGGCTGATGGATCGGTTCGAGAAAAGGTCGGTTTAGCTGGTAGTTGGTCTCAAGAAGATATACTACCACGTCACGCTGTACATTCCGCGATTTGATCGGGACAAATATGCGACTATGTTTCGGATTTATGGCTGATGGCCCAGACTGACACGGAGACAAGTCATTATGGTACATTCTGAGATAAAGAATTCCAGAGGTAAATTAGTTTCCCATTCGGATCTCCGGGGGGACTATCTCAGTCGGAACATCATGCAAATATTATTATGTAAACAACCGAATTTGAAGAAATTCGCCATCGATTAATCGGGCTCGTTCTCGAAATTCTGTCGACGTTCGACTGTTAACGGCATTTTGTAACACCAGGGGCATCGGTTTCACCAATATGAATGTAAAGGCCGTCCGCCCAAAATTTGCAAACAGCGGAACCTGGTATCGTTGCCCTAACCGGGACCCGAGTCGATTCGTCAATTGATTCGACATATATTCGTTGCTCAGAATACGACTTACAATACATTCCGTTTTAAGGGTGGAGTCTGCGTCTTCACGCGGTCCGATCTGACTTGACACAGGATGCAGGCGTTGGAACCCAATAAGATGGACGTGATGTGCTTGAGGGTCGTGCTGAGGAGTTCTGTTAAATTTCAGATACAGATCAACCACCCAACTCCTGAAATTGTCGTCCTTGGCGATTTTAAAGTGGACAATTCCGGCTGGTTGTTACATTCTAATAGAACCGATCAGGCTAGGAGGCTGGCGGAGATGTTCGCTATTAGCCCCAAATTGACTCAACTCGTGGAGCAACCTACGCGAGTGGCGAATGCCCGTGGTGACTATGCGAACACCCTGGGTCTGTTTTTGATATACAAGCCGAGCATATATACAGTGGAAATTGCTGCGCCGCTGAGAAACTCTGATATCTGCTTGATATCTGCCGCGCAACCACTTGCATTTCAAGCGAATAACCGACCTAAGCTTCAATTGAAATTAATGGCAATGATAGGGCTAATAGCTTTTTAATTACGAGGGAAGGAATCCAGAGTATCTTCGACTCAATAAGAAGCAAAGAGTCAGTGGACATAGATGGAGTACTTAACATCGTACTCAAGAACCTCCCCCCAATGCTCATAGATATATACACGGTCCTGTTTAACAACACGTTGAATAATGGATACTTTCCCACGCCTTAGAAAACGGCAATCATACAGCCCATCCCGAAAAAGGGCAAAGACTGTACAAATCCAAAGAACATGCGTTCGATAAGCTTACTCCCAAGCATTAGTAAAGTATTCTAAAAGACCACTAACAAAGCTCTGCTAAAATGGGTAGACGTCAACAACATTACTCCGAATAACCAGTTTAGCTTTAAGATAGGCCTTGAAATCACACATGCCGCAGCTAAACTGGTCTCCGACATACAATGGAATAAATGTAGGAACTAATTCACAGGTGCCTGTCTGATCGACTTGGAAAAAGCCTTTGATACCGTCTGGATTATATTACAAACTGGTCCAACAATGCACATATAAGCCTTTACTATATGTACTTTTTGGCGCAATGCTAATAACCTTGCCCGGAAAAACGAATTATTATGGACAAGTCTCGAATATGGACCGGATACCGGTGAAGAGACTTGCTAAATAAGGCCACGATCGAATCCCGGTTGTAGTGCCGATAATGATGATATGTACTTTACGATATGTTAAATGACAGGAGGTTCGTAGTCAAAAGTGGAAATGTGACCTCTAATAAAACGTATAATATCAAGAATGGCTTGCAACAGGGAGCTGTACTTTCTTCGATTCTTTTTAACATTTATCTTAGCGACTTGTTGGATGCACTTCCGCAGGCTATTGCGTACGCAAACGATCTCATAATTTACAGAACAGCTACGAAAGTTGAGATCATAAATTGTTTACTACAGTGAGACTATAGCGTTTGGAATGATAGTGAAGAACGTGTGATTCGAACTGACGCTATGACAATAAGAATCACCAAAAATTGAACCTAAGCGGAACACATCAGGCTACTGGCCGTGTTTGTGAATTCGATTTCTAAACTCAAATACATTCGACAAATGTGGAAATGGTATATTATTGCTATGGTATACGGCTTTACTGGATTTGCTTTTGGTGGTGTTGTTCTTTACTAGTCGTGTGTGTATCTGCTAGAAACGCCACAAGACTTCAACAAAGTGCAGGGCTATTGCGACGACTGCAAACTTAAGATCAACTACCAGAAATGTGAAGTCATCCTATTTAGAACCAATTATATAAAGCCACTAATGACACAAGAAAAGCTGGCGAAAGTTAGTTATCGTGGGACCGTATGGAGGTAAACTGGCAACCAAGAGTGTAGTTAAATACCTTGGCATCTAGCTAGATCAATATCTGTATTTTAACAGACATGTAGAGGCTGGTTTGGCCAAAGCGAGGAAAACTTTTGCTATAACAAGGAGCTTGCACAATAGCCAACTTGACAGCAGGGTTAAAGGTTATATGCTAGATGACGCTAATCAGGCCAATGCTTATATACCGTTGCCCAGTTTGGTTTAACATATGTCTAAATTTGATGGAAAAGATTCGGGTGTTCGAAAGGAAGTGTCTCAGAAGTTGCCTTAGATTATATCGGACACCGGAATCGGACTATAAAAAGTATTATTCAAATGAGACTTTATATACGAGGTTTGAGACGCAACCTGTATGGGTTTAGACCTTTTTTGCGATGATAGTGAAGACAAAACCATTCTAACAAGCGCTATGGTGGTTAAAATCACTAAAAGATCGACCAGTGCTTAACACATCATACCACTGTCGCAGTACGAATTCGATCGATAATCTCAAGTACGTAAGCGCGTAATCAGCAATAACTTTGGTTTCGTTTCTTTTGTTGTCACGATCAGCACAACTCTACACACAAATTGGAAAGAGAAAGTCAGCATTTCCGCAAATTCGAATTTTGCGTACCTAATTGTCTCAAATTCAATCTTGTTCCTTTAGGACGACCAGTGAGTAGGGCGTTAGAAAATAATCACAGCTAGGCCGGTGATATAAGTACCATCCTGCAGCCCGGTGAAATACCACATCATCAAGCTATAGGCTCCGTGAAATGATCGGGGGAATTCCCTGGTCATCTTTCGGAGGTTGGCTGATGGATCGGTTCGAGAAAAGGTCGGTTTAGCTGGTAGTTGGTCTCAAGAAGATATACTACCACGTCACGCTGTACATTCCGCGATTTGGTCGGGACAAATATGCGACTATGTTTCGGATTTATGGCTGATGGCCCAGACTGACACGGAGACAAGTCATAATGGTACATTCTGAGATAAAGAATTCCAGATGTAAATTAGTTTCCCATTCAAATCTCCGGGGGGACTATCTCAGTCGGAACATCATGCAAATATTATTATTTAAACAACCGAATTTGAAGAAATTCGCCATCGCATAATCGGGCTCGTTCTTGAAATTCTGTCGAGGTTCGACTGTTAACGGCATTTTGTAACATCAGGGGCATCGGTTTCACCAATATGAATGTAAAGGCCGTCCGCCCAAAATTTGCAAACAGCGGAACCTGGTATCGTTGCCCTAACCGGGACCCGAGTCGATTCGTCAATTGATTCGACATATATTCGTTGCTCAGGATACGACTTACAATACATTCCGTTTTAAGGGTGGAGTCTGCGTCTTCGCGCGGTCCGATCTGACTTGACACAGGATGCAGGCGTTGGAACCCAATAAGATGGACGTGATGTGCTTGAGGGTCGTGCTGAGGAGTTCTGTTAAATTTCAGATACAGATCAACCACCCAACTCCTGAAATTGTCGTCCTTGCCGATTTTAAAGTGGACAATTCCGGCTGGTTGTTACATTCTAATAGAACCGATCAGGCTAGGAGGCTGGCGGAGATGTTCGCTATTAGCCCCAAATTGACTCAACTCGTGGAGCAACCTACGCGAGTGGCGAATGCCCGTGGTGACTATGCGAACACCCTGGGTCTGTTTTTGATATACAAGCCGAGCATATATAGAGTGGAGATTGCTGCGCCGCTGGGAAACTCTGATCTCTGCTTGATATCTGCCGCGCAACCACTTGCATTTCCAGCAAAAATACCGACCTAAGCTTCAATTGAAATTAATGGCAATGATAGGGCTAATAGCTTTTTAATTACGAGGGAAGGAATCCAGAGTATCTTCGACTCAATAAGAAGCAAAGAGTCAGTGGACATAGATGGAGTACTTAACATCGTACTCAAGAACCTCCCCCCAATGCTCATAGATATAAACACGGTCCTGTTTAACAACACGTTGAATAATGGATACTTTCCCGCGCCTTGGAAAACGGCAATCATACAGCCCATCCCAAAAAAGGGCAAAGACTGTACAAATCCAAAGAACATGCGTTCGATAAGCTTACTCCCAAGCATTAGTAAAGTATTCTAAAAGACCACTAACAAAGCTCTGCTAAAATGGGTAGACGTCAACAACATTACTCCGAATAACCAGTTTAGCTTTAAGATAGGCCTTGAAATCACACATGCCGCAGCTAAACTGGTCTCCGACATACAATGGAATAAATGTAGGAACTAATTCACAGGTGCCTGTCTGATCGACTTGGAAAAAGCCTTTGATACCGTCTGGATTATATTACAAACTGGTCCAACAATGCACATATAAGCCTTTACTATATGTACTTTTTGGCGCAATGCTAATAACCTTGCCCGGAAAAACGAATTATTATGGACAAGTCTCGAATATGGACCGGATACCGGTGAAGAGACTTGCTAAATAAGGCCACGATCGAATCCCGGTTGTAGTGCCGATAATGATGATATGTACTTTACGATATGTTAAATGACAGGAGGTTCGTAGTCAAAAGTGGAAATGTGACCTCTAATAAAACGTATAATATCAAGAATGGCTTGCAACAGGGAGCGGTACTTTCTTCGATTCTTTTTAACATTTATCTTAGCGACTTGTTGGATGCACTTCCGCAGGCTATTGCGTACGCAAACGATCTCATAATTTACAGAACAGCTACGAAAGTTGAGATCATAAATTGTTTACTACAGTGAGACTATAGCGTTTGGAATGATAGTGAAGAACGTGTGATTCGAACTGACGCTATGACAATAAGAATCACCAAAAATTGAACCTAAGCGGAACACATCAGGCTACTGGCCGTGTTTGTGAATTCGATTTCTAAACTCAAATACATTCGACAAATGTGGAAATGGTATATTATTGCTATGGTATACGGCTTTACTGGATTTGCTTTTGGTGGTGTTGTTCTTTACTAGTCGTGTGTGTATCTGCTAGAAACGCCACAAGACTTCAACAAAGTGCAGGGCTATTGCGACGACTGGAAACTTAAGATCAACTACCAGAAATGTGAAGTCATCCTATTTAGAACCAATTATATAAAGCCACTAATGACACAAGAAAAGCTGGCGAAAGTTAGTTATCGTGGGACCGTATGGAGGTAAACTGGCAACCAAGAGTGTAGTTAAATACCTTGGCATCTAGCTAGATCAATATCTGTATTTTAACAGACATGTAGAGGCTGGTTTGGCCAAAGCGAGGAAAACTTTTGCTATAACAAGGAGCTTGCACAATAGCCAACTTGACAGCAGGGTTAAAGGTTATATGCTAGATGACGCTAATCAGGCCAATGCTTATATACCGTTGCCCAGTTTGGTTTAACATATGTCTAAATTTGATGGAAAAGATTCGGGTGTTCGAAAGGAAGTGTCTCAGAAGTTGCCTTAGATTATATCGGACACCGGAATCGGACTATAAAAAGTATTATTCAAATGAGACTTTATATACGAGGTTTGAGACGCAACTTGTATGGGTTTAGACCTTTTTTGCGATGATAGTGAAGACAAAACCATTCTAACAAGCGCTATGGTGGTTAAAATCACTAAAAGATCGACCAGTGCTTAACACATCATACCACTGTCGCAGTACGAATTCGATCGATAATCTCAAGTACGTAAGCGCGTAATCAGCAATAACTTTGGTTTCGCTTCTTTTGTTGTCACGATCAGCACAACTCTACACACAAATTGGAAAGAGAAAGTCAGCATTTCCGCAAATTCGAATTTTGCGTACCTAATTGTCTCAAATTCAATCTTGTTCCTTTAGGACGACCAGTGAGTAGGGCGTTAGAAAATAATCACAGCTAGGCCGGTGATATAAGTACCATCCTGCAGCCCGGTGAAATACCACATCATCAAGCTATAGGCTCCGTGAAATGATCGGGGGAATTCCCTGGTCATCTTTCGGAGGTTGGCTGATGGATCGGTTCGAGAAAAGGTCGGTTTAGCTGGTAGTTGGTCTCAAGAAGATATACTACCACGTCACGCTGTACATTCCGCGATTTGGTCGGGACAAATATGCGACTATGTTTCGGATTTATGGCTGATGGCCCAGACTGACACGGAGACAAGTCATAATGGTACATTCTGAGATAAAGAATTCCAGATGTAAATTAGTTTCCCATTCAAATCTCCGGGGGGACTATCTCAGTCGGAACATCATGCAAATATTATTATTTAAACAACCGAATTTGAAGAAATTCGCCATCGCATAATCGGGCTCGTTCTTGAAATTCTGTCGAGGTTCGACTGTTAACGGCATTTTGTAACATCAGGGGCGTCGGTTTCACCAATATGAATGTAAAGGCCGTCCGCCCAAAATTTGCAAACAGCGGAACCTGGTATCGTTGCCCTAACCGGGACCCGAGTCGATTCGTCAATTGATTCGACATATATTCGTTGCTCAGGATACGACTTACAATACATTCCGTTTTAAGGGTGGAGTCTGCGTCTTCGCGCGGTCCGATCTGACTTGACACAGGATGCAGGCGTTGGAACCCAATAAGATGGACGTGATGTGCTTGAGGGTCGTGCTGAGGAGTTCTGTTAAATTTCAGATACAGATCAACCACCCAACTCCTGAAATTGTCGTCCTTGGCGATTTTAAAGTGGACAATTCCGGCTGGTTGTTACATTCTAATAGAACCGATCAGGCTAGGAGGCTGGCGGAGATGTTCGCTATTAGCCCCAAATTGACTCAACTCGTGGAGCAACCTACGCGAGTGGCGAATGCCCGTGGTGACTATGCGAACACTCTGGGTCTGTTTTTGATATACAAGTCGAGCATATATACAGTGGAAATTGCTGCGCCGCTGGGAAACTCTGATATCTGCTTGATATCTGCCGCGCAACCACTTGCATTCCAAGCGAATAACCGACCTAAGCTTCAATTGAAATTAGAGGCAATGATAGGGCTAATAGCTTTTTAATTACGAGGGAAGGAATCCAGAGTATCTTCGACTCAATAAGAAGAATAAGGGTCAGTGGACATAGATGGAGTACTTAACATCGTACTCAAGAACCTCCCCCCAATGCTCATAGATATATACACGGTCCTGTTTAACAACACGTTGAATAATGGATACTTTCCCGCGCCTTGGAAAACGGCAATCATACAGCCCATCCCGAAAAAGGGCAAAGACTGTACAAATCTAAAGAACATGCGTTCGATAAGCTTACTCCCAAGCATTAGTAAGGTATTCTAAAAGACCACTTACAAAGCTCTGCTAAAATGGGTAGACGTCAACAACATTACTCCGAATAACCAGTTTGGCTTTAAGACAGGCCTTGAAATCACACATGCCGCAGCTAAACTGGTCTCCGACATACAATGGAATAAATGTAGGAACTAATGCACAGGTGCCTGTCTGATCGACTTGGAAAAAGCCTTTGATACCGTCTGGATTATATTACAAACTGGTCAGACAATGCACATATAAGCCTTTACTATATGTACTTTTTGGCGCAATGCTAATAACCTTGCCCGGAAAAACGAATTTTTATGGACAAGTATCGAATATAGACCGGATACCGGTGAAGAGACTTGCTAAATAAGGCCACGATCGAATCCCGGTTGTAGTGCCGATAATGATGATATGTACTTTACGATATGTTAAAGGACAGGGGGTTCGTGGTCAAAAGTGGTAATGTGACCTCTAATAAAACGTATAATATCAAGAATGGCTTGCAACGGGGAGCGGTACTTTCTTCGATTCTTTTTAACATTTATCTTAGCGACTTGTTGGATTGTGGGGGGTTTCTCTATTCTACATGAGAAACAACCCACAATTCCAACGAACATTTCCTACCTAATTTCGACCGCCTTTCAGCGCGTCAAATCAACCCCATTTCCCCCTACTTACCTGTTCACCTGCAAAGCATGTTTCCACCAAGGACACATAGCTAAACTCATTGTACCACGCAGACAATGCATAAATGAGTTTAGCTTACCTTTTTTGCCATACGGCAACTCGTGTCCATGTAGATTAGCGACAACCAAATCCAGCCGGACGAAGTTGTCGTATCATTGCAGATCCGCTTGGGAAATTTATCACCACATTCGATTGAATCACGTGATAATATTTCCCTAGCGTTACCTCGGCTTTTCTCCAGACACTTCATTCGCTGGGGATCAATGTTCTCTTTTTGCAGGTGAATATCATCAGCTCAATTCCCCTCTCTTTCTCAGTTCTGTCTTCGTATGGATCAATGTACACTGAACTCACCATACTACCGAATCAGGTCAACGGGTTCCGCTCAGAACTACATTGATTCATGCACATACAACCAAATCCACCCCTAGGATAATCGTACATCGTGTTTCTGTTCTCTTATTGTCCCGCTCTCTTCGATCATCAGATTACCGATGTAACCTACCACACATCGAAGAACGTGGCAATGAGAGAGCAGAAGTATGTTCTCTTTTGGTTGTATCCAATTTCTTCTTTTTTCAAGTCAGTTGATTAACGTGTTTAATCAAGGGAGGTGGTGCCGCCAATTGCCACCGCGTGTGCATGCTCATGCACACGCTCGTCCGCGGACATCCTACACTGTGAAATAAGTCGTTTCAACCAGTACGTTGTAATTGTAATTATTAGAAATATTATCTGAGTTATGTGTTGTGTGACCGCATCGGAATGTTGTCTCTAGTGAATATTTTCAATAAATTAAAACGCTTGCTGGCAGTGCTATCTGTTATCTTTTTTATTGATTACTTTGGTGTCTTAACTCACTTATTCGAATTAGACTTCAATCGTTTATTTATCTATCCACTCGAAGGAGATGTCGTCCAATATGCGGATCGGATTCGGTACAACCAGGAAGTGGACATGCGTCCCATAAATGTTTACAATTACACATTCTTCAATAAAGATGAACATTTCCCACGGATCGATGGGAGGTATAAGGAATTCGTGCCATACGTCGGCACATCTACCCTTATACCCCCACAGGATGCACTTCCGCAGGCTATTGCGTACGCAAACGATCTCATAATTTACAGAACAGTTACGAAAGTTGAGATCATAAATTGTTTACTACAGTGAGACTATAGCGTTTGGAATGATAGTGAAGAACGTGTGATTCGAACTGACGCTATGACAGTAAGAATCACCAAAAATTGAACCTAAGCGGAACACATCAGGCTACTGGCCGTGTTTGTGAATTCGATTTCTAAACTCAAATACATTCGACAAATGTGGAAATGGTATATTATTGCTATGGTATACGGCTTTACTGGATTTGCTTTTGGTGGTGTTGTTCTTTACTAGTCGTGTGTGTATCTGCTAGAAACGCCACAAGACTTCAACAAAGTGCAGGGCTATTGCGACGACTGGAAACTTAAGATCAACTACCAGAAATGTGAAGTCATCCTATTTAGAACCAATTATATAAAGCCACTAATGACACAAGAAAAAACTGGCGAAAGCTAGTTATCGTAGGACCGCATGGAGGTAAACTGGCAACCAAGAGTGTAGTTAAATACCTTGGCATCTGGCTAGATCAATATCTGCATTTTAACAGACATGTAGAGGCTGGTTTGGCCAAAGCGGGGAAAACTTTTGCTATAACAAGGAGCTTTCACAATAGCCAACTTGACAGCAGGGTTAAAGGTTATATGCTAGATGACGCTAATCAGGCCAATGCTTATATACCGTTGCCCAGTTTGGTTTAACATATGTCTAAATTTGACGGAAAAGATTCGGGTGTTCGAAAGGAAGTGTCTCAGAAGTTGTCTCAGATTATATCGAAACGGGAATCCGACTATAAAAAATACTATTCAAATTAGACTTTATATACGAGGTTGGGCTGAAAAGTTTCCGACGTAACAAAGATACAAGATATTTTTTTTTTTAATTTATTTTGATTTTTCTACATAGTCTTCTTGTAACTCTATATACTTCTCCCAGCGAAGCTCCAATCTCTCTAACCCGTCCAAATGGTACTCGGCGTTTTTGTCTGTGAAATAACTGTTCCCGAATGTGATTGCCTCCTCATTTGACAAAAATCTCTGTCCCTTGAGCGCCATTTTGAGATCAGGCAACAAAAAGAAGTCGCTTGGGGCAAGTTCTGGTGAGTAAGGCGGATGGTCAACCAGTTGAAACCGTAATTCGTGGATTTTCGTTATGGCAACAGCTGAGGTGTGAGACGGCACGTTGTCTTAGTGAAACAGGATTTTTTTTTTCTGCAATTGTGGCCGTTTTTCCAAAATTTCTGCCTTCAGTTGGTCAAGTAATGATGCGGAGTATGCTCCTGTAATGGTTTTTCCTTTTTGAAGGTAATCGATTAAGATAACTCCATTACTGTCCCCAAAAACAGTCGTCATCACTTTCCCAGCCGAAGAAATAGTTTTTACTTTTTTTAGAGCCTTTGCAGTCTACTGTTTTGAGTGTATTTGTGTTTTGGGCGTATAAGGGTGTATCCAAGTTTCATCGGCAGTAATTAATAAGCGCCAAAACTCGGATTTATTGCGCCTAAACTGCGCCAACAGAGCGTTGGAAATGTTCATTCGAACACGTTTGTGGTCTAACGTGATCAAATTCGGCACCCAACTCGCGGAGAGCTTTCTCGTGCCTAAATCTTGATTTAATATGTGACAAAAACGTTCTTTGGACATTTTCATAGCTTCTGCTATCTCTCTCACTTTAATTCGGCGACCGTCTAGCACAATTTGGTGAACTTTAGCGATGTTATCGTCAGTTGTTGCAGTTTTTGGATGTCCCGAACGTTCATCGTCTCCTAAGCTCTCACGGCCACGTTGAAATTAAGCTGCCTAAAATTTCACACTGGCAAAAGATGGTGCAGAGTCCCCATACACGGACTTCAAGTCATCTCTGATTTGCGTAGGCGTATTGCCTTTCAAAAACATAAACTTAATGACAGTTCGATACTCAATTTTGTCCGTTTTCACAAAAACACACATCGACTCACTAAAACCACTGTCAAATAAAAACGACGCATCCAAAATGGCTGAAATTTTGACGAGTAACTGTCAAAAGATGCACAACTATATTCATTAACTTTTATTGACCAGTGCTGCTATCTTCACGTTGAGGTCGGCCTTTTTTCAGGCCACCCTCGTAAAGTTCTCGAGTGTAGAACTCGTTCAAGTGCATTCGTTTCACCGAACAAGCCCTCAGTTCCTCTATATTTCCACCACTGCTGATAGTCACTTTGGGTTGGGAACTTTTCAGGCCACCCTCGTAATATTAAAAACATTAAGGAGTTTCCTTTTTTCAACCTTTGTTTTAACTCCGGAAGAAAATTCACATTTATTTAGTTTCGAATGGACATCGATCAGAGACACAATCAAACTAACAGCCCAAAAGGTATTCGGATTTAAGAAAACAATTAAGTCCAAACCTTGGTTTGACGATGAGTGCAGGGCGAAGATAGAAGAACGTAAACGCCTCAGAGTGATCCACTTAGAAAGATATGATGAAGTCAACGCAGAAAGATACGCGACAATTCGGAGAGAGACAATGAGACTCTTCAAACGCAAAAAACGCGAATGAGAGAAGACTCGGATCGAAAAAATCCTAGAAAATTCTAGGGCAAAGAACATCGGAGGTATGTATGTCGGCATAAATTCAATTAGAAATGGCTACCGAGGAAGAGCCAAAATAATTCAAGACGCAAACGGCTGTCTGATCACAGAAACAAACAATGTCGTGACAAGATGGAAGCAGTACTTTGAAAATCTGCTCAATGTACGCACCCATAAACCACAGATAAATGCACCAAGCGTACATACAGCCGAGCCTCAGATCCCAGAGCCGTCTCTCAACGAAGTTGTAGACGCAATAAAGCGATTGAAAAACAACAAGGCTCCCGGAGTCGATTGCATACCGACCAAGCTTGTCAAGCATGGGGGAGAGGCAACCGCTCGAAAGATCCCCCAGCTCATCCAAACAATATGGGATAAGGAAGTCACTCCGGAAGAATGGAAAACCTCAATAGTCATTCCCATTTTCAAAAAAGGCGACAGATCTGACTGCGAAAACTACAGAGGAATATCATTGCTCCCAACCGCATACAAAATATTAACAAATGTCATTCTAGCGAGAATCACACCATACGCAGAAGAGATACTGGGAGACTACCAATGTGGCTTCCGTAGGTACCGGTCAACAAGCGGCCAAATGTTCACAATAAGACAACTGCTGGAAAAGAAGTGGGAATACGGAGAGACGGTTCACCAACTGTTCGTTGACTTCAAAAAAGCCTACGACTCAGTCGCAAGGCAAAGACTCTACCATATTCCAGTTGAGCTGGGAGTCCCAAAAAAATATGCAGGCCTCATTCAAATTTGCATGAACGAAAACAAAGGGCGAGTCAGAATAGAAAACCACCTCTCAGAACCATTTGAAATCCGGGACGGACTAAAGTAGGGAGATGGTCTATCACCGTGTCTCTTTAACCTTGTGCTCGAGTATGTCATCAGAAAGGTACAAGACGACAACATGGCCGGATCATCCCTGAACGGGGTCACACAAGTGCTCGCATATGCGGATGACATCGCCGTTCTGGGCGATAATCTAGAGACTGTTAATAAAAACTGTGAAATCATCATGCAAGCGGCAGAAGAGGTGGGCCTAGAAATAAATGAAGACAAAACAAAATACATGATTATGGCGAGACCAGGTGGACCTCAGGTAACACATATAAACGTCAGAAGTAAGATATTTGAAAATGTTAAAGAATTTAAATATCTGGGAACGATACTGACGGCCAGTAACGAAATGTCGAAGGAAATTAACAAGAGACTGCATTCCGGCAACGCGAGTTGGCACGCAGTCAGTAAACTGCTGAAATCCAGACTGATATCATGTAACATAAAGCTCCGTGTCTATAGAACCATAATCATGCCGATTGTTCTATATGGATGCGAAACATGGGCTCTCACAAAACGGGAAGAAAACAAATTCCGTCTATTCGAGAATAAAGTTTTGAGGGGCATCTTTGGAGGTAAATATTACGAGGAGGCAGGACAATGGAGGAGACTCCATAACCACGAATTGGAAGAGCTATATCGCAAACCTACAATAGTGAGACTAATCAAGTCGCGAAGATTAAGATGGGCCGGACACGTGGCGCGAATGGGGAACGATAGGACCGTGCATAGAATTCTTGACGGTAGATCAACGGGAAAGAGACCGGTAGGACGGCCGCGACAGAGATGGGAGGACAATGTTAGGTTTGACCTTGAGGAGATCGGATCGAATGGTCAAGCGTGGAAGAAGAGTGCCCAGGACAGGGAACGATGGCGAAGCCGAGTCGGTGAGGTCATGAACTTCCGGGTTCTTACAGGCCAATAAATAATAATAATAATAATAATTTAGTTTCGAATCTATTTTTCAATGAATGACTGACTAAGCGTGAAGTTTGCTTTGGTTTCAATTTTTATTCGTCGAGTAAACTTTGATATTAACCGAACGTCAGCTACGAAACATTTTTGAGAAAGTTTTCGAAGTGTGAATCTAGAATAAATTAAATTTGGCTGAAGCTCTACATATCCACGATAAATACACATTCGAAATTTGTTCGCTTTTGGGGATTTTAGACCCTTGTGACGGTGTTACGACCACAACCACCCATCGCATAAAAATTACCCTTTTGGAGCTAGTCTCCACCACTAACGGCGATACACGCCAAAAAACATCCACTTAAAGGATGTGACATAATGCTAAATCAAAGCATTACCCCATACACCTTGTCCCGCATAAATTGATAGCAAACAAATCGAACTAAACGTTCGATTTGCGCTAATCAATTAAACTCCAAGCAAATTGAACTAAACGTTCAATTTGCTCACATAAAAAACTGGGAAACATAATCATTGAACCAAAGGTTCACCACAAAAACCCCTAAGAGCCAAATGTGCACGCCAGATGCCGTCCTTCAAACAAAACCATTGAGTATCATAAAAAATTGCGCGCCAGCAATTTTACGAGACCTCAGAAAAATGGTTATCTAAAACAATTAAAACAACCAACGCCAGTTTTCGTTTTAACAAAATTAAGTTAAAACAAACAAAAGGAAAATATTCGCCTTTGTATCGATTCCCCACTTAAAAGATCCTTGCCCATTCGGCTAAAGTAAACAACATAGAGAATCAGAAATGCTCATTAGCACAATTCTCTATTTGTATTCCCTAACGTATCCTTACAAAAGGGATCCTTACCGAGTCGGCTAGAAAAAACAACAGGCATCATAAAACGAATTACACATTCGTTTAGCGCATATCAAAATAGAGGATTATAAATGTGCACGATCCTCTGTTGATTTTTCCCTTTGTGTTTCCGCGTTTGAATCCAAGCCGGGAAAGATAAAGAAAGAAATGCCATATCCTTCGACCTTCAGGATGAAGAAAAAACAGGTCTTCGTTGGCGGGTTGAATTTTGAATCTCGACCGAGACGGTGAGATAACAACGAGTTGGTTTTTGAATTTCAACCGGGACGGTGAGTAAAAGAGTTCTGGGATTGGTGTGAGAAAAGAAGTGGATATATCTAATAAGAGATTGAATAAACTAAAGTATATGCGAAAAGTAAATAAGTTTAACTAAAACAAAGTTAAGCTATATAAGTTTTAATAAACTAAAGTGTGTGTGACAGTGAATTAAGACTAACCGAAACAAAGAATATAAGTTTGAATAAACTAAATGATATGCGAAAAGTAAATAAGATTAACTAAAACAAAGTTAAAGAATATAAGCTTGAATCAACTAAAGTGTGTGTGACAATGAATTAAGACTAACTGAAACAAAGTTAAGAAATATAAATTGCAATAAACTAAAGTATATGCGAAAAGTAAATAAGATTAACTAAAACTGAGTTAAGGAATATACGTTTGCATAAATTAAAGTATATGTGACAATTAATTGAGATCGAAAAAATAAAGTCACGAAAGAAAAATATGTGTTTAATTTCAAGGGGTATCCAACGTGTGTGTGGTGTTTAAAGTGAGTGATAAAAATTATCCTTTACAAATGGCGCAGCCGGTGAGCGCAAGGAAGCCCGAGACTACCGTCTCATAAGAGCTTGAAAAGCCTTGTGTCGACAAGAACGACAAAGCTCCCACAAAAATAAACATAAATAAATAAAAAGTGACAAAACAAAAGTTCACCCTAAAAAATTAACTAGAACTAGAAACAATAAACACACAAGTGAAGTAAAATTAAACACAATTAAAGCACCATAATAAAAAACACATATACCAATGGACAGAAAGCAGATCAATCATCAGCAAAAATCAACAATAGGAAGCAGATAAAACAACAGCAGCAGTCAATTTCAAGCAGCTTTACTACAAGTTAAGTAAATATTGTTTCTTTTCTTTTTCTTATCTTTTTTATGTTACTTAAAAAAAAATATATATTTTACAAACCGAGTTGTTCCTATATTAGTTCTACATGAAAATTGTTAATCGTTTATGTAATATTTTGCTTTGTTTTTCTTTTTAATTATATCTTTAATTATATTGAGTGACTGGTTAAAAACTTATCGTTAACGAATTTTACAAGTACTTATCTGAATAATCAGATTTTAAAAATTGAGTTTGTACCCTTACTGTGCATAACATATTTATTTATCATATGCTAAGTAAAGAGAAACACATTTTATTGAATTCTACAATACTCGTTTGAACGCATTTGGTGTTTAATTTTTTATATATGTTATAAATGCACGATTTGTGTGAGCTGACGTTGACTAGTTAAATTTGTTTTTTGACCCACTATACACACGTGACACCATATCAAATATATAAATCAATGATCCCAATATCAATAAGAAGTAACAAATGAACCTTCACTCAGATATTGAATTTGCAAACACCTCCGAAATAAAATATCCCAAAAAACAAACAAAATGAAACCAAAATTAATTTTATAATATAATCTCTATATTTGTCTATATTCCACTGTCGTTTGAATAAAATTTTTCAATAATTGGGAAGTATTTCTAACTGGACATATATGAAACACACCAAAAAATTAAATTAAAACAATATATTGAGAATACCTTGATAAATATGGCATACACTATTGAACTAGTGGTTATCCTTGTTCTAGAAACACCCCTTGTTTTTCAGTCACTTTATTAACTGAATTTGTGGATCTGCAGACTGTTTTTCTCCCCTTTTCTCTTTATTCCAAACGAAGTTAACAAAAATGACTGTCGACTACACCAAGGTTGTGAAGTTGTCAACACAACTAATCCCCATCTTCTCAGGGGAACGTAATCCACATTTAGGTGCCGAACTCCATACATTTTTAGATTGTAGTAGGAGGGCATTGAATTGTCTCCGGGAGGAGGAGCACAATGTGTTTTTACAAATCCTTCCCACTAGGTTACGAGGGGAAGCATCTGCTTTATTCGCGTCCACTCCGTTTTCATCTTTTGAAGAAGCAGAGGATCTACTGAGGAAAGTTTACCAGCCAGTAGAAAGCTACCAAGATTTGGTCAATAAACTACTGACTACCAAACAGAACCCAGCGGAAGCAGTCATCTTGTTCCAAATACGTTTGAAGCAAACGTTGGAAAGATGCAAGCTGGCAGCGGAGAAGAGATATGGCTCCGCGTCCGCCGAGGGTATAAAAATACAGTTAGACGACTTTGCCAGGAGTGTGTATAGAAGTGGACTTTTAAATCCATACCACCGTCAATTTATATTATTAATGGACGGAGAACCACTTGACACTCTAATGCAAAGGACGTCAGATTTGGAAGAACTCGAAATACCTCAGTCGAACTCACTCTCTTCTGCGCAATCTTCACCAGTATACCATTCTTCTACACAGATATTTAACCCAATTACAGGTACAGTGGTGGATCCTCCAGTTATAGAGCATAAACCGAATTCCCCTGAACCCAAAGCAGTTCCCTACACAAAACCCATTACACAGGATGCCCCTATCATTAAAATAACTTGTAGCTACTGCCAGAAACGGGGGCATACCTATGAAGAGTGTGTAAAACGGAAAAACACACCCTTTTGTACACAATGTCAGCGAATAAATCACGATATCCGTGATTGCTGGCGATTAAAGGAGGGAAAAAGGATTCTTCATATAAGGCAGATTTGCGACTTCTGTGGCCAGCAGGGCCACAACATAGGTTCCTGTCAGCAAAAGCTGAAATGGGAATCGCGAATTCAATGCCAATTTTCTAAAAATTCTCCCCCTTCAGAACAAGAAAGAAGTAGACCAAAACACTCCGTGGCAAAAAAGAGTTACCACATTAGAACTCCATGCTCGCAAATAACCAGCGTCCCAACTGTCCAGCTACCAATAGATGTAGGTGTTAAGAAAAACACAACTCTAGTAGTGGACACTGGCGCTGAGATAAGTCTGATCACCAAAAGTAGCCTCAACGAATCAGACGTTAAGATTAATCGGCGAGAAGCTTGCACCTTACAGATGCCGTTTGGAAGTTTCCGAACCTTGGGAAGCTGCAAGGTGAACTTCCAACTGAATGGTAGGTCTAAACTCCCATGCAAGTTTCAAGTAGTGAGCAGTATGCCCGATCTACCGGAAGACGGACTACTTGGAAACGACTTTCTGTCGAAGAATTGCAATGTGGAAGGCCCCAAACAGTGCATCACATTTCCTCGAACGGAAATGAATCCAACAGTATTTAGTGTGCCAATCAAATTCTCAACGGTTGAGAAAAGGGTACCTGAAAATAAATACTATAAAGGAAAGCAAGAGCAAGCCCAAGATAAGTGGAAATCTTTAAGGTTAAATTGTAACTACAAAAAGAGGAACCCCAAAGAGTCAACTGGTCATAATACATATGTTGATCGAATCACAGACACTCTACCAGCAAATCCATCAAACTCGCTTCCCCGCTCGCAAAATAAACAAACCAAAAAGTTATTGCAGAGGCCCGAAACACCCGAAAAAATTACGAACCCCAATGAGATTGCAACTTTACTCAGGGTTTATCACAATTCCCCTTCCGGTGGACATCAGAGCATAACCAAATCGTATAATAAAATACGACAAAGGTACTGGTGGCCAGCTATGCTATCCGATATTAGGAGACATAAAAAGCAGTGTGAGGAATGTCGTTCATTAAAGGCGAGCACCTGCTCCGGAAGTGAAACGAAACCACAATCGTTTCACGTGGGAAACAAGGTGTTGATGAAAAACGAAAATCGTAAGGGCAAAATGACATCTATTTGGAAGGGACCCTTCCCAGTCATAGCAATAAAGGGCCCAGTCAATACGGTCATTAAAATGGGCCGAAGATCAGTGGTAGTTCACAATAATAGGTTAAAATCGTACTTTTAAAACCCCATCCTTAACAACTCCAACTTCCTGCCCTCTATCAATCCGAAACAATTATTATTCCCAGGGTGTTCTGCAAATCGAAGATGCGTTTGTCGATTAACTAAATATAAAAGTAATAACGGTACGTAGCCAGAATTAAAACGAAAAACAATATGGACAAAGATAGAAGTAAAACTATAGTAATTTGTCAACAAAAAGATAAACACACAAATGAAAATATACCCACAAGTTAACATAGCTTGCACAAAAATAAACAAAATAAATTTTTAGTAAATATTAATATATTACAGAATATATAAACAAAATTACTACTATAGATAAAAGTCACTCCTATGTGACTACCATTACTGTAACCACTAGTATTAAGTCATTTAATAAATAAATAAACTAAGTAGAAAATAAATAAACAAAACTATTATACAAACATTTAACAAAACTTAAAATGTACAGATTAGGTAAATAACTTCTTTGACTATTGTCACTGCTGCTGTTACAATTAAATAGAATATAAGCAAAAATATTAATACGCATATAAGGTCTATTACAATTAAACTAATTAGAAAAATAAAACCAGTAGATAAATAGTTGCACATATAATAATATTACTGTTAGAACTAATAAGCAAATAATGTCTGTTATTACCAAACTACTATTGCCACTAATGTTAAAACTAAATACTGTAAGGAGTGAAAATTATTGCACATTCAATTATGATACAAAATAAGATACAAATAATTTCTATTATTATAAAAACTATTTAAATGAATAAGCAAAACTATTCCTATAAAACAAATTAGGAAAATAAATAAACTATTCAAAAAAAAAAAGTAATAAATATATACATATATATAAAGATATAGTAATACCTACACATATATACATAATTATACGTACACAATATATACATAAGAATACCTAAACAAAATGTGCTGAACCTTATAATATAACAATAAAAACCTACGAATGAACTTAAGTTGATTAAATCCATGTATGCCTAAAACAAAAATAATAAACAAAACAATGATGTACAAATACAATAAGTATTATAATATCCTATAACCTACAGTCCCAACAAATGAAATACATGAAAGGGAAAAATATTAAATAACAAAAATTGTAAACACACACACCCCACCACTCACGTTTCTAGAGGCACCCACGGAGTATTATTTCCTCTTCTAAGAATAATACTCATTTCATAAAGGGGGGAGGATTGTTACGACCACAACCACCCATCCCATAAAAATTACCCTTTTGGAGCTAGTCTCCACCACTAACGGCGATACACGCCAAAAAACATCCACTTAAAGGATGTGACATAATGCTAAATCAAAGCATTACCCCATACACCTTGTCCCGCATAAATTGATAGCAAACAAATCGAACTAAACGTTCGATTTGCGCTAATCAATTAAACTCCAAGCAAATTGAACTAAACGTTCAATTTGCTCACATAAAAAACTGGGAAACATAATCATTGAACCAAAGGTTCACCACAAAAACCCCTAAGAGCCAAATGTGCACGCCAGATGCCGTCCTTCAAACAAAACCATTGAGTATCATAAAAAATTGCGCGCCAGCAATTTTACGAGACCTCAGAAAAATGGTTATCTAAAACAATTAAAACAACCAACGCCAGTTTTCGTTTTAACAAAATTAAGTTAAAACAAACAAAAGGAAAATATTCGCCTTTGTATCGATTCCCCACTTAAAAGATCCTTGCCCATTCGGCTAAAGTAAACAACATAGAGAATCAGAAATGCTCATTAGCACAATTCTCTATTTGTATTCCCTAACGTATCCTTACAAAAGGGATCCTTACCGAGTCGGCTAGAAAAAACAACAGGCATCATAAAACGAATTACACATTCGTTTAGCGCATATCAAAATAGAGGATTATAAATGTGCACGATCCTCTGTTGATTTTTCCCTTTGTGTTTCCGCGTTTGAATCCAAGCCGGGAAAGATAAAGAAAGAAATGCCATATCCTTCGACCTTCAGGATGAAGAAAAAACAGGTCTTCGTTGGCGGGTTGAATTTTGAATCTCGACCGAGACGGTGAGATAACAACGAGTTGGTTTTTGAATTTCAACCGGGACGGTGAGTAAAAGAGTTCTGGGATTGGTGTGAGAAAAGAAGTGGATATATCTAATAAGAGATTGAATAAACTAAAGTATATGCGAAAAGTAAATAAGTTTAACTAAAACAAAGTTAAGCTATATAAGTTTTAATAAACTAAAGTGTGTGTGACAGTGAATTAAGACTAACCGAAACAAAGAATATAAGTTTGAATAAACTAAATGATATGCGAAAAGTAAATAAGATTAACTAAAACAAAGTTAAAGAATATAAGCTTGAATCAACTAAAGTGTGTGTGACAATGAATTAAGACTAACTGAAACAAAGTTAAGAAATATAAATTGCAATAAACTAAAGTATATGCGAAAAGTAAATAAGATTAACTAAAACTGAGTTAAGGAATATACGTTTGCATAAATTAAAGTATATGTGACAATTAATTGAGATCGAAAAAATAAAGTCACGAAAGAAAAATATGTGTTTAATTTCAAGGGGTATCCAACGTGTGTGTGGTGTTTAAAGTGAGTGATAAAAATATCCTTTACAACGGTTGATCTAAATGTCCATTAACAAACAGTAGAGCTCACAAGGGTATAATATGAGAAATCCAACTGGAAGAACCAAAACGACTTTCTCGGGAAATTAAATTGGTTATTCCCTAATCTGCTTGATTCCGCACCAGTCCCGTCTCAACTTGAGCACAAGCATTACACCATGAGCCCGAATTGCTTTCGAATTCGTACTGTATGTAATTATTTCAAGTCTGTTGAAGGTGTGCTCTCGTTTTCACTCAATAAACCACTGCTAGAGTTTATCTATTTATGTTGATCAATTGTGCCGTTATCAAAACGGGAACACGTCGTCGTCCACCTCCACATTGAGTTTCTCATACTCATATGAACACTCCCGCCAAACCTCTTCAGACCTTATTATCAATCGGCAGGGTTTGCTCAACTCAGTGAATTCTGATCTCATCAATATATTTCAATGAGGAATAGAATGCGATGTCTTGAAAACCACCATCAAAACTAAGGAGCTATCATTTCCTGTCACACGAATTAGTTCTATTCCTGATCACGTATTTAAAACTGCGAAAAATTTGGCCAAAAGTATTGACTTACTTAAGAGGTGCAAGAAACACTTCAGTCCATTCAACCTGGTCTCAATACGACTTGTAGTATATCTGGCCTAAAGAAAGTGTTCATATTGAAAGTCAACTTCCGACCAAACTGAGTCCCATTTTCTAACCGACCCACAGGAGTGAAGAATGACCTGCCTGATCATGTGTTTGCTTATTGTTGTATTATCCAGGCTTTCGAGATGGATGTACTCGTACACCACTATATTGTCCCACTTTTTCTCCCACTCTATTGGAAAGTGTCGGAGCGTGTAAGTCATCATTGGTGCATGGGTTTGTCCGAAAAACATGAGCTACATGATATTGCCCTTAAGCAAAATTTCTTCTCCTCTACAAATCTCATATAATCCACACGTGTTGAAGTAGTGGTACAAACCCACATACTCGTCAGTTGAACTTTGGGATATTTAACTGCTCACATTTTCCAATTTTCCAATTGGGGGATTCCCTATTCGGCAAACTTGTGGTTAAATTTGAATGACATTGAACAAGTTGTTTTTATTTTTGGGTAGGTTGAAAACTATTTGCAGTATAGCCTAAAAACTGCCAAACCAATCGACGATTTTGCAACAATAAAGTAAAAACCCACTCAATGGTACATAATCATCCGTTGAAATTACGAACCTGAAATCACTATTCTATTTATTGTCCCGTAGGACCCCGGAAGTTCATGAGCTCGCCGAGTCGACTCCGCCATTGTTCCTTGTCCTGTGCACTCTCCTTCCACGCCCGATCATCTGATCCGATCTGATCCGATCTCAAACCTAACATTGACCTCCCATCTTCGTCGCGGCCGTCCTGCCGGTCTCTGCCGTTGGTCTACCGTCAAGAATTCTACGCACGGTCCTATCGTTGGCCATTCGCGCCACATGTCCAGCCCATGTTAATCTTCACGACTTGATTACTCTCACTATTGTAGGTTTGCAATATAGCTCTTCCAATTCGTGATTGTGGAGTTTCCTCCATTGTCCTGCCTCATCGTCATATTTACCACCGAAGATACCCCTTAAAACATTATTCTCGAATACGCGGAATTTGTTTTCTTCCCGTTTTGTGAGACCACATGTTTCGCATCCGTATAGAACAATCGGCATGATTATGGTTCTATAGACACTAAGCTTTATGTTACATGATAGCAGTTTGGATTTCAGGAGTTTAATGACTGCATGCGAACTAGTGTTGCCGAGTGTAATCTTTTGTTAATTTTCTTCGACATTTCGTTACTGGCCATCAGTATCGTTCCCAGATATTTAAATTCTTTAACTTTTTCAATTACCTTGCCTCTGAAGTTTATGTGTGTTCTCTGAGGTCGACCTGATGATTTCACTATTTTTATTTACAGTTTCCAGATTATAGCACAAAACGGCGATGTCATCCTCATATGCGATCACTTGTGTGACCCCGTTCAGGGATAATCCGGCCATGTTGTCGTCTTGTACCTTTCTGATGACAAACTCGAGGACAAGGTTAAAGTGACATGGTGAGAGGCCATCTCCCTGCTTTAGTGGTTCTGAGAGGTGGTTTTCTATTCTAACTCGCACTTTGTTTTCGTTCATGCAGATTTGAATGAGGGTGGCATATTTTTTCGGGATTCCCAGCGGAATCCGCATTGGTAGTCTCCCAATATGTCTTCTGCGTACGGTATGATTAATTAATTAATAACCTCAACAATTGAAACCCAATCTCAGTCATTATGGAATAAAATCAGTAGTATAAAAAAAAACTTGTTAGTATTTGCAAGAAATATTTGTAAATGATACCAATACTTTTACTGTGAATTTTCCAAATAAACGTGACCAAAACTGATATTTACTTTAAACTCACTCTTTTATTAACGAATCCTTTTAATTTTTCGCCAATTCGTTTATTACCCCTTGTGTGTCTGATAATCTGCATTGAAACAAAATTTCCTACAAAGCTAATAGAAGTTTCCCAAACGAAATTGAATCTTAAACTTTGTCTATGAAATCAGAGAAGTGAAAACTCAGGCATCATAAAAATGAAGTTAGCGCTCCCAAGGGACTGCACTAAAAGGGACTGTAACAAAATATCGATACAATAACTTTAGCATTAACATTTGAGCCTCCTCCCCACATCCGGTGATAAGAAGGGTAGACTAGGAATAGGAATACATAACAGTTTCTTTTGATTTCATCTTCCTTCTCAGAACGCTATTGAATGCCCGATACTATCAGACACTCGTGCATTCTACGCTCTATCCTTTGATATCATTTCAGCACATTTCCTACTTCAACCAAAACCACAATTTTATCGGCCACAGGGGATGATTCCTTTGACCTTCTTCCCTGTAAATATTTCATGCTCCTGACCGTGCAGCAGATTATCAGGGATTTTCGATTGAAACAGGACACCAAACAATTACTTTATGTCCCCACGATTCGCATCCGTTGTTTTTTGCAGAGGCTATCCTTATCTGTAGAGGTACTGAACCTCAAATGGCAACGGCAAGGGGGACTGTTATATTGTATATGGGTGCGCTTTGAATGCGAGCACATGTAAGTAGTGCTCATTAATTATTTTCTCCCCCTCGGGGAGTGATAATCAAATTTCCCCGACTGAGAGTCATTTCTACACCACATACAAAATTATAGAAACCGCTCTTCATTAATTACGTTGTTCAAGGATCTAGCAGAGCTTTGAGAAGGAGGACGCGCACACCCTTAGTAATATACGGTTATTTTTTTTGTAGCAAAAACTTCAATCGTAACCGCTGTCCTGTGTTATTGCAGTCGGAGCTTCATTGTAGTCATATCTGGGAAACTAGTCATTTGCTGTTCTTGGTTGTGGTCTTTGTGGTCCTTTTGGTGCTTGTAGTGGGCTTTTTATAATCGGCTCCCGAATATCTACGGGGCATTCACTGAGGCCACCGTTGTGGGATTGTACGGATTTACGTTGGTGATTAATGGGCTTTTAAGCTAATGCAATCCTCGTTCATAATACAATCAGGATTATGATGTAGTACCCGGCCCCAGGGCTGGTTTGCGATTAGTTGTGGAACATAATGAATCGGCCGAATTAGGCAACGAGTAGTGAGACCAGGGCGAAGAATAATCGCAACTCGATGAACTGACTTACTAAAAATGTTTCCGCATAAATATTTTACGTCCTTGGTAGAATTGGGGCATCGTAGTTGGCGTTCGTAAAACCTCGCCGGCAATTGTAGCAATTATATGCGCTATAACTTGAGTAACAGATGGTTTCTTTTGGTACCAAGACCAATTAGCAAATGTAATGGTCATAATGCGATGAGAGTGGTAAGCCATTACGATTGACTTCTGGAAATTGGCATTTTCTGAAAAAAGTAGGTTGATCAAAGAAACTCAAAGTCAGAGCACCCATATGGTTCTCAGTTGTCATTTTCAATTGTTTTTTCATCTCCTCTTTTCGCAATAGTTTCTGAAATTGGTAACAAAGGAATAATGAGCAGTTTGCGCTACAAAATATTGTTAGTTTTGAATGATATGTGACTTCGCGTGCCACAACCGTAAATAGGCAGAGTTCCTCTAAGGTGTAATATGAAAAGTTTGCGTGGGCATTACTTGGTTGGCTACGTGTGACACAATTTAAATAATTAAAAATGATTGTTCCATCCCATATATAGGTGAGCGTTAAATAATTTGGCCGCCTCAATCACATAGAAAGTTCAACAGATGAGTGTGCGGATGCTTACCTATGTGTCATCATCAACATCATCATCGGCACTACAACCGGGAACCAGTCTTGGCCTTATTTAGCAATTCCTGAGGCTTGTTAAATTTTCCATAATGATTTGTTTTTTCCGGAAAAGGTCATTAGTCTTGCGCCAGAGGCTCCCCGACGGGGAAACGAACCCCGGTCCGGTGTATCCTACTCAAATTAGGGTAATTCTTATTCGAGCCTGATCGTGTCGACTGTTGATACTAATTTCTTGGTATCAGAACCAGACCATAAGATGGACGCATCAAAACTCCCCAAGCAAGATCTAGGAGTTTCTGACGATTCATTTGAGACGTGTGGGGTCTGGCGTCGTCTTAATTAAACAGAATTATACTGTTCGCTTCTGCTCAATTGGCACCTTCAAAAGGTCAAATTGTTAACAGTAAAAGCCTACATGTAGTGTTTGGTCATATGCAAGTAGATCATAGTAGATGACTCCTGTTCAGTTTCATTAAACGCACGGTAAAACCTTAGTGGCTGTTAGTCCTAGTTTCGCTGCGATCGTTTTTACACAATATTGTCCTGTGCGGCCTGTGGGGGGCGAAAGTGGTAAGGGTGCCGACGTACGGCACGGATTCGCTATCTCCCACCAACAAATTACGAGAGAAGAAATCGTCCACCGAAGAAAGGGAAGGGTAATTAAAACACACTGGGATAGCTTAGTGATAATTGTTCTTTATTGCTTCAGTTGTAAACACACACTTTCGATTGGTCGACTTATTTCTATATCTTTAATTGTAAATGTACACTTCCGATTGATCGACTTATTCCTATGTCTTGGATTGCAAACGCACACCCTCCATTGATCGGCTTATTTCTATGTCTCTAATTGAAAATGAAAACTTTCGATTCGATCGTTTCTATGACTTTAATTGCAAACGCGCACCTTCGATTGCTAGACTTCTTTTTATGCCTTTAATTGTTAATATACAGCTGGTGGTTGTGACTCGACTGACTGTTTGCTAGCGTGGAAAAGTTCGTCGCGTCGTGGCAGTGGCGTCATAACTAAATCAACTCGCTGCCATTTACCAGGAACTTTGAAAAGGGTCGCTATGCTTGCATAGGGGATTTAGTTTCGGAGAATCATTGTCGTATAGGCTGAGTCACATTCCTCTGGCGCTATGTATACGAGGAAATTTGTTTAGAAATGCGACCGAATATGGGCATGAGTTGTCGGTTAGACAACGGGATGTGGGTTTTGGTCGTTGCGATGGTTGTTTCGCGGAAATGCAACGCATCGTGCTGGTGACTTGCCAGTAACGGGCATTGGTATTGGGTAGCATGGAAGCCGAAATGATTTTCGGGGGAACTAAATGTTGCTTGGTTACAAGCGAGGAAATAGTTTAAGCAGGAAGCGAGCCGGGGGGAATTAGAATTGCTTTGTTGCAAGCAAGGAATATAATTTAGATAAAGAATTAACCGACGCGGTTTTTGAAAAAATGTATGCGGCTCGATGTAGTTGGTGGAGATGGCGAGTATTCCGTTGTAAATTTGAATATACGTTTATTACAGAATATGATTTCAGGGGAAATTAGAATTGCTTGGTCGCAAGCAAGGAATATGATTGTTTTTGTTGTTTTTCTCTCTACTTTTTTTTAGGAATATTTGAATATTTTCTACTTGGAAGCTCTCCTTTTCACACAAAAAAATTTCTATATTCTTTGAAAATTCTCATTTCAGTATTTCGACGACCTTTCCGTTTTTTTCTTTCTCGCCGAAAATTTTCTTTTTCAGCTTTGGATCACATTTATCGTTCTTTTCCTTATATATATATATATATATATATATATATATATATATATATATATATATATATATATATATATATATATATATATATATATATATATATATATATATATATATATATATTGAATAACAAAAAGAAAGGCCAATTTTTCCATAACCATATTTTTAAGAATTGATAACAAATGTTCGCCTTTTATTTTAAATTTTCACTATTACGAGTCCATATTACACGAGACAGGCGGCTAGGCAGGGGGAAGAACAAATCCACTATCAACAGATACTCAGTAAAACCCCTGAAATGGCTCTGTCTGTCGGAATTTCTGATGTGTTCAGAATCGTCCCCACCTTTGACGGGAAACCCTGCGACTTAGGTAAATTTATTTCCGGGGGAGACGTTTTATTTAGATCTATAAAGAAGGCACACCCGGATATCTATGAAACATTTTTAGAGCTAGTCAAAAATAGACTAGAGGGTCATGCATACGATCTGATTAGGTATAGCAAAATCGCTAAGTGGGAGGATTTAAAAGAAAATTTAGAATCGGAATATAAGGAGGAGCAATCTCGGTCGACGGCACACAATGAGTTGATTTCTCTGAAACAACACTACAGAGAAACCGTCGGGGAATACGGCGATAGAGTCGCGAATGCTCTAAGGACTCTAAACTCTGCCACGTGTGAAATAACAGCAGACGCGGTGGTTAGGGAATACTTAATAGAAGAAAACATAAAATTGGCCGTACAAACATTTGAAGATGGACTAAAGAACGAACAGCTAAAGATACTAGCTAAAGTCCATGGGGGAAACAATTTAAAACAGTCGATTGCACATGTAGTATCACATGCTGCTCGAATGGACAACTCTCCCAGGCCATATAACTATAATGACAGATTTAATCGAATAGTATATAACCTGCAAGAACACAACTCAAAGCTTATACGAATATTTAATTGTTTACGTCAGAATAGCCTAAAGCTTCAACCAGATAAATGTACTTTTCTGAAGAAGGAACTAATGTATCTTGGTCATATAATTTCGGAACACGGTCTTAAACCAGACCCCGAAAAGTTTAAAGCTGCTAAAACATACCCCACGCCCAAAAACGTAAAGGGAGTAAAATCATTCCTCGGATTCATAGGATACTACCGACGGTTTATAGATAATTTCTCAACCATAGCATAGCCACTAACGAAGTTACTAAAGAAAACCGAAGCATTTAAATGGGACCCGTTCTGTGATGAAGCATTCCAGACTTTAAAAAATAAACTTATAGAACCCCGCATATTAGCTTACCCAGACTTCCATAAAGACTTTATAGTAACGACGGACGCTAGCGACGTTGGAATAGGCGCGGTCTTATCGCAGGGAGAAATTGGCCAGGACAAAGCAATCTGTTATGCTAGTCGCACCCTTAACGACGCCGAAACTCGGTACTGCACTACAGAAAAGGAACTGCTGGCAATCATCTACGCCGTCAAACAATTTCGCCCCTATGTCTACGGACGAAGGTTCACAATATGCACAGACCACAAACCACTACAGTGGCTCATGAATCTGAAGGACCCGACATCAAGATTGGCTCGTTGGAGAATATTATTAGACGAATATGAATACCAAATTATTTACAAAGCAGGAAAATACAACTCCAACGCAGATGCACTTAGCCGCCTCTCTATTAACCTCCAAGACACACAAGAGGTAGGCAAGGTACTAGTTACCACTAGAAGCAAAACGAAAGGTCAAGGCACCGATGAACCATTAGTAGCCGCAAGTGAGGAAATTACTCTCCGACATACCGAATGTGAGATAATCGAAATTTCTAAACCCATAGAGTATGCCAAAACCCGTTCACCTATTCAGATCTTCATACTACCCAATAAAGAAGGCCAAACCGAAAATTCACTTAAAACCATCCCTAACTATACACGTCCGAACCCAAACGAAATAAAATTATACCCAAACACGACAAAATCCCCTTTATATATTGTCACTACGTTGCCGCTAGACAGAGGAAACGAATCCAGCTTTGAACGAACACTCAAAAAAATTCGTAACTACTGTATAAACGAAAAGGTAAACCACATCGACATTTCTATCCCAAAACAAGAGCCAATAAACCCTCGCCTAAAAAACGCCATCATACGAACATTCGCCCAAACCAAGATCATCGTGTATCTCTACTCTGACAAAAGAATCTATATCAAAGACCGGCAGGATATCGATAAAATTCTCCGTGATTTCTACAATTCACCTTTTGGAGGGCACCAGGGAATTTCCCGCACAATTCATCATCATCATCATCATCATCGGCACTACAACCAGGAGCCGGTCTTGGCCTTATTTAGCAAGTCCTGGGGCTTGTTAAATTTTCCATAATGATTTATTTTTTCTGGGCAAGGTCATTAGTCTTGCGCCAGGGGCTCCCCGACGGGGAATCGAACCCCGGTCTCCCGAGTGACAGGCGGGTATACTAACCACTATACTATCGAGGAGCCCAGCCGCACAATTAAACGTCTTAAAACAAGGCACTTTAGGCCAACACTTATAAAAGATACGAAAGAATTCACTCGCAAATGCGACTCATGCCAAAGAAATAAACTAACTCTAAACAAAAAAATCCCCATGAAAATCTCCAGAACAAGTACGACCCCCTTCGAACGCGTAGCTTTGGATATTGTTGGCCCACTCCCAACTAGTTACGAAGATAATAAGTACATCTTAACTTTCCAAGATGATTTAACCAAATTCACTGAAGCTATTCCGCTACCTAATGCGGAAGCACCCACCATAGCTCGAAGTTTTGTGAAGAAAATTATATGTCGTTTCGGAATACCAGACGCGGTATTAACTGACTAAGGCACCAACTTCCTGAGCCACCTTTTTAAGGAAATATGCAAGATTCTGAAAATCAAAAAGATACAGACAACACCTTATCATCCCCAAACAAATGGAGCCTTAGAACGTAGCCACCGAACGTTGGCCGAATATCTCAGACACTACGTTAACAAGGACCAACTTTCATGGGATACCTGGCTACCATATTCAATGTTTGTGTATAATACCACACCTCATAGTAGCACCGCATTTAGCCCTTTTGAATTACTTTATGGTTTTCCTGCACGGATACCGAATTCTATCAGCACAAATCCGCAAACCTCATACAACTATGAGAACTACGCTAACGAGCTAAAAGCCCGCCTACAGTACGGGTACAAAATTGCTAAAAACATATTGCAGGACAAAAAGGAAAAAGCTAAAGCGTGTTATGACAAAGGAACAAGCCATAAAACATTCAACGTTGGCGACAAGGTCCTCATACCCGAAAAAATAAGCTTGCTTCTTTATGGGAGGGTCCTTACGAAATACACAACATAGTATCCGATGAGAACTTGGAAATCAAAATAGGAAATAAATTTAAAATTTTACACAATAATAATATAAAACTATTTTCGGAATAAATAAATAACCTATACACACAACATAACCCAGTTTTTAACAATTATCTTAAAATTAGGACCCAACACAGTTTTGGAAAATTTTCCATAAATTTAAGGAAAAGATAAACACATAACAAATGGCCTTTGTTTTTTATTCAATATATATGAACTAATCAAACAATTGTAGGAATTGACGAAAACGAAAAAAAAAAAAAAAAAAAAGTTAAAGAGGGGGAATAACGAAAGAAAATTTTGGAGATAATATATATTGGAAATTTTGGAAGTAATATATATTCGAACGGTAAAAAATAGAAAGAAAATCTTAGATGTAAAATATATAATGGGAAGTTTGGAATTAATATATATATTCGAACGGAAATGAGAATTTTGAAACAATAATATTAATATTATATAATTAATATAATAAGTAAAATAACTTTTAGATAAGAAAAGAAAAGGTTCCAAGGAGAATTATTTAAATTTAGTTAGTTAATATGTAATGTAAATAGACTATTTTGTCTATTTTTCTAGTGTTAAGAACTTTTTGATTATTGTAAAAATTTAGTTAATATATAATGTAAATAGACTATTTTTCTAGTATTAAGAACTTATTGATTATTGTAACTTTTGATAAAGATTAATTTTGAAAACCATTGAAATGTAATTGAACGAAAATCCAAGTCTTTCTTAATCTAATATATAGTTACTAGAAAATTATTCTCTTCAAGGATAATTTTCTTTCTCGAAGAAGGGTGGGATGTTGTATTCCAGAATACTACCCTTTATTAAATTTAACACTGAATCTCCTTACACATCCTTAAAAACTTCCCTTAACATATATTACATTCTCACTTAATACATACCATTCATAAACATTCACAATATTGCCAGTTATGGCACATTTAATAACTTGCCCCTTTTTATTTCAAAACAGAGCACTTTGATTTTCGTTCAAATTTTATTCAATTTAAAAGTCACAGAAACTAAAGGAATACTTTGAGAAAATTTGTTTTGTTCATATTATAATTTACAGTAAATTAGAACACAATGTTCCATAAGTAGAGAGAAATTCTAATTGTAAAATCAGTTTGAATTGTAAGTTTGGAGATTGAGGTTGAGTAGTTCAGTTCGAGTTGAGAAGCAGTTCAAGTAGTTTCACTTTGAGTTTTGTTTGAGTTTTGAGTTTGTGTAATACACAGTGAGCGAGAAGTAGTTGAGATTGATTAAGATAAGATTAAGAAGACAACAAATAAACAAAAAGATATAACATTTCTCATCGTGACTAAACTACTTAAATAAAAAGAGTTTAAATTAGAATAATCCATTTTTTTTTTTTTTTTTACATTTCTGTATTTATTGACCATAAATGATTTGTTACAATAAGTAATACAGATAACTTATAATTAGCTTAGCTTTAATCGTTTTTTCAAACATTATTATAAAGTTACATATTTCATGGGCGGACAAGATAGGAGTAGGTGGGGCTTCCTGGAAAAGGTCAGAAAACCAGGATATAATTATTTACTTAACTTAACTTAACTTAGCTTATCTAATTATTAAATCTATTATTATTACAATAAGTTAGAGTAGGGTGGGGCGGGAGGTATAGTGGTCGATGGGTAGGATTTGGGTTAGGGTGGGTACTATCAGTCGGGGATACGGGTTGGGGGAACACTTTCCGATTGGTCGTTGAAACGCAAGATATTAGAGAAGGATTGTATATTACAATATTTAAGCTGGTGAGGTGAGAGTTCAGTATTGTGGTATACAATCTCATTGGAGTTGTTGACCAACCTGCCAAAGGTGAAGAGGGTTCTGGTGTGGAGACAGTTCGGGTAGGCAGTTCGGTTGTCTGACGGAGTCGATGTGAGCGCATTTATTATTGGATTGGGATTATTGGGAAGATTTTCGATAAATTTGATGGACAGCTCGAGGAAGCGTCGATCTATACGTTCAATATTAGCGGCATAGTAGAGCGAACTACTGTTGTAATATTTGTGGGAGTTGGGATGTCGGTTGAGGCCAGTGATAAGTCTGAAGCATTTCCTTTCGAAAATGCGTAGCTTCTCCATTTGGGCGGGTGTGATATGGTACCATATCGGGCATGCATATGTGAGAGTGGGTCTGATTATTTGTTTGTAGATAAGTGATTTGACTTTGGGAGAGAGAATAATCCATATTCTAAAATATAATATTAAATAAAGAAATAATAAAAGGTCCCCGCTCTTCCCTCATCCGAGGAAGCACGGCGCCGGACGTCAACATTGAATAGCGCATTTATTGTACAATAATTTAACAAATGTTGACTAAAATGTCTTTGCCCGGAAAAAACATCGTTTATCGACAATTAACTCGTTAAAATAGCGTCCACGCTCTTCCCTCGGTCGTGACGAGGAAGCACGGTGTTGGATTAAAACAATTGGTGGCAGCGGTGGGATATGTATTATGTATTATTATATAGGAAATCGTTTGGATTAATTGGGTTTTATGGGAAAACGTTTATTATATGGGAAATGTATATGTTATATGACGACATGGATCTTTGTATATTGTTATTAGGTAATGATGAAATATATTTATAATATGGGAAATGTGTATATTATATGAGAAATGGGTTTTGATTAATATGTGTTTATTATATGGGAAATGTGTATGTTATATGAGGACATGGATCTTTGTATATTGTTATTAGGTAATGATAAAATATATATATATAATATGGCAAATGTGTATATTGGTATCGTGGGAGGATGGTAAGTCTTCCGGAGCACTACACCCCGCCCTCCTTCAAGAAAGAAAATTATTCTTGAAGAGGATAATTTTCTTTGTATTATGTTACGAGAAAAAAAATTGAGACCATTTGGTCTCTTTATTTAATATTCAACTGTTGCCACAGGTGACTTCGTTCATTTACAATGATTGTGGTTTCTTAAGGAATATGATTTAGATAGAGAATTAACCGAAGCGGTTTTGGGAAAATGGGTTCTTGGTAGGTTGGGGATGTATGCAATTGCAGATTTGAGGACTGATGCTGCTGCATTAGGGGATGTGTTCTTTGCATGTTTGGAAATGGATTACAGATTGGGTTATGGTGACGCGTTGTTAGCGGTCAAAGTTTGGTAGGAATTGTGGGTTGGTTCTCCATGGGGTATAGGCAACCCACACAGACCCATTTTTGATTCTCAGTTACCTTTTTTATAAGATATGTATGGGTCGATTTCGTTTCGTTTGGCCAAGACATCACAGATGGAAGGTCGGAACCAGCATGCCTTCTTGATTTCAAATCTTTTTTTTTTTTCACACGCACACACAAAAGGGATTATGGAGTATTCTTAATTTCCGGAGCACAGTGCGAGCGGACGGTGAGGAAGTGGAAAAGGAAAGGAGGTATCGATGTTTGGCGGATTTGAATGCCGTTTTGAAATGTTTGATGATGCAGTGTTCCGCCGAACACTGTTAACCGCAGAGGTAATACACAAGCGGAGCAAAACACGATGGCAAAGGAAGCGACGAACTAGGTGAACCAGGTCTGTTTATTTTACATAAATGAAACACGAACTATTTTTAGTGTACAGTTTTGTTTATTAACGTTTTTTTAATTCCGAGTTTACATCAAGTCACGATTCGTATTAAGTACTCCTGACGCTTTTACTCTAAGTTAACTTACGGAGTTTGGACACACGTTAACTCGCCTTTCTCTTTATTTTTAACTATTAAGTCGCGGTTACTTCTACTAGTGTATTTGTCTCGCGGTTCGACCTCTTCGGTGGGGTTCACTGTCCTGCTGCTCGACTATGCGATGCGAATCTTCGATATAGACTAACTGTATCTATCCTAAAAATATCCCATTCGAATTAATCAACCCGCATCTGCAAAGGAAAATTTCCCCATCGAATCTGCTAACAGACTTCCCCATCGTATCTGTTAACAGCATAAAATTTCCCTTTGCATCTCAAAAGGAGAATTTTCCATTGGACCTGGAAAGGAGAAATCTTACCTAATAATCATCATTATCATGTTTCGTCGCTGGTGGTCGGAATCTTTTATTTCTTGTTTCAGGATCGGATGCCGCCGCTTATTCTCCGATCATTCCGTAGTTTATTTGCACTACACATCCGGCATGCTTTATATGCGATGACTTCCAGCATTGTTTAGATGCGGTGCTTCCTGCATTTGACGCATTGCCTAGATGCCATGCTTTAGCTGCCCTTTTGAATTGGGGTAGAATACCATGTATGGATGCTTTGAACTCGATATTGGAAGGTTTTGAACGTTAAGTTCCTTGGTTTGATATCAGGTTCAACGTTGTTACAATTTTGTATAAACTTTGTTACAGGTATGATCACCGGCTATTGGGACACGTGTCTGTGGGCACGTGTAATGAATAAAGGTAAGTATATTCCTTGGCGGAAATGACATCTCAACCTATAGTTGGTTGTGGTGGTTCGTAGAACCGCTAGAGATGTACATTGGTCTTAAATGCCTGGGCATTTCAATGACGATGAAACTCATGATTGGGTAAAGATTCGTAAATTCGAACGACTCACAATGTTTATTTGTGAGCTTGAAGTTGATTTTCAACGTGAATTGAGGCGTAAGCACGGGTAGATTGGCGGGTATCACGGGAGTATGTCTGAGTAGGCGGAACACATTCAACAAGTTCAGTTGAGTAACGACCGTAATAGTACCTATAGAAAAGAGATAGGCATGATACGTTGCGCTTATGTTCTAACGACGGAATTGATCGACTTACGGCTGGGTCCCCAATAAGTTTCACTGGTCGTTTTTACATCCTATCGACCACGTATAGGGCAGTTTTGGATGCGCCTGACCACATACGAGAGTTGAACTCCGCTTTGCGGCGAATGAATGCCTTGATAATAGTGGTCAGGTTGGATGAAATGAAATATTTCTTGCATCTCGTAAAGAACCCCATACATTTGGCCACACTTTTCCCAGCTTCAAATATGTGGTCACTCTAGTTAAAAGCCGAATTGATAGTTCCTTGGGTTCTTCGATGCAAGTGCCGTTCGTCGACATTATATTTACTTTGGGGTTCGCCATTGATGACAAGAGGCAGCACTGAGTTTATAAGGCATTGAATTCTACTCGGTTAGATAATTGCCACTGATATATGATGTTGAGGTCGGAATTGAAATCGGAATCGGTTAGAAGTCAAATCGTATGCCCCCAAAATATCGAGCGCCTTTTTGAATCCAGATGTATGCGAATGGTTTAACCAATTTCTGGTCAATCATTAGCTCCATTATGAAGTGAGACAACTTGAAGTGAACACAGCAAAGAAGCAACTGGTAAACCAGAAGGGTCAGTGGATAGAACATTTTTTAATTTTGGAACAAAGTGGATGACCGCTTATTTGTGTGCCGCAGATAATATAGTAGATGAATTCGTTTATGTTGAAACCTGACATAATACTAGATAGCGTGGAAAGTCGCGAGATTTTTAATGAAAACAAGGGTTATATTTATTCCTTAACATGGTTGCCTTCGAGGGCGATACACTTGGTATAGTGATTTTCCAACATTTCTGTAGTACGAAATGTTCAAGTCTTTAAAATACGCCTCGGTTCCCGCGATAACATCCTTATTCGATCTGGTTCTCCTTTCCTGGAGCCTCAGCTTTACGTTTAGGAACAGTTAATAGTCGCTTGAGGCCAAGTTTCAAGAATACGGTGGGTGAGCAACCAATTCAAATCGTAATTGGCCCAACTTGGCCATCGCTTTCAAGGACGTGTGTGACGGCGCGTTATCGCAATGACACAGACCTTTCTTTTTGCCATACTGGACCGTTTTATTCTCTATTTCCTCGTTCAGTATATCGAGTATTATTGCTGTGATTGTTCTGTCTTTCTGTAGGAAATCGATGAAGATTATCCCACGCGCACCCCAAACAATGGTGGCCATGTCCTCCCGGTCGTGCGTTGGTCTTTTGGCCATTTTGGTCGGCAGCTTTCGTGGCTCTCCAGCCCCTGTGCAGACAGCCTATTGGACTCCTCCATAATCGACCAATGGTTTCTTCAATCGTCACAAAACGTCGAAAAAAGTCCGATCGATTGCGCTGCAACAACGCCAAACCAGCCGTTGAATCATCAATGTGATGCTGTTTTTGGTCGACGGTCAGCATACGCGGCACCCATCGCGCCGATAGCTTTTTCATCTGCAAACGATCGTGCAAAATGTATCCCGCTGTCCTTTTAATATGCGGACGGCCTTAAGTAACTCACGCAACTTCATTTACGACCCCTCAAAATGAAACGTTGTACTTTCTTTACGATTTCCGCATTCGTAGATCACTTGTACGAACCATTTTAAATTCGCTAAACCACCGATAAACTGTTGTTCTGCAACAATTGCAATCATTGTTCAGAAGTTTTTCCGTCCAAAAACCAAGTTTGATCAAGATGCGATATTGCTCTTCAAATTTTTTACGAGGGCGAAAGTGGCGTCACTCAAACGAGTAATGCTTATGAACGAATATACGAAATTTCACGAAACTTCATACATTAACTAGTGCCAGAGGAGACTCTTGAAACGAGTCATGTTCGTTTTCTAGTGGCGCCACCTATTGAATAATCCGGGTCTTTTTCTCGGGTCTTTTCCGAGGTGATATTGGTTTTCTGTGTAGGGCCTTTTAAATGGAGAGGGAATTTCGCGTTGATTTGTGTGACATTCGCGGCTTGAGATGCAATTTCTCTTCTGTGTCTGCCTATGTTTCTAATCAGAAACCAACCATCCTTGCACTTCCGATTTTAATCTGTGGGGGTTCTCTATACTACATGGAGAACCAACCCACTATTTCAACCTTAAATTCGACCGCTAACAGCGCGTCACCTCAACCCCAATTCCCCCTACAAGCTATCTCACCTGAAAAGCATATTTCCCAAGAGAAAACAGAGCTGAATTCATTATCCTATGCAATTAATGCATAATTGAATTCAGCTCCCTTTTGCCATACGGCAACTCCATTTCGCTAACCCATGAGATTTCCACCGGAAATTGCAATTCATGTTGGTTAGCAACAACCAAGACGACTAAAACGAAGCGGCTGTAACGGCGTGCAACGACTTGGGTAATTACCGAATTACTTAGCGTGTTCCCACGGTAATATTTCCCTAGCCGATTTAGCGTCCCCTTGACTTCCCCCAAACACTCTATTCGCTGGGGATCTATGATCTCTTTTTGCAGGCGAATAGCACAAACAATTTTCCTCTCCTTTCCATTTTTATGGTCCCATAGTGCAATGCACTCTGAGATCACCAGTCACCGAATTAGGTCAGTGGGCCATCCTCAGAGACTGCATTGGTACACGCACACAAGCCAAGCCACCCCGAGATCATTGCACTTTATGTTCTGATCTCTCTTGTCCGTCGACTATTCACCTCGATAGGCGGGGAACATGAGAGAGCACAGATGTAAGAATGATATTGACTGGTTGCTTGAGGTGCACAATCCCAAATCCCAATTTCCATCTCTAATTGGGATTAGTCGTTTTACAATCACCACCGCGGGCGGTCACGCCGCAAGAAGTCAAGATTTAACCACCGCAGCGTGAACACGTTTTTATTCGAGTCGTGAGTTGAGTTTTTCTTTGTCCGTTTTAAAAGTCCGTCAAGCCGATTTTTCACCCATTACCATAAAGAACTCTGTGCGCTAAAATAAATCAGTTTCTATTACGAAATCAACATTGTGCCAGAAAATCAAAAGGAATAATAATGTTGTGATGGTTTCATTTTCATTTTTACAACATTTTTTATTTTTCTTTTTATATTCTTAATTTCTAAATTAAAGTCTAGACAAAAAATGCTTAAATTCTAGCTTAATTATCTTATATAATAACTTACTGGTCCTTCGCAGACGCTCTAAGCTAAACATTACTTAACATTTGTATAATTTGCCTTTCGGCGACAGAACTTTGTGGCAGTACTGATAATTAGTTGAAATACAAAGAAAAATTTGCAAAAACGTTGTCAATTTTTTTTTGTTTTTTTTTCTTAAAATTTAACTTACTTAACTTACCTACTTTTTTTTTTTTTTTTTTTTTTTTTTTTATGTAAAAGCACTTAACCTAACTTAACTTAAATTTTATACTACCCTAATTCTAGAAAAGCTAAATCTATGTAAGCTGGCTGATGATAGCATGATTCTTTACCGACTTCGGTACCCAGGTCTTTATATGCCATTCAACCACCAGAACTGTTGACGCTGTCTAATACTATCGTCCCGGTCTCTGTGGGAGATAGCCCTACTGAAGCGCAGGAGCTCTTCTTCGGTGCGCGCTACTTCCCGGTCGTAGCACAATCGCCCGTCTGCAAATAATCTACTTACATGATAGATCAGCGGAATTCCGAATCTATCCTGTATAAGCCCTTTCATATCCAAGTCAAGGAACGCCTCTGGTGGAACAAAACCGTTGCGACGCACGCTCTCATAGTACAAGGTGTTTGGATAATAGGCCCCGAAAATTAGGTCATTGGACGAGCTTATTGCTCTCGCAATATGTCCTCTGATTAATTTAATCATAAAATTATCCACCCTATTTATGTACGCTTCATTATATAAAGTCTCATTTGAATAATACTTTTTATAGTCCGATTCCTGTGTCCGATATAATCTGAGACAACTTCTGAGACACTTTCTTTGGAACACCCGAATCTTTTCCATCAAATTTGGACCTATGTTGAACCATACTGGGCAACCATATATGAGCATTGGCCTGATTAGCGTCATGTAGCATATGACTTTTACCCTGCTGTCAAGTTGGCTACTGTGAAATAGCCTCCTTGTCATAGCAAACGTTTTCCTCGCTTTGAGCAAAGCAGCCTCTACATGTCTGTTGAAATACAGATATTGGTCTAGCCAGATGCCCAGGTATTTAACTAAACTCTTGGTTTCCAGTTTATCTCCATGCGGTCCCACGATAACTAGCTTTCGCAAGTTTTTCCTTGTGTCGTACGTGGCTTTATATAATGGAGTTCTGAATAGGATGGCTTCACATTTCTGGAAGTTGATCTTAAGTTTCCAGTCATCGCAATAGCGCTGCACTTTGTTGAAGTCTCGCTGTATTAACCTATTTATGATCGCAACTTTCGGAGCTGTTCTGTAAATTATGAGATCGTCTGCGTTATCAATAGCCTGCGGAAGTGCATCTAATAAGTCGCTAATGTAAATGTTAAAAAGAATCGGAGAGAGTACCGCGCCCTGTTGCAAGCCATTCTTGATATTATACGTTTTATTAGAGGTCACATTACCACTTTTGACCACGAACCTCCTGTCCTTTAACATATCATATCATTTTCATTCGAAAATGAAGAAATCAGTTTACTATTGCCGGCAAAACTGAGTATTCCGTTGTCCCTAGCAAATCATTAATATAAATCAGAAATACGGTTGGTCCCAAAATAGAAACCTGAGACGCCCCGGAATTTATGGAGAAAAGATCCGAACCTACAACGTTCACAACAATTTGGAGAGCTAGTTTTTAAAGAAAAATCATCATCCAATCGCAAAGTTTTTGGAAAAGTCCATAGGAAAGAACACTCTGTGTCAAACGGTATCAAAGGCCTAAGTGTTTTCCAATACAATTACCGTTGATTCGCTACACTTTTCAGTTGGAGACGTATAGATCTCAGTTACAAAGATCAATGGGTCTCCTGTGGATATGTGGGGGTTTATATTAGTCGGTGTACCGGCACGGGTGCGGGTTCACTAATATCCCACTGAGTTCTGCCTGAAACCGTTCACTAAAGGAGAAATAAAATCCTTTTATTGGGGTCAATCCCTTTT